>JAYEVJ010000409.1:0-600000 GCA_036346265.1 Melocanna baccifera | reverse complement strand
TTGCTTTCGGGATGAACTAGCCAAAGCGCTATGAGATGAATCCCTGTTCAAAGCATATATATATAGAGAGAGAAGTACCTAAGAACAAGAACATTAAATAAAAAGGAAAGCAAGCACATGGCACGAAATAAAACACAAGAGCTTCATATTTGAGACGAAGAGCGATGAACGATTAATATCACAAATGAATGTTTACATCACTCTTCCATGTCTCATCCAAGAACACACACAAGGAGAGAATAGAACCCTAGAACTAGCAAAAATATTTCTCTCCCAAGAGCACAAGCATTAGGAAACCCTAATACTCATACCCATTTCTCTTTCTCTCTCTCTCAAGTGCACTTCTCCACCTAGAGAGCACCTCTATTTACAGCCTCCACTAATGGGTTTAGAAGCCTACTTTACCCATTAGGTCACACCAACTCTCTACTAATGGGTTTACACATATTTTACCCATTAGGTCACAACACCTCTCCACTAATGGATCATTTCCAAATAAAATCCGCTTCCTTTTGTGCAGCCTTGCGTATTTACCAAAATGCCCCTCCTGCACCTTCCTGGAAGCTTCCTCGTGTCTTACCGCGCACGCCTCACAGCCACTTCGAGTCCTCATCGTCTTCGACACATCCCGACCGCTCTGACCTCAGCACCGCCTGTGCGTAGTCCGGTCACCCTTGTCTCGTCACGACACCGTCTCAAAGTTCTGCAGTCATCACCGACAAGAAAAACACATTACATAGCACCGCTCAAAATGATATAATTAAATATCCGCATCAGTAATTTAGCATAAAACTGTCTGGAACAAACTCAGACTTCATAGGACACGAGTCAATTACTCATCACATAACCGGGGTTACCTCCACATTGTCTCTCAGAAAAATCGGGCAGTGAAAGTCTATTAGACTGGAGGAATAGTAACGGGCCTGGACCAGTACTATCTTTAGGATTTTTTAGGTCTTATATATTTTAGAAATTTAAATAAAATCAAAGAAGCTCTAAAAATAGCAAATAAATCTGAAAAAAACATAAAACATTCCTTGAGACACAAGGAACCTAAATAAAATACTTTTAGTATATGTTAATATTTACTTTAGTCATATTAAATCCTTTTAATTTATAAAAATTCAATTTAAACTTGTATTAAATCCAAAAAATCCAAATGGTGAATTTTCTTTTAAAAGCTTCAAATAACTTTGAAAATCATGATTTTATAGATAAGTACCGACAGCAAAATATACTTCTGCTTCATACACAACCATAGAGAAAGGTTGTAGATACAGATAGTCATAGGCCAAGTGCTATGTTAGCTACTCATGTTACTAAAATAATTCATTTCATCTGTACTCAATCCAAACATTATATTCCTTAGTTTCGCATCGAAGTCTAAAAATCTCCTATCGATATTTCTCCACTAGGTGAAATTAGTAACGTGTCTTAACTTTCCATCTTCTTACGCTCCTCCAAGCACCAACGCAGCAGTCTTGCCTCCTTTGGGTTTGTAAAAAATAACTTCAAACGGGGAATTACAGGAAAATACCATACCACCTTAGTAGGGGGTCCTTTCTTCACCTCAATTCTCCTGTCATTATCTGATTGATTCTTATGCTTGTATCAGGATGCGTTGCATACCAGACATACATGCATAATTGCATATTCTTTACGGTAGATGATACATGTATGTATTCTTTATATGTCTATTCCTAACGGATAAAGAATCTTTTTGGCTGTAGGTGATTTTAGGCAACTTGTTTCCCTCCGTAAGCATGTCTGCTAAGAGACATAATAGCACCGTAAAACACTTTTTGGACCAATCGTTACTTTCCTTCAATTTTAGCAGTTCAAGCATGGATGACAACCTTGTGTACTTCGACTTGCAGCACGTGAACAAAGATTTCTCCAAATCCTCCATCAAGTCTCAGAATTTAACATACTCTATCTCATCACAGCTCCCTTTTACATCACGAAGCATCTGATCCAGATTGTCATCGTGTATCCTATTTGAATCGGAACCACAATTGACATCATCCGACGGTATATCGTTGACTTCATCGGCAATGTTATTATTACCTTCCTATATAATTTTCTCTTCACTGTGACTAGTCCAACGTGTATACCCCTTTTTAAAACCCTCTTCGAATCAAGTGTGCTTTGATCTGCACTCGGTTCTTAAACAACTTAAGATTCTCACAGTCAATGAATGGACAGTACATATATTCCACCCCCTTATTCAACATATCCTCCTCGACAGCTCTTGTAAAAGCAGACACGCCATTAACGTACTCTTCACTCATACGGTTCTCAGTGTACATCCAGCTGTGCACAAGGTTGTTAAAATCGTGATTCTGGTCATAGAATCGTACGATTCTACGACCCCATGAAACCAATCCGACTCAAATCGCATCCTAAGTCATACCTGGTAGAATCATGGTAAAATTATAATCCTAGTCGTAGAACATGTAGAATCGTGCTAGAATCATAGTAGTATAATGTAGAATCACGTATCATTTATGATTATAAAAGACGTAGGTGTTTGGTTGTTTCCCATCCCTTAATTGAAGTTATATGTTAAATACTAAGTTGTTAATAGTTTAGAAATTAAGATTTGGAGGTTTGGAATAATAAAAACTATTATATTACGTATTTATTTTACCTTTCTATGATGATCAGATTATGGCAAAATTAATAACACCACACTTGTAGTTGTATCTCTCATTGATATAAAATTTAAACCATGATTCTAGTCATGAATAAGACATATTTATTAATCAAATTATATGCCAAATGACCAAATAAACACTCGTATCACTCTTGGAATACACAGCAAATTAGAATAAATATATTTTTGGTAGAATCAGATAGCATCTTATATTCTACGATTCAATCCTAAAATGTGGTCCTAACAAAGTGTCTCCGATCCGATTCAGGATCACGATTTTGACAACCTTGTCTACACATATAACAATTTAGTGTTAAATATTAAATTAATTAATTAGTATACTATATATGATCTAAAGTAGATATATATAGAAAGAATTAATTATATTAAATTAAGTAGAAATAGACTATGAATTAGCTAAACCCTAAACCATGCTGGATGTAAATAATCTTCTCTCTACATCAAGCTAGATCTAAATCATCTTAAATTCTCCATTTACCAAGCTAGATCTAGAATATAATGCAATTAGAAATAAATTACTAACCATAGATAGTCAAGAATAAATGGATCTACAATCACCCTTTCCAAATCTATGGTGCTTTCACCAAATGGTCTCAAAGTCCCACCTTCTCAAAGCAGCAGCATATGAGAATAGATCTGGAATTTAAGACAAATCTATGAGGGTCAGGTCTGCAATAAGTGAAATTATTAAAGATGGTTTTTAATACAAACTGTCTGTGATGAGTTAATTATCATAGATAGAAAGTATCACAGATGGTTTTAAGAAAAAAAACTATCAATGATATTTAGTAATATCATAGACAGTTTTTATTCAAAACTGCTATAATATTTCACAAATGGTGTTCAACATGAACCGTCTATGATATTACCTCTTCGCAAATGGTTTTTAGTGTGGCCAGAAACACAGATGGTCACTAAACCAAAACAATCTATGATTTTATTTAATACTGATGGTTTTGGTCAACCATCAATGTTGAGGCATCCAGTATTAGCCTTTTCATAGTAGTGCCCCGTCCATCTAGGTATAAGCTCTTGCAAGTTCTTGAAGTTGCTCATTTTTACTTGGATTTGACCTCTCATGAGTTTTCTAGATACAAGAGTTTGTACCTCGAATCTTTGTGAGTTCTTGATAATTGTGACATATGAAAATAAATCTAGATTCATCTTGGCCATGCTTCACCTATGAGCAAGTCATATTCCAAGTTTTTTTGTTTTTGCCTGGTTTTGGCGTAACCTTGATTATTTTTATGAAAAGTCTAAACTTTGATAAGGATTCAAGTGATCCTTGGATGTAATGGGTTCCTCAGATCACGAGTAAGGTGTGTGCAAAATATCATCTCATTTGGTTTTGGATTTTTGTAGTTGTACCAAAAATGGTTTGGACTCGGGTTGATCTTCTGTTATGGCAACAGGGAGTGGTCATACCGCTCTCAGGCCTAGTCAGACTAAAGGCTAGTTAGCCCACCATGTAGCCGCCAATCAGACTGCCAAGGAAGCACCGGTCAGACAACTCAGGTGTCAAACAGAACTTTGCCTGGTTGCCGGTAGACTACCAAGTGTAGGGTTCCTATTCTTTGACTTTTTTGAGTTGATTGCTTTGGCTTCTAATCCTGATCTTCATAACTCAATAGCTACTAGAGTGAAGGATTGGTAAATACTTGGAGGAAAATATTGAAGACACCATTCACCCCCTCCCCCCGTTTCCATACCGATCTTCTTATAGTATCCTTGGTCTTTTCCAACTGGAATGGTAGAGGGGAACAGTGATGTTCCATTCGACACTTCTTAGCCATTGCATTGAGCATCCAATAGTTCGAATTGGGGTGGATGAGATGATTGAATTTCTTGTGAGATACTTCCTAAAACCTCAATTTCTCTCTATATTGAACTGGAGCATTGATTCTTGCAACAACGGTTGTCAAGGCCATGCCTTTAGTACATGTTATATTCCATGATCCGAATCTGGTCAGGTCTGACCATTTGAAGAATTCAATCAGATTTCACTCAAAGATATATTCTAACCAGTATGACTAGTTAGTAATACGAACTAGTCAAAGGTTATTATTTGGATCATCTTCATATTTGTAATGGACTCTGCACCGACTTGCACTATCATGGTGTCCAAAGGTATTTTGCACTAACTAGAGTTAGACATGGCAACTCTAGATGCTTCTAACTAACTTTTCAACATTATCTTATGAGACTCTGTTTCATCTCTGAGTGCGGTGTTGTTCTCGTCTCCAAGTAGATTACTATTCATGTTTTTTAGTAGGTCTTTGTTTCCATTGCTGACTAGGACTCTATTCCTTCCATATCTGGTACTCTTATTTCTAAGGCTATTTATACACCTGTAAGTCTCATGATAGATAGCGCGCACAACATAAATTATCTATACATGTAATATCCTAAGAGTGTTCTGTAACTTCTCCATATATTGATTTTGCTGAATGTGCATCTGTAGTTTTTTCCGTAAGGACCTTTCACATTAAATCTTTGTTCGTGATCTTGATTATTCTTAACTAGTCATCAACCAATGCACCATACAGGCTATATATTTTTGACAATGTTTTCTTTTTTCTTTTTGTAAATTTAGTTGTAAACTTGTATATATTTTGGTAGCAATACTTCAGTTATAAATGTTAGATTTAAAATATTGAAAATTCAAGTTATAAATTCTGAATTTATAATACATTTTCATAGCAATTCCTAAAAATTAATTTTGAATTTATACATATTTAAATAACATAGTGTTGTACGGGTGGTCCCCACCTAAACCCAACCGGCCTATTAGGAAGAGTAAGTATTGAAGAGTAAGCATCGAGTAGGGCATGTATGATGACCTAAATACCCTCGAAGGGGTACACTTGTAAAAACACTCCTCGCTGGGAGATATATCTCTGGCACCAGCAATAGGAGGGGGGACATCCCACCTAATTCCCCACTACACACTCTCTCTGTTTGGTCTGTAGCCACAATAGTTGACGCCATTCGTGGGACGACAAGAGAAAGCCTTAAGATCCAGGAAAGATGGCACCGGAAAAAGTTCTATCATCGGCGGCTAAGAAGAAAGAAGGGGTCACGGCGAGGTCCCGCGTCAGCATCAACTCCAATCCCGCCAACGCCGACGTAGCGGTCGACTCCAACCCTGCCAACGCCGACGTAGCGGTCGACTCCAACCCCGCCAACGCCGACACAGCGATCGACTCCAACCCCGCCAACGTCGACGCAGCGGTCGACTCCAACCCCGCCAACGCCGATGCAGCGGTCGACTCCAACCCCGCCAACGCCGACGCAACGGTCGACTCCAACCCCGCCACCGCCTACGCTGGCACCGGCCGGGCGGTGGGGGGTAGTAATGTCGGCGCCCGCGGTCCCAGCAGTAATGTCGACCTCGATAGCGATGATGCAGTCCACACCGACGTAACGGGCAGCTCAGAAGCACAGTGGTCGCCACCCCCCCAACAGCGCGACGGGGTGTGCCACTCGCTTCGACTATGCCAGCAGGGGAGAGCGCCCTGCTGACAGCCAGTACCACATTCCAGCGGGAACTAGCGGATCTCCACAGGGCCATGCAGGCTATGCAAGAGGCTTGGAGCCCGCAAACCCGGCCGGTGGTCGCGCCGGAGACCAACGTACAGCAACTGCAGCGGAACCCCCCACAAGCTCAGACTATCAGTGTCATCTCTGGAGGTTCCTCATTGGGAACCTCGGCGCGACCAATGCCGGGGGTAGCCCATGGTGAAGTTACCTTCGCGCCAGCTAACGCCCGAGGCGTGGAGTTTCCACACCAAGACCCTCTGCTCATCCAAACTGACATTGCAGGCTGTGATGTTAGGCGTGTCCTTATCGACAGGGGTAGTTCGACGAACGTGCTTTTTGCGGAGACCTTCGACCGCATGGGGATCCCTCGAAGTCGCTTGAAGCCATGGATGGCCCCGCTACACGGTCTTGTGGGTCAGTCGTTGAGCACGTGGGGACAGGTACGCCTCCTGGTCTCCTTTTGTCAGGGCGACGATGTCAGAAGCGAGGATGTCGTCTTTGACGTCGCGGACACCCCAAGCCCGTACAACACCATACTAGGCCGCCCCGTCCTTAACTCCTTCGGGGCGGTCCCGCACCATGGCTTCTTGTGTATGAAGCTCCTGGGTCTGCGAGGCATTATTACTATCTTCGGTGACCAGGATCTCGCCCGGCGTGTAGAGGTCCGTGCTAGGAGCCCGTACCGAAGGATACACGCCCTCACGGACAAGCTCAAGGTGGACGCACCGTCCGCCCCGGGATGGACCCCCAAGCCTCGACCGGAGGGCGGAGTCAAGAGGATACCTCTCCAAGCCAACGGTCAAGTCATCTCCATTGGTGAAGGTTTCCCCCGGAGGTGGTGCAAAGTTTGCTCCAGGTTCTCCGGAGCAACGCAGATGTCTTCGTATGGTCCCCGGAGGACATCAAAGGCGTGGACCGCTCCCTCATCGAGCACAACCTGGCGGTCCGCCCGGATGCTAAGCCATTCAGGCAAAGGTTTCGGCGTATGTCCGTTGATCGGCAGCAAGCAGCCAAGGTGGAAGTAGCAAAGCTTCTTCAGGCTGGAGTCATCCGTGAGGTCCAGCATCCGGATTGGTTGGCCAACCCGGTGTTGGTGAAAAAAGCTAACGGCGCTTGGCGTATGTGTTAGTGATATGCCCTAGAGGCAACATGGAGATGTTGTATATATCACATACTATGTTTATGATACATTACTTTGTTCCTTGGAATAGACATCATCATTATTGATCAATGAGTATGTGACTTATTCATGAGACTCTTAAATACTAAAATGTTGCTATTTCTAAATGATCCCTGATCGTATATCATATGAGGAACAAATATGATTCAAAGACAAAGATCAGCATATGTATTGATTGATGATCATGTCTCATGGATCATGGTATGGTGATACCAAATCAATAATATGGACATGTGTTAGTGAACATATGTTGGATAGACCGCCATCGACAACTGCAGAGATTCCATGTGTCATCGCTTGGTCTCGAGTAGTGTTTATGTAGAATCCTTAGACTTGAGATCATCATGGTTCCCAACATGAGTAGTAGCTTATTTTGGGACTACTAAACACTACTCCGTGAATCGGGTAGTCATAAAAGTAGTCTTCGGATTTGCCATGAAACATGTAGTGGGATGTGAATGATCAAGATAGAATTTGCCCCTCCTTATGGGAGAGATATCTCGGGCCCTCGATGTAATGGATTATGAAAGTGCATGGCCATGCCAAGGTGATTGAGGAGTCAATCACAAGTTTATAATCCATCACGGAATCGAGAGAGTGATTGAGCTATTAAGAGGATGACACAGGTCTCTCCTTGAGCTCAATCTATATCGTGAGGCAAAGGGATTCGTACATGAGAGAACATTACAGGTTCAGCCGATATGATCTTTACATATACTTTGGGGTTAATATATCTTACTAGAGGCCGCTATTAACAGGGTGACCGGAAAGGCGTTTCCGGGTCACGACCAAGTATACGTGAACCTACAGGGTCGCACGCTTAACGAGTTGGAACACTGATTCGAATATGATTTGAATATGGGCTCAATTCGGATAAATATCCGAATAGACTCCTAATGGGCCTTGGTCCGCAAGGCCCACGTGAGGAGGTCTATATATATGGAGGCGAGGGGCTGAGGGGATTGTCCCTGTTAACATCTAGCAAAACCCTAGCCGCCACCTCCCGAGCCAAACCCTAGCTGCTCACGAGTGCTAGTACACTCGCGATCGGCGTTCCAGCCCCGGACGTGTGGATACCGGTGGAGGCGCTGCTCGTTGCAGTGCTGATCGGCGTGCGTGGAGGAGATGATCTGTTCGGGACGATTGGCTACTTCCACTACTACCTCGACGTGCGTGATTGGATCGGTTTCCAATTCATCTTCTGCTGCGCTGCGCGTCTAAGTGGTAACGATCCATGATCCTTCCTTAGCATGATGTTCTTGGGTGCGCGGTAGAAAAGTTTTGTTTTCTGCTTCCGTAGCCTACGCGTATTCCTTTAGAGCTTTCTTCCTACATGTCTTTGGCACCTAATGTGGTTATCCTCTTCCTTTTGCCTCTCCATTGCTTTGCCGTTGACAAACCTAATAATGCACCATTTGATAACACGAGGTAGTATTCCATTCTTATGAGTAACAACATTATATTTAATTTGAAATGAGTTCACCTGGCAATGTTTCATGCGGCTCAATAATTCTTTCCAGTTGAATAATATATTTAACTAAAAAGTACAAGACACGTGCATATCCGCATCATCCTCCCCTTCTTCAAGAAAAGCTGTCGAGACCCGGAACAACAACTTCGAGCCCCTCTGTGTAAATCGCACTATCCCAGGAAAAGCTAGTGCACACAGGTTTAACAGCAATGTATATCATGCAAAAATAACCACGAGATATTATTAAAGGAAAATACAGCCTTAAGGCCAAGTCTTACAATAAGGGCACAAGGCCAACAAAATAAACAAAAACAGCGGAAAGATAGTAAAGGTTGCAGCACAGCCCATCCAGCCTCCCACAGGCGAATGACTGTAAGACGCGTCCTACTCGCTGAAGTAGTCCTCACCGTCGTAGTCGCCGTCGAAGTCTGGCAACAGATTTAGCAAGGTGAGTACAGAAGTACTCCCAAGGTAAGCAAGTAAATGCTTACGCAAGTTACACCAAGAATTATAATAGAGTTGATGCATGCATAAGGGATTTCAAAGGAAAGCTTAATAGGGCAATGTGCGGAAAGCAATACTTGAATTTAAATATAATAACGTAAATACGAAAAGCTGAATTTTCATACAGTATATGAAACATTGTTTTTAACAAGTAATACCGTTAGTGTAGGCTCCAACCCACACTAACCTATCCACGGGAATCCACCCGGACCATTACCAAATCCAACGTTTGTTTTGCCAAAACCAAGTTTTATGAAAGTTCAAGTCTAATCTGTGAAGACTCTACTCAGCATGTCCATGACCGTGGACACGGCTATCCAGATAGTTTGTTACTCTGCAGAGGTGTACAACTTTACCCACAAGACATTCCCTCTCACTTGAGCCGCGCGATCAACACACTGCCTTAGGTGTGCGGCGGAGAGTTCATGACAAAGCTGTTCCAATGTTCCATAGCCAACATAATCACGCCGCCACTAAGGTTTCACCACAACTCGAATCCACGAGTTGGAGCCCCCTCTGGTGCCATGTGAGACTTCCCACAGCCTACGCCGCGCTCACATTCAGCCTATAGCGAGACTATTATTGGAACTTCACAAATTACTTAGCCAGGTCTGTCCCATACCGGACTTGTGGTAGTACGAAGTGACTTCGTAAAATAATTCACAGAAACGGTCCTTAAGTTGATTTAGGCCCAACCACATACCCCCATGCACGATAATCAACCAAGTGTCACCAAACACGAGGCATACCGGCACCCACCACCTAACCATCAGCCTAAGTCCAAAACATATTTTCTATTTTCATTTTTAAATAATTTCTGTAAAACCACCCTTAACTCTCCGAAGTCAAGTCTCATTTTCAAACTGACATTTCATGTGAAAGGTTCGTCCCACCTACAGTTATACTAAGCCAGGCTAAGCATTTCTACAAAAATTTTCTAGTCAATACTATGGTACTAACTAGTTTTCAGCTAGGGTGACAAGGTGTATGATTTAGAATTTCAAATGGGCTATAATCAAAGGATTATGGGTATATCTAACATTTAAACTGGATTTTTAAATTAATTTGAGTAGAAGTACGCATGCATATACAGTAAAACAACATACATATATTTAAAATACTGGGTTCAATATGGTCAAAGGTGCAACTGGCCTTGATCGAAGTCCTGCTGCGATTCGTCGAATTCAAACTCTCCGGAATCGTCAATATCTAACGAAAGAGCCAATTCAAACCAAAATTCAAACGAAACCCAAATAACTTCCAAAAATTATAAAATAAACTGGGAGACAGAATTTTGAATTTTGGATGTGGACCAACAATTCTTGGAAAGGATTTGAGGCTTTTCAAAGGAATTGGAAGTTTTAATTTAAATTTAAACCTTGGAATTACAAAATATATTCAAACAAAATTTAAATAAATTTCAAACTTTCAAAATTATTCCAGAAATGGATAGATCATGATTTTAGAAAAATTTAGAAATTTGAATGGGTCAATTTGGAGTTAAAATGCAAAAGTTATAGCCTTCCAAAGTTTGAATTCAAAATAAAAGAAAAAGGGTATTTTCTGGATTTATTTTTAAACCGAAAAGGATTTATGACGTCAGCACGAATTATTTTTCTAAAAGAAAACATAGATTATGACGTCAGCCCTAGGATTAATATATTCGGGCAGAGGCTGACAGGTGGGGCCCGGGTGTTGTGGACCGAGTCCACGGACCCGAGGGAGGGGTGAGGTGGCAGGAGGGCGCGCGGGGAGCGGGTTGGTGCTGACGTGGCGCCACGGGGCTGCCGCGTGGTCGCCGTGTGGCTGCCACGTCACAGCGGCGGAGAGGTTCTGGCGACGCAGCAGCTCGGGGGAGAGGTCGCCGGTGTTCGCCTGGGCACCAGCAAGGTCGGGGAGGCGTCGGCGAGGGCGAGGGGGCTTGAGCTGGCCGGAATCGCTCGCCGGAGTAGCTGGTGCCGGCGGAGGGAAATCGGGCGCAGGGGGACCCTCGGGGCTGGATTATACGCTCTGGAGGCTCGGGGGGTGGCGGTGTGGGGAGGGGAACCTCGGGGTGCGGGTTTTATAGGTCGGGGAGGGGGGTAACGGCCGCGTACAATCCGCCGGTTTTGAAACGGACGGGGAGGTTGAATGCACCGCGAATGGGGCGTAATTGGGGTTTTATGCCTGCAACGGACCGGGAGGTGCTAATTGGAAACTGCGGTGATGCGGGGGAATGAATCGGCAAGAAACCGAAGCTTTCAAAGCTTCGGTTTTCAATCAATGGCGGCGGCAGCGGCGGCGATCACGCGAGGAAGAAAGGAAAGGGGCGGGGACGAAGGGCCTGACAGGTGGGGCCCGCACGTCAGCGAGAGAGAAAGAAAAGGAAAGAGCGAGGGGGGACGGTTGGATGCTTGACGGGTGGCACGGGGGAGAGATCGGGACCGCTGGCGCGTTGCGAAGGGGTAAGTGAATGGGGATGGCCGAGATTCGATCCGACAACGAAGATCAGATCGGGGCCGGTCGGTGCGTTAAGTGGGAGGGGGCGGTTGAGATCGGGTACGGCAACAGAGGACGGTGTGGATTAAGCCACGCGTCGATCGGGGGGGATGAAGCGGGCGAAGCGGTAAGTTGCGGGGAGCGGCGGGGATTGAACCGGGCGGGAGAACGGACGGCTAGATACGCGACACGCGTCGCCGCGAGTGGGAGGAAGGCGGGAGAGGGTTAAGTTAGATCGGACGGTGAGGGGAATCCGGCGGGCGGAGGGGACGCCGATGCTTGACACCGCGGCGGGAGGGTTTTTGGGATTTTCTTTCTTTTTAATTTTCGAAATGCTATTAAGCTTTAGAACACTCAAAAAATACCAAATAAATTTTGAAAATCCAGAAAAATTCAGAGAACTATCCGAGCTATTCTAGACTTAATAAAAATATTTCCCACTCATTTTAACAAGTATAATTTGCAAAGATACAATTTGATTTTAAAGGGAAGGTTTTAATTCCTTCTAAAATCTAGAAAAATTCATATAATCTCATGTTTGACTTTAGGAAGCTGAAATACATTTGTTTTAACTTTCAGTAATGTAATAAATTCACTTTTGACTTTTATAAATTAAAGTTTATAATTTTTCTCAATTCAGGACTTTAACATAACTCCAGAAAATCCAATAAATTCCAGATTTGATTTTCAATAAAGGAACAAAATTTTGGGATGTTACAAACCTACCCCCCTTAAAGGAAATCTCGCCCTCGAGATTTGCACTGGCTAGTAAAAGAGATGGGGATGGCTGGTCTTTAAATCTTCTTCTCGCTCCCAGGTGGCTTCGTCTTCGGTGTGGTTGCTCCACTGAACTTTGCAGAATCTGATGGTCTTCCTTCTGGTCTGACGCTCGGCTGTCTCGAGAATCTTGATTGGTTGCTCCTGATAGGTGAGGTCATCCTGGAGGTCCAAGGTTTCCAGTGCGGCTTGCTCTGTGGGTACTCGGAGACACTTCTTTAACTGTGAGACATGAAAGACATTGTGCACCCCTGACATATCGTGGTGCACATATGCGACTGCACCTCTTCGGTCTAGAATCTTGAAAGGGCTCACATATCGTGGTGCTAGCTTCCCTTTAACTTGAAATCTTTTCACACCTCTGAGTGGGGATACTCTAAGATAGACGTAGTCCCCGACCTCGAAGGTCAGGTCTCGACGACGGTTATCCGCATAGCTCTTCTGTCGAGATTGGGCTATCTTTAGTCTGTCTCTGATCTTCTTCACTTGATCTTCTGCGTCTTGCAGCAGGTTTGGTCCAGCTTCTTGGGGTTCACCTTGCTGATCCCAAAGCAAGGGGGTCCTGCATTTTCGACCATACAAGGCTTCGAAGGGTGCCATCTGCAGACTGGCTTGGTAGCTGTTATTGTACGAGAATTCCGCATAGGGCAGTGAACGGTCCCAACTGTTCCTGAAATCTAGCGTACAAGCCCTTAGCATATCCTCGAGTATCTGATTAACTCTTTCTATTTGACCGTCGGTCTGGGGATGGTAAGCGGTACTGAAACTGAGCTTACTACCCAATTCTTCATGTAGCTTTTGCCAAAATCGAGAAGTGAACTGACTACCTCGATCTGACACTATCTTCTTGGGTACGCCATACAGGCACACAATTCGAGACATGTACAGCTCAGCCAACTTGCTTCCTGAATAGGTGGTCTTGACCGGTATGAAGTGAGCCACTTTCGTTAATCTGTCTACGATTACCCAAATTGAATCGTAGCCTGATTGCGTTCTCGGAAGTCCGGTTATGAAATCCATACCGATTTCTTCCCACTTCCATTCTGGAATCGGCAATGGTTGCAAGAGTCCTGCTGGCCTCTGATGTTCAGCTTTGACCCGTTGACAGGTGTCGCAGGCTTCAATGAACTCTGCGATTTCCCTTTTCATACTAACCCACCAATATCTTTCCCTCAGATCCTGGTACATCTTGGTACGACCTGGGTGGATTGAGTATGGGGTGTCATGAGCTTCCTTCAGAATCAGGGTTTTGATTTCCTGATTGTTCGGTACACAGATGCGGTTTTTGAACCAAACCATGCCATGCTCATCTTCGCTGAATCCTGGTGCTTTACCTCTTCTCATATTCTTTCTGATTTCTTGAATATCCTCGTCCACGTTCTGAGCTTCCTTAATTTGTTCAGGCAAGCCAGGTTGTATTTCCAGTGTGGCGAGAGTGCTTGGTCCCCTCGGGTTTCGACTTAGACGGGCGACTCCCTCCTGAAGTCGGGTCTGGTCTTCTTCCGATATCACCATGTTTGCATAAAACTTCCTGCTTAAGGCATCGGCTACCACATTCGCTTTTCCGGGATGGTAATGTATACCGATGTCGTAGTCCTTTATCAACTCCAACCATCTTCGCTGCCTCAGGTTGAGTTCTGCCTGGGTGAAGATATACTTCAAACTATTATGGTCCGTGTATACTTCACAACGGTTACCGATAAGATAGTGGCGCCAGATTTTTAAGGCGTGCACTACTGCGGCTAACTCTAAGTCATGAGTAGGATAATTGCACTCATGAGGCTTGAGTTGGCGTGATGCATAGGCTATCACTTTGCCTTCTTGCATCAGAACACAACCTAAGCCTAGGCGAGAGGCATCACAGAAAACCTCGAAGCCTTTATGCACGTCCGGCAAGACAAGCACGGGTGCTGAGACTAGTCTCTTCTTAAGGGTTTGGAAACTCTGCTCACAAGCCTTCGTCCATTCGAACTTCTTTTTCTTTTTCAGCAATTGGGTCATTGGCTTGGCTGTCTCGGAGAACCCTGCTATGAACCGACGGTAATAACCCGCAAGTCCAAGAAAGCTCCTGACTTCAGTTACGAACTTTGGTGGCTTCCACTCCATTACTGCTTCTACCTTGGAGGGATCTACAGCGATTCCTTCGGCTGTTACGATATGTCCGAGGAAGGCAACCTCTTTTAGCCAGAATTCACACTTACTGAATTTGGCGAAAAGCTGATGCTCTCTAAGCTTTTCCAAGGTGATCCTGAGGTGCTGCTCGTGCTCTTCTTCATTCTTGGAGTAGATGAGGATGTTGTCGATGAAGATTACTACGAACTTGTCCAAGTATTTCATGAACACACTGTTCATCATGCTCATGAAGTAGGCTGGTGCATTGGTCAGTCCAAATGACATGACCGTGAACTCATAATGTCCATATCTGGTGGAAAAGGCAGTCTTGGGAATGTCTTCTTCACGGATCTTCAGCTGATGGTATCCTGATCGCAGATCAATCTTGGAGAAGATACCGGCTCCTTTCAACTGATCAAATAGGTCATCGATCCTGGGGAGGGGATATTTATTCTTGATGGTTACATCATTGAGTGCTCTGTAGTCCACACATAACCTCAAACTCTCGTCCTTTTTCTTGACGAACAGGACGGGTGCTCCCCAAGGTGACGAACTGGGTCAGATATACCCCTTGTCTTCTAATTCCTTGAGTTGATTCTTCAATTCTGCTAACTCGTTAGCAGGCATCCGATATGGTCTCTTGGAAATCGGGGCGGTGCCTGGGACTAGGTCAATCACAAACTCGATCTCCCTATCCGGTGGCATCCCTGGCAGTTCCTCGGGAAAAACATCTGGGTATTCCCGTACGATCGGCACTTCCTCCAAGACTTAAAGATGGAAAAGGGCACATTCCTCTGCCTTCGGGATTTGAGGAGAGAAGATCACTTCTATGCCCTGGTCATTGGTGAGGGTGATGGATCTGGTAGCACAATCGATCTGACCTTGATTCTTGGCTAACCAATTCATCCCGAGAATGACATCTAATCCTTGCGATTCCAAGACCAAAAGGTCGGCTAGGAATCGGGTTCCATCTATGAGCAGTTCTACTTTCGGGCACAAGGTCCCTGATCTCATTTCTGCTCCCGGGGAGTGAATTATCATGAGGTTACTAAGAGTTACCATGTCCAACCCATGTTTATCCACAAAAGTTTTTGACACAAATGAATGCGATGCTCCGGAATCGAAAAGAACTGATGCGGGTACTGAATTGACAAGGAACATACCCAGCACGACATCCGGTGCAGCCTGGGCCTCTTCCGCTGTCACGTGGTTCACTCGCCCCTTGATGAAGGTCTGCGGCTTCTGCTGGCCCTGGTTCTGACTTCCAGAGGCTCCTGAAGTTGCTGCCGCTTGAATCTTCTTGGGGCACGCCTTGGCAAAGTGCCCTGGTTCCTTGCAGTAGTAGCAGGTCAATCCGTCAGACGGCGGACTGCTCTTCTGCGTCTGGCCACCGGTTACTGGGGTGCGGTTGCTTTGGAACTGCTGGCGGTTGGCTGAAAGCGGCGGCGGCGGTAGTTGAGGACTTGAACTCGCTGGGTGGTTCTTGAAGTTGCTGCCACAAGTGTCCGAACTTGTTTGAGTGTGGAGAATCTGCGATTCTTGAAAGAACTTCCAGAGTTGTTCCTCTGGTCCGCCATCCTTTTCTTCCGGGTCTCCATTTCCACGTGTTTGCCCTCCTGGCGGATGGCCTTACTGACTAGCTGGTGGAAGTCAGTATAGTCACCCGATATCAGTTGTACTGATATGTTGTCATTTAGGCCCTCCATGAACCTTTCTTGCTTGGCTTCATCTGAAGCCACATCTTCTGGCACATAGCGGGCGCTTGGTTGAACTTTATGCGTACTCGTGATTGGCATGCGACTTCCTTGGCGCAGAGATCGGAACTCCTTCTTCTTCAATGCCATGGTGCCGGTGAGGATGTGAGCCTTGCGAAAGCTTTGCCCGAAATCGTTCCACGTCACCGTTTGCGGGTTGGCGTGGGAAGCGGTGAAAGTATCCCACCATTGAGACGCGGGCCCGTTCAGCTGATGGGAGGCGAACAGGACTCGCTCTCGATCAGTGTACTGCAGAATGTCCAGCTTCTTGCCAATCGACCTGAGCCAGTCGTCGGCGTCCATCGGTTCAGCACTGCCGGCGAAAGTGGGTGGCTTGATCCTCAGGAACTCAGAGAGACGATTGGGAGGTACTTGGGCAAGTTGATGATGAGCCTGAGGGTTGTTGATCTTCTGGGCTAATAGCTGGATCAACTGGTTTTGATTGGCCATCAATTGTGTCCAATCCGGTCCTACTGCTGGCGGGGGTGGTGGAATCGGAGCGGACTAGCTTCCTTGTGCTCCGGGGTTGGCGTTGTCCATGCTGGAGTTCCTTCTTGTGTTCACCATCTATTGAGGCTTTTAGATTTAGAGAGAGAACTAAAGGAAAGGTTCTAGTAACAATCCCACCAAAACAACACACAAGAGCAAGGAAAACACGAATAAGAGCCAAACAAAACTTTTTATTTTATTATAATAGTCTCGTGGCTGTTTACAAGGTCTCTGACTCACGGATAGCGTTCTAAGATTCGGGGTCGTCTACACACTAGCGCTGCGCTCGAGCCTCCTCGGAAAAGGCCCGGAATCAGTGGAACCTGCATCTTCTGCACGGAGCTCGGCAAGTTCCTCTTCGCGTGCGCGAAGCTTCTGCTGTGCGGTGTGCAGCTCGTCCAGGGTGGTCTGGTACATGTGATCCATGGACTTGGTGAACTCCACCAGTCGTACGAGGCGGGGGTTGCTCTCATACTCTGTAGACGAGAAGTCGCTGGCAGCCCACAGGGGAGTCTTCATGGGGAAGTAGCGGAAATCGGTGCGCAGCAAGTCTCGAGCGTAGATGTTCCGCAGCTGGCGAATGGCCTCCCGGGCTGCATCCTGTACTCCGTCGAAGAAGGTGGCTCGAGGTAGGGGTGCGTCGAACACGTAAATGGCTCCGTTTGCTCCGAAATCTCTGAAGATCTTCACTTCTACCCTCCAGCGTTCCTCGTCTCCATACATGCCAACATACCCTTGGTAGAGGGGGTACGGGCGGAAGTTGAGCTCTTGCATGAGGTTGTACAGATCATCGGCGAAGAGTCCGGCCAGGGTTCCATGGGAGACGCGGGTGGGTTGCTCCATCTAAAATTTGGAAGGGGAGAGGAGTTAGTAATCGGTTTTGGTAAAGAGATTGAGAAAAGGGAGGGATAATTTAAAAGGGGCATTTCTTATTAAAATATATCCTTAAAGTTGGTCTCTAGCTAAGGTCACGTCTTAGAGTCATTGTTGCTCGATAGCATTTCGCTGGGACCGGAACAACAACTCAGAGCCCTCTCTGTAAATCGCACTATCCCGTGAAAAGCTAGTGCACACAGTTTAATGACAATGTATATCATGCAAAAATAACCACGAGATATTATTAAAGGAAAATACAGCCTTAAGGCCAAGTCTTACAATAAGGGCACAAGGCCAACAAAATAAACAAAAACAGCGGAAAGATAGTAAAGGTGGCAGCACAGCCCATCCGACCTCCCACAGCGAATGATCAGAAGGCGCGTCCTACTCGTTGAAGTAGTCCTCACCGTCGTAGTCGCCGTCGAAGTCTGGCAACAGATTTAGCAAGGTGAGTACAGAAGTACTCCCAAGGTAAGCAAGTAAATGCTTACACAAGTTACACCAGGAATTATAATAGAGTTGATGCATGCATAAGGGATTTGAAAGGAAAGCTTAATAGGGCAATGTGCGGAAAGCAATACTTGAATTTAAATATAATAACGTAAATACGAAAAGCTGAATTTTCATACAGTATATGAAACATTGTTTTTAACAAGTAATACCGTTAGTGTAGGCTCCAACCCACACTAACCTATCCACGGGAATCCACCCGGACCATTACCAAATCCAACGTTTGTTTTGCCAAAACCAAGTTTTATGAAAGTTCAAGTCTAATCTGTGAAGACTCTACTCAGCATGTCCATGACCGTGGACACGGCTATCCAGATAGTTTGTTACTCTGCAGAGGTGTACAACTTTACCCACAAGACATTCCCTCTCACTTGAGCCACGCGATCAACACACTGCCTTAGGTGTGCGGCGGAGAGTTCATGACAAAGCTGTTCCAATGTTCCATAGCCAACATAATCACGCCGCCACTAAGGTTTCACCACAACTCGAATCCACGAGTTGGAGCCCCCTCTGGTGCCATGTGAGACTTCCCACAGCCTACGCCGCGCTCACATTCAGCCTATAGCGAGACTATTATTGGAACTTCACAAATTACTTAGTCAGGTCCGTCCCATACCGGACTTGTGGTAGTACGAAGTGACTTCGTAAAATAATTCACAGAAACGGTCCTTAAGTTGATTTAGGCCCAACCACATACCCCCGTGCACGATAATCAACCAAGTGTCACCAAACACGAGGCATACCGGCACCCACCACCTAACCATCAGCCTAAGTCCAAAACATATTTTCTATTTTCATTTTTAAATAATTTCTGTAAAACCACCCTTGACTCTCCGAAGTCAAGTCTCATTTTCAAACTGACATTTCATGTGAAAGGTTCGTCCCACCTCTGATTATACTAAGCCAGGCTAAGCATTTCTACAAAAATTTTCTAGTCAATACTATGGTACTAACTAGTTTTCAGCTAGGGTGACAAGGTGTATGATTTAGAATTTCAAATGGGCTATAATCAAAGGATTATGGGTATATCTAACATTTAAACTGGATTTTTAAATTAATTTGAGTAGAAGTACGCATGCATATACAGTAAAACAACATACATATATTTAAAATACTAGGTTCAATATGGTCAAAGGTGCAACTGGCCTTGATCGAAGTCCTGCTGCGATTCGTCGAATTCAAACTCTCCGGAATCGTCAATATCTAACGAAAGAGCCAATTCAAACCAAAATTCAAACGAAACCCAAATAACTTCCAAAAATTATAAAATAAACTGGGAGACAGAATTTTGAATTTTGGATGTGGACCAACAATTCTTGGAAAGGATTTGAGGCTTTTCAAAGGAATTGGAAGTTTTAATTTAAATTTAAACCTTAGAATTACAAAATATATTCAAACAAAATTTAAATAAATTTCAAACTTTCAAAATTATTCCAGAAATGGATAGATCATGATTTTAGAAAAATTTAGAAATTTGAATGGGTCAATTTGGAGTTAAAATGCAAAAGTTATAGTCTTCCAAAGTTTGAATTCAAAATAAAAGAAAAAGGGTATTTTCTGGATTTATTTTTAAACCGAAAAGGATTTATGACGTCAGCACGAATTATTTTTCTAAAGGAAAACATAGATTATGACGTCAGCCCTAGGATTAATATATTCGGGCAGAGGCTGACAGGTGGGGCCCGGGTGTTGTGGACCGAGTCCACGGACCCGAGGGAGGGGTGAGGTGGCAGGCGGGCGCGCGGGGAGCGGGGTGGCGCTGACGTGGCGCCACGAGGGTGCAGCGTGGTCGCCGCGTGGCTGCCACGTCATGGCTTTATGCCGACGTGGCGGCACGCGCGCGAGGTGGCGGCGTGGCGGGTGGCGGCGGCGGCGCCGTCCGCCGCCACTGGCTGCCACGCCGCTGCCAACTCGGCCCGACGGCTGACGTGGCCTGGCCGGCGGCGGCGCTCGGGGCCCGATGGTCGCCGGAGTTCCGGTGAGCGGCGGCGCCGGCCGAGGGTATAAAAATGACGAGGAGAACGCGGGGAGTGCATCGGTACCTTGCGCGGAGGCCGAGGTTGACTGGAGAGGGAAATCGGCGGAGAGGGGCGGTGGTCGGAGAAGGGTTCACAGCGGCGGAGAGGTTCTGGTGACGCAGCAGCTCGGGGGAGAGGTCGCCGGTGTTCGCCTGGGCACCAGCAAGGTCGGGGAGGCGTCGGCGAGGGCAAGGGGGCTTGAGCTGACCGGAATCGCTCGCCGAAGTAGCTGGTACCGGCGGAGGGAAATCGGGCGCAGGGGGACCCTCGGGGCTGGATTATACGCTCTGGAGGCTCGGGGGGTGGCGGTGTGGGGAGGGGAACCTCGGGGTGCGGGTTTTATAGGTCGGGGAGGGGGGTAACGGCCGCGTACAATCCGTCGGTTTTGAAACGGACGGGGAGGTTGAATGCGCCGGCGAATGGGGGCGTAATTGGGGGGTTTTATGCCTGCAACGGACGGGGGGAGGTCCTAATTGGAAACTGCGGTGATGCGGGGGAATGAATCGGCAAGAAACCGAAGCTTTCAAAGCTTCGGTTTTCAATCAATGGCGGCGGCAGCGACGGCGATCGCGCGAGGAAGAAAGGAAAGGGGTGGGGACGAAGGGCCTGACAGGTGGGGCCCGCACGTCAGCGAGAGAGAAAGAAAAGGAAAGAGCGAGGGGGACGGTTGGATGCTTGACGGGTGGCATGGGGGAGAGATCGGGACCGCTGGCGCGTTGCGAAGGGGTAAGTGAATGGGGACGGCCGAGATTCGATCCGACAACGAAGATCAGATCGGGGCCGGTCGGTGCGTTAAGTGGGAGGGGGCGGTTGAGATCGGGTACGGCAACAGAGGACGGCGTGGATTAAGCCACGCGTCGATCGGGGGGGATGAAGCGGGCGAAGCGGTAAGTTACGGGGAGCGGCGGGGATTGAACCGGGCGGGAGAATGGACGGCTACATACGCGACACGCGTCGCACACGGGGTGAGGGAAGGCGGGGAGAGGGTTTAAGTTAGATCGGACGGCTGAGGGGGAATCCAGCGGGCGGAGGGGACGCCGATGCTTGACACCTGGCGGCCGGGAGGGGTTTTTGGGATTTTCTTTCTTTTTGATTTTCCAGAAATGCTATTAAGCTTTAGAACACTCAGAAAAATACCAAATAAATTTTGAAAAATCCAGAAAAATTCAGAGAACTATCTGGAGCTATTTTAGACTTAATAAAAATATTTTCCACTCATTTTAACAAGTATAATTTGCAAAGGTACAATTTGATTTTAAAGGGAAGGTTTTAATTCCTTCTAAAATCTAGAAAAATTCATATAATCTCATGTTTGACTTTAGGAAGCTGAAATACATTTGTTTTAACTTTCAGTAATGTAATAAATTCACTTTTGACTTTTATAAATTAAAGTTTATAATTTTTCTCAATTCAGGACTTTAACATAACTCCAGAAAATCCAATAAATTCCAGATTTGATTTTCAATAAAGGAACAAAATTTTGGGATGTTACAAAAGCCGTCCTCGGCTTTTGATAGCCTGAAATTTTACTAAACAAAGAATACAACGT
This sequence comes from Melocanna baccifera, assembly GCA_036346265.1. Taxonomy (NCBI): domain Eukaryota; kingdom Viridiplantae; phylum Streptophyta; class Magnoliopsida; order Poales; family Poaceae; genus Melocanna; species Melocanna baccifera. Next base: position 578,065 of record JAYEVJ010000409.1, on the reverse strand, counting down.
GTATGCATGGTATATATATTTGTCATCAACACTTCTTCTGCTTAGCACATCATGAACATCTGAAGGTGTAATAAATGAAAAGAACAACACATACGTATGGTATATGTAAGAGTCAATTGTTGTGATATTCTCACTACTTCGCACAAACCGATGAATATAGCAGCGACTAAAAGATGTATGCATTGCAATATTATTTTTCACATCACCTGTTGTCTACTTTAGTGAAAAATTGAATGGTCCTGCTCTTAATTACTCCACGTGTGATAAAGAATTGTATGCTCTTGTTCGTTCTTTAGAGACATGGCAACACTATTTATGGCCTAAGGAATTTGTCATTCATTCCGATCATGAATCACTTAAGCATATTCGTAGTCAAATCAATTTGAATCGTAGACATGCTAAGTGGGTTGAATTTATTGAATCTTTTCCTTATGTCATTAAACACAAGAAAGGGAAGGATAATGTGATTGCTGATGCTTTGTCTCGACGCTATACCATGTTGTCTCAGCTTGATTTTTGCATTTTTGGTCTTGAAACCATTAAAGGACAATATACTTTTGATGCTGATTTTAAGGATGTGTTGTTGCATTGTAAAGAGGGACAAGCATGGAATAAATTCGTGATCAATGATGGGTTCTTGTTTAGAGCTAACCGCCTATGCATTCCAGTTGGTTCCGTTCGTCTTTTGTTGTTGCAGGAGGCGCATGGAGGCGGTTTGATGGGACATTTTGGTGCTAAGAAGACGGAGGACATTCTGGCCACACACTTCTTTTGGCCAAAAATGAGGCGAGATGTCGAGCGGTTTGTGGCTCGCTGCACTACATGTCAAAAAGCTAAGTCTCGCTTGAATCCACATAGTTTATATATGGCTCTTCCTGTTCCTTCTATTCCGTGGGAAGATATTTCTATAGACTTTGTTTTAGGATTGCCCAGGACTAAGAGGGGGAAGGATAGCATTTTTGTTGTTGTGGATCGTTTTTCTAAGATAGCTCACTTTATACCATGTCATAAAACTGATGATGCCGTTCATATTGCTGACCTCTTTTTCAAAGAGATAGTTCGTTTGCATGGTATGCCTTCTACTATTGTTTCAGATCGTGACGTCAAGTTCTTGAGTCATTTTTGGCGTACTCTATGGAACAAGTTCGGTACAAAGTTGTTGTTCTCTACAACATGTCACTCACAAACTGATGGCCAAACCGAGGTGGTGAACCGCACATTGTCTACCATGTTGAGAGCTGTTTTGAAGAACAATTTGAAGCTGTGGGAAGAGTGTTTGCCGCATGTTTCGTTCGCATATAATCGAGCGAAACACTCCACTACCAAGGTAAGTCCTTTTTAGGTAGTGTATGGATTCAATCCCCGTGCCCCTATTGATATTTTACCTTTGCCTACTAGTGAGAGAGTTTATAATGATGCTAAGGAGCGTGCTGATTTTATTGTCAAAATGCATGAGACTACTAAGGCAAACATTGAAAAGATGAATGAAAAATATAGGATTATTGGTAGTAAAGGTAGAAAGGAAGTTAAACTTGAACCGGGTGATTTTGTTTAGTTGCACTTGCGAAAGGATAGATTTCCTGAGTTAAGAAAGTCAAAATTGATGCCTAGAGCGGCTGGTCCTTTTAAGATAATTGAGAAAATAAATGATAATGCATATAAACTTGAGTTGCCACTCGAGTTTGGGGTTAGTCCCACCTTTAACATTGCAGATTTGAAGCCATACTTGGGAGAAGAAGATTAGCTTGAGTCGAGGACGACTCCACTTCAAGAGGGGGAGGATGATGAGGACATCACTCCTTCGGATGCAACCGCTGATCCTCCAACCGTTATGCAAGGTCCAATGACCCGAGCTCGCATACGACAATTAAATCTAGAAGTGAGCTCGTTCTTAAGCGATCCTTTTTATAGTTTTGAGAATAGATTGCTACCTAATGATGTTATCTTGCTTAGGAACATTGGAGAGAGTCATGAAGTACATGAAGAGAGGTATGGAGGCAGAGAAGACCAGCAAGGACGTCCAAGTCAAGCCGAAGGCCCAGTCCAACTCGAGTTCGAGTTTGCCTCAGCCTTCAGGACCAGCCTGTAGTAAAACGGACGCCCAGGACGCATACGAACTCCGTTTTGGACGTTCCACATATGTATGGAAAGCTGAGCAGGAGACCTTTCCAATGGCTCTAGTCCCATATCAAAATTCCTTCTGAGTCAACGGGAATCATCAAAACAAGTGGGCGTTCAGAATCTGTCAAGGTGCTGCACCACCGTCTTTTGGGCCGTTCGGCTTTGTATTGTGTTGGAGCCCATTAGGGCGCGTCCAGGGGTTTTGCATGCCCCTCACTCCTTTATATACAGCCACCACCCCCGCCATTAGGGTTGGGTTTTGCTTAGATTAATTTTGTCTTGAACAGTTTCGCCGTTCATCGGTTTGTGAGACCCCAACTTTCGAGTGCTAAACCAATACATCTGTAATTCCATTGTGTTCTTCCTTGTTCTTGCTTGTGTTCTTCGATTCACAGGCGAGGATTAGCCTTCTTGGCGAGGTCAACCGGGCAGGGCATGGTTGATAACCTGAGGAGACGTGGTGCTGCGATTGCGGGGTTCGGAACGTGTTGTTCGAAAGCTGAATCGATTTGTGTCACGCCTCCACCAAATCGAACATATCCAGAACCTGTTGGAAGATCGGGACCCCGTTCCCATCACGGACGACCCCGTCGACCTCCACCGCTCGCAATGTCGCGCCAGGTCCTTCTAGGTGCTCGACGAAGTGCTCTACAAAAAAGGAGTCTGCGCACCGCTTCTACGGTATCTCTCACGCGAGGAGGGCAAGCACCTCCTCGCGGAAATCCACGTGGGGCTCTGCGGTTCGCACCTGGCGCCGAGGTCGCTCGTCGACAAAGCGTTCTGGCAAGATTTCTACTGGCCAACCGCCATCACTGATGCTCAAGACCTCGTGCACCGATGTCAAGGCTACCAATGGATGGGGAGAGTCATCCACAGACCCCCGACTGGCCTCAACCCCATTCCCCCCGTATGGCCCCTGGCACGCTGGGGCATCAACGTTGTGGGGCCTCTCCCTCGGGCCCCAGGAGACTTATGGTTCATCGTGGTTGCTTTAGAATATTTCTCCAGGTGGCCAGAGGTGGTTGCTCTAGCCAAGGTAACTTCGGCAGCCATGCAGCGTTTTCTCTGGCAGAACAACATATGCCGCTTCGGGGTGCCCAAGGAGATCACCGCCGACAATGGCCTGCAGTTCGACTCTGCCCCGTTCAAGGAGTTCCATGGCAGCAAGGGCATCACGCTCTGGTTCGCTTCGGTCGGGCACCCACAGTCTAACGGAGCGGTCAAGCGAGCGAATGGCGCCATCTCTGCCGAGGTCAAGAAACGCCTTGTCGGGCTGCCGAAAGGCAAGTGGCCAAGCGAGCTCCACAGCGTCCTCTGGTCTCTGCGTACAACGGTGACACGCCCGACGGGATTTACGCCGTTCAAGCTTCTCTTTAGCGATGAGGCAATGACGCCCGAGGAAGTCAAGGCTGGCTCGCGAAGTGATACGCGGTCGCCCGATCTTCTCGACGTAGGATGAATACTCGCGATAGTCTTGATGAATCGCAATGATCCTCTAATGCCAATGCAAGAGACGAACACTCTTTAATCCGCCAAAACACACTCACGTCGATTTCGCCGACCACCAAGCGAAGATCTATCGTGCACCCAATTCCCAGCGGAAAGACTGAACGATCTTGATTGAAGAACACTCCTAATTCGTTCACAGAATTTCAGCAGCAATGATAAACTCGAACAAAGTTTAATAGATTGATTATTCTCAAAGGTGGTCTGCGCCCTAAGGCTACCAATACATGGCTTATATAGCCTCTTGGGACATCCATAGAGTCCATAAACCTAGTACAACTCAACCCTATATGGTTTTAGATACGAACTCTCACAAAAAGAAAACTAGATTTTACAATTATCATATTGTTTTGGCCATAACTTTTGATTCGTGATGAATTTGATACTGGGACCAGATCCATTGCGTAGCCCTTGAAATTATCTTTCCAAGAAGAACAAGAACACCCAAATCGGACTCCATTTGTGAAAGTTATGACCTTTTTAGTAATCGCCTATCAGGCTGTCCCGAACCGAATCCGAATTGAATTCTGAGTTGAATCCGAGTTTGAATCCAATTGGCCTTGTGGGAGGTACGAATTGGACTTGAAAATCTTATCCAAAACCTGTAGTTTAAGTCTTTGGGATTCTCCCTTTTGCTCTCCCACTGCATTGGTTTTCTTCCTTCATGTCTTTGGCACTTAATGTGGTTATCCTCTTCCTTTTGCCTCTCCATTGCTTTGCCATTGACAAACCTAAGAATGCACCATTTGATAACATCAGGTAGTATTCCATTCTTATGAATAACAACATTATATTTAGTTTGGAATGAGTTCACCTAGCAATGTTTCATGCGGCTCAATAATTCCTTCCAGTTGAATAATATATTTAACTGAAAAGTACAAGACACATGTGTATCCGCATCATCCTCCCCTTCTTCAAGAAAAGCCATCCTCGGCTTTTGATAGCCTGAAATTGTACTAAACAAAGAATACAACGTGTATGCATGGTATATATATTTGTCATCAACACTTCTTCGGCTTATCTCATCATGAACTTCTAAAGGTGTCATAAACGAAAAGAACAACACATACGCATGGTATATGTAAGAGTCAATTGTTGTGGCATTCTCATTATTTTGCACAAACCGATGAATATAGCAGCGATCAAAAGATGTATGCATTGCAATATTATTTTTCACATCATTCTCCCTCCCATAAAAGAAAGACGTCCTCGACTTTTCTAAGGACATAGACGGATCATTAACAGGTAAAATTAGATTTAGTTGTTCAGATATAGGGGAGAAAATCTTTAGTACCTTCCATGCTTCAACTGCGCTACTCTGATTACTTGTACATAATTGCTTATCGAAGGATAAACAAATAGTCTAAGAAAATCTTTTAAAACAGTAAGCTCTATTGTTAACAATTATCTCATTGCGATCATAACATGACACAAAAGGTTGTTTATCTATAATATGCAATTTCAAATTAGCAAGCTTATCACATGTAATACAAATTCTGTGAACATAAAATTTGTCATCTACACCATAATCTCCAATCAAATTAAACTTATATGTGTAGACATAGGTACTAACTAGTGATTTTGAACATGAAATTTCAGTAATATTATCAATCACACTAGATAGCTCTCTAGGATCATCAAACATGATATAGCACAAAGAATCATTAGAAGATATTCTAGTAAGAACTTCCTTATGAGTAATCAATTCCACATTATGTAAATGGAGTAAAGAAATTTTGGAACATAGAATTGTTGGTTGATCATATGAGTTCTCACAATTACTCACATTTGCACACTTAAATTCAGCATCAATAGTGTTACCTTTGTCATCCTCGTCAGATGATGTAGGCGCTGAGGGTTTAAAATTATTAGGATGCACCCATGGGGCAGCAAGCACTTTATCCCTTCCCGTGGTTATCTCCTCATTTGGCTTCAAAGTTGCCGGTTGTTGAATGTTCAATTCTTCATCTTTAATGTCAACCTACACAATGTGAGAAACAATACTAGAATTAGAAATTAATATATTAGTTTCAGATGCATCCTCACTTTGTCTATCTTCTACTTCTCTCTTTTCATTTGGTGTCTCTCTCACACTCTTAATTTGGATGCTCTTTACCTCACATATGGTGGAATCACACAACTTACTCTTTTTATCATTCGCACTTAATTTGGCTATGTGGCTCTCATCCTCACATGGGTTGTGGTGTATCTTAGAAGCTATATGGAGCTTTGGAATACTATATGTCTCTTTGACCGAAGGGAAAGTCCCATACTCGGTTATCTTCTCATGTGTCAAACTAGTAGAGGCAGTAGAATTGAAGTATGAACAGGGAGAAAAATGTGGTGTATGTTTCTCCATAAGTCTCTTCTCCTCTTGAATAGCATAATTCATAAGATCTTGCACGCTAGCAAAATATTTATGTTGAAGTGTAGCGGCAATCTTAGAATTCAATCCTCTTTTGAAGTATGTCTTCTTTTGTTGTTCACTAATGACACCAGCCCGGCATAATGCATCTTGTAGCTCAAAATAATATTCTTGAACAGTATTACTCCCTTGTGTGAAACTCTCTAAATAGCGAAGCAATCCTTGCGCATAATAGGATGGTACAAATTCTCTCCTCATGAGTGCCTTCAAATCTGACCAAGATTTAATGAATTCGTTTCCAAATCGTTGATGCCACCAACTATAAGCATAATCTTCAAATTCTCTAGTGGTACGCATCACCTCTTGGTTTTTGGGAAGCTTTTGAAATATAAATACTTTCTCCATGCGCCATTCTCACTCAAGATACTCTTCTGGATCCTCACTTCCATAGAAAGGAATAAAGTTATCTTTTTCTTGTTGTGGATGAAGTACCTGCACAATATCATTCACAATGTTTGAGCATAACACTTTTATTTGATGATTGAATTCAATGTGGTGGTCTTGCATATCTGTCTTGAGCTGTCCATCCATTGTAGCTGTGCTAGCTACAAATTCTTGTTTCATAGCACTTCTCATTGCCAGATGTTAGAAACGTCATCATCATTATTTTCTTCGCGTGTCATGGTTAGATTGTGCAAAGCAAACACAAATATATGTATGATATGTAGAGTTCACTCAATCTCACTTTTTCCTCACCAAGTAAAGTTCTTACCTTTCCGAAGTGAATTGAGGCAAATAAGAAATTTACACTTGGTGGTGGCTATAATAGCAAGTGATGATCAGGCGGATTTAAAAATGACCCATAATTGCACGGCAAAGGATATTTAGTAGAGCTTGGTTAGGAAGTGTTTATCCTACACAATCTAAATTTCACGATGTTGTTGAATTAAGTAATAATCCAAGCTAGAAAGTATTGCCTATGTGCCGATCCAAATTATATAAGTGAAGTATATGAACGCACACGTAATGATCAATGTGACTCAATGCAAACAAAAAGAATGAGTTAAAGGAAACAATCGGGAATATTAGCTTGTTTTGCACTAAGTACTAGGAGAGACGCTAGTCAATTGCAATAATATGAATTTGAGGGCACAAGATTGTCCAAAAAAATTAAATACACAATCTGAATTTATGGACTAAGATTAACTCACCCAAATTCGGCCAATGCTTTCTTTTCTTTCTTTCTTTTCTTTCTTTCTTTCTTTCTTTTTTTTTTGCTCAAGCCGTGGTTCCTCTTTTTTTTCTTTCAATCGGCTGCCTTTTTTTTGCTCTTTTTTTATACTAAAGGCCGAACTAGGTTTAATTGTTTGTAGATTCTACGCAAGTCCAAAATTGTTCAGCAATGTGTGGATAATTCTAGAACAACCCTAAAGCAATTATCAAAAACTAGTCTCAATGTTCAAAAGATTTAAGTGAAGATCTTAATAGACACTCAGAATTCAAACCGCAACAAATTTCAGACGGTCTGAATGTGTCCAACTAAGATTCTTGTGGCAGCTAGGGTTTCTTGTGGCCAAATCAATCAAGAAAAAGGAAACCCAGATATATTCGGATGTGATATTCTTTAAAGATGCGCAAAGATCTTACGTGGACAGCAAGAACAAGATTTCAAAAAGTAAATTGAATCTACTTTTTTTTGAAGGCTAATTGAAAGATCAACTAGCAGATTTTCAACGATTAAAGACGCAACGATCAAGCAACGCAAAAGGACACTAAGATCAGCGCGTAAATAAAATTTCTAATGGATCAAAACTTAATAAAACTCACAAAAATAACAGATGCGAAACTAGGGTTTGGATTTTTTTGTGAGGCAATTTTCGGTTTAATGGACTATAGGACAGAAATAAATCAACCTAAAAGTAAAGGGATAAGATCCTACCGAGTAAATTGCGCTCTGATACCACGATGATACGGGGTCGCCCGATCTTCTCGACGTAGGATGAATACTCGTGGGAGTCTTGATGAATCGCAATGATCCTCTGTAGTAACATCCCAAAATTTTATTCCTTTATTTGAAATTAAACCTGGAATTTATTTGATTTTCTGGAGTTATCTCAAAATCCTGATTTGAGAAGAATTATAAACTTTAAATTATAAAAGGTCAAAAATGAATTTATTGCATTACTGAAAGTTAAAACAAATGCATTTCAACTACCTAAAGTCAAATATGAGGTTATATTAATTTTTCCAGATTTTAGAAAGAATTAAAACCTTCCCTTTTAAAATTAAATTGTGCCTTTGCAAATTATACTTGTTAAAATGAGTGAAAAATATTTTTATTAGGTCTCAATTTGTCCCAAAAGGTTCTCTGAATTTTTCTAGAATTTTCAAAATTTATTTGGTATTTTTTGAATTTTCTAAAGCCTTTTATCCTTTCTGAAAAATCAAAAAGGAAATTTAAATCCAAACGCTCCCCGCGGGCGACACGTGTCAGCCATCGGAGTCCCCTCCGCCCGCCGGATTTCCCCTCAGTCGTCCGATCTGATTTAAACCCTCTCCCCCGCCTTCCCTCTCTCCGCTCGCGACGCGTGTCGCGTATCTAACCGTCCACTCTCCCGCCCGGTTCAATCCCCGCCGCTCCCCGCGACTTACCGCTTCGCCCGCTTCATTCTCCCCTCCGATCGACGCGTGGCTTAATCCACGCCGTCCTCTGTTGCCGTACCTGATCTCAACCACCCCCTCCCACTTAATGCACTGACCGGCCCCGATCCGATTCCTGTTGTCGGATGAAATCTCGGCCGTCCCCATTCACTTACCCCTTCGCAGTGCGCCAGCGGTCCCGATCCCTCCCCCGTGCCACCCGTCAAGCATCCGACCGTCCCCCTTGCTCTTTCCTTTTCTTTCTCTCTCGCTGACGTGCGGGCCCCACTCGTCAGACCCTTCGTCCCCGCCGCTTTCCTTTCTTCTCCGCGCAATCCCCGCCCCGCTGCCGCCATGAATACCAAAACCGAAGCTTTTAAAGCTTCGGTTTCCTTCCCGTTTATTGCCCCGCGCCGACAGCAAATAGCCATTGCACCTCCACCGTGTCCATTGCGGGCATAATCACACGTAATTGTGGCTGTTACCACCGTCACGTTAAACCTCCGAGCCGCTGCAACTCCGGCGAGATGAGCGCGACCGTTACTCCCCTCCTCAGGCTATAAAAAGGCCTCCCCGAGAACCCTCTACCCACACCGCCTCCCCTGCACTCCTCAATCCAAGCGAGCAAGCCCCGAAGGTCTCCCTGCGCCCGAATCCCCTCCGCGGCTTCGAGCGACTCCGGCGAGCAATCGCCGCCGGCTCGAGCCCCCTCGCCCCTCGCCGACGCCTCCCCGACCTTGCTGGTGCCCAGGCGAACACCGGCGACCACTCCCCCGAGCATCTGCACCACCGGAGCTGCTCCGCCGCCGTGAAGCCCCTCTCCGACCGCCGCCCGCCCCGTCAGCCGCCGGGCTGAGGTGGCAGCAGGCGTGGCCGCCAGCTGGGCGCCACGCCGCGCCACCCGCGCCCGCGCCACCTCGCGCGCGTGCCGCCACGTCGGCATGTTGCCGTGACGTGGCAGCCACGAGGCGACCACGTCTCGCCAGCGGCGACCACGTGGTGCCACGTCGCCGCCCCGCCCGGCGCCCGCCGCCACCTCACCCTTCCCTCGGGTCCATGGACCCGGTCCACCACACCCGGACCCACATGTCATTTGCCGAATATATTAATCCTAGGGCTAACGTCATAATCTATGATTTCCTTTAGAAAAATAATTCGTGCTGATGTCATAAATCCTTTTCGGTTTAAAAATAAATCCAGAAAATACCCTTTTTCTTTTATTTTGAATTTAAACTTTGGAAGGCTATAACTTTTGCATTTTAACTCCAAATTGACCCATTCAAATTTCTAAATTTTTCTAAAATCATGATCTATCCATTTCTGGAATAATTTTGAATTTTTGAAATTTATTTAAATTTTTTTTGAATATATTTTGTAATCCCAAGATTTAAATTTAAATTAAAATTTCTAATTTCTTTTAAAAGCCTCAATTCCTTTCCAAGAATTGTTGGTCCACATCCAAAATTCAAAATTCTATCCCCCAGTTTATTTTATAATTTTTGGAAGTTATTTGGATTTCGTTTGAATTTTGGTTTTGATATTTCTTTGAATTGGCTCTTTACGTTAGATTTCGACGATTCCGGAGACGCTGAGTTCGACAATTCCCCGCAGGGCTTCGATCAAGGCAAGTTACACCATTGACCATGTTGAACCTAATATTTGAAATTATTTATATTGTTTTACTGTATATGCATGCGTATCTTTACTCAAATATAATTCAAATTTGTTTTAAATTTAGTTATACCCATAATCCTTTCATTATGGCCCAATTTGAATCCCGAATTCCTATACCTTGTCACCCTAGCTGAAAACTAGTTGGTACCATAGTATTGACTAGAAATTTTATAGAATGCTTAGCCTGGCTTAGTATAATTTTAGGTGGGATTAATGTCTTTCACAAGAAATGACGATTTAAAATTGAGTTCTTGACTTCGGTGAGTCAAGGATGGATTATGAAAATTGTTTAAAAATGAAAATAGAAACTTATGTTTTGAACTTAGGCTAATGGTTAGGTGGAAGGTACCGGCATGCCTCGTGTTTGGTGACACCTGGTTGATTGTCTTGTACGGGGGAATGTGGTTGGGCCTAAACCAACATAAGGACCGATTCTGTGATTCATTTTATGAAGTCACTTCGTACTACCACAAGTCCGGTATGGGACGGACCTGACTAAGTAATTTGTGAAGTTCCTAATATAGTCTCGCTATAGGCTGAATGTGAGCGCGACGTAGGCTGTGGGAAGTCTCACATGGCACCAGAGGGGGCTCCAACTCGTGGATTCGAGTTGTGGTGAAACCTTAGTGGCGGCGTGATTATTTTGGCTATAGATCATCGGAACAGCCTTGTCATGAACTCTCCGCCGCACACCTAAGGCAGTGTGTTTATCGCGTGGCTCAAGTGAGAGGGAATGTCTTGTGGGTAAAGTTGTACACCTCTGCAGAGTTAAAATCTATCCTGGGTAGCCGTGTCCACGGTCATGGACATCTTGAGTAAAGTTGTCCTGATTAGACTTGGATTTTATAAACTTGGTTTTGAGCAAACAAATAGCGCCTTGGTTACGTCCTGTGGATTCCGTGGTTAGGTTAGTGTGGGTTGGAGCCTACACTAACGATGATACTTGTTAAAAATAATGTTTCATATACTGTATTAAAGTTCAGCTTTTCGTATTTACATTATTGTATTTAAATTCAAGTATTGCTTTTCGCACATTGCCCTATTAAGCATTCCTTTGAAATCCCTTATGCATGCATCAACTCTGTTATAATTCTTGGTGTAACTTGCGTAAGCATTTACTTGCTTACCTTGGGAGTACTTCTGTACTCACCTTGCTAAATCTGTTGCCAGACTTCGAGGGCGACTACGACGGTGAGGACTACTTCAGCGAGTAGGGCGCGTCTTCGATCATTCGCTTTGTGGGAGGTTTGGATGGGCTGTGCTGCCACCTTTACTATCTTTCCGCTGTTTTTGTTTATTTTGTTGGCCTTGTGCCTTATTGTAAGACTTGGCCTTAAGGCTGTATTTTCGTTTAATAATATCTCGTGGTTATTTTTGCATGATATCCATTGCTGTTATACCTGTGTGCACTAGCTTTTCCTGGGATAGTGCGATTTACACAGAGGGGCTCGGAGTTGTTGTTCTGGGTCCCGACATCCTCCAATGCCAATGCAAGGGACGAACACTCTTTAATCCGCCAAAACACACTCGCGTCGATTTCGTCGACCTCCAAGCGAAGATCTATCGTGTACCCAATTCCCAGCGGAAAGGCTGAACGATCTTGATTGAAGAACACTCCTAATTCCCTCACGGAATTTCAGCAGCAATGATAAACTCGAACAAAGTTTAATAGATTGATTATTCTCAAAGGTGGTCTGCACCCTAAGGCTGCCAATACATGGCTTATATAGCTTCTTGGGACATCCATAGAGTCCACAAACCTAGTACAACTCAACCCTATATGGTTTTAGATACGAACTCTCACAAAAAGGAAACTAAATTTTACAGCTGTTATATTGTTTCAGCCATAACTTTTGATTCATGATGAATTTGATGCTGGGACTAGATTCATTGTGTAGCCCTTGAAATTATCTTTCCAAGGAGTACAAGAACACCCAAATCGGACTCCGTTTGTGAAAATTATGACCTTTTTAGTAATCGCCTATCAGGCTGTCCCGAACTGAATCCGAATTGAATTCTGAGTTGAATCCGAGTTTGAATCCAATTGACCTTGTGGGAGGTACGAATTGAACTTGAAAATCTTATCCAAAACTTGTAGTATAAGTCTTTGGGCTTCTCCCTTTTGCTCTCCCACTGCATTGGCTTTCTTTCTTCATGTCTTTGGCACCTAATGTGGTTATCCTCTTCCTTTTGCCTCTCCATTGCTTTGCCATTGACAAACCTAAGAATGTACCATTTGATAACATCAGGTAGTATTCCATTCTTATGAATAACAACATTATATTTAGTTTGGAATGAGTTCACCTGGTAATGTTTCATGCGGCTCAATAATTCCTTCCAGTTGAATAATATATTTAACTGAAAAGTACAAGACACGTGCGTATCCACATCACGAAGGGTCCTCGCACAGGCGCCCGACGAAGAGCGCCAATTGTCCCCGGACCTCCTTGATGACGAGCGCATAAAGGCCACCCAGCATGTTGCCAAATACGCGCGGCAAATGGTGCGCATGCATGGCCGCTCAGTATGCCCGCTCAAGATGGCACTCCGCGTAGACACGGTCGGCAAGCTAGAGTCCAAGTTGGAAGACCCGTACATCGTCGCGGCAGCGTTGCAGCGGGGAGCTTATCGCCTCACCACACTCGAAGGCCAGGCGCTCCACCACACATGGAATGCGGACAGGTTGCGGAGGTATTATGTTTAGGACAGCAAAGGCCAACATGTGGCGGGGGCAATGCCGTCTGTTACAAGGCACTTGCTCCTGCAAGCAGGAGATCGATAAAGCCGATTGTCCAACGAACTTCCGTCGAGGTCCGCCCCCGCGCGCTCTCTATGGAGTATAAATAAGACGTAGTGTTGAGGTCCGCCTCCGCACACGCACTCTACGGAGTATAAATAAGACGTAGCGTCGAGGTCCACCTCTGCACGCACTCTACGGAGTATAAATAAGATGTAGCGTCGGGGTCCGCCTCCGCATGCACTCTATGGAGTATAAATAAGACGTAGCGTCGAGGTCCGCCTCCGCACGCACTCTACGGAGTATAAATAAGACGTAGCGTCGAGGTCCGCCTCCGCACGCACTCTACGGAGTATAAATAAGACGTAGCGTCGAGGTTCACCTCCACACACACTCTACAGAGTATAAATAAGACGCAGTGGAGGGACGCCTCCGCGCGCACTCTACGGAGTATAAATAAGATGTAGCGTTGAGGTCCGCCTCCGTACGCACTCTACGGAGTATAAATAAGATATGGATGTTTTCCCTGCGCACTCTACTGAGTCTAAACAAGACGCGGATGTCCCGCACGCGCGTTGGCGTACCCTCCAGAGCCCACCTAAGTCGTGGTTGATAGTCCCACGCATTCTCCAGAGTACAAACTAGACGCGGATGTTTTCCCTGCGCACTCTACTGAGTCTAAACAAGACGCGGACGTCTCGCACACGCGTTGGCGTACCCTCTGGAGCCCAGATAAGTAGTGGTTGATAGTCCCACGTATTCTCCGGAGTACAAACTAGACGCGGATGTTTTCCCTGCGCACTCTACTGAGTATAAACAAGACACGGAGTTCCGCGCACGCGTCGGTGCTCCTACCGCACGTACTCTCCGGAGTATAAAGACGTGGTTGACCCTCCCACGCACTCTGCGGAGTATAAACAAGATGCTGCCGGGGCTTGCCTCTGCATGCGCTCGGCAGGACGCAGAATACAACACACCAGAGGCTTGTCCCCACACATTCCTACGGGGTGCCGACTAGGCGACAGCTCCGCTGCCACCAGTTCGAGGGGTAGGGGACGGAGCGCGATCGCGCCTACCCCGCTCGAGCGTCTACTCCGACTAGGCGCCAGCTTCGCTGCCACCACTTCGAGGGGCAGGGGACGGAGCGCGATCGCGCCTGCTCCGCTCGCGTGCCTACTTCGCTTCCAAGGCGCTACGACCGCTGAGAGAAGCGGAGAGGGCTGGAAGACGCTAGCCTCCATCGTGTCAACAACTAACTATGCTAGCATGCAGCGACAGAATACTCGGAGCAATGGTTGTTTCTTCCAAAAAAACAATAGCAAAAGGTTACACCACACAACCGCCGGGTCCTTACAAGCACACCTAAGGGGCCGCGTCCTCCCCAAGCTAGCCCAGATCCGGTCGTAGAAACTCTGGATGGTGGGCAGCGTGCTGTGGGTGGCGCCGGACAATACCCCAGCTCCAGTAGGCACGCCTAGATGAGGATCGACCAGCTCATCCACATGCTCACACCCCCAGGCATGGAGTAGGGCAAAGGCAAGACAGGCGCTGGCGAAGCCGCAATGATCACTGAAGGCCTTGGCACCGCAGAGTGCCAAGCTCGAGCCCTCCTCGATCCGTGCCAAAGACTGTGTCACATCCAAGGGATTGTGCGCAAGGTCCGGCACGTCGACAGAGAGGTCCCGGAGGGCCCCCTCCAGGGACTCCACGGCCCTCCACGTGGCCGCGGACGCGTCGCCCAGAGTCTGGTTCCTCTCTTCCAGGGCCATGACAAGCTGGGTCTTCTCCTCCTCCAACGCGCGGATCTGCTCAAGTAAACCGGTGCACTCCTCTACTGCGGCGCGAATTTTCGCCTCCAACAGACAGATGCGCTCGTCCTTGGCACCGTGAGCCTCGTCGGCAGCGCGAAGCTGGTCCTCCAGCACCCTCCGCTCGCGGGTGCGAGCCTCCTCCAGCTCACGGCCGATCGCAACCGTCTAACAGCGGAAGGACATGAGTGTCAGCGGGAGGACATGAGTGTCTAGTCTGCGCTCAGCAAGCGATGTCAACCGCGGGATCAGGTACTTACCCTCATTCCCGAGGCGCCCAGTGCAAGTGCAAGTAGATCTCCCCCGCACGACGATAGCGCCCGATGATCCAACCTACTGTCGCCGCACTCCGCCGCCACGTCAAAGGCGCGAAGCATCTCCGGATGCGGGATGAAGTCAGACACGACAAGCCTCGGGGGCCTGCGACAGCACCAGGCGTCCACGTCGCGTTTTGCACAACAACGGCGTCGGTTTCGCAAACACCTCCACTGCTCGATCCTTGGCCGCGGCCGAGAGACCTCGTCTCTCCTGATGTCGACGATGGCATGAGCGAGCAAATCGGAGAGAGCTTTGCGAAGTCGTCGGGAGAAAAGCAATTACGCCTACCTTCGACACCCTCCACTAGAGCATGGGGAGGTGCCTGTTCAGCCTCTGGCTGGATCACCGACGCCTCGCCAGCACGGGAAGCGATAACTCCCTCTTCGGTCAGAGTGGCTTCCCGATCGGACCCTAGGCCCCCGGCGACAGCGCCCACCACATGAAATCGCCTCGCGGGCGAGGGCGATCGTGCCCGACGGTGCTTCGCCCTCGGGGATTCGGGCGACGCGTCCTCGGCCACTCCAATAGTCATATGGACCAGAGCGAGAGGCAGATCCGTGATGGCCGCCGCAGGCGACGACGACGATCCCTCCGTCGCTCCAGTCATTGTAGGGGCCGGAGCAGGTAGAAGATCCGTGGTGGCCACCATGGGCGACGAGTGCGCAGGAAGCAGGTCCTCATCGGCTGGTACAGGCGACATGGCCTTGTCCTCGAAGACGTCGCTACCAAGGCCCACTCCACCACCGCCCAAGTCCTCGCTGGGGGCAGTGTGCCCCCCGAGCTGGCATGTTCAAAACCACCGCCCGACGCGTCCTCTGGACTAGCGGTGCCGGCCGCAAACTCGACTGGCGGGTTGGAGGCGGCGGCTCTGGACCGAGCCCTCTGCCGCCCGGGAGACGCCCCAACCTCGTCGCGCCATCATGGCGACAAGTCGGACTCCGCACCGGCACCACACGCTCTAGTATGGAAAGGCCTAGGATCTCGCACACCCGGTTTATCCGCCCTAGCTTCGTAGGCTCGGTCGTGGTCTCGCGCAGCGCATGCTCCTTTGTTGTATATGGCCCGAGGAAGACCTCTACCGCACGCTCCGCATCTTCCAATGAAAGCACTGCAGGCGAAGTGCTGCTCCGTTCACAAAACAGATACATATGCAAAGGCAGCACATGTTCGAAGCATTTACCACGACCAGCGGGTTGCTGCAGCGAAGACATTGTGGGGTGGACGCCATCTCGCCGGCAGTGATCTCGTACATACTTCCACCGGGCGGAGAGGGGGGACACCCCGTACATTGTAAACTCCACAGCGAGATCGCGCATGTTGAACCGGAGGGCGACGCCGGCGAGTCTCCGTGCATGCACCCGATCCTCGCCTTCCGGCTCCACCCCCGGACAGCCATTGAAAGCTATTGGCTGACCCCGGTACTGAAGGTTGCTATTAGGCGTCACGCGGTAATAGAACCACCACCGCATCCAGCCGGACCCCACTTCTCTCGCGTCGCCAGAGCAGGGAATAGCTTCACGTAGCCCGACCTCACCACGAAGTGGACACTGCCAAAGTTGGACAGTGCCCCTCCCTCGACCTTCTTCGGCTGACAGTGGGCATCATGAAGAAGCACGAACAAGCTCATGCGGGGATGCATACCTTCCACTCGAACCACCCAGGCAAACACAGCCAAGCGAACTATCGTGTTCGGGGTCAGCTGCGCCAACTCCAACCCATAGGCTCACAAGACCTGGCCGACAAAGAGCGTCGAAGGCATCCGGAGACCAGCCTCAAAAAATGCGGCAAAGACAATCGCCTCTGACTCCTCTGGGTGAGGCTCCACTTCGTCGCGGGCGGGCAAGCGAGCTCCTACGCGCTCCTCTATCTTCTTCTCCCAGGAAGAGGGCTTCAATCGTCTCCTCCGTAGCACGGCTCTGCCCTAGCACCCGGGAACAGTTCCCTTGCGAGCTCCGCATGGCGTCGTACCGCTTGTTGGCTTGCGACGGCTTGCGAGCCACTAGGGGGTATTCCGCTGGTGGTGGCATCCGCCCGCGCTGGCTCGACGAGGCGCTGCCACTAAGCCGGCGACCAGAATCTCCACGGCATGCCATCTTTGCTTCCCAAGCGGAGGGCCGAAGGAACAAGAAGACGAGTAGATTTTGCACAGCAGGAGGGAACAACCAGACAACAACGCACGGGCGAGAGATGCGCCCGCATGCCAGCAATGACGCTTTATGAAGAGCCCCCTCACATCCCCACGATCGGCAGCGCAACCGGCGGGAGCCTGTCGATTCGTCTCCCCACGATCGGGGAGGCTAGCTGCGGACAAGTCGACCTGCCACGTATCCCACTTCTCAAGAGGGGACACGGGCTCGAGGTCGTGCGACCGCTGACAACCCACGACGCACCAACCGCGCCGCACCACATGTAACTCTCCCTCGGGACAATGCGTACGGCCGCAGCAGCCTGCCCCTGTCTTTTCAGCACTCCGTGCGACTCACGCCAACAATTAAGACGCCATCTCCGAACTGCCTCAAGGTCGGGGTGTGACACATCCGGATCAAGCGAAGACTCATCTGATCAATTCAGTGTTGTGTACATGGGCCTGGTCCGCCCTGCGCCAGGCGGAGTTTCGGCGCCACGCCTCGCATGTCCGACATTCGGCTCCGCGACGTGACTCCGCCACTAACTGCGGCACCGTGAGGAATGGCTCCAAGGCTGTAACATCCCAAAAATTGTATTCCTTTATTTAAAAATCAATTTTGGAATTTATCAGATTTTCTTGGAGTTTATTTCAAAGTCCTGATTTAAGGAAAATTAAAAACATCTATTATTAAAAGGTCAAAATGAGTTCATTGCATTTCCTGTAAATCAAACAAATGTATTTCACCTTCCTAAAGTCAAAATCTGTAATTATATTAATTTTCAGGATTTTATAAAGAATTAAAACCTTCCCTTTTAAATCAAATTATGATTTTTTTTCAAAATATACTTATCAAATTGGGTGAAAAATATTTTTATTAGGTCTCATTTAGTCCCAGAAGGTTCTCTGAATTTTTCTGGAATTTTCAAATTTTATTTGGTATTTTTCCGAGTTTTCTAAAGCTTATTCTCATTCTGGAAATCAAAAAGAAAAAGAAAAACCCAAAAATCCCCTCGGGCTGCCACGTGTCAGCCATCGGAGACTCCTCCACCCCGCCGGATCTAATTTCGGCCGCCCATCTTCACTTACCCCTTCATCCCGCCTTCCCTCTCTCCGCGTGCGACGCGTGTCGTACATGGACCGTCCACTCCCGCGCCCGATTTAATCCTCGCCGCCCGCACCAACTTACCGCTTCGCCGCTTCGTTCTCCCCTCCGATCGGCACGTGGCCTCATCCGAGCCGTTCCCTATTGCCGTAACTAATCGCAGCCGCCCCCTCCCACTTAAGCGCCGATCGGCCCTGATTTGATCTTCGTTGTCGGATCGAATCTCGGCCGTCCCGGTTCACTTACCCCTTCGCAACGCGCCAGCGGTCTCGATCTCCTCCCCGTGCCACCCTTCGAGCATCCGACCGTCCCCCTCGCTCTTTCCTTTTTTTCCCCTCTCGCTGACCGGTGGGCCCCGCTCGTCAGGCCCGTCTTTCCCTCCCCCTTTCCTTTCTTCCTCGCGCGATCCCCGCCCGCTGCTGCCATTGAAGCCGCAAACCGAAGCTTTTAAAGCTTCGGTTTCCTTCCGAGTGATGCCCGCGCGACGCAAATAGCCATTAAACCTCCACCGCGTCCATTGCGGGCATAATCGCGCGTAATTGCAGCTGTTACCACCGTCGCGTTTAACCTCCCGCCCGTTGCAACTCCGGTGAAATGGGCGCGGCCGTTACTCCCCTCCCTAGGCTATAAAAGGGGTACCCCGAGGTCCCCCTACCCACACCGCCACTCCTCGTGCCTCCAGATCGCAAAACTGACCACCGGAGCCCCCCTGCGCTCGTTCTTCTCCGTCGGCCTCCAGCAACTCCGGCGAGCGATTCCGGCCGGCTCGAGCCACCACGTTCCTCGCAAACGCCTTCCCGACCTTGCTGGTGCTCAGGCGATCCTCGGCGACCACTTCCCCGAGCTGCTGCGCCACCGGAGCTCCTCCGCCGCCGTGAAGCCCTCTCCGACCACCGCCCTTCTCCGCCGATTCTCCCCTCCGGTCACCCTCGGCATCCGCGCAAGGTACCGATGCACTCCCCGCGTCCCCCTCTTCGTTTTGGTGCCCTCGGCCAGCGCCGACGACCCTCGGTCCCCGTGCGCCACCGCCGGCCGCCCGCCCCGTCAACCGCCGGGTTGAGGTGGCAGTAGGCGTGGCCGCCAACTGGGCGCCACGCCAGCGCCACCCGAGCGCCCCCTCGCCACCTCGCGCGCGTGCCGCCACGTCGGCACGTTGCCGTGACGTGGCAGCTGCGTGGCGACCACGTGGTGCCAAGTGGCAGCCACGTGGCGCCACGTCAGCGCCACCCCCGCCCCCGCGCGCCCGCCTGCCACCTCACCTCTCTCTCGGGTCCATGGACTCGGTCCACCAGATCCGGGCCCCACCTGTTAGCCTCTCCCCGAATAATTTAATCCTAGGGCTGACGTCATAAATCTGTATTTTCCTTTAGAAAAATAATTCTTGCTGACGTCATAAATCCTTTCGGTTTAAAAATAAATCCAGAAAATACCCCTTTTTCTTTTAATTTGAATTAAAACTTTGGAGGACTATAACTTTTGCATTTTAACTCCAAATTGACCCATTCAAATTTCTAAATTTTTCTAAAATCATAATATATCTATTTCTGGCATAATTTTGAAATTTTGAAATTATTTGAATTTTTTTTTGAATTTTCTTTGAATTGGCTCTTTACGTTAGATTTCGACGATTCCGAAGACTTTGAGTTCGACGATTCCCCACAGGGCTTCGATCAAGGCAAGTTACACCTTTGACCATGTTGCACCTAATATTTTAAATTTATGTATGTTGTTTTACTGTATATGCATGCGTACTTCTATTCAAACTTAATCTAAATTCAGTTTTAACTTTAGTTATACCCATAGTCCTTTGATTATAGCCCATTTGAATCTCGAATTCATGTACCTTGTCACCTTAGTTGAAAACTAGTTGGTACCGTAGTATTGACTAGAGATTTTGTAGAAATGCTTAGCCTGGCTTAGTATAACTTTAGGTGGGATTAATGTCTTTCACAGGAAATGACGATTTAAAATTTAGTTCTTGATTTCGGTGAGTCAAGGATGGTTTATGAAAATTGTTTAAAAATGAAAATAGAAACTTATGATTTGGACTTAGGCTAATGGTTAGATGGTGGATGCTGGCATGCCTCGTGTTTGGTGACACCTGGTTGATTGTCGTGCACGGGGGAATGTGGTTGGGCCTAAATTAACATAAGGACCGTTTCTGTGATTCATTTTATGAAGTCACTTCGTACTACCACAAGTCGGTATGGGACGGACCTGGCTAAGTAATTTGTGAAGTTCCAAACATAGTCTCGCTATAGGCTGAATGTGAGCGCGGCATAGGCTGTGGGAAGTCTCACAAGGCACCAGAGGGGGCTCCAACTCGTGGATTCGAGTTGTGGTGAAACCTTAGTGGCGGCGTGATTATTTTGGCTATGGATCATCGGAACGGCCTTGTCATGAACTCTCCGCCGCACACCTAAGGTAGTGTGTTTATCGCGTGGCTCAAGTGAGAGGGAATGTCTTGTGGGTAAAGTTGTACACCTCTGTAGAGTTAAGACCTATCTAGATAGCCGTGTCCACGGTCATGGACATGCTGAGTAAAGTCGTCACAGATTAGACTTGGATTTTATAAAACATGATTTTTTTGAGCAAACAAATGATGGTCTTGGTTATGGTCTGGGTGGATTCCCGTGGGTAGGTTAGTGTGGGTCGGAGCCTACACTAACGATATTACTTGTTAAAAATAATGTTTCATATACTGTATTAAAAGTTTAGCTTTTCGTACTTACATTGTTGTATTCAAATTCAAGTATTGCTTTCCGCACATTTGCCCTATTAAGCCTTCCTTTGAAATCCATTATGCATGCGTCAACTCTGTTATAATTCCTGGTGTAACTTGTGTAAGCATTTGCTTGCTTACCTTGGGAGTACTCTCGTACTCACCTTGCTTAATCTGTTGCCAGACTTGAGGGATTCTGACGGTGAGAACTACTTCAGCGAGTAGGACGCGTCTTACAGTCATTCGCCTGTGGGAGGCTGGATGGGCTGTTCTGCTACCTTCATTATTTTCCGCTGTTTCTTTTCTTTTGTTGGCCTTGTGCCCCTATATTGTAAGACTTGGCCTTAAGGCCGTATTTTGTCTTTTAATAATATTCGGTGGTGATTGTTGCATGATATACATTACTGTTAACCCTGTGTGCACTAGCTTTTCCTGGGGTAGTGCAATTTACACAGAGGGACTTGGAGTTGTTGTTCCGGGTCCCGACAAAGGCTATGGACGACTTCGACGCCTCGCCGAAACACATCTGCACTTCGCGCCTACAGCTTTACCTACCGTAGGTTACAGGCCGTAGGGACGGAGGGGGCCAAAGGACTCGGCAACATGGTTTCGGCCTGTGAAGCCCTTCATCATGAGAGGCTCTTGTTGTAGGGGTGGCCCCCACCTAAACCCAACCGACCTGTTAGGAAGAGTAAGTATCGAAGAGTAAGCATCGAGTAGGGCATGTATGATGACCTAAATACCCTCGAAGGGGTACACTTATAAAAACACTCCTCGCTAGGAGATATATCTCTGGCACCAACAATAGGAGGGGTGACATCCCACCTAATTCCCCACTACACACTCTCTCTGTTTGGTTTGTAGCCACAACACATAGCTTTTAAGATGGATTAAGACCTAGCTACCATAATGGTTGGTTCCACTCAGTCGATGAATTTGTAGTTATTCTTGAAATAATATAGGAAGTTATAACCATTTTTTTGTAGATTAATTTGGAGTCAAACTATTTTACTTTTGACTAACAATGCCTTTGTGAATATTTAGATCAAATATATGAACAGTATATGAGTAGATTTATCTTAGCATATTCTTTAATAACTTCACAATTTTATTAGCTTTTCCAAATATGCCACAACAGATATTGGTAGTCAAAATTATGCTTTATAGACTGTATTAGAGTCCAAAATGGCACTTTTTATGGCTAAATGGATTAATTAATTATTCACATGGAAAGACTTACATGTTTCTATTAAGATATTTTAACAAAATACCGATACTAAATAGGCTACAAAATATTAAATAGGCAGTCTCTTACTATACTAAGGGGGAATTCGTATTTGCTTTTACTGATGGTTTTTGGCTATGGCTTATAGTTTTTGGCTGAAACTAAATAGTAATGGCTGAAAGAAGTGGCTTTTATAAGGAGTGGGCGAGCGGTGGAAAAAGTGAGAGAGAGATGTGTGTGCTTAATGAGAGCGAGAGGGGTGGGGTGTGTGATGCACCCGTGACCCCATACCTTTTCTACGGAGTGAGACTATAGCGCGAAGAGTGGAGAAGCCGCTTTGAGAAGCCGAGTGTTCGTAATGGATTTTAGCTTTTCTAAGCATAAACCAATACGAACAGGGCCTAAAGTGCACAAATGATAATGAGCTTGGCAACTTTTAGTTAGCACTTACTTTAATTAGCAATCAAAGCACTGGGCTTTGTCCCTCTACATGCATGCACCGCCCTATGCATTATTCCCTTTGGAGGAGTTGATTGCATATATGGTCAAGTGGCATTTGTTTTCCAAATTTGACCTTCTGACGCATGAATTTTCAATTTTGACCCCTCCTCCCCCCCAACCGTGGAAGTAGTGGAAGGCAACATGTGTCACATGCCAAACTCCCATGGTGCGGTAGGTTGGGTGTGTGCTGCAAGTGGAGGCTTGAGCACCTACCGCACTAGGCGGCCTCGGCAGGAGACAACTAACACATTCACTAATACATGCTTAGTATAGCATGCTTAAATTAATCACTAATGCCATGCTTTGTGTAAGCATACATGATGGTTGTCGAGCTCGACTAGCTCGGTGCCACCTGCCAGCTTGGCTAGCTCGGTAGGTGGTATTGGGGTGTCCTAAACCTGCTGCAATGGTGGCACTCGGCAAGTGACACACGTCACCTGCCATTGCTTCTGCGGTCACAAAGGAAGTCAAAATTGAAAATTAGTGCATGGGGGGGGGGCAACTTTGAAAAAAATTGCTACTAGACCACATATGTGATCAACTCCGCTTTGGAGTAGCAGCCACATCAGATCGGACATGATGAGTTCCATTCAATTTAATTTGGCAATGTGTCCTTTCTAGATCGGACCTATATGTTTGTTGTGTTTAATCCAACCGTACAATGAATCTTTACATATAAGTTTTTAGATGTCTTCTTTTTATTCGATTAATGAGAGAATTTAAAGCTATTTTTCTTTTTTTGATTAACACTACAAGATGGAAGTCCTATGGAGGCAGGCAAAATAAGCCTCAGAAGTGGCAAAATCAGCCTTGGAAGACATTCTGAGGCAGGTTTTGCTTGCCTCTGGTACCCTTGTCGCAAAAGGTGTTCCGAGGCTAATAGGCTACCTCAGAAGCCTTCTGAGGGAACTAAGCATGCTACCTCGAAAGACTTACAAGGCAAACCAAACCTAATCATGATGCATACCAAACAAGTTGCCTCCGAATCCTGATGAGGCAAATCAAGCTACCTTAGAAGCCTTCCTATTGATAAAAAAATAAATAAATATTATTTTCATACATTCATGATATTTGCAAAATAAGCCTCAGAAGTGGCAAAATCAGCCTTGGAAGACATTCTGAGGCAGGTTTTGCTTGCCTCTGGTACCCTTGTCGCAAAAGGTGTTCCGAGGCTAATAGGCTACCTCAGAAGCCTTCTGAGGGAGCTAAGCATGCTACCTCGAAAGACTTACAAGGCAAACCAAACCTAATCATGATGCATACCAAACAAGTTGCCTCCGAATCCTGATGAGGCAAATCAAGCTACCTTAGAAGCCTTCCTATTGATAAAAAAATAAATAAATATTATTTTCATACATTCATGATATTTGCAAATTCAGATCCAATCAAAATAACTAGTTTGAGTGTTTTTACAATGTTGATTCCAAGACATAGTCAACAGTCATGTATTTCCACAACTAAACCATGATATTGAAGAATTTCTAAATGTACACCACAAATACATAGCAAATGCGCATCATTCAAGTCAAGTAACTGTTGCAAATAATGCATAGAAAAAATATAGACAAGAGACACGAATTTTTACATGGAAAACTCTTGCGGGAAAAAACCACGGGCGCTCAAAGGCAAATCACTATAATGAGGAGAGATTACAATGGAGAGCTTCCTTAGGGCTTCCCTCTTAAGGCTTGATGCCTTGTGGCTTAATGCCTTCAGGCTTAGCTTGGATCCCTATAGACTACTAGGGTATATATATATAGTGTGGGGGAATAGAGTACTACATGGAGAGAAAACCAAATCAGAATCCTACAAGGACACGAAGTCCTACACGGAAATCGAATCATTTTTCAACAATCTTCACCTTGAGCCGAATTTCCTCCAGTAGTCGAATAATGTCATGAACTCCTCTAATAAATCAGCATGTACACCTTGAGCACCGAAAGTCCAAAAGACTAATTTTCAAGCAAAAAGACTGGAACAGTCTTGTCGAAACGCTTCTTGTGAAGCAAAATGAGCAAACTACCAATAGGTCTGAACACACAGCTATTAACAAAGCAGACGAACAAATCTGGGTCTTCAATAATTCATAATACCAGCAAAAGTCTGAGTCTGTGTAATTAACCTTCTGAAATAAATACTCAATCATTGAATGGTATAAGCCAAAACATCACCTGTGGCGCTGAATAGATAGCAAAGAACTCATACCATGGAATCTAACATGCTCCACTTGAAACACAAAACTCGGTAAATAACGCTCATTGAAAGAGCAACAAGAAAGACTGAAACAATCTTATTGTACGTGTAGCCATCACCTGCGCAAAACTGCCGACTTCAAAAGTAATTGAATCCCATGATATGGTTGAAACTGCTCCTGTAAAAAACTGTCAAGATGAAAGAAATTCTTGTGCTGTCAATGGAGTATAAACTGCAGTAGACCCCTCATATCGAGCTGCGACAACTGAAAGATGTTGTAGTATCCACGCAAAAGTAAACCTCCTTCTTGTACTTGAATCCTTTATCTCAAACTGAAATTAGAGCAAAACCTTCACTTTTAAACAACAAAACTCCATAGAGTATTATGCTAGCTACCATCAGGGTGTTATCAAACTTAGACTCTTCATCTACGGATCTTGCCACAGTAACCCGTAGAAGACGATGAATCACCGATGAAATTGCCAATTGATTTTGACACAATTGGCACTGGAATAGCCGTGGAGACAATGACGATTTCTTCGGAGACGATGCCTGATGCGGCTCAGGTTCGATGAAAGAACTCTTCAGATGATGCACCGAGCGTGCCAAAAAAACGCTGTTGAAAGAGATGCAGAAGATAACTTGATGCTGCCCAGACGCTGTTGCTTGAATTGATGCGCCGTGCGTGCTTCCCTGCCACTGTCTGTGCGATGGCCGCCCCGGGAGTCTCCTTCTCCCGGGGCGGCGGCTTTAATCTTGAACCTTAAATTCTGATACCACTTGTTGGAAATAATGCACAGAAAAAATAGAGATAAGAGACACGGATTTTTCTTGATACCACTAGATGAGAGATTACAATAGAGAGAAAGGAGAGAAAAAAGGAGCTTAAGGTTCTCTATAACGAGGAGAGATTACAATGGAGAGCTTCCCTTGGGGCTTCCCTCTTAAGGCTTGATGCCTTGTGGCTTAATGCCTTGAGGCTTGGCTTGGATTTCTATGGACTACTGGGGTACATATATATAGTGTGGAGGAATAGAGTCCCACATGGAGAGAAAAACCAAATTGAAATCCTACACGGACACAGAGTCCTACATAGAAACGGTTACGAATTCGGATCATTTTTCAACAATCTTCACCTTGAGCTGAATTCGGATCACTTTTCAACAATCTCCACCTTGAGCTGAATTTCTTACAGTAGTCGAATAATGTCATGAACTCCTCCAATCAATCAGCATGAACACCTTGAGCATCGAAAGTCCAAAAGACTAATCTTCAAGCAAAAAGACTGGAACAGTCTTGTCGAAACACTTCTTGCGAAGCAAAATTGAGCAAACTACCAGTAGATCTGAACACACAGCTATTAACAAAGCAGACGAACAAATCTGGGTCTTCAACAATTCATAACCCCAGCAAAAGTCTGAGTCTGTGTAATTGACCTTCTGAAATAAATACTCAATCGTTGAATGGCATAAGCCAAAATATCACCTGTGGCGCTGAATAGATAGCGAAGAACTCATATCATAGAATCTAACACGCTCCACCTGGAACACAAAACTCGGCAAATAACGCTCATTGAAAAAGCAACAAGAAAGACTGAAACAGTCTTATTGTACGTGTAGCCATCACGTACGCAGAACTCCCGACTTCAAAAGTAATTGAATCCCATGATATGGTTGAAACTGCTCCTCTAAAAAAATGTCTGGATGAAAGAAATTCTTGTACTGTCAATGGAGTATAAACTGCAGTAGACCCCTCATATCGAGCTGCGACAACTGAAAGACATTGTAGTATCCACGCAAAAGTAAACCTCCTTCTTGTACTTAAATCCTTTATCTCAAACTGAAATTGGAGCAAAACCTTCACTTTTAAACAACAAAACTCCATAGAGTTAGACTCTTCATCTACGGATCTTGCCACAGTAACCCGTAGAAGACGATGAATCACCGATGAAATTGCCAATTGATTTGGGCACAATTGGCACTGGAATAGTCGTGGAGACAATGACGATTTCTTCGGAGACGACACCTGATGCAGCACAGGTTCGATGAAAGAATTCTTCAGATGATGCACCGAGCGTGCCAAAAAACGCCGTTGAAAGAGATGCAGAAGATAACTTGATGCTGCCCAGACGCCGTTGTTTGAATTGATGCGCCGTGCGTGCTGCCTTGCCACTGTCTGTGCGATGGCCACCCCGGGAGTCTCCTTCTCCTGGGGCGGCGGCTTTGATCTTAAACCTTAAGCTTTGATACCACTTGTTGCAAATAATGCACAGAAAAAATAGAGACAAGAGACACGGATTTTTCTTGATACCACTTGATGAGAGATTACAATGGAGAGCTTCCCTTGGGGATTCCCTTTTAAGGCTTGATACCTTGTGGCTTAATGCCATGAGGCTTGCCTTGGATCCCTATGGACTACTGGAGTACATATATATAATGTGAGGGAATAGAGTCCCACATGGAGAGAAAACCAAATCGGAATCCTACAAGGACACGGAGTCCTATACGAACATGGTTACAAATTCGGATCACTTTTCAACAATAACTAATATATATCTTGATTCTCCCCGCACCCCCTATGTTTATCTTAAGCATACAACACATTCAAATAGCACATGTTGCTTTTTTGACATCACAATTACAATTCAAGATAATAACCTACAACAAATTATAGGAATAATTAAGAATCATAATCTGAGTATGTTGATAACTGGTTTAGCACAAGTGGCTTGTGATTAACGAGCACTATATCTTCAATTGCATCAAGAAATAAGGAGTTAGCCACTATATTCTAGCTTCTTAGGAGGGACTGAACAAACATATTCTTATTAGCGTGCACCCCCCTAGTAATCAAAGAACAACAAACTAGTAATAAAAAGGTGAGAAAATCCATAGTTCACAATTAACAGTGATCAAGAACACTAATTAATTAGAGACAGGATTGGAGTGAACCGAGAGGTGGAGCTGTAGTAGTAGTCGTTTGGGAAGGAGAAGTCATCGTCATAGTAAAATTCAAGGTGGTCGAAGAAGTTGAGGCCACCAAGGTTGGAGTCTTGGAGAAGAACGCAGAAGGGGAAGCAATGCCGTCCCATTGTCAAAGTCATCTGCACTGCCATAGCTATTCAATGGATCTATGTCCCAACTGGAGCCAAGCTCAATGGCGGTGCAGGACCGGAGCTCAGCATCGATAGGTTGGTCGTCGTTTTCAACAGCAAGGTGGTGGTGGATCTGGGACGAGGTGTGGCAAAGAATAGACGGCTGCAGCATGGTGTAGGAAGGGGGTTGGATCTAGGCAGTGGTAGATGTGAGGGAGGAGAACAGGTTGTGCATCAGAGGATTGGGTGCGGTAGCACAGTGCTTGGCGAAGGTGTGTGGTATTGTGGAAGGATGGATCCGTAGGCGATGTTGAATGTACAATGGGGGAGCAGCTGGTGATGGCATTGTTGACACTGATTTTATCACAAACTTAAGGCATTAATAAATTAATCTAAATAATAATAATAATGACAATCAACATCAAGTTAATAAATTATGCTGACAGCTAAAATCTGTTACAATATAAAATAACTAAAGTTTAAATGAAAATCGCCACAGGCCAAGAAGTCGTCCAATGGCCACTAGCAATAAGCTGCAGTAGTCGAAGCACCGAGCTGAGACTTCATGGTCGAAGCATCGAGTCGAGAAGCCATAGTCGAAGCTATAGTGGACCGGTCGGTAGTCATAAGTTACAGTACTTGTTGACCATGATACTTCAACTAGGATGGCTCGACCATGATATGTCGACCACATTGGCCGACACTGATACTTCAACCACGTTGGTCGTTAATGATACCTCGACCACGTTGATCAACACTGATATTTTGACCACGTTGGTTGATATTGATATTTCGACCATGTTGATCATCAATGATATTTCGACCACCATGGTGGTCGTCAATGATATTTTGACCATGTTGATCAACACTGATATTTCGACCACATTGGTCGATACTGATATTTCGACCACGTTGGTCGTCAATGATATTTGGACCACGTTGGTCGACACTGATATTTGGACCACGTTAGTTGTCAATGATATTTGGACCACGTTGGTCGTCAATGATATTTGGACCACGTTGGTCGACACTGATATTTCGACCACATGGTCGTCAATGATATTTCGACCACATTGGTCGACACTGATACTTCAACCACGTTGGTCGTTAATGATACCTCGACCACGTTGATCAACACTAATATTTTGACCATGTTGGTTGATATTGGTATTTCGACCATGTTGGTCGTTAATGATATTTCGACCATGTTGGTCATCAATGATATTTCGACCACATTGATCGATACTGATATTTCGATCTCGTTGGTCACCAATGATATTTGGACCACATTGGTCGACACTGATATTTGGACCACGTTGGTCGTCAATGTTATTTGGACCACGTTGGTCGTCAATGATATTTGGACTACATTGGTCGATACTGATATTTCGACCACGTGGTCGTCAATGATATTTCGATCACATTGGTTGATATTGATATTTCGACCACGTTGGTCATCAATGATATTTCGACCACATTGGCTGACCATGATACTTCGACTACGTCGACCAAGTGGCGCCATAATCATATGCCTAGAGAAGTTAAGCATGCTCAAGCTAAATAATTAACAATGACTAATAGTAATCATTAATAGGTCCACGGCTCAGCCATAGCTTGCAAGCAGAATGGGGCCTAAATAGCGCACACCCTGCACGATCTCAAGTAAAGCGTTTGAGCGTCCAATAAGTGCGCATTCTGCGTAACCACAAGTAAAACTGATTGCAACGCCAGAACTGCCTGTTAGCGGAGAGACGATGTCAAACAGAGAAGTTGCTATAACTTCCCTCCATGAACCACCTTCTCATCCTTGCTCTATAAATAGGGGTGCGGGGGTGGAGAGAAGGGGGGATACACACATGAACATGGACGGAGGAGCTTCTGCAAGAGAAGAAAGCATGGAGCAAGCTCTGGGAGAAGGGAGACATGCAAAGTGCATTCGGGAGAAGAAAAGAGGTGAGAGCAGCTAGTCGAGAAAGAAGGTCAAGTTCTTGCTTTTCTTGCTCTCACCTTCCACTCCTTGATTCGGCCATCACGATATGGATCAAGGTGCTTCATTTTGTTCATGTTCTGAATCCTCTTGGTTTGGTCCCATTAGGAGATACAAACCCAAAGAACGAGTGCTTGATCCCTCATTTTTTAGATTCGGTCCCTACAAATGGATACAAATCAAGACAAGGCATGAAAACTTCATCTCTTCAGTTCGATCCATTGCAAATGGATACAAACCAAAAGTGAGAAGCTGGAAGAGCCCCCATTTTCCTCACTTCGGTCCTCTCAAATATGTACGAGTGAGGAATGGATACACGTTGCCGATACATAAAGTATAAAACACAACCTTTGCCTGGGTTACGCTACGTCTGCAAGCATTATGCCATGCTAGTAGCAATACCAGGCGGAGTGAAACAATAAAGGAGAGAAGAAACGAAATACTTTCTCTCTGATTATGTACATACAAGCGCTCGATATTCATGAGCACTACGTAATGCTAAATATCTGCATGCACCGTAGATACGATTATCCCCAAAAGTAGCTACGACCATCTGCAAATCCGTAGCTACAACCATCTCCAAATCCCGTAGCTATGACCATCTGCAAATCTGATAACTACAACCCCCTTCAAAATATTACAGCTATGACTATCTCCAAGATACAGTTGCTACCTATGATCATCTGCGAAGCCAGTAGCTACGACTATCTCCAAAGCTCAGTAGCTATGACTATCTCCAAAGCTCGATAGCTACAACTATCTCCAAAGCTCACTAGCTCTGACTATCTCTATCGTAGCTACAACCATCTCCAAAACCCGGTGGTTACGACTATCACCAAAACCTAGTGGTTACGACTATCCCCGAAAGTAGCTAAGACCATCTCCAAATCCCGTAGTTATGACCATCTGCAAACCCGATAGCTATGACCGTCTCCAAATCCAATAATTACAATCATCTCGAAAACCCGATAGCTCCAACCATCTCTAAAATCCTAAAGCTACGACCATCTGCAAATTTGGTAGCTACCACTATCTGTAGCTACGATTAGCAAACTGAGTAAACGCCCATAAGCGACAACAAGATTGAAGACCATTTTTTATATTTTGTGATTGTCATATGTTGTATTTTGTTATAATGTATATGTTGAAATTCTTAATCAGGGGTTTTCTCGTAAAGAGATGTAATTAACAGAATTTTTATGTAAATGTATTAATTCTGAAAGTAATGGACCCGCGATACCTAATTTTTCGTATTTCATTTTCAATTAAATCAACTTGTCTCTAGTGATGTGCAGCGGGTTCATGCCCATTTCACATTTTGGTATTGTTTATTTGGCCCTTAGAGAACTTCATTGTTGCACTGAGATGCTCCCCTTGTGCTATACATTTCTATCCTAGCCACATGGGTACTCTATTTTAATTGCAGAAAGGTCCTACATGTTAGTGTTGACACGTACGTACGAAGCCATCTTGTAATACTAGATTTGAGGTTAAGACTCCACGTCGTACCGACCTGTGCAAAAATTACAAAAATGTGAAGTGGTCCTTTTTAGGCAATTAATTATGTAAAATATATGTAAATGATGGGTAGCGAACAAAATGTGAAAACATGTGGGGTAAATGATAGGAAAAATGCATAATTATGACACATCAGTTGGTCCATGGAAAAATTATGAAAAATATAAAATGATCCAAATTGGTGATTAAAAAAGTCTACAATGCACGTAAATGATGGAATATGGCAATAAATATTCAGGAAATTACAAGGTAGATAATGATTGTCAGTGGGCTTGCCTCAAAGAAACCTAATTAGTTGGACTCAACTAGCACTTCTGGATATAGGTGGTCGAGGTGACGACGAGGCCTCCGATGGCTAGGATTCAGTAGATCTAAGTGTGGCAATTACGGTGGCAAAATAGGCAGTAGCTCACTAGAGGAAAATTGAGGAGAAGGAGGACAGCAGGGGTGGCTAGAGTTGAGGGCATCACAAAGTGGCAAGGGCTAATTTGGGGGTAAAAAAGTGGTGAAATTAGGAGGTTTGAGGTGGAGGCATGTAGCTGTGGAGAGGAGGCAGTTGATTGGGCTTTTGTTTTGGAGTATTTGGATGGAGATGCTCAAGAGTAAGACTTTAAGTGAAAAAAAAGAAGCCAAAAAACATTTCCTTTGGAGTCAACTGAAAAAGTTTGCCGCCTAGCTAAAATATTATGAGGCAATCTTCTAGCTTATCGCAATATCTCTCTAAGGTAGAATCAACTGCCTCATTATCTCATCCTTGGCCACAGGATCCTACAGAATATGAAGGCAAACATAGTCTGCCTCAGAATAGTTTCTGAGGCCAACTGCTTTGCCTCAATAAGCTATTACGAGGCAACCAGCCTATGCTCGCCTCAGTAGGGTTGCCTCAATAGCGTTACCATCTTGTAGTGTAATGTGGTAATTGCTTGCCATTTTACCTCCTAGGCTTAATGTAGAACTTTTGGAGGAGCCTCCAGTTAGTAAAGATAAAGTTTGTTTTCATATATCGCCGTGAGTTATATAACAAGTTGTATCAGAGCATGGTTCTTCACCTGATCAATCTAGGGTATTCTAGACATGACGACAATAAAGTATGATCTTCTGCCGCTGGATCGCGACATAAGACTTTTCTCTCTGTCAAGTCAAGATGCAATCTATTCTGTCACATCTCAATCTGGATGATGCGTTATTGGAAATCGACAAGATATGTGTTACATGGTCTGTTGAGGAGAAGCAAAAGAGAGATCGTAAGGCTCTCTCAAATTCATCTTCATCTTTCTAATTATATCCTCCAGGAAGTTATAAAGGAGACTATCGCTGCTATGTTATGACCAGCAAGGTGTATCTGAAGCAGAAGTTTTTCTCACTTACGTTGGCAGAAGGTGAATCAGTGCAAAATCATCTGATTGCATTTAAAGATGTGGTCATCGACCTTCAAGCCATAGAGATCAAATATGATGATGAGGATTTGAGTCTTATTCCACTTTGTTCGCTATCTATTTCGTTCTCTATGTGTAGAGATGCAATTCTCTACAGTTGAGATACTCTTACTTTGAAGGAAGTTTATGAAACACTGTATGCCAAAGAAAAGATGAAAGTATTATTTCAAGCGAGAACTCGAGTCCGCACACAGAAGTATTATTTCAGTGACGCCTTCTGGGGTGCATCCGAGTTCACACCTGCATGAGCTTTACAAACCACTTCAATCCCATAGTTTGGCTTTATAGATCAAATGAATTACACAAATAAGACATGTTCAGATTATAACTAGGGAAATATTAATTTCAAAAAACAAGTGAATGCACCTGAAGCAAGACCTCTAACTCTTTCGGAAGGCCACTCAGAACAACACCACTCCCACCAAAATGCCCATTTTCAACAAGTACATTTCCCATGTCCCTTTCTGCTCTCTCCGGTAACTCTGCACTTGTCGGACCCAGATTTTCAATCTGGAATCCTCTGTGATGCTATCGCACTATTCCCTGGATCAGTAGATAGTGCTCACAATACATTGCTGATTCAAACCACACTTCGCATAATGATGATCATACAGTCAAAATAAAGTATAATTTACATCAGAGTTCAAAAGTAAACCACGTCGGGCATTTGTCTTACATAACGGCTGCTCAGGCCAAATACTACAATCCAAAAGATATAATAGCGGAAGATAACAAAAGTAGCGGAACCATAAGCCACCGGCAGTTGACTGGGGGTAAATGGACTTGTCTATATTACCAGGCTCTGACCATATAGACGAGTACCCTTACGACAAGTCTACCACCTAGGACCACGTATTTTAATAATCGCCCTAGTTTCCTTCGCCAGCTCCTTGGCATGGTGCATCTTCGTAAGCGTAGTGATCCTGCTCTCCTGGTTCTGGAATTTATTATGCGAGTGTGAGCACTCCAACCCCGTGCTCAGCGAGCCAACACACAGAATGCAAGTATATAACATGTATGGCTTGACAAAGGATAGGCTCAGATCATTTTATTTTGCCGGAAGTTGCATTTTAAAAGACTTAACATATATATAAGAAATTCCTAGACCTAGCCTTTGGACCAAAATTTGTAATGCCTTTGAATAAAAGATTTTATAGAATAAGTACATATCTCCTCCATCAACCCAGGTTACTTGTACCATAAACCAGTTTTTAGTGTTATAGCCACTTAACTTACCACTGGGACGACACCCAGGACAACTCAAATCAGGACATTCCTTCGTCCTTCATTTTCCCATTCCAGATCCCAACCTTTTTACAAATTGTTTTTGAAACAGAACTATATCAGAGTTAAGTTCCCATGTCCGCCCTTGACCGTGGGCACGGCTATTCGAATAGTTTTGTACTCTGCAGAGTTTGTACACTTTTCCCACAAGAGATAGATCTGCCCGTTGTCCCACATGATTCCTTAGCCATGTGGTTGAGTAGATTATCACAAGACTGTTACACTGCATAATCCTACTTGTGGTTACGCCCGCTAAGGTCTATCTTCTGTAGGATGCGTACATCCCTCGAGAAGGGTCCCTCGTGAGCCATCACGGGCAAAGGCGGGGATGAGACCATCCATCCCTTTGCTCGTGTTCATACCTTCACGTAACCACACTAGAGCTATGCAGATTAGTTAGCCCTGCCTACATTTTGCCAGCTTGTGGTTGTACTGTTGTACCTTGGGAAATCATGACTTGATTCGGTCCTTGATTATCTAGGCGGTTCTACCACTAACCACGCTCTCGTGCACCACTGCACCACACCCCCGAACCATCCGCCCAGAAGTATCAGCAATTTTAGAGATTTTTGGGAGCATAAAATAATGATCATTTCAAACATACCCGACCATTTCCAACTGCCACTTTTCCCAAAATTTCTCTTTGCATATGATTTTGGAATATTGTAAACACCCCTGAGACTAAGCGATGCTAGGCCAAGTAATACAAGCGTAACCGATTCTTTTGAAACTCTACAATTATAGTTTTTCCTTGGGTAACAATGTTGACAGTACTGGTGCTACCTTGGGGTCCTGAAGGTTTGGGAGCGGCGAGCAATGGCGGCGGCGAAACAGGGAGAAAGAGGATAGAGCAATCCACTGCATCAAATTTCAATTAATGGCGCACGGAGCATCTATAGAGTGTACTGGTGCTACCTTGGGGTCCTGAAGGTTTGGGAGCGGCTGAGGAGGTCTGCCCAAGTGCGGCAGCGGCACTCGGGGAAGCTTCATGGTGAGGGAGCAGCACAGGCGCGGGGAGCTTCCAAGGTGAGTTTGGAAGGCGTCGCCGGACCCCTGTGGTGCTCCTGGTAGACGGAATCGGACGAGGGTGGAGCCAATCAGCGAGGAGCTCGATCGCCGGAGTTGAAAGGGAATTCACCACCGGCGAGCCATGGGGCAAGAGGATCCAATTGGGCACTAGGGGAGTGATATTGAGGTGTGTGGAGTGCATTGCACGCCTCGGGGGGTTTTATAATGGGTTGAGCCGGGCTAGTGACGTGGGAGGTGGGCGGCGGCTTTAATGGCGGGGATACGGGATCGCACGGCCACAGGAAGCTGGAGGCGACGGGTCGGGGCGCTATGGCTGCGGGAAGGATGTTCTAGGCGCTAGCATCCAGTCATGGTTCGGATCCTGTCGGCCAAGTGGGAGAGCTCGGCATGGAGGCGGCAGCGCACGGGAGCGGCGAAGATCATGGGCGATCGGCGCCGTGGTACGTGCTATAGCCACCTGCTATGGGGAAGGGGCGCGGCATAGTGGCCGTGCGGCATTGGCACGGCGTGGCTACAATCTGGTCGCAGGCCAAAGGAGAGGGAGCGAGAGGGGGAGAGCCGGCGCGCGAAAGAACAGGGGAGCGCGTGGCAGAGGAAGAGATGGGGAGGGGCGTGGGAACCAGGGAGAGGGGGAGGGGGCTGGTCGGCTCGGCCGATGCCTAGGCCGGCTGGTTCTCTCCCAAATTGTACTTTTTACATATATATACATATTTTTATTTACTTACTCCCATACATTCATTATTTATATACATACTTATATATGCATATATATGTAGATATATAACTATTATATATTTATATATTTTTCCTTGTTATTCTGTTTATTTTATTAACTACATCTATACATATACTTTTTATCATTTTATTATTTGTAGATTTGAGTTAATCCCTCTGCTGAATTTGCATATTATTTCCAACATAGATTTCTAGGCTTTTTCTTTATTTGATTCATTGGAACCTTAACCAAAAACTTTTTGTAAATCCAGAAAACTGAAATTGCCAATTAACACCAAATCCTGAAGTGCCAAATTCCCACACATTTTATTCTTCCAAAAATCAGAATGTTACAAGTCTACCCCCCTTACAGGAATCTCGACCCCAAGATTCAGCCTAATCTGAGAACAGGTAGGGGTAGTCTCTTCGGAGATGATCTTCACGTTCCCAAATAGCCTCCTTTTTGGTATGATGATTCCATTGCACCCAGCACATCCGGATAGCTTGATTTCTGGTCCTCTTTTCCACTATGTCCAGGATTTTGATAGGACGCTCTTGGTAGGTTAGGTCTTTTTCGACTTCAATCTCTTGTAACGGGGTCTGATCTTCGGGCACTCGAAGGTATTTCTTGAGTTGCGACACATGAAATATATCGTGTATATCGGCGAGGTTTGCAGGTAGATCCAACTGGTAGGCTACCTCTCCTTTCCTTGCCTTTATCGGAAATGGTCCGACGTACTGGGGAGCGAGCTTGCCTTTAACTTTAAATCTCCTGACTCCTCTCAATGGTGACACTTTTAGGTATACATGGTCCCCAATCGCAAATTGTAGGGGCCTTCACCTCTTGTCGGCATAACTCTTTTGCCTGGACTGAGCGGCTTGTAGACGATCCCTAATCAGATGGACTTTCTCTTCAGCTTGCTGCAAAGTTTCTGGTCCAAAGATGGAACCTTCCCCTACCTCAGACCAATGTAGAGGCGTTCGACACTTCCTGCCATACAAGGCCTCAAACGGAGACATCTTTAGACTAGTTTGGTAGCTATTGTTGTAGGCAAACTCCACATAGGGTAGGCATTTGTCCCATTCCATAGAAAAATCCAAGGCACTAGCTCGAAGCATATCTTCGAGTATTTGGTTTACCCTTTCCGTTTGTCCATCAGTCTGAGGGTGATAAGCAGTGCTAAAATCTAGGTGAGTGCCTAATGCCTCATGAATACTTGCCCAGAAATGTGAGGTAAACTGAGCACCTCAATCGGAGACTATCCTCTTGGGTACACCATGTAAACACACAATGCGAGACATATACAATTCTGCTAACTTATCTCCCTTGTATGTGGCCTTTACTGGAATGAAGTGGGCAACCTTTGTCAGCCTGTCCACTATGACCCATATGGAGTCATACCCAGATTTGGTCCGGGGTAACCCTGTAATAAAATCCATTCCGACTTCCTCCCATTTCCATTGTGGCACTCGTGATGGTTGTAGTAATCCAACTGACTGTTGATGTTCAGCCTTCACTCTCTGACATACGTCGCAGCAGGCGACATACTCCGCGATGTCCCTCTTCATTCTGGGCCACCAATACCATTGCTTCAAATCCTGATACATCTTAGTGCTTCCTGGATGAAGGGAGTATGCTGAACAGTGCGCTTCTCTTAATATCAGGTCCTTTAGATCCTTCTGATGGGGAATGAAAAGACGTGTTCCATATCTCAAAACCCCTTCTGAATCCTCGGTCATCTTGGGAGCCTTCCCTTTTGCCATTTGACTTCTCAGCCTCATAGCCGTTGGGTTGTCCTTTTGGGCAGCTATAATTACATCATCCATACATGGTTGGAGCATTACGTATTCTACTGTGCCAGGTTCTACCAATTCCAGGTTAAAGGCTAGCATTTCCTTGTATAGCGCTGGTTGCTGCACCTTGACCACAAGGTTGTTGTAATATGCTTTATGACTTAAGGCATCAGCCACCACATTAGCTTTGCCAGGGTGATAGTGGATGCCTAGATCGTAGTCCTTGATCAATTCTAGCCATCTTCTTTGCCTTAGATTAAGATCCGGTTGGGTGAAAAAGTACTTGAGACTTTTATGATCGGTATATATGTCACAATGATTACCGATTAAATAATGTTGCCAGATTTTTAAGGCATGTATCACTGATGCCAATTCCAAATCATGTGTGGGATAATTTACTTCATGAGGATACAGCTGCCTTGATGCATATGCTACCGCTTTTCCTCTTTGCATCAGCACACACCCCAACCCTTGGTGGGAAGCATCACAATATACTTCAAAGTCTTCTCGGATGTCAGGCAAAACCAACACAGGCGTGGAGGTTAACTTGTCCTTCAGTTCCTGGAAACTTTTGTCACAGACCTGGGTCCATTCAAACATTTGTTCCTTTTGAGCAGTTGGGTTAATGGCTTGGCGATCTTGGAGAATCCTTCTATAAACCTCCTGTAATACCCTGCTAAACCCAGGAAACTCCTTACTTCGGTGACAGTTGTAGGCTGCTTCCATTCTACTACGGCTTCAATCTTGGCGGGGTCCACAGATACTCCATTTGCTGATACAATGTGTCCTAAGAAGCTAATATCACTGAGCCAAAACTCGCACTTACTGAATTTGGCATACAGCTTGTGCTCCTTTAACTTCCCCAAAACCAAGTGCAAGTACTTAGCATGATCCTCGGCGGTCTTAGAATAGACAAGAATATCATCTATGGATACTACCACAAACTTGTTCAGGTATTCTATGAATACTTTATTCATGAGGTTCATGAAATATGCCGGGGCATTGGTCAATCCAAAGGACATGACTGTAAACTCATACAGCCCATATCTAGTTGTAAAGGCTATCTTGGGGATGTCTTCGGGTCTAATCCTCAACTGGTGGTATCCTGACCTCAGATCAATTTTGGAGAATACAGTGGCTCCTCCTAATTGATCAAATAAGTCATCAATCCTAGGGAGGGGATATTTGTTCTTGATGGTTACCTCGTTCAAGGCACGATAATCCACGCACATCCTAGCAGTGTCGTCCTTCTTCTTAACAAATAGCACTGGAGATCCCCACGAGGACGAACTGGGCCTGATAAAACCCTTCACTTGCAGCTCATAAAGTTGCTTCTTGAGTTCTTCCAATTCTTCGACGATCATCCTATAAGGTCGCTTGGCTATTGGGGCGGCTCCAGGCTTCAAGTTGATGACAAACTCCAGGTCCCTATCTGGTGGCATACCGGGTAGTTCTTCTGGAAACACCTCGGGATAATCCTGGGCTACCATCATCCCTTCTATAGGTACATCCTCACAATAGAAAATCATACGCCCCCATTGATATGGTCGGTCCACTTTGACTCTTATGGTTACCCCTGGGCATTTGGTCAGACTAACAATTCTGGTAGCACAATCTATTACTCCTTGGTACTTGGATAGCCAATCCATTCCTAAGATAATATCCAGGGTCTGTGAGTGCAATACTATGAGGTCAGCCAAGAAGTTACAATATTCCATGGTGAGTTCAACTTTTGGGCACACTAAGGTGGTTGTGATAGTTCCAGCAGGTGAAGTAAAAAACCACTGGTTTCTTCAATGAGTAAGTTGGCAATCCCACCCTATCCACATATTTCTTTGCTATGCATGAATGTGAAGCCCTAGAATCAAAGAGTACGCGTGCGGGAATAGTCTTAACAGAGAACGTACCCATCAAGACTCCTGCGGGTTCTTGAGCTTCTTCAGCGGTAATATGATTCATCCTACCGCGATTGGGGACTGAGGGGGTCCTGTTGGCTTGTGGTGTCTGATACCGTTTGCCTGGTGCTGACGCCTGTCCTCGTACTGGAGTGGCACCTAGATTAAATTTTACTGGGGTGATGGTTTTGTTTGGGCATCGGTAAGCAAAGTGTCCCTTTTCACCACAACTATAAACAGCTGAGGTTAGTTGCAGGATTTCCCCCAGTGGCTTGGCTATTGGGGCGGGAGGCTTGAGGAGTGTCGCCACTAGTGCGGGGCGCCATGCTGGAGGTCTGTTGCCGACTATAGGAAGAGTTATTGAAGAATCTTTGGATAAACCTTGTGGCCGCTGTACGGCCTGTTTTCGTTTGCGGGTGGCCTCCAGATTCTTCCTTTCATTTTCCAGTATGAGAGTCTTATTTACTAGCTGATGGAAGCTAGTAATATCCTGGATAATCAATTGTACCCTCAGCTCTTCGTTCATGCCTTCAAAGAATCTGTCTATCTTCTCTTCATCGTCCGTCATGTCCTTCGGGGCATATCGGGCGAGTTGGTTGAACTTGGTGAGGTACTCGCTCACCGACATGTTCCCTTGCTTCAAGGTACGGAACTCATTTTTCTTCATCCGCATGACACCGGCAGGGACAAAGTTGGTCTTGAAGGCATTCTTGAACTCAGCCCAGGTAATGGCTGCAGGGGCACGTCGAGCTCGTGGAGCTTGGTGAGGTCCTTGCTCTACAGCTACCTCCTCCTCCGATTCATCCCCAGCGGTTGCTTCTTCTCGACCACGGGCAGAAACATAGTTCTCCCACTAGGCAGCAGCGGCTCCTTTCAACTGATGAGCAGCGAAGATTACTTTGTCATCCTCGTTACATCTGGCCAACCTGAGCTTCCTTTCAGTGTCCCGAAGCCAGTCCTCAGCCTCAAGAGGTTCATCGGCAAACGAGAAAGTCAAGGGTCTTGTCCTTAGAAAATCTCCCAGTTTGGTGTTGTGGCTGCCAACATTGTCTTGCTGACTGGTATAAATAGCTTGGAGCAGCTGGGTCTGCTGGGCAATAACTTGGACCAGGGTAGGATGCTCTGGTGGGGGCGGCGGATCAGCTTCTTGACCTGCCTGGGGTGCGTCTCGACTAGTGCTGGCTGTGGCTTGCGCGCCTGGGGCAACGCTGGCCTGAGCCCGGGTTACCCTTTGTGTGGCCATCTGCATATACTAACTGTACTTCAGATGAATGCACAAATGCGTGGCTTTTTGGCCCAAGATCAAATTCACACAGAAATCAACCAAAGTAAGATAAACGTCAAGGCAATTACAATACAAGGCCTACTCGCGGCCACATTCATACATAGGGTGGAGAGTTCATACAACTCCATTTGGCATATAAGCCAGGAGCAAATAAGTACAACTGCGATCTAGATCCTAATACATCTTGCTTCTACGGGGACGGTGCTCCTTACCAACATCGAGCTCTAACCAAAAGTACTTCCCCTCCTCCTTGGTAGGTCCTCACTCCGGAGTGTAGTCAACTGTCTCTGAGCGGGAGCGACTTCCACTGAACTCCGAGGAGTCGGTACGGGAGTGGGAGCGAGACCGACTATTGATGTAGACAGGTACTCCCAGAGTAACAACGTCCTGCGGCCCTGGGAGTCGCACACTCTTCCGAGCCGTCAGTCGAGTGCGTGGCCCATTGGCCCGGGGCTGTGAGGGAGCAGGATCAGGGTGGACGATGGGTGAGGCGGCGGGACCTAGAGCATGGATTGCCGCAACTACGGCAGTCCTCTGCAGCTCAGCCATGGCAGCGGCCTTCTCCTTCTCTGCCTCGGCAAGTGCCTACTCGCACTTGGTGAGCTGCTCCTGAAGTGCTTGCTCACGATCATGGCTAGCGAGCAGGAGCTGTCGCAGACTGGTGATCTCCTCCAGGGCTGCGGTATAGGTGGCCCCCATAGCTCTAGTGAGGTGGACCTGGTAGGTCATCATGGGATTATCTTCATAATCCGGCATGTAGGTCTCACAGTGGGCTGTATCATCCTGGCATGTCGGATAGTAGTAGAATGGTGAGGACGACAGAGCCGATCTATGGACGTCACATAGCCGAGCTGCGGCTAAGCGAGCGGCATCCTGAAGGGCAGTGGTGCTGGTACTCCTCCTGTGCAAGCTCCGGAAGACGTGGGGTGGATCAGTCTCGGACTTGGCATACAGGAAAATCTCCATGACCCATGACTCATAGGGTCCCTCAGTGTTCTTGCGGCCCCGGTAGATGGGCTGCTCGTTGTAGCCAAAATAGCGAAGTAGTCTGCGTAAAATACTGGCGAAATCTTCCTCCGTCTGGCCGTGTGAAAAGTAGTCCCATGGTCCTTCCATCTGTCAAGGTAAGGCATTAGTTAATATCTTTTTTTTAATCAAAAGAAAAGAAGGGCAAGATCAGAACTAGGAGGGGTAAGGGATGAATTAATACACTATAATTTTTCGTAACTCTTTTCATAAGTTTATGAAATTAAGTCCTAGGTTTCTCTAAGTAGCCTTCCTAAGGTTTTACCCTACGGTCATTGGCTCTGATACCAGCTCTGTCGGACCCGGATTTTCAATCCAGAATCCTCTGTGATGCCATCGCACTATTCCCTGGATCAATAGATAGTGCTCACAGTACATTGCTGATTCAGACCACACTTCGCATAACGATGATCATATAGTCAAAATAAAGTATAATTTACATCAGAGTTCAAAAGTAAACCACGTCGGGCATTTGTCTTACATAACAGCCGCTCAGGCCAAATACTACAATACAAAAGATATAATAGCAGAAGATAACAAAAGTAGCGGAACCATAAGCCACCGGCAGTTGACTGGGGGTAAATGGACTTGTCTATATTACCAGGCTCTGACCATATAGACGAGTACCCTTACGACAAGTCTACCACCTAGGACCACGTATTTTAATAATCGCCCTAGTTTCCTTCGCCAGCTCCTTGGCATGGTGCATCTTCGTAAGCGTAGTGATCCTGCTCTCCTGGTTCTGGAATTTATTATGCGAGTGTGAGCACTCCAACCCCGTGCTCAGCGAGCCAATACACAGAATGCAAGTATATAACATGTATGGCTTGACAAAGGATAGGCTCAGGTTTATTTTATTTTGCCGGAAGTTGCATTTTAAAAGACTTAACATATATATAAGAAATTCCTAGACCTAGCCTTTGGACCAAAATTTGTAATGCCTTTGAATAAAAGATTTTATACAATAAGTACAGATCTCCTCCATCAACCCAGGTTACTTGTGCCATAAACCAGTTTTCAGTGTTATAGCCATTTAACTTACCACTGGGACGACACCCAGGACAACTCAAATCAGGACATTCCTTCGTCCTTCATTTTTCCCATTCCAGATCCCAACCTTTTTACAAATTGTTTTTGAAACAGAACTATATCAGAGTTAAGTTCCCATGTCCGCCCTTGACCGTGGGTACGGCTATTCGAATAGTTTTGTACTCTGCAGAGTTTGTACACTTTTCCCACAAGGGATAGATCTGCCCGTTGCCCCACATGATTCCTTAGCCATG
Organism: Melocanna baccifera; assembly: GCA_036346265.1. Lineage (NCBI taxonomy): Eukaryota > Viridiplantae > Streptophyta > Magnoliopsida > Poales > Poaceae > Melocanna > Melocanna baccifera. The sequence goes on along the minus strand of JAYEVJ010000409.1, from coordinate 534,680 downwards.
TGGTTGAGTAGATTATCACAAGACTGTTACACTGCATAATCCTACTTGTGGTTACGCCCGCTAAGGTCTATCTTCTGTAGGATGCGTACATCCCTCGAGAAGGGTCCCTCGTGAGCCATCACGGGCAAAGGCGGGGATGAGACCATCCATCCCTTTGCTCGTGTTCATACCTTCACGTAACCACACTAGAGCTATGCAGATTAGTTAGCCCTGCCTACATTTTGCCAGCTTGTGATTGTACTGTTGTACCTTGGGAGGTCATGACTTGATTCGGTCATTGATTATCTAGGTGGTTCTACCACTAACCACTCTCTCGTGCACCACTGCACCACACCCCCGAACCATCCGCCCAGAAGTATCAGCAATTTTAGATATTTTTGGGAGCATAAAATAATGATCATTTCAAACATACCTGACCATTTCCAACTGCCACTTTTCCCAAAATTTCTCTTTGCATATGATATTGGAACATTGTAAACACCCCTGAGACTAAGCGATGCTAGGCCAAGTAATATAAGCGTAACCGATTCTTTTGAAACTCTACAATTATAGTTTTTCCTAGGGTAACAATGTTCACAGTATAAATGTGCTTGAATGTATAATAGCAGCACGGTAAAAAGGGTAGCTAGCATAAAATCTAACATAAAATGATACATAAAATATCAGCATGCATTTGATAATTTGAATTTAGATAATTTTGTAAAATGGTTATTCAACATGATCAAAGTATTAACTCGCCTGGTTCGTGGTTGTCCGGATTTTGCTGGTCTTGGTCTTGATTTGCCTCTACTTCTGCTTCCTGATCCTCGTATGCTAGTTTTTTTAACGGTAAACGTATGTTTTTAAAAGAGACGATACAAGATAACATAGCCAAATAAAATTTCAACAAAATTCAAGCAAACCCCAACACTTATGGTTTTGGTTCCATTGAACAGAAATGAATGTTAGATTATTATTGCTAAGCTTTCTACTAAAGTTTGGAATTAAATGGACTAGTTACAATTTCTAAGAGTTTAAAAGCATTCATCATAATCAATTAAATTTATATCATCCTTACAGTTTAACTCCAAATTTCATGATTCTTGTTTTACTGGGAAGGGGCTGATTTTAGATAAATTTAGAAATTTGTCTCATCAAATTTGAATTTAAAATGAGAAAGTTATCTAAGTTTCAAGTTACCATTTGGGGTTAAATCAGAAAAATGAAGGAGGTGACACGCGTCGGGCGGTGGATATGCGTGCGCGGGGATCGATCGATTTCAATCGGGCGGCTACACACGCGCGCGGCCGTGCGGGAGCGCACCGGCTCTGCGGGAGCCGTCCGATTGGCATCGAAGGGACGAGGGAAAACGCGCGCGCGCGGGCGCTGATTGCACGTGAACTGTTCGGTTGGCATCGGACAGTCCACGGCACACGCGGCTCGGCAGCTCGTGCCGACCGCGGGGAAAACGACCCGTGCGGTCCGTCCGATCATCATCCGACGGGTTATATTAAATGTGGTCACCCCGGTCTTCTTCTTCGTTGCGCCCGCAGTGACGAAACTTTCTCCGGCGCTCATCCCGGCGACTGAGGGCACGGCCGAGCGTGAGGATTCAAGAAATGGAATGCCCACGCTCTCGCGCCACTCAAGCCGAGTTCTTGCCAACCGATTTGGACGGACGGGCGTCGCCAGCGAGCAATGGCGGCGGCGAAACAGGGAGAAAGAGGATAGAGCAATCCACTGCATCAAATTTCAATTAATAGCGCACGGAGCATCTATAGAGTGTACTAGTGCTACCTTGTGGTCTTGAAGGTTTGGGAGCGGCTGAGGAGGTCTGCCCACGTGCGGCGGCGGCGCTCGGGGAAGCTTCACGGCGAGGGAGCAGCACAGGCACGGGGAGCTTCCAAGGTGAGTTTGGAAGGCGTCGCCGAACCCCTGTGGTGCTCCTGGTAGACGGAATCGGACGAGGGTGGAGCCAATCGGCGAGGAGCTCGATCGCTGGAGTTCAAAGAGAATTCACCAACGGCGAGCCATGGGGCAAGAGGATCCAATTGGGCACTAGGGGAGTGAGATTGAGGTGTGTGGAGTGCATTGCGCACCTCGGGGGGTTTTATAATGGGCTGAGCCGGGCTAGCGACGTGGGAGGTGGGCAGCGGCTTTAATGGCGGGGATACGGGATTGCACGGCCACAGGAAGCTGGAGGCGACGGGTCGGGGTGCTATGGCTGCGGGAAGGACGTTCTAGGTGCTAGCATCCAGTCATGGTTCGGATCCTGTCGGCCAAGTGGGAGAGCTCGGCATGGAGGCAGCAGCGCACGGGAGCGGCGAAGATCATGGGCGATCGGCGCCGTGGTACGTGCTACAGCCACCTGGTATGGGGAAGGGGCGTGGCATAGTGGCCCTGCGGCATAGGCACAGCGTGGCTACAATCTGGTCGCAGGCCAAAGGAGAGGGAGCGAGAGGGGGAGAGCCGGCGCGCGAAAGAACAGGGGGGCGCGCGGCAGAGGAAGAGATGGGGAGGGGCGTGGGAACCAGGGAGAGGGGGAGGGGCTGGTCGGCTCGGCCGATGCCTAGGCCTGCTGGTTCTCTCCCAAATTGTACTTTTTACATATATATACATATTTTTATTTACTTACTCCCATACATTCATTATTTATATACATACTTATATATGCATATAGATGTAGATATATAACTACTATATATTTATATATTTTTCCTTGTTATTCTATTTATTTTATTAACTGCATCTATACATATACTTTTTATCATTTTATTATTTGTAGATTTGAGTTAATCCCTCTGCTGAATTTGCATACTATTTCCAACATAGATTTCTAGGCTTTTTCTTTATTTGATTCATTGCAACCTTAACCAAAAACTTTTTGTAAATCCAGAAAACTGAAATTGCCAATTAACACCAAATCCTGAAGTGCCAAATTCCCACACATTTTATTCTTCCAAAAATCGGAATGTTACAGCACTGTTGATGTTTCCTAAGCTCTCACTTCCGACAAGCTCTGATGCAACCATCTCAGCAACACGCTTTAAAAGTTGAATGTACATGCTTCTACGGTTGGAGTGGTGCAGTTCTTGACATGTGAAGCACAGTTACCCATGATTGCTAGTCGCATCACCGGAACAAACTGCTCCCATTGTCACGCAGTTGGAGCCTAATGCGACAGAATCCAAGCTTTTCTCATATGCCTGTGGCGAACTCGAGCAATTTGCATGTTCTAGATTGCCGCTGCCAGATGAATTCTGACTCCCACCACTCACACTAGAAGCCGTTTTTGTTTGGTTGGTCTCATCACCAACATTCCCAGATTGAGGCGATGAAGTTTTCGGGCGAACCGGGCTGACTGATGATAGCAGTTCAGAAACTCCAATGTGCCGGATTTTCGACAGAGAACGGCACTGAACAAACGCACTGGAGACTCACGTGAACAATGGAACATAGAACGAATTTTGGTGCTGCGGAAGGTACAACTTTTCCTTGCATTGCATTGCTTTATATAGGAAGTACATGCAGTAATTTGTGGCCATGCATAACTGAAGAAAAAACTCATGCATTTAACTAATCCTAACGTCTCCATGCAGCTAAATGAACAGCCAAAACGCCTCCACCACAATTAGAACTAAATGAAGTAACGTACATGATTTATTCCGTCAACTGATGCCCTCTTTAACAGACCTGCAAGGTTCAGTGTCATCAGGCCCAGCAGAACCATGCTTTCTTTTGAGCTAACCCTCCGGAGATCCAGTCATTATGCCATTTTCAATGTCATTTTTATCAGACTATTGCTGATGATTCCCATGTCTCGAAGGACAATCGAGATTCAACCCATCCCTTCCAAAGTCTAAGATCTTCATCATCCTCGGCGATGATGTCAACCTGTAGATAATTCTTATACGCTTCAAAAAAAATTGGAAAGGATCAAAAAGGGCAGACCAATTAGCCTTATTCAGCTCGATTTCCTGCATTGAAGAAGAGTAACGAGAACAGTCAAAACAGTAAGCACTTACTACAATAATAACCTCAGTGGAGGCAAAGAAGACTATGGAGGAGAACGGGTAGGCTACGCTAGCTACAACATTTGATTTTCTACCGCGTTCAACCAAAAAATATGGCATATTGACTCCCGAATACACATAAAGATCATATTGGCTAAACCTTGATATACACACACTTGGATCCCTTTGTCACACGATACCAGTCGAACTTAAGGCAAGATTCGTGCAGCCCTTGTGATAGCTCAATCATTCACTCGATTTTGTGATGGATTATAACTCATGACTAACTCTTTAGTCACATTGTGATTAACTCTTTAATCACCTTGGCATGGCCATGCACTTCCCTAATCCAACCACATCGATTGGCCTAGAGATAACTCTCCTGTTATGTAGGAGGGGTAAATTCCATCTTAATCTGCTCACATCCCATTCCATATTTCATGATACACCTGAAGATCACTTTTATAGCTACCCAGTTACGGAGTAGTGTTTGGCAGCCCCAAAGCGCACCACTACACATAGTGAGAAACAATGGTGATTTCAGGTCGAAGGATCCAGTAGGTATACCACTCGAGATCGCTTGATGGCACATATTAACGTAACAATCCCAGCAACGTCTCGGAGTGGGTCAATCTAACACCATGTTCTCTAACATGTATCCATATTATTGATTTGATATTCCTATATCCATGATCCATGAAACATGATCTTCCATCAATACATGTGCTAGTCCATAAATCATTGTTGTCCCACGTAATGATATAAGACTAGGGATCTTTAGAATAACATTAAATAAAACAAAGAGTTTCACAAACAAGTCACATACTTGCCAATCAATGCATACAATCATTATTCAAAGAACCAAATAACACCTTATTCAAAATTTCATAAACATAGATTTGATACAATCATCTCCTACTCACAGTAGAGTCAATCATATAAGTATCTAATACCCATTGCACTCATGTGTGCCTCATGCTTTGGTTGTGGGAGAGGCTTCGTCAACGGATCAGCAATATTCAAATCCATGTGCAGCTTGCAAATCTTTACTTCACCTCTATCAATGATCTCACGGATAAGGTGATAGCGCCGAAATATATGTTTGGACTTTTGGTGTGACCTAGGCTCCTTTGCTTGCGCAATGGCTCCACTATTATCACAATAGAGATCCACTGGACTGGACATACTAGGGTTCACACCCAACTCAAAAATAAATTTTCTGATCCAAACAGCTTCCTTTGCAGCTTCAGAAGCTGCAATATACTTGGCCTTAGTTGTCGAATCAGCTACCATCTCTTGCTTGGGACTTTTCCAGCTCACTGCCTCTCCATTGAGGCAGAACACAAAACCAGACTGCGATCTGCTATCATCTTTATCAGTTTGGAAGCTAGCATCGGTGTAACCTTTTACAACGAGCTCTTCTTCACCTCCAAAAATAAGAAACATATCCTTAGCCCTTCTAAAGTACTTAAGAATATTCTTTAAACCCACCTAGTGAGCTAGACCGGGGCTATATTGATACCTGCTCGTAACACTTAGAGCATATGAAACGTCTGAGTGCGTACAAAGCATAGCATGCACGATGGATCCGATGGCTGAGGCATACGAAATCGCACTCATCTTCTCTTGCTCATCAAGTGTTGAAGTACACTGAGTCTTGCTAAGACTAATGCCATGTGACATCAGAAGAAACCTTTCTTAGAATCTTGCATATTGAACCATTTCAATACCTTGTCAATGTATATACTTTAGCTTAATCCAATTAGCCTCTTCGATCTATCTCTATAGATCTTTATGCCCAAAATGTAAGCTGCCTCTCCGAGATCTTTCATTGAGAAACTTTTTCTGAAAGAAGACTTCACAGCTTCTAGCATTGGAATATCATTTTCGATCAATAATATGTCATCTACATACAAGACCAGAAAAATAAGTGCTGTCCCACTAGCCTTCTTGTCAACACAAAGCTCTTCTTCATTCTTGATGAAGCCAAACCCTTTAATTACTTCATCAAAACGAAGATTCCAACTCCGAGATGCTTGCTTCAATCCATAAATGGACTTAGAGAGCTTGCATATTCTCCCAGCATTTTTTGGATCAACAAAACCCTCAGGCTGTGTCATGTACATATCCTCGCTTAGGTTTCCATTTAGGAAAGCCGTTTTGACATCCATTTGCCAAATCTTGTAATCGAAATAGGCAGCAATCGCTAGGAGGATCCGAATAGAGTTTAGCATAGCGACGGGCGAAAATGTTTCATCATAATCAACACTTTGAATTTGCTTGAAACCTTTCGCCACCAATCGTGCTTTATAGATGTGAACATTTTCATCCATGTCTATCTTTTTCTTAAAAAACCCATTTACACTCAATAGTTTTTACACCATCAGGTGGATCCACCAAATTTCAAACTTGATTATTATGCATGGATTCTATTTCGGACCTCATGGCTCCAAGTCATTTTTCAGAGTCTGGTCCCATCATTGCTTCCGTGTAGCTCTTGGGCTCATCATTGTCCAACAAAAATATGTTGCGTTGTCCCGTGGTTAGGAGAGTGAACTTTTCAGTTGCGTGACGTGCCCTTGTAGACCTACGTGGGGGCGGTGCCTCCATAACCGGTTGTACAACATCTTGTACATCCTGTTAAGGTTCAATAGGAGCTGAAACATTTTCAGGTGTTTCCTGAATTTCTTTAAGCTGCACCTTGCTCCCACTAACACCCTTTGAAACAAACTCTTTTTCCAAAAAGACACCATTCCGAGCGACAAACACTTTGTCTTTTTCCCGATTGTAAAAATAATATCCTTTGGTTTCCCTAGGATACCCAACAAAGAAGCATTTATAAGATTTAGGATGGAGCATTTATAAAATAATATCCTTTGGTTTCACATAAGTCTCACAACCCCATATCTTAAGGAAACACAATCCAGGACGTTTCCCGGTCCATTTCTCGTATGGTGTCTTTTTCACTGATTTAGATAGAACTCTGTTTAGTATAAACGTAGCAGTTTCTAGAGCATATCCCCAGAAGGACAATGAAAGATCAGATTGGCTCATCATAGACCGAACCATATCTAATAAGGTATGGTTCTTCCGTTCAGATACCCCGTTCCATTGAGGCGTGCTAGGCGTAGTCAGCTGTGGAACAATTCCACACTGTTTTAGATGTTCACCAAATTCATGGCTCAAATATTCACCTCCACGATTAGATCACAGAATTTTAATTGTCTTGCCTAGCTGATTTTGTACTTCATTATGAAATTCTTTGAACTTTTCAAACGATTCAGACTTGTGCCTCATTAAGTAGATGTATCCATATCTACTAAAGTCATCGGTAAAAGTAATAAAATACTGAAAACCACCTCAGGCAACTGAGCTCATTGGTCCACATACATCGGTATGTACAAGTCCCAACAAGTCACTTGCCTCTCACTATGACTGGTGAAAGGCGCCTTTGTCATCTTGCCAAGTAAACAAGACTCGCAAGTCTCAAATGATTCAAAGTCAAATAAATTAAGTAGTCCATCTTTGTGGAGCTTCTCTATGCGTTTCTCATTTATATGACATAAGCGACAATGACAAATAAACGTGGGATTCAAATCATTAGGCTGCAGCCTCTTTGTATTAATATTATAAACATGCTTATCCTCAAGATCAAGAACATATAACCCATTCATTAATGGACAATGTGCATAGAGTCTATCATTTAAATAAATAGAACATCATTTGTTCTTTATTACGAACTCATAACCACCATCTTTCTCTAAACATGAAAAAGAGATAATGTTCTTACTCAATGCTGGAATGTAATAACAATTATTTAATTCCAAAATTAATCCTGAAGTTAATGACAAGTGATAAATGCTGACAGCCAGTACAACAACCTTTGCTCCATTGCCGACACGCACGTCCAACTCGCCTCTCGCAAAACTTCTAGTCCTTCTTAGACCCTACAACGATTTGCAAGTATGAATCATCGATCCGGTATCAATTACCCAAGATTCACCAGAAGAAATTGCAAGATTAATTTCTATAACATTTATACCTGAAGCAGAAGTCTCGCTTCCCTTTTTCTTTTTCAGATCCTCCAAGTATTTCTTACAATTCCTAGACCAATGCCCCTTGACATGGAAGTGGTAGCATTCATCATCAGGAGAAGGGCCAGATTTGACCTTACCATTTGGCTTTGGCTTAGAGCTAGGGGGCTCATTAGGAACCTTTCCTTTGCCTTTGCCTTTGGGTGTCCAACGCTTCCTCTTTTTATTCTCCTTCTGAATCATCATCACATGATTGGTGTTTTTCTTAATACTTTCCTCTACAGTCTTAAGCATCCTATGCAATTCAGTCAATGATTTCTCCATGCTATTCATATGAAAATTCATAATGAACCGCTCATAGCTCGGAGGGAGAGATTGAAGAACAACATCTGTAGCCAGATCAGGATTAAGGGGAGAACCAAGTTCTCCAAGCTCTCAATGTAATCAATCATCTTGATCACATAAGGACTGACTGGACTACCTTCCACCAACTTGCACGCAAACAAGGACTTTGAAATGTTAAACCTCTCGGTCCTAACTTGGTTCTCAAACATGTCACGCAGTCCTTCAATCATAGTGTGAGCATATGTATTCTCATAATGCTTTTGAAACTCAGAGGATACAGTAGCAAGCATGAGATAGCTAACGTCGAGTGCATCATTGCAGTGCTTCTCATAAGCTTTGCGGGTGGTAACGTTTGCACTCTTAGGGAGTTCATCCGAGTAGTGTTGCTCAAGAACGTATTCTCTTTTTTCTTGTTTGAGAACAATTCTCAGATTGCGGTACCAATCAATAAAATTTATTCCATTAAGTTTTTCTTTCTCAAGAACAGATCGCAAGTTAAAACCAGAATTGTTATTAGAAGCAGCCATGATCTACAACAAAAAAATAAACAAGCAAAGTTCAGCACTATGTTCATGTTTGATCTTCCATTAAACAATTTAAAAAAAGACACTTCCACTATATATTTTGTAATCGTCTTCCCTCTAACGACATATAGTGGTCAAGATCCGTATTCATCTAAGTTCTAGTGAGCTTTGGCATCACCGCTAGAAAACTAGTGACGTAGGTAAGCAAAGCTTGCTAATCACATCTTATGTGACTCTTGTTTGTTGGGTGGCATCCAATGCCCCGGCTCCCAACACCATGCCCTAAGGCCCAAATCCAATTTGATAGCCTTGTTAAGTAAACCAATACTATACATGTGGATGTCCGACATCCACCCTATTAGATCAAGATAGTTGATGGTACTCTGTTTTGGCAGACCTACCAAACAATAATCGTAATTCTTATAGGCGCAGCAATTTGAAGGGCATCAATTAAATTCTTAATTTTTCTGAGGGAAGTTATTATGTCATGAAAAATACATCCTTTACAGGTATGGCATGAAGAATAGGATGACAGGAAATAAACATCACATGCATATAATAACATTATACTGTGAATGATATGGCCTTTTGAATCGTAGTGGTCACCATCGCCATGGTTCCATGGTGATCTCCTTCACCACATTTTCTGTCCTTTTTGTCATCATTCTTGAAGCCTTCATGGTAAAGAACTAAACTATTACAACTAATAGCTAGCAAATGAATTATATGAGGAGCTTAAGCACCACAAGTCGACACGCGGGTCGTTATATAATTAAAGAACAGTCTCAACCCAGCTGTAATTAATACGACACATAGGCCGCCAAAACACACATACATCACATATACATCTATGCCATACTATTCACATCATTCCCTACAAAAACAAGTTAAGCGCATAACGCATTCTACCGCCCTGACATGAATGTGTTTGTATAACAATCTATGCATATACGCAACGGCGGTCCCGCTGGCCGGTCAACGGGCGGGGGGGGGGGGTCGAGGGGGGAGCACCCTGAAAACCTCACGGAATTACATAGATCACATCTATGATATCGCTATGAAAATCTCATCGGGCCGATCAAATCAACCCAAATCCGAGCCATTCAAAATATCTCAATTTTCATTAGATCAATCATATTGATCATCGCAATCGGTATACTTGAGGAGACCGTAACACAAGACCTCGATCTGTTTGCTCGATCTACTGACTGTGCACGCAATTAGCCCCGATGGTGATTCCAGCCGGTAGAGGCAAGTTGCGTGTACACCAAAGAAGGAGCACGAACTAATCTTTTTGGCCACATGATGCTATCAACTCATACCTATTTCAACCCCTTATGACTGATTGATCTAATCAATCCGTGCACCGAAAGATCCATCGCATGAACCTAGCATAAGAACAATAATAGATCGCATCTACTACAACAACATATCATCTACAAGCGCATGATCCAGACCACATACTACGCAACTTTGCTCTGATACCACTGAAGGAGAACGGGTAGGTTACGCTAGCTACAACATTTGATTTTCTATCGCGTTCAACCAGAAAATATGCGTGTAAGGGAGTCATGGATAGTTACCACTAGATGCGCTGCGCAGCGGAAGAAGAGTTGGAGCAGCCCGGTCTAACGTAGATGTGCGTCGATGAAGAAGAAGCAGTCGATCGTTTCACGAACTGAACGTCTCCTCCTCGCGTCCTAGCAATAGCCTTGCGCTTCTCGCCGATCAGCACAGCAGCAACAGCAGTGGCACCTTCACGGAGTCCACACGTTTGGGATGGAACGCCGTGCGCTAGTGTGCTAGCACCGCGCGCCCGGCTAGGGTTTCGGGATACAGCCGAGGGGAGGTGGCGGCCAGGGTTTTCAGCATAGTAGCATCACACATCTGCAGCCCCGCCTCCACATACTTATAGAGTATGCTAATGAGCTTCCACGTTGTATGCCCATTAGAACCCTAATCCTATATAGATTAATATCCCTTTTAGCTTATAAAACCGAATTATTTATAATTGTCTCTTGGGCACATCACTAACAGACTACCTGGCAAATTTTATTGCCAAACTGGAATTGCTGCATCACAACCCTCAGTGTGCTTGTTGAAACATTATAGCTGGAGTTCATGCATGGGTAGGCTGGGGTGATAATGGGCATATGATGAGATCTGTCACGAGGATTTTTGCGTAGATCCCACACAGGAAAACCAAGCTTATCCTCCTCAATGGCACCAAGTAAATTGGGTTCTACTCTTGAGTTGCCTCGGCATTTGTATTGCATCAGTAATTTAGAGGAATCAAAGAACACACGCTGCAGCAGTACTTCAGAAGTCTGATCACAAAGTTTGAGGCCGACTGCAGATGAAATATGCCATTGGTTTCTATAACTCTAATCAGCATGTTCATTTTTTTTTCTTTGCTTGCTTTTGATGTCCAGTATACTTCTTCATGTTTTCATCATTGTGGTACTGTTCTATTGGATTGGATTAGGTCTTTCAAACTTTCTAAAATTGATCTTCCATCTAGTTCGGTAGCAGTACCTATGATGGGATCTAAGTCATTTATGTCAGACCAGCTCACTAGAAATTTATTCAATGTATTCCTTGTATATACCATGGTTGATTCCTTAATGGTTTCTTTTGCTATGTTTTGCCGATGCATGGTGCGTGTATACGTGGTTCAGTCAGCACAATTTTTGTTACTCTTTTTCTAGTATATTTAGTTGGGCTATTAGTCGACCGAACAATCATTAACTAATTATACTTCTTAATTTTTCTATTAGTGTACTAACAATGTTATCTTGTTCAACCATTCCATTTTCAAGTAGAATGAGTATAATAAGAACACTAGGTTTTCAACCGCTATCACTAATGTACAATGAAATTTACCCACCAAAGGTCATCTTTTGTGCCGTCTTAAAGTTTGCATAGCTAACATTGGTGTTCAAGCAGTAGAATGGCCAGCCGCGACAGCACGGCAACCTACTGGCGAGCGGCTGAAGAACGCCATGTGCAGCTTAACTACATGCGCTGGATGGAGCAACATGCATTTGATTAGCATCATGTAGTTTAATTTTGTACTCTTAGGGTATTTTATTGTGTAGAAAATAAGGTATTCCTGTTAGCTGAGCAGAGCTCTTCTACTATTTATTGGGATTGTCACGCTAGTTGGTTCAAATAGAACAAATTTCAATTCTACTGCACTCGTCTCTTGTCTTGGTATACTCTATGAACTCCTGATTTAAGTGGAAGATGGCCCCTTTGGCACTTGTATTAGCTCAACTTATTGCTTTAAAATGCCAGTCAGTCTTCATATTCTAAAATCTGACTTCTTTCTTTTTCAAAAGAGAACATACTTCTTTTCCATAGTTGAAATTCAGCAGTTTATACTTCTTCGGTTGCTAAGCAACTTCTTCCTTTGCTAAGCACTTAAGCAGTATATACTTCTTCGTTGCAAAGCTGTATATACTTCCTTTACTAATGGATATATCCAATACGGAAGAATCTGTTAGGCGGTTGACATCTCAAAGCTGTTCAATGGTAGAGAAGGGTGGGGCCGGGTTTGCTTCCTGACCTTACATGATCACTGATAGGGGGAGATAGCTAACATGCGCAATCGTGAAATTCATTTTGGTTTGGGCGCCAAATCGATGTGAAATCCATTTACGGTCCTCCATTCTACAACTGAGACCTTGTATTTTTTATGTGACCTAATATCTAACATGGGGTCCAGCTGAATTTTTCTTCCCCCTCTGCCGTGCAGCCAGCCGGCTGCACTGCACTTCCGCGTCCTTGGATTCATGGATTGGGTGCCTTGCTTTCGCATCACGTGAACGGATATTGCCGATGATTTTTAGTTATCATCATTTGTTTTTGGTTGAAATTGGTGCTCGCTAGTGTTTAACTAAACTATTTAATTAAAAAATAAAAAAACCATTACATTTTTTATAAGCAATACAAAAGAAAAAAATAACATATTAAGAATTCAATGTGTTTAAAATAGCTTTCAGCTTCTTAAGAGCCGCTTATTTGGGCTAAATAAGTCGGTTTATGGTTGATTTTTTACTGTAGTTGGCTTATTTTATACTGTAACTGATAATGACTTATTTGACATAGTTAAATTTAAAAAAAATTAAAAATAGAAAAAATATATTAGCCTATCATAAACAATACAAACGAATACAAAAAAATACAAAAAAACTAAATATATATATATAACTTAAAAATAGTAAACTAGAAGTTGAAACCAAATTAAGCATGCCAGAATAGAAGCCAGAAAACAAGAGCCCGTTTTGAACGGGCCTATCCATGGCAACGGTATCATATTCAAAAAAAGGACAAACAACGTGAGGGATATGCTAACCAGCCGGCCGGCAAAGGCGAAACAAGTCAACAATGTATTAGGAAACTAGAGATAAGGATTCACGTTTAAATGGATCCTCTCCGTTTAAATGAATCTTTATCCGTAGTAGGCACCTCTACACCCCTCTATAAATAGAGAGCTATATGGCTGATTTTGTACCCGATTGAATTGAAGCAATAAAGAAAGATCAGGAGTTCTCTCTATTTCTCTCTGTGTTCAATCTATTCTTTTGTCGCTTTGTGATTGATTCGTTCTTGTTCTAAGCAGAGGAATTGCTCGGACTAGTCGCCAGCGAGGGTTCCTCAACACGTTATCAGCACGAATCGCTCCGGTGAACGAAGGTAATTATCGAAGCACATATTGAATTTTCTAGATCGCTTTTGAATCTGCTTTTCCTTCGCGTTCTAGATTTATTTTGTCTACGGTGCAAATTCGCCCTAATTTACCGCGAGCAGACCCGAAGTCGCCGGCACAATGTCCATCGGTAAATTACATGCAAGGGTGGATGTCGATTGCACCATAGACTGATCTACTGTAAGTTGACCTGAAGTCACCGGCGAATTCGTCGATCAGTAGATCACAAACGTCAAAATTGCATTATAGATTGAAAATAAAGGGGGAAAGAGGCACTCGGGTGTTGCACGGGCATGCCACCGTCGCACGGGAAGCCGCCACTGCGCCTGCATGCGCGCCGCCTCCCACATGAGGCACCGCCGGCCGCCACCGCGCCTGCATGCGCGCCGCCTCCCGCATGAGGCACCGCCGGCCGCCACCGCGCCATGGCTGCCACCGACGCTCACCGTCGATCCTGTGTCGCCGCTCGAAGCCGGCCGCCACCACGCCATGGCCGCCGACCTCGCCTCCACCCCACGGCAGCCGCCACAGCAGCACATGGTGGCCCATGGCAGCGAAAGGCAGCACATGGCAGCCCATGGCAGCGAACGGCAACAAATCCCCGCCATGGTAGCCGATGGCAGCCACCGTCGTAGATCAGGTGCTTGCGCCCGTAGTCGCTCCACCGACGCTCGCCGCGGCAGCCGTCGACAGTCGAAACACCTACCGTGGTAGCCGCTGTAGAACCGGTGACCGCGCCTGTAGCCGCTCCACCGATGCCCGCCATGGCAGCCGCCGGCAACAGATCCGCTGCCACGGCAGCCGCCGGTAGCTGCCACGGCAGCGCACGGACCACCGGCCTCTTCCATGGTGCCCGAATCACCAAGACCCCGCCATGGCAACCGTCGGCAGAACATCCGCCGCCGGCAGCAGATCCGCCACCATGGCAGCCGATGGCAGCAAATCCACTACCACGGCAGCCGCCGGTAGCCACCACGGCAGCAACGCTCCGGTGCCCGAAGCACCAACTCCCGCCGCCGGGCGCCCGCCATGGCAGCAGATGGCAGCGGATTGGCTACCACGGCAGCCGCCACGGCAGCAACGCTCCGGTGCCCGAAGCACCAACTCCTGCCGCCGGGCGTCCGCCATGGCAGCGGATGGCAGCCGCCACCGCGCGAATCGCCCGCCGTGGCAGCTTTTGCGCCTGAAGCGGAGGAAATGGCGAAGGAGTCGGTAGAGGCCCGATTTTTCTGAGATATCTGTCGGGAGGAGATAAGGGAAGCCGATTTTGCACCTTAGTCCCTGAATTTGTGGGAAATTGCAAACATGCGATGGCATTTTCAGAAAACCCCTTGGAAAAATCAGGAAATTGCACTAATTTTCTCTGAACTGAAAATTTGCATATAGACCCCTAGAAAATGCAGAATTCACTGAAAATTTATTTTCTAGCATAAAAGGGCCTCGGGAACCCGAATTTTGCATTATTTTCCGCATTTGAAGCGTATTTATTTATGCCATTATTGTTTTATGTATTTTCTATATTTATTTACTGTTTTGGTTAATTGTAATTATTTAAATTGCTTTTAATCACTGAAAATTAGCAGTAAATTATGAAAAATGCATAGAAATTTATGAAACATTATGAGAACCTATTGTACCATTTATTTACCCACAGTAAATTTTTTCATGTAAGTTTACCTGCAGTAAACTTATTTATTCCATTCATACACATGTAGATGACTGGCATCACGAACCGGGAGTTCGAGGAGCTTGCCCAGCATAGCAAGAACTATCTGACGTGGGCATCTGATGTAGAGATAGTACTTGGAGCCAGGAAACTCCGCACGGCTATCGGGATTGGCGGACGGCATGACGCCAAACCCACACCTGAGAAAAATGATTAGGCACTTCATTTTCTCAGGCACCATCTCTGCATTACTCTCAAGAATGAATATATGGCGGAGAAAAGTGCACTAGCACTCTAGACCGCACTCAAGAAGCGGTTTGAGAGGCTAAAGTACATCATTCTTCCTCAGGCAGAGCAGGAGTGGATCGGACTGAGGTTTGCCGATTTCAAGACGGTCGGGGAGTACAATTCTGCCTTGCACAGGATTTGTACTAATCTTCAACTCTGTGGCAAGCAGATCACAGATGAGCAGAAAGTTGAGAAGACCCTGTCTACCTTTCACCCCAACGTTGTACAATCCGCATGCAACTATCGTCAAGACGGCTACAAGGAGTACGCCGAATTGATTGATATGATGTAGGTTGCGGAGGCTCAGGACGAACTTCTCCGCAAGAATTACGTCACTCAGCCACTGGGGAGCTCCGCTGGCCGCGAGGCCAACGCTGGGAGCTACAAGGTGCGAAAACCCTTGATGAAAAGAAGGGGGAAGAAGGGTAAGGCCGTTGCCCAGAAAAGCAAGTCAGATGCTCCAAATAACAAAAGGGCTAAGGAGAGTGGTAAAACCTATGGTCAGCAGAACCAAGATTGCTACAAGTGTGGCAAGTGGAGGCATTGGTCGCAGATCTGCAAAGCACCGCAACATATCATTGATGCCCACCAAGCCCAAAAGAATAATGGCATAGGGCAGCCTGAAGCTCACTTTGCAGCAGTTGAGGGGGAGCATATTGAGCAACTGCCTGAAATGATGGAGGTTGAGTCCATCTCGGTAGCAGCACCCCCTTACGACCTAGAGGCAGCCACCTCCATGATTTCTCTAGAAGAGAATATCACTCCTGAAAAGATAGCCGAAGAAGTCAATTACTTTCTAGTTGATTCCGTCTGATGCACAGAATGCATGAGACGTTAATTGTCATTTATTTTGCATTAAATGGACAAGTTAGATCTTGCATGGATGATACTTTAGTTTTGATTTCTCATAATGGTTGAATGATTTTGGAATAATTCATTCATTTATTCAGTTTACAATGGCATAATATGTTCTGATATTTGTGTATTTTATTTATGTGATGTGTGTATTCTAATACATATTAATAAAATACCTTATATTAGAGCAAGTGTGGCGCCCTATAGAGAAAGTATGCCTTGCCGACAGTGGTACCACGAATACCATCTTAAGAGAGACTAAGTATTTTTAGTCGATTCGTAAGAGCAATGGCAGCCTTACGACAATCGCCGGAAGCGATGCATGTATAATTAGTTCTGGAAGAGCCACAACTATACTTCCCATGGGCACAACTTTGGCCATTGAAGACGCATTATTGTACTCAGAATCGACTAGAACTCTCCTAAGTTTTAAAGATATTCGCGCCAATGGTTTCCACGTGGAGACTGAAGAAGAGTACGGTAAGGAATACCTACTCATCACGAAGCGCGAAGAGAATGGCAAAAGGGTATTAGAAAAACTTCCTTCACTAGAAACTGGGCTATATTATACCAACATTAAGGCGCCTGCAGCGTACACTGTCCTGAAGACAGTATTTAGAAACTCTGAACTATTCTGTCTCTGGCATGACAAATTAGGCCACCCAGGTCTTAGAATGATAAGAAATATAATTAACAATTCTCACGGGCATAATATTAATGTGAAAAATTTTCCGAATCACGAAGATTTTGTGTGCCCTGCATGTGCCACCGGGAAATTAATTACTAGACTCTCCACTCTGAAAGTGAAGGATGAAGTCCCTGCATTCCTAGAACGCATTCAGGGAGACATTTGCAATCCTATTCAGCCCATCTCAGGGCCATTTAGGTATTTTATGGTGCTCATTAATACTTCCTCAAAGTGGTCATATGTGGGTTTATTATCCACAAGAAACCATACTTTCGCCAAATTGATCTCGCAGATCATTCGCATCAGAAATGTGTTCCCTGATCATCGCATCAAGTCCATCAGAATGGACAATGCTGGAGAATTTATTTCAAAGGCATTTGATGATTATTGCATGGCGATGGGGATTGCAGTTGAGCATTCGGTACCGCATGTCCATACCTAGAATGGTTTGGCAGAAGCTTTAATCAAGAGAATTAAATTTATTGCCTGACCCCTCTTGCAGAATTGTAATTTACCAGCTACATGTTGGGGACACGCAGTCCTACATGCAGCGAATCTCATTAACTTTAGACCTTCGGCCTACCACATCCATTCACCTATGCAACTAGCGCAAGGGTCACCACCGAAAATTTCTCATCTCAGGAGGTTTGGATGCAAGGTTTATGTACCTATACCCCCTTCGCAGCGAACTGCAATGGGCCCTCTCCGTAAGACTGAGATATACATTGGTTATGAGACTGCATCCATAATCAGGTATTTGAAACCCATGTCAGGAGATTTGCATACTACCCGCTTTGCTGACTGCATTTTTGATGAGGATAATTTCCCGACATTAGGGGGAGGAAATCAACCCATTGATGAAAAATGTCGGAAAATTACGTGGGAAGCCAAGGGAATTCCTACACATGACCCGCGCACTAGTGAAACTGAAAAAGAGGTCCAGAAGATCATCGATTTGCAAGCATTAGCAAACCAACTGCCCGATCACTTTAGTGATTTGAAGAGCGTGACTAAGTCGCATGTGTCTGCACGCAATGCACTGGAGAGGGTTGAAATACCAAAGAAAATTGAAGGTATCCCTAATCCCATCCAGAAGCCTCAGAATAAAAGGAAGAGAACTCCGGCTCCTCGAATCCAAAGTAACCGGGGACGCCTAGCAAAAAAAGATAAGAAGGACTTATCACAGCCGATCACCGAAGTCCCCCAGAATGAGAAGGGGAGCCAGTTGAGACCTGGCATAAGTATGACACCTGTTGAAAAGGACATACCGGATCTGAATATCCCCATCGACATGGATGTATCCCCATCAATTCATGAAGAAATAGCTATAAATTATGTGCACACGGGAGAGTCCCTGAACAGGACAACAGCAAATGTTGATATCTATTTTGCAAAGAAAATTGCTACAATTATTGATCTTGATCCCGAGCCTGCATCGCTCGTTGAATATAAGAAAAGATCAGATTGGGAAGATTGGAAGAAGGCAATAGCAACTGAATTGCTGTCTCTGAACAAAAGAGAGGTATTTGAGCCCGTATGCCGCACACCTCCCCATGTGCACCCTGTAGGGCACAAGTGGGTATTTGTTCGAAAGAGAAATGAAAGAAACGAAGTGGTGAGATACAAAGCAAGGTTGGTAGTACAAGGTTTCACTCAACGTCCTGGAGTTGATTATGAAGAAACCTACTCCCCGGTCATGAGTGGAATTACCTTTAGATACTTGATCTCAATAGCAGTGAACTTGAATTTAGAAATGAAATTGATGGATGTTGTGACTACATATCTTTATGGTAACTTGGATTCGGAGATTTATATGAAAGTCCCCTGAAGGAATTCCTCTCCTGAACCAAGACAGAGCAAATAGAAATATGTACAGTGTGAAGCTTAGAAAGTCCCTATATGGACTAAAACAATCTGGCAGAATGTGGTATAATCGCTTAAGCGACATTCTCTGCAAGAAAGGCTACACGAACAATGAAGACTGTCCTTGTGTATTTATACGACCATCCTAGAATGGATTCTGTATAATCTCAGTGTATGTAGATGATCTGAATATCATCGGGACAGTGGAAGATATAAAAGAAGCAAGTTCCTACTTGGAGTCAGAGTTTGAAATGAAAGATTTGGGCAAGACCAAGTTCTGTTTAGGCCTCAGTTTGAGTATGTCCCTGGAGGAGTCTTGGTACATCAGTCGACCTACACCCAGAAGGTGCTAGAAAGATTCGGCTTTGAGAAAGCATTTCCATCAAAAGTACCGATGATCGGGAGATCTTTACAGCAAGAAAAAGATCCTTTCCGACCTAGGGAAGAGGGGGAGGAAGTCCTGGGACCGGAATTCCCATACATGAGTGCAGTTGGAGCACTCATGTACTTAGCAAACTGCACTAGACCGGATATTGCTTTTGCCGTGAACCTGTTAGCAAGGTATAGTGCAGAGCCCACCAAAAGGCATTAGCAGAGCATAAAGAACATCTTCCGATATCTCTAAGGAAGTAAGGACCTTAGATTGTTCTACATAAAGAATCAAGATCTGAAGTTGATTGGCTATGCAGATGCTGGGTACCTGTCTGACCCGCATACCGCAAAGTCACAAACAGGCTATGTATTCCTGTGTGGTGGAACTGTAATTTCCTGGAAATCGTCTAAGCAAAGCCTTGTAGCTACCTCGACGAACCACTCAGAAATAATAGCGCTGTATGAAGCCGCACGTGAATGCGCTTGGTTATGACAAATGGTTCACCATATCCAGCAGTCATGTGGGATGAACATTGTGCAAACCCCCACAATTATCTATGAAGATAATGCCGCTTGCGTTGCACAAGTACAAACGGGCTATGTGAAGAGTCATCTCACAAAGCATATCAACCCCAAATTCTTCTATGCTCATGAATTGCAAAAGATGAACGAGATTAAAGTACTACATACTAAGTCTTGTGAAAATCTAGCAGATTTATTCACAAAGTCCCTCCCCGCATCTAGCTTTGAAAGGTGTGTACGAGGGATTGGTATGATGAGACTTATAGAAGTGCAGAATTTAGGGGGAGAATTCCCTTAAGTCTGTTAGTGAATCTTGATCCTGAAGATCAAGTACCCAAAAAATAAAAGTCCTGAAGACTGAATGAAGTTGGGTGAATTGTACTCTTTTTCCCTTGACGAGTTTTCCTGAAGTTTCTTGGTCAAGGTTTTTAATGAGGCAATTCGTGCATCGCAGCATAACATGCATCATGTACTCTTTCTCTAAATTTTCCCACTGGGTTTTTATGGAGTTTTAATGAGGCATGAGTATATCGGATGAGTGCCCAAGGGGGAGTATTAGGAAACTAGAGATAAGGATTCCCGTTTAAACAGATCCTCTCCGTTTAAACGAGTCCTTATCCGTAGTGGGCACCTCTCCACCCCTCTATAAATAGAGAGCCATATGGCTGATTTTGTACCCAATTGAATTGAAGCAATAAAGAAAGACCAAGAGTTCTCTCTATCTCTCTCTGTGTTCAATCTATTCTTTTGTCGCTTTGTGATTGATTCGTTCTTGTTCTAAGCAGAGGAATTGCTCGGACTGGTCGCCAGCGAGGGTTCCTCAACACAATGTTCTACCTGGTACTTACATAATGATTAAAGATTTGTGCTCCTACCAGGATATCTTTCTTTCCTATGGAGCTAGGCCACTTTCGGATTTCGAGGATCTTCTCTACAGAAAAAGCGTAGAAGCAATATACATGAAACTTATGTATTCAAGGCAGAATTCCTCTACCTCTTTACTTACCAGCTTGAATCCCGGGGACGAGATTCCTTTTAAAGAGGGTAGTTTTTGTAACAACCCAAATATGCTTCAAAAATAAATCATGCATAATTTCATGAAATTTTGTTGGAAGAATAATTAGCACCTCATAGAAAGAAACACATCAAGGAATGACACCAGCAATACCCACAAGACGAGTATGCCCCCATCGGCCTAGAGTGTGCCCTAGGGTTTGGGTCGTCATATGCCTATACGTATGTAGTGTAACCAATAATTGTATATGTAATGTACATATAAAAGGATTACAATTATGCTTAGGAAGGACAATAATACACCAACAACAATTTTTTAAAATTTTGGTGCATTTTAAATTTTTCTCTAAAGCCTTGTTGGAGTTTAAGTTTTTCAAATAAATTCCTTAGCCCAAAAATGTAATGTCAAAATTTCTAAATGTGATGGAAGAATTTGGTTTCTTAGCAAACTTAATAGTATTGAACTCCCAGACCTTGGATATTATATTTGGGATGGACTAACTAGCAAGGCACCAAGGAGTGATAAACTGTGCTACTACGAAGGTGAGCCTAACCAAGTGTCCTGAGTTGACCATAGAAGTAAAGATGGATCGACCCTATCGTTGGGGTCATGCAGTCTATTATTTTGAAGACATACCTCTAGAAGGGATGCAGGTAATGTAGGATTACCCTGAAGTGTTTTCCGAAGGGTTGCTAGGCATGCTGCCAGATGGGGACCTTGAGTTCGTCATCAACCTAAAGCTCGGTGTTGCCCCAATTGCTAAAAGACCATATAGAATGACCGTTGATGAGTTAGAAGAGCTTAAGAAGCAAATCTAAGAATTGCAGGATAAGGGTTTCATCAAGCCCAGTTCCTCACCTTGGGGGTCTCCGGTGCTCTTTGTCAATAAGAAGGATGGCACTACCTAAATGTGTGTGGATTACTAGTCCTTGAATGAGGTAACCATTAAAAATAAGTACCACTTCTTAAGATTGATGACCTATTTGACCAACTTGGGGGAGCTACCATCTTGAAGGTCAGGCTATCACTAGCTAAAGATTAGAGCTGAAGACATTTCGAAGACATCCTTCACCATTAGATATGGGCTATATGAATTTACAGTCATGTCTTTTAACCTAACCAATGCCCCGACGTACTTCATGAATCTCATGAACAAAATATTTACAGAATACCTAGACAAGTTTGTAGTGATATTCATTGACGACATCCCCATCTACTCCAAGAATGCCGAAGAGCATGCCGAGCACTTAAGCCTAGTGATAGAAAAGCTAAATGAACACCAGTTGTATGCCAAATACAATAAGTGTGAGTTTTAGCTAAAAGACATTAGCTTTATGGACCATATAATATCTGCTGGAGGAGTATCCATGAACCCAGCCAAGATAGAAGCCATGGTGGAGTGCAAGCAGCCCACTACCATCACGGAAGTGAGAAGTTTTCTTAGGCTAGCATGATACTATAGAAGATTTATAGAAGGGTTCTCCTATATTGCCAAGCCATTGACACAACTACTCAAGGAGGAAAATTTTGAATGGACAAAGTCCTATGAAGAAAGTTTTCAAGAACTAAAGAAGAAACCAACCACCACCCCCGTACTGGTCCTGCCAGTCATACACAAGGACTTCGAGGTATACTGTGATGCCTCACGCCAAGGCCTTGGGTGTGTACTAATGCACGGCGGCAAGGTTATGGTGTATGCGTTGAGACAACTTCATCCTCATAAAGCAAATTACCCTACCCATGACTTGGAATTAGCTTCGGTAGTGCATACCTTAAAGATCTGGTGGCACTGCTTAATTGATAACCACTGTGATATATACACCAATCATAAGAGTTTAAGTACATCTTCACATAGTTAGACCTCAACCTAAGGCAAAGGAGATGGTTGGAGCTGATTAAGGACTACGACTTAGATATTCACTATCACCACAGCAAGGCTAATGTGGCAGCTGATGCCCTAAGTTTCAAAGCCTACTGTAATAACCTCATGGTTCAAGAGCAACAGCCCGAGCTCCATAAAGAACTAATGACGCTCAACATTGGAATAGTAGAACAAGGCGCCATAACAGCCATAGAGATACAACCAAGTATAGAGAAGCAGACTATAGCTGCGCAAAAGGAGAATTCAATCGCCCTGGGACTAAAGAGCCTGATGGCGAAAGGGAAAGATCCAAAAATAGCTGACGCATCTTCGTTCCCCACTAAAAAGACCTTAAGGACCTAATACTTAAGGAAGCCCATAGCTCCGCGTATTCCCTTCATCCCAGAAGCACCAAGATGTTTTAAGACCTAAAGTAATGGTACTGGTGGCCATACATGAAGAGAGACATCGCAGAACATGTTGCTTGCTATGATGTGTGTCAAAGAGTGAAGGCCGAACATCAGAGGCAGCAGGATTATTGGAGACATTGCAAATACCCTAGTGGAAATGAGAAGATGTTGGAATGGACATCATCACTAGCCTACTGTGAACCAAATCAGGGTATGATTTCATATGGGTTATAGTGGATAGACTAACCAAGGACGTTCACTTTATCCCTGTCAAGACTACCTATAAAGGAGACCAGCTGGCAGAACTATACATATCCCACATCGTGTGTTTGCATGGTATGCCAAAAAGGATAGTCTCAGACCGAGGTTCTTAATTTACCTCACACTTCTAGGATAGCCTTCATGAAGCCCTCGACACCCATCTGGCTTTTAGTACCACCTACCACCTCCCAAATAGATGGCCAAACAGAGAGGGTAAACCAAATACTAGAGGATATTCTTTGAGTGTGCACTCTATATTTCACAAGGGATAGGGAGAAATGTCTGCCTTATGCCAAATTTGCTCACAACAATAGTTACCAAGCCAGCCTGAAAATGTTCCCGTTTGAAGCCTTATATGGAAGGAAATACTGGACTCCTCTACACTAGTTAGAAGTAGGAGAGGGCTATATCTCCGGACTAGAAACTTTAAAGCATGCTGAAGAAAAGGTACACCTAATTAGGGATTGATTGCAAGAAGCTCAATCTAGGAAGAAGATTTATGTTGACAAGCGGCGTAGGCCACTCTGAAGGTGTCACCCTTGTGAGGAGTTAGAAGGTTCAAAGTTAAAGGCAAACTCGCCCCACGTTATGTTGGGCCATTCCCAATCATGGCTAAGAAAGGAGAAGTAGCTTACCAACTAGAGATGCCCGTGAGTTTACCATGTATCTCAACTCAAAAGTGCCTTCGAGTACCAGAAGACCAAACTTCGTTAGAGACAATCAAGCTCGAAAGCAACCTGACCTACAAGGAGCGTCCTGTCAAGATTCTAGACATGGTAGAAAAGAAGACAAGTAGCCAAACCATTTGCCTATGCAGGGTACAATGGAGTAATCATACAAAAAAGAAAGCCACCTGGGAACGCGAAGACCAACTAGGATAGATTACCCTTGTTCTCAGACTAGGCTAAATCTTGCAGTCGAGATTCTCTTTAAAGGGGTAAGACTTGTGACATCCTAAAAATTTAGATCCTGAAAAATGTGTAATTATAAAAACCCTTTTGGAATGCATTTTCTCTGCAATTGGATTTTGATGGATTTCTCTTGATTCTTGGTTGAGGTTCCAATAAATAAGAAATAATGAAAATCTAATACCAAAAGAAAGGTACAATTAATAGAAATTAAAACAAAAATAAAAGATGAAGTAACAAACCCGTAGATTTCCATAGTCATTTTTACCTATATATGGCAATAGGTTAAAAAGGTGTAAACAAGTAACAAACCCTAGGCCTGAAGTTAGTTAGGCTTACTGAATGTAATATGAGAAGTTAGACTAAATTAAGATGGAGGAATGGGGGATTAGTGAAAATCAGAAATATGAACAATGGGCCTAGCCTGCAAAAAATCTACTGGCCCTTCGGCCTGGCAGAACTAGCCCAGGCTAGCTTCTTCTCTTGCCAGCCCTACACAACATCCCGTTTCTTCCCACGGCAGTCTGTTTCCCTACCGCGCCTCCCCCTTGTGACCACCAAATTTTGGCGTGCTCCTGTGCCCATGCCATTGCTGACCGCCTGCACTGCCGTAGCTCTTCTCCCTCATCACCACAATGCGCCATCGCATCTGGCCCTCCCCTTTTTGACCCACCGTTCGGCCGTAGGATGACAAGGCGCCGCGTGGACCGCTACACCACCTCTATCGAAGTTAGCCATAGGGCGCACCCATGCCACAGTGGCCAGCCACCTACACCGCCATGCTATAGCGCATGTCACTATGTGCGTCATCACTGACAGTCCTACATTGCCCCGGTGGCTCCTCCCTGGCCATCCCTTTTCTTCTTGCCAACCAAACTGTTGCCCATGCCCCATGATGTGAGCGCCCCATCGTCCATGCGACAAATACAACCATACCCTACCGCATGTCGCTGTGATGACACTGAGCTTGAATCACCCAGTCCCTATAGCCATGCCGATGTCACACCTTCTGCCATGACCCCTTCTGACCCCCTCACGTCGCCAGCCCCTTCTGCCGGCTATAAAGCCCCGCTCGAGCCCCCATCCTCATCGCCTTACCACACTCCTTCCCCCACCGCAATGAATTAGCCTCTTGTACCCCACCGTCCAGTCATGACTTCATCTTCCCCGCCTCTGGTCTGTCGGCAATCCAGTGACTAGAGCTACCATGGGCTGATTTTGTTGAGCTAGAGCCCTTTGGAGTAAGGTGACGCCATCCCCACACTCGGTTAGAGCCATTGCCACCTGTACCTCACCAGCACCATGCGCCTCCTCCGCCCATTGCTGCCTCCCACGCCTGGACCACCACCGCCACTCCCCAGCTGCGTAGACCACCGAGGTAGCCTCCTGTTTGCCTCTAGATGCTCCCAGAGCGACCAATTGATTTCTAGTGTTGTATACTACCATGGCTGCTTCTCCCCTATTCCACCGCCGCCGATGGAAACCGCTAGCCGCCGCCCCGGCCAAATTGGCCAGTGAGGCTTCGGCTACATGCAAGTGCGTGTGGGTGTGAGCGACCCATTTTGGAGATGCTCACGTCTGGCCACTGCCTCTGGCGGCGAGCCCCTCCTTTGCCGGCAAAGGGGGCATGTGCACTGTTCATATTAATCATACGTTAAATCGGTAATTAATTAAGGCTAATAAAGTTATTGACCATAAGTGCCCACTAATAGGGGGCCCATACTCTGTATACAGTCCAGGGGACCCCACCTGTCGGCCATGGAAAATAAAATTGAAAACAATCGTACGCCCCACTTGTCAGAGAGAGGTCTCTCTCCCCCTTTTTAATTATTTGAATTAATTCAAATCTAGAACTTTGAATAGGCATAATTTCTTCATCCTAACTTCGACAAGGTATTTTATGTTCCCAAATCCTCAGCATGCTTATTTATCTGAGCGGATGATAAGAGGGCCGGTGTAGTGGATTCACGAGAATATGTGGATTGTGGTAGAACCGTTCAGATAACCTTAAGGACCGAATTGGGTCATAATCTCCCATTGTAAAATAGTACAACCACAAGTCTGCAAATTGTAACTTGACTAAGTAAATCTATCGAATCCCCGGAATCATCTCACAGGTAGGGGAAAGGAGGGAAATAATGCATGGGCAAGGAGTGGGCTAAAAAGGATACCAAGGGTAGGGTGAAGTTTGCTAGTCGTGCAAGTGTTGTGGAGAGTGCAGTCCAACCTACGCTAGTATCCATGGTGAACATCCTACGCAACGTATGAGACCCATCGCGACTGGAAGAAGCTTATAGGGTAAGATGATAAAAGGCAGCAATTGCAACAGCTACAGCAGCAGCAACAGCAACAGCAACAACAACAAATCCAGCAGCAGCAGCAACAGCAACAGCAACAACAAATCCAGCAGCAGCAGCAACAACAACAAATAGGGTCTCCTTTACAGCAGGCGGCGCAGGTAGGATCACCTGCTGGTTCACAACAGTCATTGGTGATGCAGCAGCAGCAAATAAGAAGCCCACAGCAAGTGGCCGCAATGAGCCCGCAACTGAGCTCTGGAACTCTGCAGCAAGTGAATAACAATATTGTCAATCCTGTAGCCACACCAGGTCCGCCTCCTAGCCCACAGCTGAGCTCACAGACCCATGGGTCGGTCAACAGCATCGCAAACTCTCCAATGGAGCAGCTGCAAGGTGCCAATAAGGGAGGTCCCGGTAGCATGCTGTAACTGCACTTATTTGATTGAGTGCTGGACATACACAATAACGTGAGGAATAAACACCGACGAAGATCACTACGCTTGCTTGTTTGTGGTGGTAAATGAGGTTAAATTAGGTGTCTTGTAAGTTGTAGCCTATAGATGCAGTTATTATGGAGGAACAGCTTTTCGCTAGGATTTCTGATGTAGATTGTAGTTGATGGAAATATTGCCTGTAGGAGCTCAGTACTGGGAGAAACATTGTTCAACCGAACTACTCTTTTTCTTGTTTAAATTAAAGTTGTCAAAGTTATGTAATTGCTGCATAACCATTGTGCTTATTAACAAGTATGTTCATTTGATTGCGAATAAAATTGTCATGTTTTATTTTGTAATTTGGTAAGATAGTGCAAAAGCAATTCTGCCGAGGTGTATACATATTCTGCATTACTCTGTTTAAACTCCTAATGGAATAATAATTATCATTTAATGTTGAGTTTCTATGATGGTGCAACATAACTTCATTGCATTGGATATGTAGTCCCAACTTATACATTGTAACTGACCGTTCAATTATGCTATGACTTAATTATCAAGTAGCAATGCCAGCATAGAATGTGTGTTATGCCGTTCGAACTCCAAAGAATGCCCAAATGGAACAGTGTATCTAGTAAATTTCCCTGGTGATGCTGGAACAATAACATTTGAAGCTAAAACGCGTTGGTTTTAATATTTTCAATTTTAATTCAATTGTTAGGAATATGTTGTGAATATGCAAACACAGACAAAATTCATTCCAGAAAGTCCATTTTTTTTATTTTGTAAGTCAGCTGGATTTGATAGGGATTCAAGGTCAAGGTTTTGCAATACATTATACATGACTTCGTCGCAAAGAAAAAACATTATACATGACCGCAAGCACTTCATACAAAATTTGTACCGAAAAGCATCTTGCATAGATTTTGCTATAGATGGCATGGCCTTGCCCCTTTACCCGTAGCCACAAGCCGATAACGACAAGTATCATAATTGTAATTTCAAAGGTGCACCACACAAATGATTGCCTTTTCCGTGCTCATCTGTCCACAAATGTAAGTTATTTTTAATTTTTCTCAGCTCTAAGACTTTTGACTGTTTGCTCTAAGACTTTTGACTGTTTTATCACAATATACCAGAATAATAATAATAAAATATTTTATGAAAGTGTTTTGAAAGACAAATCCAATCATTTATTCACCTTATGTACTTTATCATATATTAAAGATCAAAGTTTTAAGACCTTGACGGATCCCATGACGATCTACGAGTCTGTTCTTTTAGGCTAGACTTATGACTTTTAGCCCTAGTGTGAATGCTCATGCGAATGAATCAAAAACCAATAAGCCGCTTCTAAAAATCTATCCCGATAAACCGCTTCGAAATAAGCACGAAGAAACCATCCTATTTGTTTATTCGAGGAAAATCATAAGTTATAAGCCGAAAAAAACATGCCCACATCTGTGTATGGAAGGAGTACAAAAGCATCCTTTAATTCAACTCATTCCCTCGAGACAACCACCAACTGTTTCCCAACATTCCTCCCAGAGAACAACCCGACTAGAGCCTCCGGCGCCTCTGTGATCCCCTCGACGACGTCCTCCACGATGGCCACCTTCCCTTCCCTAAGGTACCCAGCCATCTCCTCCTCGAACCTCGCGTACACGCCGAAGTGGTCGACAACAGAGAACCCTTCCACCTAAACACGCTTCGGGATGATGCACATTACGTTGCGCACGCCCTCGGGCTCCGCCAGGTTGTACTGTGAGATCATCCTGCATACGACGACCCGGCTGCCCCACCACATGCGCAGCAGCGCTACATCCAGCGTCGAGCCACCGACGTTGTTGAAGTAGACGACGATGCCATCAGGGAGGCATTGCTTGAGCTCGGCGTTGAGATCCTTCTCCTTGTAGTTGAACGTGTCGTCAAAACTAAACTTGCTTTTCAGGAGAGTGACCTTCTCGTCAAAGCTGGCACTTCCGACCACATAGCAGCCTGCGATCTTGGCAAGTTGTCCATGTTAGTGATATGCTATAAAGACAATTATAGAGATGATTGTATCACTTCTATGTTTATATCCACGTAGGTCTGAAAGGCCACATCAATTGCCGATAAGGTATCGACATGATATTTTATTGTTAGACAATAATGAGCTTAAGACTTATGATGAAGCGATGATGGGCCCAGACTCTGAGAAATGGTTTGGAGCCATGAGATCCAAAATTCAATCCATGTATGATAATCAAATTTGAAACTTGGTTGATCCACCTGATGGTGTAAAAACTATTGAGTGTAAGTGGGTTTTTAAGAAAACGATAGACATGGATGGAAATGTTCATATCCATAAGGCACGATTAGTGGTGAAAGGTTTCAAACCAATTCAAGGTGCTTACTACGATGAAACCTTCTCGCCCGTCGCTATGCTTAAGTCTGTCTGAATTATTCTAGCTATTGTTGCATATTTTGATTATAAAATATGACAGATAGATATCAAAACTGCTTTCCTAAATGGAAACTTAATTGAGGATGTATACATGGCACAATCTAAGTGTTTTGTCAATCTTCAAAATGCTAGAAAGATATGCAAACTTCAAATATCTATCTATGGACTGAAGCAAGCATCTCAGAGTTGGAATATTCGTTTTGATGAGGTAGTCAAAGAGTTTAGCTTCATTAAGAATGAAAAAGAGCCTTGTATTTACAAAAAGACTAGTGGGAGTATACTTATTTTTCTGGTTTTATATGTCGATGATATAGTATTGATCAGAAATGATAATATTGTGCTTGAATCTGTCAAATTTTCATTAAGAAATAGTTTCTCTATGAAAGACTTAGAAGAGGCAGCATATATTTTAGACATAAAGATCTATAGAGATAGAACTAAAAGGCTAATTGGATTAAGCTAATATACATACATTGACAAATTATTGAAGCAGTTCAACATGTAGGATTCCAAGAAGGGTTTCTTACCTATGTCACATGGTATTAGTCTTAGCAAGATTTAGTGTCCTTCGACACCAGATGAGCAAGACCGGATGAGTAAGATTTCATATGCTTCCACCATTGGGTCTATCATGTATGTCATGCTTTATATACGTCCAAATGTGCCATATGCTCTAAGTGTTACGAGCAGATATCAGTCAGATCCAGATGAAGGTCACTGGATAACTGTAAAGAATATCCTGAAATACTTGAGAAGAACTAGAGATGCGTTCCTTGTTTACAGAGGTGAAGAAGAGCTAGTCGTAAATAGTTACACTGATGCTAATTTCAAAACCGCTAAAGATAATTTTCAATCGCAGTCTGGGTTTATGTTTTGTCTTAATGGAGCAGTGAGCTGGAAAAGTTTCAAGTAAGAGACGATTGTCGATTTTACAATGGAGGCTGAGTATATTGTGACTTCCAAAGCTGCAAAGGAGGCTGTTTGGATAAAAAATTCATCTCTGAGCTAGGTGTGGTATCTAGTGCTTCTAATTCAATGAATCTCTATTGTGATAATAGTGGAGCTATTGCGTAAGCCAAGAAGCCTAGATCACATAAAAAATCTAAGCATATACTTCAACGTTTTCACCTCATTCACGAGATTATAGATAGAGGTGATGTTAAAATATGCAAAGTGCACACGAATTATAATATTGTTAATCCGTTGATAATTCCTCTTTCACAGCCAAAGCATAAGGCACACACAAGAACTATGAATATTAGATACTTGCATTATTGACTCTAGTGTAACTGCGAGATTGTTAGTGAAATGCCCTAGAGGTAATTATGGAGATGATTATATCACTTTTATGTTTATGATCTTTTGAATAATATGTTATTGTCCCTTGAATAAATATCTTTCATATTGATCAACAAGTATGTGATTTGTTCATAGAACTCTTTATTTATGTTTTGATGTTATTTTAAATTATCTCCAATTTTATATCATTATGTAGGACAATTATAATTTATAGATCAGCACATATATTGATTGATGATCATATTTTACGGATCATAGATATAGGATATCAAATCAATAATGTAGACATATGTTGGAGAACATGATATTGGATTGACCCACCATGAGATACTGTGAAAATTATTATATTTTTAAGTGTCATCAGTTGGTCTCATATATAATGTATGTAGGATCTTTAGACCTGAGAACGTCATTGTTTTCTACATATATAATAGTTTACTTAGGGGTTACCAAACACTACTTCGTGACTAGGTGATCATAAAAGTAACTTTCAGGTTTACTATAAAACATGCGGAGGAATATGAGCGATTAAGATAAAATTTACCTCTCCTACATAACAGGAGAGATATCTTTGTGCCCCTCAATGTAGTTGGATTAAGGATCGCATGGCTATGCCGAATATGATTGATGAGTCAATCACAACTGAGTAATCTACTATATGTTCGAGTGAAAGATTGAGCTATCATAAGATGACACGCTTCTCGCCTTGAGTTTAATTTATCATGAGGCAAAGAGATCAGTACAAAAGCACTATATAGATTCGTTCGATATGATCTTTATGTATATTTGAAAGTCTTATGTCCTACTAGGGACCGCTACCGATTTATGGACCGAAAATGAGTTTTCGACCTATGACCAAATATACATGAACCTACAGGGTCATATACTTAAATGGGCTGAAATGATAAGAGTTTAGATGATAATCTCCGAGTGGGATACTATCTCTACTCGTACTGGATAAGGATCCGATTGAAGGCTATATAAGGAGAGGTGCGAGGGCTGAGGGAGGCATCCCAAAACACACTCATCAAAACCCTAGCCACCACCTTTCCTAATCTCTGTCATGCACGCTAGTGCTAGTATACCGACGCACGATGTTTCATCCCTAGACATGTAGACCTCGATAGAGGTGCTGCTACAACTGCGGCGCTGATCGGGACGATTACAAGGAGGAGACGGTTGGCTAGAGAACGATCGACTGCTTCCACTACATCAACGTGCTCTTCATTGAATCGGCTGCTTCAACTCTATTTTCACTGTATTGCGCGTCTAGTGGTAATGATTTATGATCTTTTATTCGCATGGCTTTCTGGTTTGTATGGTAGAAAATTTTAATTTATACTAGTGTAGCCTACCCATATCCCAACAGTCTGATGATCTGGCCGACAGTGCCTCCTGCCATTGACATGAAGACAGATTTGCTTGTCTTGGGCTTGCCGACCTTGAAGAGTCCGACGTATGCAGTGAGCCTAGTCATGACTGCAAGGTTAGCATTTGCATCATCATTATTGTCATCAGAGATTTGAGATAGAAGCAGCATAGACCGTCTTCTCTTTCACTAGCCACCCATCAAAACACTAGCCGCCACCTATCATCATCATTATGGTCATCAGAGATTTGAGATAGAAGTGAGGAGGTGCCACCATGTCCTCTTTTGCTGCACCGCAACCATCGTCGACAACCGCGCCGCTTGTCTTGGAGAGAGATGGAGAGGTGAGAGTGAGGAGAGAGACAACACCCATGCATAACATACATGCATTAGATGGTCAACAAAATTAGAATGCAAATCCCTAGGAGGTGTTGGGTCGAGACCTCCCTAGTCGTAGAATATGATCACGTGAGGCTCTAATCACGTCCGTAGGATTACTGACTGCTTTTCTTGAGTCTCCGACTTCTTCAAAGTTTCAGTCCTTTCAGTACCTCTCGAACGTCATTGATGGTTTTTTTAGACTACTCGTAGGCCGCTAGATATTCTTTAACTCCTTGGGTTCACTTGAGCACCATAGATTCACTACTGTTTACTTAAACACTGTAGATTTTATAACCGCTCAATCTTCCTGATCTCAGCAGCTACTTGGACGCCGTCCGATCTTCTTTTCAGTAGCTTCTCGGACACCATCCGATCTCTGTTCGACTTCGCACTCGAAGTCGGTCTATCGACTTGCTCAGATAGTCGTAGTTCTCCACGATTACGAGCTCAAGTAGTTGTAGCTCTTCACGATTATGAGCTTAGGTAGTCATAACTCTTCACGATTACGAGCTTAAGTGGTCGTAGCTCTTCACGATCTTTCGAGTGCATTGCACGCAACTCCTCTATTCTCGAATACGACGACGGCGTTACAATGTCGTATGAGAACTTCGATAAACAAGATCGTTTTATGGTACTTTCAATCGCCACACTTTTCTAGGAGAGGCTCCCCTCTTTTTATATTCAAGATTACAGACAACATCTATTATTACAATATTGACTTGGACTCGACTTCTCATTGTCGTAAGACACCGAAACTGATTCTTCTCGAACTACTAGTTCGATTCTACTATCAAGTTAATCTAACTCAAACTAATCAAGACTAGATTAATTCCAACATGAGGTAGTGGAGTACAGGGACACGGGCTCCTTCTACGAGGGAAAACGTTCCAAGTCGGCGCCGGGGGATCCCGCGCCGCTTCTCACGCGCGATGCTCGCCGAGGAATTCGCGCGAAATCCACCAACGCCACTGCCGCGGAGGAAGGCCGGCGAGGGGTCCGCTTCCGCGCCGTCCCAGGAGGCCCTCGTCCCACCCGTCCGTGGGCAGCGCGGGGGGCGCGCCCTCATGGGCAGCAGCAGCTGCCGGAGAAGTGCTTCCCGGTGCGCGCCAAGAAAGGCTCGTTCTTTGCTGGAGACAAGGCACGAGCAGCGGAAGACGGGGCCGGCCGGCCAGTTGGACTGTTTCTTGGTTTCGTTTAGAAAGTGCTCACTGGACTCGCAGGAGCAGCATCTTCCTTTTCATCAGTCTTGGGCTTGGACTGGGACTTGATCATAAGCCGGTTGGAGCAGCATGCAAGTGGGACTTGACCATAGGTAAGATGATGATATTTCAGCCGTCATAAGGTCAGTTTCACTCTATTTTTTCTCGAGCGTACCATGTCTAATTGCCATTGTCTCTTCCTATGCAGGCATCAACATTTCTGTCACCCTCAAATATGCGTGTACAACACCAACTAAATATCGTGGGTGTGACTCAAATAAGCCTTTACAATCGTCCTGTCCAGTTCTTGCAAAGTTGCAATCGAGTTAAGAGTTTTCCTTCTAAGTAACAAAGATGGTTTGTATTTCACATTCACACCTAAGTGATTTAGTGGGGTTCCCTTCCCAATGGAATCATATGCTTTGCATCTGGCGTAGCCAGCAGCGGACTGGGCCCGAGGCCCAGTCCACTGTAATTTTGGTGTTGCTACAGAATACTACTGTTGCTACAGTATTACGCAGTATGGATTTCCGGCGGCCCAGCTCAGCCTCTGCCTGTGAATAAAATCTGGATACGTCGATTGATTTCCAAGAGAACTTCAGTAATTCTTGGGACAGAATAATATTCTTCGATGATAATTTGTGATTGCAGAACGCATAAAGCAATTTACTTGCTCTGGTTCTCTCAAAAGAGAGAGAGAGAGAGAAATAAAAAAACCTTATGTTGCTTATTCAGAACCTAAGAAAAACCTGTTGTGGATTTAGCGGCTCAATTGCCACTTTATGTAGCTATTTCGTAAGAAACATAAGGGGCCCCAAAACATAATTGACAGTTTCCAAAGTATATTCTGTCATTATGGTAGGTTCAAGATGATTCATCAACCTTAATGAAGCAAAAGGGATCTGTTTACCTCCCAGTGGGAGTAACAATAGTCTTTTGATATTGCAGCATAAATCAATCGTATTTTCTGTACTCTCAACATGGTGAAAGACAAATTTTTTTTCTTTTTTCTGCATGATATTACGATTGAAACTTCGGGATATTGCCGAATGGAAAGACCAATGGTGTTCCAGAATTCAGTAATATGCTTGGTGTTCGTAGTTGCAGACAATCATATTTCGTACTGAGATTCATTGATTTATTTGGCAATGTTGGCGAATATTTTGCTTCTCTTATGATTATCCAAGATTTATCTTTGATCGTATCTGTTTTTACTTCGTACTATTAGATTTCTTTCAAAAGTATTGTACTGATTTCCTAGTGTAGTTTGGTAGTTATGGTTTGCTTCTCTTCAGGCTCTCCCAAATATGCTTTAATATTGGCAAAAGTTGATATATGCACTTCAAAACAATGCAATTAGAAGAATGACACTCCGACCCCAAAAATTAGAAAAATGCCACTCGGAGTGTTGTTTCCTTTGCTATATGTCATTTTGAATAAAATCTTGATACACTGATTTTGATTTCAAAGAGAAGTTTTGTAGTTCTTGGGAAAGAATAATACTTTTTTCCCTTCCTCCAGACATCCAGCTTTGCCCGTTTTAACTGTACTATTAATTTCACGAAGTTTTTATCCCGTCTCCACCTCTATCTTATGCTAACTCAACTTTTCCAGTCTTTTATGTGACGGAAGGAATGTGCAAGAGATCATTGGCCTTGAGTAAAGGAATTAATCCGAGGTTTGGAAATTCTAACTGTTATAACCAATAATGTATCTGATATCACTTCACCTTCATCATCGTCATGCTTCAGGTGCCCAAGGTGAGGAAAATTTGAACAATGTTGAAAATTAACAAGTTCGTTTCTTGAATGGGCACAGGGTCAGGCTGCTAAAAATTCACTCAAATCAAATGCATGATTACCCATCGTCCAGGACTCGAAATGATCAAGTGGTTTACACCCCGTTCGGTTCTCGGAATTGAGCGTGGAATCGTAGAATTGGAATTAGATGTTTTGAATGTCTGCTGTTTGGAAATCTGGAATTGGAACTGGAGTTAGAATTGAACCCATTTACATGGAAATAGAGGACAACTCGGACATCATCCCCTCTGAAATCAGTGGAATTCCAAGTCATGCAAACCTCACAAAAATGTTCGGAGGTAGAGTGGCAGACTCCATGCTCTCCTCCGTTGGCCAAGACCCAAGAGAAAATTCACATGTACGAATTTACGGTGGAAGATAAGAACAAAGGAGAATTGTCCCTGCCGTAACTATATAACCATGTTTTTTAAATTTCTCTATTCTCTTGCTCTTATTCATCTCAACCTTAAAGCTAGTATTTATAGTACATGTATAGATCTATCTATAGAATAACTTAAATAAGAAAACCTTAACAAAGGAAATAAAATAATTAATTTTAATTCGATGCCTTTTGCATCAGAATCTTAACACCCTATTATTTGACAAGTCAAGATTATTTCCAACGTCCTCTTTGTCTTCTTCCTCTTCTCAGGCAGGTGTCGGCCACCGCAAGGCCAATTCAATTCCATGAACCAAGCAGGCTTATTGTAAATATCGAGTTACAAAAAGCAAAAATGCAAGCTGGATGGCTCCTAGTCCTAGCAAACTAATTGCCTGCAATGGATACCAGAGACTCTGAGTAGTGAATGAAATGGTGGCATCAATACGGGCCTCCAATCCTGAACCACGTCTTGGGCTGCGGGTTCAGCAGTGTTAAACATTTCGGCCGAAATTTCGGTATTTTGGTGAAATTTCACCCGTTTTGGTGGGTGCCGAAAGGCAAATGATTCAGCCGAATTTTTCTCCATTTGAAATTTGTCTAAATTTTGGTTAAATTTTATCAAAAATTTAAATAATATTTGAATGGTTTGTCCGAAATTTCGGCTGAAATAAACGAAATTTTGGAATTTCGTTTGTTTCATCCGGTCCCGAAATTTTTTGCAAACCGAATAAATTTTCCCTGGGTTCAAGAAGAGCTCTTCCTGCATGTCGACTGATGGAGATATGCTCTAGAGATAATCATAGAGATGATTCTGTTTATTATGTTCATGAATTATTGGATAATTTATCTTGTTCCTTGAATAACATCGTCAATATTTATTATCAAGTGTGTGACTTGATTGTGAAACTCTATATTACTGCGATGATTATTCTTAGATGATCCCTAGTCAAACATATGAGGACACATATTAATAGACTAGCATATGTATTGGTTGATGACCATATTTCACGGGTCATAGATATAAAGATATTAAACCAATAATATGGACACATGTTAGCAAACATGGGGTTGGATCGACCCACCATGAAACACTGCGAGAATGTTGCATTCTTACCGTCATCAGTTGGTTTCATTCACAAAGCGTATGCTATGTCCTTAAGACTTGAGATCGTCGCACGTACTCAAGATGCATAATGACCGACTTAGGGGTTGCCAAACACTACTCAAATGAATCGGGTAGTCATAAAGGTAGCTTTCGGGTTTTGTTATGATGTATGCATTGAGGCATGGTCGATCAAGATAGGATTTGCCCCTCCAAGCAACAGGAGAGATATCTCTAGGCCTCTCGAGTGATTGGATTCCAGAAATGCATGGCCATGCTATTAACGGTTAAAGAGTTAACCGTAATCGGGAATTCAAGTCACATAATCGAGAAAGAGTGGTTGAGCTAACCAAACAAGGATTCGTCGACGTGGCCATGTGCGCAAGTGCAATCAGGCTGGGACGTCGCACGCGCATGAGCGGCCGTGCCGCTTCGGCTTCCGCCGGTTGCGCCTCACCACGCGTTGGCGACCGCGTCGCTTCGACTTCCGCCGATTGCGCTTCTCCAC
The DNA here is from genome assembly GCA_036346265.1 of Melocanna baccifera. NCBI lineage: Eukaryota > Viridiplantae > Streptophyta > Magnoliopsida > Poales > Poaceae > Melocanna > Melocanna baccifera. Next base: position 497,146 of record JAYEVJ010000409.1, on the reverse strand, counting down.
GCGTGGGCGATGCTTCGACTTCCGGCGATTGCGCTTCTCCACGCGAGGGATAGCTGTATATATACATACCAAGAGGGCCGTAGCGTCCTCTAGGCGTAGTTGAGATGATCTTTGATTTCAAAAATATGCTTTCTTCAGTTCATGAACATGCAGAGGAATATTGCCGTGTTGATGAACTGAGGGAGGCCTATTTTTGAACGCAATATTCCGACGACCGCCGGCCACCGCGCGCCCGCGGGGGAAGGAGGCCGTTGCGCTGCGAGCGGTTGAGCTCTGTTTTGCGCCGAATACAAGCGCGCCGGCCGCGCGATGATCCAGCTGACCGGCGCGTCTTGGGCGCACGGCGCTGGCTGGCTCTGCGTTGATCGGCGCAAACTCCGCTGAACGGATTGCTCCACGAGCGCTCCCCAATGCGGGGGACGTCTTCTGGCGCGCCTCTCTGGCGCGTGGGTGCGTGTCGACGTCGGGGGCAGACCCGGGACTGCCTTGCGAAGACGAAGATGCCGCCGAAGGCGCAGCCAGGTTGTTGCGCATAGATTCCCAAGCAGATAGGTGGCGGGGCGCTATTGGCGCGCCGTGCGCTGTTAGGCCCCTTGATGCGACCGCCACTTGACCGGGAGTGGCGCGCACGGGTAGGTGTGCCACTATGGTGGCCATCGTGGGAAGGTGGGCGGTTCGCTTCCCAGCAGTTATGCTCATCAATAGCATGGGAGACATAGGGGTTTTAAATACCCCTTGCGTTACGTCACTTGCACTTTCATCGCCTTGCCTTCTAGCTCCCAGTCACACGCGCCCCAATCTCCTGTCTTCCTTGCTTCCTCCTACGTCGCGGAGCTCTAGGAGGGCGATGGCACACGACAGAGCGCACGCCCAGCCGGCCGATGACAGCGCCGTCTTCTGGCAGCCGTTGCCGCTCGAGGTGAGGTACACACTCGAGAGGCACGGCTCCGCGCCTATAGACAAATGGTGGACGGCGGCGGAGAGAGTAGGGGGTCCGTGCTCCCACGTCCTAGGCTCGACGCTGGTGACGGAAGAGACGATTCGTGGCCTTCTGCGCGAAGGGAAGCTGTCGAACCGCTGGGAGGTGCGACTGCCCGCGGGCGACGAGATTGAACTGCACCCCGAAACGTCGGAGGCGATCGTGTTCGTCGCCTACTTCAAGGCTAGGTTATGCATTCTAGTCGTCAAACTTGTCGGGGACGTCCTACGGGCCTTTGGGCTTGAGCTGGCGTAGATAACACCGAATGTGATAGCCCGTCTTGCTGTGTACAGGTGGGCGCTGCGCACGGAGGCGTGGTGGCCGACCACATTCCTGTTTGCGTTTCTCCACGATGTCCGGTGCGCGTCGGTTGATCAGGGGGACGGGGCGTCGCCCGGCTTCGGCAGCATCAACCTCGTCTTGCGCCTGCAGTGCGAGAAGATTTTTCCCGCAGAGTCGAGTCGGGCGGAGTGGGAGCCGAACTGGATGAGGCGGTGGTTCTACCACCGCGTGGCAGGCGGTAGCGGCCTTGAGTGTTCAGGGCGGCCGGTGGCGGTTAACACCGCGCTCAGCACGCCAATAGATGATGAGGATGAGCGAATAGCGTGGAGGCTTGTGGGGATCACCGTCTGCTTCAACATGCGCGACCTCGCTGAGGAGTTCGTTATATACGGCATGGCACCACTTGCCGCGGAGTGGAGTGTTACTCCTGGGAAGCTTCGGTGTGACAACGTCCGCCCGTCCGTGTCTTCACTGCCGAGACCCTCCGGTCCGTGTAAGTTGTGCTGGAGCTTGCTTTCGTATGCTATTTCCTGGGGCTGTTGCTTTTATAACGTGCCCTCATGCCCCTCGTAGGTGCTTCCCTAGAAGACGCGGAGCGTGCGGTGGGCGCGTTCCTCGGACCGTACACGGCCAGGGAACACACGCTCCGCACGGCTGCGACCGCGGAGGCAGGCCTAGGGCGGCTGAACCGTGTGTGCGAAGCCTTGGGCATTAGGGTGCCAGAGCGTGCTGTTCCGGCCCGAAGTCCACCTCTCCGCAGTTCCGCTGGGGAGGGAGTACCAGCGGGCGCGGGTTCCGACTTAGCGGAACATGTCGAGTTGGAGGCAAGCGCGAGTGCTGCTTTGACGACGATCGACGTTGAGGCAGAGCCGTCGCCCACGGAGGGTACTGGGGCGGTGTTCGTCCCCGTGGCGGTGGAACTTCCTCCTGTGGCGGCTTTCGAGGTGGGGCCGCCCTCTTGCTCCTCGAAGACGAAGCGGCCCCGCATACAATCGCCCCTTCGCTCGGCGGGGGGTTTCGTTGTAGCGAGCAAGGTCGGAGCCCTATGGGACTCCGACTCCGACACCGAGTGCCTCGGTGTTCCCGTGGCCCCGATCAGTTCTACAGCTGCCGGGGGCGAGGGCTTGGTGGAGCTAAGCTCCGACACGGAGGCCCCCCAACTGACGGGGGAGCTGGGGATGTCGAGATCCTTGCGGATTTGGGAGGGGTTGAAGGTAAACTTACATTGGTTGGTGTAACCCGCTGCACCTTCGCGGGGCTGACCGCCATATCCCCTTGCAGCAACATGGATCCCGGAACGCGGGTAGCCCTCGGAACCCGTGGATCGTTGCTTGGAAGGGGCATCTGGCGCCGGCGAGGCTATCGTCGCGGATGCTGCCCGACGTCTAGCGGACTTCATCCCTCGAGCGGAGGTGCTGGCAGCGTGGCGGGGGGGCCGCGGATAGTGCGGCCGCGAGCCTAGACCGTGATGCACTGCAGATTTGTGGGCCTGGACTGCTTGAGGGGGTGCTAGAGGTCTCCGAACTGAGGGTAAGTGCCTGACCCTGAGCAGCACGCGGCCATTGGGGGTGTGCTGATTGCTTTATCGCGTAGACCTTCACCCTCAGCCGGGCGTTGCAGGTGGCCCATTTCCGGGAACGGGAGGCCTTGGAGGACCGGATGCGCGTCGTCGAAGGAGCTCTTAGCGCGTCGGAGGAGGCGCATTCCGCTAAGGATGACCGCATGCGGCTCCTGGAAGCGGAACGCGCGGGGGCCGTCTCATATGCCACGGAGCTTGTGGCATCGACTCGGCAGGCAGCGGTAGGGGAGCGTGACGGGCTGCTCCAGCAGGTTGCCGTACTGGAGGAAGAGAACGACCGCCTTGCTGCGTCTCTGAGGGAGCGGGTTGAGTCGCTGGGTGTCGCCTCAGCGACGGCATGGGAGGCTATGCTGGCCCTGGAGGGTACCCTTGAAAATCTCGTTGCCGAGGTGCCACCCCGCTCATTCGGACCCGAAGAGCTTTCACGGATACTTCGACGGATTGCGGAAGCGGCCGATCTTGCTCAAGCGGCCGCGACGTCCTTTGGCAATCACTGCTCCTACGTGATTGCATGCCTAGCGTGTGCTCTTCTCCAACACCGGGGTTGCCGTCATGTCGACGAATTGGGCGATCCGCGGTGGAGATACTGCTGGGCCGGGTGATGTCGGTGCGTGCGCGCGCTCGTTCGCCCGCCGTTCGGTTTTTCCACGAACGGATCTGGGAGTACATCGGGGAGGCTGCGGCGAAGGTGGAGCTGCGGCGGAACATGTACGGTGAAGGGAACCTTGGCGAGTGGCTGGATAGAGTTGCCCGGCGCGGCGACGACAGGGCCGATGGCTCGAAGCAGGTGTGACCGTGGGTTCTTGTGCGCCGGTGTTTGTAACATCCTGTTTTTCTGAGATTTTTAAAACCTGGATTTTAAAAATGAATTTTCTTGAATTTTCTGAATTTAATTGAAGCTTCAAATGAATTTTTAAAGTTTTAAATGATTTAATATGATTAAAATAAACATTAACATAAGTGGAAAATATTTTATTTGTGTTCCTCAGGTCTCAAGGAATTTTCTGGTATTTTTGGAGAATTTTTGGGATTTATTTGCTATTTTCTAGAGCTTTTAGAAGTTTATATGAATTTCTGGAAAAAGAAAAGAAAAGAATTAAACCTCAGCCGCCCGATCTCCCTCTCTCCGCCACGCGTCGCCCATCCGCGCCCGCGCCGCCGCGTACCCTTTCCGCGCACCACTCGCCCGCCACCCGATCCGCCCGCGCCACGCGTCGCGCATCCGCGCTGACGCGCGGCGGCACCAGCGTGCCCGCACCGCCCGCACCCCGCCGCGCCCTCAGCCGCCCGATCGCCCGCCCGCGCGATCTCCGCCGTCCGTTCTCGCGCCGCGCCGCAAACCCTAACCCTAACCCCGCGCGTCGCCCGCGCCGTCGGATGCGCCACGCGGCAGCACCAGCAGCGTCCCCTCCCGGCCCGCTCGATGCCGTCGGATCACGCCTCGTGGGCGAATCCGAGCCGTCCAAACCGCGCGCCGCGCCCGCGCCGCCCGTAACCGAATCGAACTCCTCGGTTCGCGTGTTAAAACCCGCCGTTCGTCCTCGGTTCGTGTGCCGACACCCGAGCTCCCCGCCGCCGCTCCTCGCCGTCCCGCGCCGCGCGCCGCCGAGCCGTTCGCCGCTGCCGTGCGCGCGTCTCCGCCGTCACCCAAGGTCGCCGGAGCACCAGCCGCCGCCGCGTCGCCGCCGGTGAGCCCCTCCGCGCCGTTCTCGCCCGCGTCGCCTCCGGTCGCCTCGCCCTCGCCCTCGCCTCGCCTCGCCTCGGCCGCGTCTGCGCCCGCGCGCCCGCGACCGCGTCGCCTCGCGCCGCGCACCCGCCGCGCGTCCCGATCCGCTCCTCGCGCGGCCACGCGTCACCCGCCGGCGCGATCCGCCCTCGCCCGCGCGCCGCGCGCGCGCCGCGCGACGCCAGCGCGGTGAGCCGCCACGCGTCGTCGATCCGCCGTCGCCGCGCCGCGCCGCAATCCTCACCGTCGCTCGGATCGGACCGAAGTCCAGATCGTGCCGCGTGGCTTGCCCCGCCGTCGGATCCGCCGTCGCGCGCGCGCCGTGCGCGTCGGCCAACCACGTCAGCCCTAGCGGCGTGGCATCCCACGTGGCATGCCACGTCAGCACCACGTCAGCCGTGACCCGCCCCCAGGTGCCACGTGGCAGCCACGTCAGCTGCCACGTCAGCCGCCACGTCACCCGTGCCACGTGGCAGCATATGCTGTTGCCACGTTAGCGCGTCCCCGCCGCGTCAGCCCGCCGCCCCCGTGCACTGTTTCGTGGACCGAGTCCACGGTGGACTCGGAATTTCGTAGACCGGGTCCACAACACAGTAACTTTTCTGATTTTCCCAAATTAATTTTAGAATTAATTTTTCGGGAGCCCGTTCTCCTCCGTCCTAGCTCCGATTGACCCCGTTCTTTTTTCTAAATTCATCTAAAATCAAGCTCTAGCTGTTGGTTCTGGTTTTGTGAATTTTGGAGTTCATTTGCTTATCATTTTATGTGTTTCTTTGTTTTCGGTCGTTTTCTCTCTCGTTAGATTCGGATTCCGGAGGAGCAGGTTTCGCGCCCGAAGACCAGGAGTACCCCGCTGAGCATAACGAAGGCAAGTCGTGTCCCTTGATCATGTTGAACCCAATTTGGCAAACTATTATTTAATTATTTGGATTTAAATTACATTGCATTGCTATTTTTATTCAAACCTTTGCACAGGTAGTTATCGTCCCAATTGAATTTATACCTCCTTGATACTTTGGAATACCCTGATGCCATTGTCACCATAGGTTGGGTAATCTATTAGTGATGCTAGTTTATTTGTCACATGGGTTGGTACGATTAGATTGCTTAGCCGGTTTATATTTACGATTGATCTCATCACACATGTTAAATTATTAATTTGAATTAATGACATATGGAACTGTGGTTGGTGCCACGTGTATTAAAATTTATGCCACGTCATTGGTGTGATGTTGGCTTGGTTATGGAAATTGGTTTTGCACTCGGGCGAGTGATCGTGCGATAAAGGGGAATCTGATTGTACTTTGGGGATGTGGTAGTCTCGCCCGGGTAATGTTAAGGACTTAACTTTGTGCGCCATTGATCTGAGCTTAATCGTGCAAACCACATGTCTATTATGGGATGGACCTGGCTGATTAATTTGTAATATTTCAATCCAATTCTGCCGTTGTGATGGACATGGTTGCTGATTTCCATGTGGCGCAAGGGGGTGTGATCAAACCTAGCGGGCGGGATTGTGTTGAGGTAGAGCATTGTAAAGGCCTTGTTGTGATTTCCTTAGGCCTAGGCTAATCACATCGTGTGGGTACTGATTGTGCAACCTCTGCGAGTGTAAAACTATTCGAATAGCCGCGTCCTCGGTCATGGACATTGCTCGGGATTTCACACGAGGGTTAGTGTTTCATTTATAACTTGGTGAATTATGTTGGTAGTGGACAGGTAGTCCACTGTTGGCTTAACTTGTGGATTGGTGTTCACAAGCGGTTTATGTTTATTCTTTTGATTATTCCTTATTACTGTTTCTAAGTTAACTTTCGCTTTCAAGATTATTTAATATATTTCATCAATAAATGCATTTATGCAAATTAACTGTCGACCTTCCATTGGTAAGCCTTACATATTATATTGCATTCATTGTTACAAGCGACTTGCCGAGTACCAATGTACTCACGGCTTTACGCCTATGTTGCTCGATTGAGGAGAGGAGTACTATCGGCAGGAGGTGCGGAAGGAGAGTACTACGACGACTTCACGGATTAGGCCGTTCTCCACTCGATAGCTTGTGGCTTGTCGATTAGTCGCTACGCTTTATTTTGGATTTCATTGCTATTTTGTTAATCCCTTAGGCTAGAGATATTGTAAGCTTGGCCATAAGGTCGTACCTTTGATATTTTATCGATATTCGAGTTTTCCTTTATTATTGTCGTGTGTATGACTGTGATGACATCTATGTTTGACTGTGTGCACTAGCGTGATCCTGGACTAGTGCAGTTTACACAGAGAGACCGAATTTGCGTATTCGGGTCTCGACAGTGTTGTATGTACTCCATGCTGCGAATGAAGTGAAAATTGCTTCCCTTCTTTGATCCACCGTGCCACTTTATTCCGAGCAGCTGCCCAAAGGGGATCTGTTGCTGATTTCTGACGCCATGACCCGTCGCCGTTTACGGCGCTGGTGGTGGGTCGAAGACTCGCTGAACTTCTGAGCGAATCGACCCTCGGCGGGTGAGGCTTCGCACAGAAGGTCGTCCAGGCAAAGCCGGACGAGTAGTGTTGGTCTGGTGGGATTTGTAAGCACTTTGCAGCAGTATGGTAGATAAGCCGGAACATTCATCCCCGCCGTCGTGTTTGGGTGCGTCCGCTTTGTGCCTTTCTTGTGAAATATATTGTAACATCCCAAAATTTTATTCCTTTGTTAAAATATTTTCTGGATTTTCTTGGATTTTATTCCAAGCCCTGAGTTGAGAAAATTAAAAAAAATTTATTTTATAAAAGCCAATTTAAACTTATTGCATTTCATGAAAGTCAAATAAATTTACTTCCTTTTTCTAAACTCAATTCTGTAATTACTTAAATTTTCAGGAATTTATTAAGAATTAAAACTTCCCCTTTTAAGTCAAATTGTGCTTTTGCAAAATATAAATATCAAAATGGGTGGAAAATATTTTTATTAAGTCTCAAATAGTCCCAGAAGGTTCGCTGAATTTTTCTGGATTTTTTAAAATTTATTTGGTATTTTTCTGAGTTTTCTAAAGCTTAATATCATTTCTGGAAATCAAAAAGGAAATTAAAAATCCAAACCCTCCCTTGGGCTGCCAAGTGTCAAGCATCGGCTCAGCCCGCGCTGCCGGTTTCTTTCCCAGCCATCCGATCGGACTTACTGTTTCATCCCGCCTTTCCCTCTCCTCTGCCCGACGCGTGGCAAGCATCCGACCACCCATCCTCCCACCCGATTCAATCTCGGCCGCCCGCGCCAACTTACCGCTTCACCCACCCCTCCCCTCCTCCCGCCCGACGTGTGGCATAATCCGGACCCTTAACCGTTGCCGTACTCAATCGCAGCCGTCCCCTCCCACTTAATGCACCAATCGGCCCCGATTTGATCCCTGTTGTCGGATAGAATCTCGGCCGTCCCCGATCACTTACCCCTTCGCACAGCACCGGCGGCCCCGATCTTTCCTCCTTGCCACCTGTCGTAAATCCAACTGTCCCTCTCGTGCCTTCCTGATTCTTTCTCTCGCTGACGCTTGGGCCCCACCTGTCAGGTCCATCGTCCGCGATCGGCATCCTTCTTCCCTGCACGATCTCCCTGTGCTCGATTTCCCCTCCGCGGCTCCAACGGCTCCGACGAGCAATTCTGGCCACCTCGGGCTTCCTCGCTCCTCGTTGGCGCCTCTCCGACGTCACTTGTGTCTCGGTGATCCCCGACGACCGCCACCCCGGGCACGTGCGCCACCGGAACCTCCCCGCCGCCGTGAACCCCTCCTCCGACCGCCGCCCCTTTCCTCCGATTCCCCTCTCCGGTCACCTTCGGGATCCGTGCCAGGTACCGACACATTCCGCTCACTCCCCTCTACATTTTGCACCCATCTGCCAGCGCCGCCACCCGCCAGAATGCTAGCGACCTTCGGTTCCCGTGCGCCACCGTTGGCCGCCGTGCCTCGTCAGCCGCCGGGCTGAGGTGGCAGCAGGCGTGGCTGCCAGTTGGGCGCCACGCCAGCGCCACCCGGGCGCCTCCCCGCCACCCCGCGCGTGCGCAGCCACGTCGACATATCGCCGTGACATGGCAGCCACGAGGCACCCACGTAGTGCCAAGTGGCAGCCACGTGGAGGCCACGCCAGCCCCCCTGCCACGTCAGCCCTACCGGTTTTTAATTAAATCCGAAAATCCTTGCTGATGTCATGCTGACGCAATAAAACCGATTTTTCAGTATAAAAATAAATCGGCCAAAAATTAATTGCCTTGCTGACGTCATAATCCTTTATTTTTCTTTAGAAAAATAATTCATGCTGACGTCATAAATGCTTTTCGGTTTAAAAATAATTCCAGAAATTAGGTATTTTCTTTTTATTGTATGTAAACTTTGGAAGGCTATAACTTTCTCATTTTAACTCCAAATTGATCCATTCAAATTTTTAAATTTTTCTAAAATCATGATCTATCCATTTCTGGCATCATTTTGAAAATTTGAGTTTATTTAAATTTTGTTTTTGAATTTCTTTGAATTGGCTCTTTACGTTAGATCTTGACGATTCCGGAGAATTCGAGTTCGACGATTCTCAGCAGGACTTCGATCAAGGCAAGTTACACCCTTGACCATGTTGAACCTAATATTTCAAATTTAGTTATGTTGTTTTACTGTATATGCATGCGTACTTTTATTCAAATATAATTTAAATTTAGTTTAAACTTTAGTTATGCCCATAATCCTTTGACTATAGCCAATTTTGAATCTCGAATTCATATACCTTGTCACCTTAGCTGAAAACTAGTTAGTACCATAGTATTGACTAGAAATTTTATAGAGTTACTTAGCCTGGCTTAGTATAATTTTAGGTGGGATCAATCTTTCACATGAAATGACAGACTTTGAAAATTAATATCTTGACTTCGGTGAGTCAAGGATGGTCTATGAAAATTGTTTAAAATGAAAATAGAAACTTATGATTTGGACTTAGGCTAATGATTAGGTGGTGGGTGCTGACATGCCTCGTGTTTGGTGACACATGGTTGATTGTCGTCCATATGGGTATGTGGTTGAGCCTAAGTCAGATTAAGGACCGTTTCTGTGATTCATTTTACGAAGTCAGTTCGTACTACCACAAGTCCGGTATGGGACGGACCTGGCTAAGTAATTTGTGAAGTTCCAAATATAGTCTCGCTATAGGCTGAATGTGAGCACGGCGTAGGTTACGGGAAGTCTCATATGGCACCAGAGGGGGCCCCAACTCGTGGATTCAAGTTGTTGTGAAACCTTAGTGGTGGCATGATTATTTTGGTTATAGATCACCGAACAGCCTTGTCATGAACTCTCCGCCGCACACCTAAGGCAGTGTGTTTATCGCGTGGCTCAAGTGAGAGGGAATGTCTTGTGGGTAAAGCTGTACACCTCTGCAGGGTAACAAACTATCTGGATAGCCATGTCCACGGTCATGGACATGCTAAGTAGAGTTTTCACAGATTAGACTTGGTTTTCTTAAAAACTTGGTTTTCGAACAAATAACAGTGGTTTTGACATTGGTCCGGGTGGGATGCCCGTGGTTAGGTTAGTGTAGGTTAGAGCCTGCACTAACGATAATACTTTGGTTAAAATATTGTTTCATATGATGTATTAAAAATTCAGCTTTTGCACTTATGGTATTGTATTTAAATTCAGTACTACTTCTTCGCACAGTTAAACTCAATAAGCCTTCCTTTGTTACCCATATGCATGCATGAACTCTGTTATATTCCCAATGTAACTTGCGTAAGTACTTATGTGCTTACCTTGGGAGTACTTTATGTGCTCACCTTGCTAAACCTGTTGTCAGACTTCGACGGCGACTACGACGGTGAGGACTACTTCAGCGAATAAGACGTGTTTTACAGTCATTCGCCTGTGGGAGGCTGGATGGGCTGTTCTGCTACCTTTATCGTTTTTTTGCTGCTTTTATTTTCAGTTGGCCCTGTGCGATGTTATTGTAAGACTTGGCCTTAAGGCCGTATTTTGTCAGTTAATAATATTCAATTGTGATTTTTGCATGATATACATTATTGTTGACCCTGTGTGCACTAGTTTTTCCTAGGATAGTGCGATTTACACAGAGGGATTTGGAGTTGTTGTTCCGGGTCCCGACATATATTGGCTAGTTGGGGTAGACGCTTGGTGAAGTAGACGCGTGAGCGCTCCGTCCCTTACTGCTAGGCAGGATAAGGATAAGATAAGCTTGGGAAGTGACAGGGACCTAGCTCCGTTGGTCCTGTCCTCGGTGGTCAACGGGGGACCTCACGGGCGCTGCTGTTCCGCTGCATTCCCAGATATGGATGGGACAGCTGAGGCGAGATCAGCGGCGGTCTGTACATGGCGCTGTACGGCTGCGAGGGAGGTGTCCCTTGCCCCTCGTCTTTTGCTTTGGGGCCCCCCGGGATAGGGGGACACGTGGGGTATAGTTGGTGGAGCCCTGTAACTGGGGTGGGGCAACACTATTGCACCATGTGCTCTTGGGACAAGCGATGGGACTTTTGAGGCGCAATGTCCGCGGTCTTGCTTTCGGGGCTCTTTAAAAGGGGCGAGTGGCCAAGTGAAGCAGCACTCGCTTTTACTAGACATCGCACCCCCACAACTTCTGTCGAAACTGCCATCCCCAGTGTGTCCCAACTTCGCCAAGTAGCGTCGAGGGCTCAGGAGCGCGGCTGATGCCGCCTGGGCGATCGCGGGGTTGGACATCCCGCCCATGTGGGGGGATGCGACGCCGCGATGTGTTGTCCCCTCATCGGCTGGTGCGGGGTGGTGGGAAATTCACTTGTACTTCATCAAGGCCGCTCCTAGCTTTGGGAGTAGACTTCTATGTCGCGCCCGCGAGGGCGCCTCGCGCCGTGCTGTCCCGTACAGACGCCTGTCCTCTCCCCCAGTCTTCTCCCCTAGCTATTGGACGCTTGGGATGAGGGGGATCTTGGCGCTCGCAGTGCTACAGGTGGTGTAGCAGCTTCGGGGGCAGGCTTCGCCGAGCACGTTCGCGCCTTCGCCTCTTTCGTAGAGGCGTAGGCCGCCGAGCTCGTGCGCCGCCCCGCCTCCGTGGTGCCATGCCCCAGCTCATCTGGCGAGAAAGCTGGTGGCAAGGTGTGGTGCGAGAGGGGGGGCCTTGGGCGCTCTCCGTCTCGTCGACTTGGCTGATAACGGAGGCTGGATATCGAGCTCATGCCGCCTTATTGGGGCGATGCTGTGTCACGAGCTCGAACGCCCACGGTGCTGGACGTCTGCTGGAATCGCGAGAAGCCTCTGGTGCCCATGCGCCGTTGTATGCAGACTCTGGCGAGTGTGTGGGAATATCGTCCACGTCTTATTTATACTCCAGAGAGTACGCGTGGTGCTAGCATCAGCGCGTGCACGGGACATCTGCATCTTGTTTAGACTCAGTAGAGTGCGCAGGGAAAACATCCGCGTCTTTGTTTGTACTCCGGAGAATGCATGGGACTATCAACCACGCCTTACTTAAGCTCCGGAGGGTGCGCCAATCGCGAGCGCGGAACGTCCGCGTCTTATTTAGACTCAGTAGAGTGTGCAGGGAAAACATCCGCGTCTTTGTTTGTACTCCGGAGGATGCGTGAGACTGTCAACCATGGCTTATTTAAGCTCCGGAGGGAACGCCATCGCGCGCGCGGGATATCCGCGTCTTGTTTATACTTAGTAGAGTGCTCAGGGAAAACGTCCGCGTCTTTTTTATACTCCAGGGAGTGCGTGCGGAGGCAAGCCTCCGCACATTTTTGGTGGGGGGCATGAATAGCTTCGCAAACGGCGAACTTTATTAAATTCCTGTTTGCGCGGGTGAGCGAGTACAAAAGGTCATGGACTAACCATTGGACTCGTTGTCGTGGCGGTGAGATGCGAAGCCTCTGGTGCTTAGGCTGCCGTAGGGCGTGTACGGGCGCGCCTGACCTAAGGGCTTCACTGGGCTCCCAGGTATGGGCCTCGGGTTCCACGCTCCAGGTACTGGGTCATGTGCTGGTCGCCAAGGACGGTGATGATACCTCGCGGGCCCAGAAGCTTCACACACAGGAAACCATGGTGTGGTACTGCCCCAAAGGAATTGAGGGTCGGTCTCCCCAAAATGGCGTTGTAGGGGTACGGGATATCAACGACATCAAAGGTGGCATCCCTGCTCGCCACGTTGTCATCCTGGCCGAAGGAGACCTGCAAACATATTTGGCCCAGCGCCAGTAGCGGCTGAACTCCGAAGCCCTGCAGCGGAATTCTTGAGGGGCCTAGGCGACTTCGGGGGATCGCCATCTGGTCGAAGGCCTGTGCGAACAAAACATTCGCGGAGCTGCCCCCATCGACCAGGACACGCCGGACGTCGCACCTGGCAACCGCGACCTGGATGACTAGGGGATCCTGATGGGGGAACTCCACGCCTTCGACGTCGGCGGGCGTGAAGGTGATCGCATGCTGCGCCCAATCTGGCGGTGCGTGAGCCGGGTACGCCACCACGTGGTGTAGCCTCCGTACGTAGGCCTTGCGCTGTCGCTCCGAGGCGAACTCCAAGGAGGAGCCTCCGGAGATTACGTTGATGACCCGATGCGGAGCGCCCTCAAGGGCATGGATCCGCAGGGGGCTCTCCTGGGGCTGTGGCACCTGGGCTTGCATTCGCCGGAGACCCTCCTAAGGCTGCTGCCCTTGATCTCGAATCCTTAGGGGACCGTCCAGTGGCTGCTGAACGTGCGCCATGATGGGCAGGCGCGCCTCGAGATCCCTGTCTTTGGTGACGCTTTGCCGAAGCGCCGCGATGGTAGTGCAGGAGCGGGTGTCATGATTGCCTTGGCTGTGCACCTCGCACCACTGTGGGCGGTGTTGCTCACCATACTCCGCGCGGGCCCAACCGTCGCGGCCCTGGCCTCGGCCTCCCCCCCACCTCGTCGAGCCCTGGCTGCATGGCTGGCGAGGGCGTTGTCTTCTGAGCCGCCCACAACGTCGAAGATGTAACGGGCTCGCCGGGACGTCTGACGGTCGCGCTGAGGCTTGTCAGCCGGCGCGTCCTTGTGTTGGGAGGCGTCCTTCGACGACTCCTGTCTACGCTTGCTCCGCGAGGAACTTGCTTTCAACGGGTCGACGCTCTTCGCGACACCTTCCGCTGTATTGGCATTGGCCTCGTTGTCCTAGCGCCACCTCGCGTCTTCTTCCGCCCGGGAGTACTCCTCCATCTTATTGAAGAGCTTCGCCACTGTCTTAATGGGCTTCCGCGTGTTGTACTCGGCTAGCGGCCTCGGGCGGAGGCCTTGTACCTGGCAGCGGACCTTCGCGAAGCATTTGAAGTACTCGCGGAGCCTTTCCGATGGTTTTTGCTTGATTGCGAAGAGTTGATCCGCGTCGACACGCTCGACGTAGTTCCCCTGGAAGTTGTTGTAGAGGCGGTCGCGAACCTGCTCCCATGCATATATGGAGTTCGGCTCTATGGTGAAGACGTCTGTGATGATGTCGAACCGTTTGTGATGACGTTTTAGAACTGTCTGTGATGATGATTTCTGTAGTAGTGTTATCGTCTTCGGTGTGTGCATTACAGGTGGCCTGTATTTAATTTAATGACGGAATTGATTTAGTACTCCTCCTCATGTGTAGACTCTCTTAGGTTTAAAACGTAGAATAGAAGTAGATTGCAATTATTTTTTTTAATTACACCAATCGGGTCTCAAACTCAATATCTCTCGGATTTGATACCATATTGAGTTGCATGCACCAGCCCAATTCATCTAAAAGCTTAATCTGATGATAAAAAATAGGGCAATTCACTTATACTTCAACAATTCTATCCCTTCGGTGAGAGCGGCAACTATGTTCATTGAGTTAAACAGTCCATATATTTGAGTCTAAATTCGACGTTTGAGGCAGATACCATGCTATGCTACGTTGTGTGTGTTGAGTTTAGCCTTGCTCTAGAGCTATCTTTAATTTACAGTGCACTAGGAATGATACATCTTGTAACGTACAGTCGTCCTCGTCGTCACTAATATTGTAACGTACACCAAATCAACCAGGTTACCAAAAAATTCACATACATCAGTTCAGAGATATTGGAAATAATCTTTGACTAGTATCTTAGTTTACTCTTGCATTAGTTGAGCCACACATACATAAGTACGAGTCGTCAGCGTGTGGCCTGGTCAGACCGGTGTATGCGGCTCGGTCAGAGCGGACATGCAAGCTGTTGTGTGCACCGTTGTGCTTCATCTGAATAGTTCTATTAGGATTTGAGTTTGTCAGTTTATTTATTTGGATAAGCGTTGAGTTGTTGAGTTCTGTTGCTCGACGTAGAGTCCGAGTTGTCTCTGTATAAGTCGAGTTGTTAAGAGATTGAATAAGAGAGAAGAAAATGTCAGAAAAGCTGTGATTGTTACAGCAACCAAAGCTCTCGTGTGTTCACCTTCCTCTAAGCATTCTTGCGTGTGTTCAAATGTTCTTTCAGTAAACTTTAGATATTTATTTCACTTAAAAAATATTTTACAGCTACTCCTTTAAAATGATAGAGCACTAAGTTTAAAGTACACACACATAAAAAACTTCAACGCAAGCAAACACTAACCCTAGACTTGATATATATATCTCTCAATTCACATAAGACTTGTATAGTAGAGACTTCCATCTTACACTTAAGTCTAACAACTGGTCACTACTTAGTGGAGCAGACCACTTACAAATAGGAAAACACAGTAACCCACACACAAACGGTTTTACATTACACTTACTTGCACGCTTTCTAGAGTGGACTTCCACATGGCTCTACAAGTCTGATAAGACATTGAATGCACAAAAATATGACCTAAACCACTTAAACCAACATCATGGTTTTGCAAAAATGCTAATCCACCCCATATTGGATAATTTTTTCAATTGCGACCTATTGGTCTTCACGAAGATGCGATGTCCAATGCCGCATTGCCAAGATCATACACCTGTGTCGTGATCATGACCACTTGAAATGCCAAAGTCCTATGGCACACTGTATTACACCACAGTCTGTGATACCCACTGCTTTGTCGCTAAGATAGTACGCCTACTCTAAGGAACATCACCACTTGAAGCGCACAAGCCCAATTTGCACACCACATGCTTGCACTGCCACTTCACAACCCTTGTGTTTCTCCCGTGCCTCTCGGTTTGAGATGATGCTCCACTTGGACTTATGTAACATCCTGTTTTTCTGAGATTTTTAAAGCTGGATTTTAAAAATGAATTTTCTGGAATTTTCTGAAATTAATCGAAGCTTCAAATGAATTTTTAAAGTTTTAAATAATTTAATATGATTAAAATAAACATTAACATAAGTGGGAAATATTTTATTTGTGTTCCTCAGGTCTCAAGGAATTTTCTGGTATTTTGGTGAATTTTTGGGATTTATTTGCTATTTTCTAGAGCTTTTAGAAGTTTATTTGAATTTCTGGAAAAAGAAAAGAAAATAAAATCCCCCGGGCCGCCCTCAGCCGCCCGATCTCCCTCCCTCCTCCACGCGTCGCCGATCCCGCGCCCGCCACCGCCGCCGTACCCTTTCCTGCGCACCCGCTCGCGCCGCCCGATCCGCCCGCGCGCGCGTCGCGCGCATCGCATGGCCGCGGCGGCGGCGGCCAACCGCGCCGTCGCCGCCGCCCCGCCCGCGCCCTCGGCCGCCGTCTCGCGCCGCGCGCCGCGCGATCGCGGCCGTCCGCTCCCGCGCCGCGCGAACCTAACCTAACCCTAATCGCGCTCGCCGTCCGATCTTGCCGCGTGGCGCATCTAGCCGTCTAACCCGTCCGCGTCGCGACCGTCGCCCGTAATCGGATCGAACTCCCGGTTCGCGTGTTAAAACTTCGCGTTGTCCTCGGTTCGCGTGCGTCACACGAACTTCGTCGCCGCCGCCCTCGCCTTCGTCCTCGCGCCGCGCCGTCCGGAGCGCTCCGCCGTCGCGCTGCCGCGCGCGTGCGCCCTCCGTCGCCGTCCCGTCGCCGTCGCCGAAGACCTCGCCGGTGAGCCATCGCCGCCTCCTCCTCGCCGTCGCCGCCCGGTCGCGAACCCGCACCCGCTCCGCCCCTCGGTCCCGAGCCGGACCGCGCGCGCCGCGCACCCCAGCGTCGCCGATCCGCCCCGCGCGCGGCCACGCGTTGCCATCTCCCCGCCCCGCGCGCGCGCGCGCGCGCGCCACCAGCGCGGCGAGCCGCCACGCTGCGTCGCCGATCCGCCGTCGCCGCGCCCGCGCCGCGCAATCCTCGCCGTCGCTCGGATCTGGACCGAAGGTCGGATCGTGCCGCGTGCCGCGTGCCGCGTCCGCCGTCGGAACAAGCCGTCGCCGCCGCGCCCGAGCCGCCCGGCTCGGCCTAGCCGCGTGGCAGCACCGGTAGCGTGCTCGTCAGCCCTAGTTCACGTGGCATGACACGTGGCATGCCACGTCAGCCCCGAGCCATCCCCCGAGCCACGTCGGTGCCACGTCGGTAGGGTGACGCGTGGCGGCATATCGCGCGCCACGCGTCGGCCCGCGCGCGTCGGCACCCTCTCTCCCGTGCAGCTTTATTCGTGGACCGAGTCCACGGTGGACTCGAATTTCATGGACCGGGTCCACGGCACAGTAACTTTTCCGATTTTCCCGAATTAATTTTAGAATTAATTTTCCGGGAGCCCGTTCTCCTCCGTCCTAGCTCCGATTGACCCCGTCCTTTTTTCTAAATTCATCTAAAATCGAGCTCTAGCTGTTGGTTCTGGTTTTGTGAATTTTGGAGTTCTTTTGCTTATCATTTTATGTGTTTCTTTGTTTTCGGTCGTTTTCTCTCTCGTTAGATTCGGATTCCGGAGGAGCAGTTTTCGCGCCAGAAGACCAGGAGTACCCCGCTGAGCATAACGAAGGCAAGTCGTGTCCTTTGATCATGTTGAACCCAAATTTTGCAATCTATTATTTAATTATTTTGTTTTAAATTACATTGCATTGCTATTTATATTCAAACCTTTGCACAGGTAGTTATTGTCCCAATTGAAATTATACCTCCTTGACACATTGGAATACCATGATGCCATTGTCACCATAGGTTGGGAAATTTATTAGTGATGCTAGTTTATTTATCACATGGGTTGGTACGATTAGATTGCTTAGTCGGTTTATATTTACGATTGACCTCATCACACATGTTAAATTATTAATTCGAATTAATGACATATGGAACTGTGGTTGGTGCCACGTGTATTAAAAATTTGTGCCACGTCATTGGTGTGACGTTGGCTTGGTTATACAAATTGGTTTTGCACTCGGGCGAGTGATCGTGCGATAAAGGGAAATCTGATTGTACTTTGGGGATGTGGTAGTCTCGCCCGGGTAATGTTAAGGACTTAACTTTGTGCGCCATTGATCTAAGCTTAATCGTGCAAACCACATGTCTATTATGGGATGGACCTGGCTGATTAATTTGTAATATTTCAATTCAATTCTGCCATTGTGATGGATATGGTTGCTGATTTCCATGTGGCGCAAGGGGGTGTGATCACGAAACCCTAGCGGGCGAGGATTGTGTTGAGGTAGAGCATTGTAAAGGCCTTGTTGTGATTTCCTTAGGCCTAGGCTAATCACATCGTGTGGGTGCAGTTGTGCAACCTCTGCGAGTGTAAAACTATTCGAATAGCGCGTCCTCGGTCATGGGCGGTGCTCGAGAGATTTCACACGAGGGTTAGTGTTTCATTTATAACTTGGTGGTTTATGTTGGGAGTGGGCGGGTAGTTCATTTGTTGGTTTAAACTTGTGAATTGGTGTTCACAAGTGGTTCATGTTTATTCCTTTGATTATCTATTATTCTTGTTTTTACGTTAACTTTCGCTTTCAAGTTATTTAATATATTTCATCAATAAATGTCTTTATGCAAATTAACCTTTCAGCCCTCCTTTGGTAAGCCTTGCATATTATATTGTATTTATTGTTACAAGCGACTTCTTGAGTACCAATGTACTCACGGCTTTACGCCTATGTTGCTCGATTGAGGAGAGGAGTACTATCGGCGGGAGGTTCGGAAGGAGAGTTCTCGACGACTTCACGGATTAGGCCGTTCTCCACTCGATAGCTTTGTGGCTTGTCGATTGGTCGCTACGCTTTATTTTGGATTTCCGCTGCTATTTTGTTAAGCCCTTCCGGCTAGAGATATTGTAAGCTTGGCCATAAGGTCGTACCTCTGATATTTTATCGATATTCGAGTTTTCCTATATTATTGTCGTGTGTATGACTGTGATGACATCTATGTTTGACTGTGTGCACTAGCGTGATCCTGGACTAGTGCAGTTTACACAGAGAGACCGAATTTGCATATTCGGGTCTCGACAACTTACACGATACCCCATGGCTACCAAGCCTCGATCTTGCTGCTGGCCATAATAATCATCAAAGCACTTGCACGCTAAAGAATAAGAAATCGATCTAAGCACAAATGACATGCACTTAACTCTCAATTAGCAAAACACATGCATAAAACATACCCATGACATACACTAGCATGGAAACCCAATAAATAACACTGCATTGTCACCGCCATGACTCACAACCCAAAACCAAACCAATTCAGCACCACTCGGCAATAGGGGCTGGTCTGACCATGACCATCAAGCCAGTTAGACCGCCCTAACCACACTGGCCAGACCACCAAGCCATAGCCGGTCAGAATGCTCCACTCAGGTCATACCGCATTTCTAATGCTGGTACTACCACAATAGATCTTAGACAAAAAAAAATGCCCAAAAGACCTTCTTTGAAAATAGCTCCCGCCAACAAAGTATCAGCACTACCGCTCACCAAGCTGACCACTGTGCAACACCTTGAACTGACCTAAAAACCCTAACACTCCTAAATGCTATGCTATACTGAATATGAAAGTAGCGAAGTGATAAAGCTCAAGAAAAGAATCTGCATCACATCACTTGGCAGAGTGATGTATGTTGTGGCTACAGACCAAACAGAGAGAGAGAGAGGTATGGTAGTGGAGAGTTAGGTGAGCAAATGTCCTCTTGGTCATTCCCAAGGGCTTTGTATGATATATATGTGTGTTCCCTCGTAAGGAGTGTCTTTACAATCGTAACCTTACACCGAACCTCCGACCGAGGGCAGCTACGTCCTTAGTACATGGTTTATAATCTTCTCAACAGGCTAGCTGGGTTTAGGTGGAGGCCACCCCTACAACAATGTAGTTGACATAGTTGAAGCTGGAGCAAGCTGCATCTTGAGAAGTGAAATCTATCACCGAATGCCTAAAGTGAGATAGGAGATCCAAAGAAGTTGACATAATCCACATGATCTCCTTCTTACCTGAAAAACTTACATCAAAGAGGCAAAAGGAGTCTGTGCCTTAGTAATAGGATTAGGGAAATAAGAACGAGGTATCTAGTATGAGACACACGATCTGCAAAAGAAGATCCAAAGTAAGGGCTAGCATGGGAATGCATCCTAGAGCTACCAAGAGTCTAACTAAATCCTCGCCATGGACTAAAATAAAAAAAATTATCTGTGGGGAACTCTAGATCTAAATCCACCCTATTGGGACTTTGAATCATGTTGCTCTATAAAGCCACCAAAAGAATCAAATAACTCATCTACAAAGTGAGGTCTAGAGGCAACTCTAGGGGTACTAGATAGACGGGACTGATCCTAAAAACTTCTCAAGGCTCTAGTACGATCACGACATAGTTTCTTAGCTTGCCTAAAGTAGAACTCTACGATATCGACATCCTTATCACAAAAGGTGCAATAGTATTTAAACTTTTAAGAGGTCATTGTAGCATCTGGGATAACCGGCTAGAGATAGGTGAATAGGAGGTTTCTTAAATTATTGTTTGCTAAAATACAAATTTTAGCAAGTATGAGCTTAATCAAAATCTTTTGCACAATTAAAGCCTAAATCTTCTATGTTTCACTAAGCCACCATAAGCAATGTTAATACTAGATACACTTCTAACTACACAATTGAATTCAATTAAATTGCTACAAATGTAAATGCAGAAAGTAAAGACAAGAGAGTAAACCACAATAAAAACACACTATGTTTTTCTTGTGGTATCGAAGACTTGCCGGTCTTTACTAATCTCCATTGAGGTAAACCCAAATGGATTTTTATCGGATACACGAATTAAGCCTCAAAACCTCAAGTCCACTAAGCTTGCTCTTCCTCCACTCCGAAGATGACGAGCACCACACCACTCACAAACAGTGTCGGGTCTCTTCAAAATCTCATTTAAAAAGATCACCGCACAAACTTTCTCCAACCCATCTAGGTGTCAGCAACCACCAAAAGTAATGAATCACAAAGCTTGCTTGAAGATTTTTAAGTGCCTCAAAGATCAATGAATGATGCAATGTGCATGAATGCTCTCAACTACTTAAAAATGTGAAATTAGAGCAAATTAGTAGTAAAGAGTGCACAAGGAGCTCAAAGGTATTCAATGAGGTCAAGAAGAGAGCCCTTGTTGCTGGTGGAGAGGTATTTATAGCCTTCACCCACTAGAATGATCGTTGGGGTTGAAATCCCCAAAAATTAGGAATTACGGTACCACAATGTAGTGGCCAATACTAATGCATCCACTCTTCGATGGCTATTTGAGATTTATTAAATGCACAGAAACAACCATTACTTCAAATATGGGTAGTATCGCACTCATAGGGTCTGGTATTACCGATCATGTGGTAGTACCACATAAAATCTATGGTAGTTTCGATTTCTAGAGAAGAGAAAATACTCCAAAACATATCTCTCTAGAAATTAGCTACCACCAACTAGATTTCGGTTCTACCAAAATCCCAATAGCATGTGGTCATACCGCTCTACGGTACTTTTGCGTAACACATGCGTAGCACCGTTTCAACGAATGTCAAAAGAGTATCTCTCTGAAAATTAGCTACTGGTATGTATCAGCCGGTAGTACCGGTGCAACGGTACTACTATCAAAGACTTGCCATTATATCATTTTTTTCAAGAAAAATCAAAGAGAGTTCCAAATGAAATTCAAATGCATGAATGGACATTTAATTGATCAAAGTGAAATAAGTTAAGCTTCAAGCAACTAGTATGACCCCTCTTTAAGTAAGGCACTAATCTACAAACCTGATATCTTCATCCAAGCACCGAGACTGTTAAAAGGTTGTATAGAGGTCCTTAGACTATAATTTACCTTTGCCTTGCGCATTATCTTGATCTACGTCACTCTTTTATCACTTTTGCATGTTTTTTTCATGCTGTCATCAAACTCCGAGACTAAACCTTTTAATTATCTCAACAAACAAGTTAGTATGTTTAATTATTGTTATCATTAATCACCAAAATTATTTTTAGGGGTCTAGATGCTTTCAGTCATACTTGATGAAGTAGAAGCACCAACATTGTTTGAAGGATTCTAGGCAAATCTTGCAAACTTGAACACCATCTTGGAAGGCTCAGGAGGGGTAACTTACGTCTTCCCACTCTCAACTATGCTCACTACCTAAGGAGGATAACTCTTGAAATGCTCGTAGTGGTTCAACCCTAAATATCTCTTGGCTTTGCTAACTATGGATTGATCTAGAATCAGGTTTAAATTCTTTTTCCCAATAGAGAACCCCTCAAGGGTTTTATGTAAATAATAATTTTCCTTGGCTATGGTGACACATAACTCACAAGCTTCATCTCAACAACTCTAGCGTATCTTTCCTTATGCACAGTCACCTCTAGCTTCAAAGCCTCACATAATACACAAGATACATTCTTGACTCTACACAACTATTCATCAAATTTAACTCTAAATGCTTCATGCATATCATCCAAATCATTTTCAATTTTAGCACAAAATACATAAGCTATTGGAGTAATGGAATCAACATTTGAAGAATGAACAAAACTAAGAGTTTCTTTATCTTGTTTGTCTTGCAAGATTTTAATGAGAACTTCAATTTTAGAAGTGACCTTAGCGTTATTGTCACAAAGTTCAGATCTAGCAAGATTAAGCTTATCAGTTAATTCTTTCAATTTCTCTTCTCTAAACTCACAATGCGCACATGAATATTCAGGACTAAATTAGACCAATTTTCACTTTGCATGGCCAGTTTCTTTTCCAATTCATCACAATTAAAGCATGTGAAAGCACTAGTTCTAGAAATATCACTAGCTCTTAAGCAACTAGAATATGGACTAGCCGTGATATCAACAATTTTAGCTCTAGGATTTCCTAGTTGTCCTAGCACAGATGACTCAGATGATCCTTGTCTTTCTTATGTACTTCTCGGCTTGAGATGATGCTCTACTCGGACTTACACGACACCCCATGGCCACCAAATCTCGGTCTTGCCACTGATCACAACAATCATCAAAGCACCTACACACTAAAGAACAGGAAATTGATCCAAGCATAAATGATATGCACTTGACTCTCAATTAGTTAAACACATGCATAGACATACTTATGACTCATAATTTCATGGAAATCTTATGACTAACACTGCATGGTCACCATCATGACTCATAACTCAAAATCAAACCAACTCAACACCACTCAGTAACAGGGGCTAGTCTGACCACGACCACTAAGTCAGTCAGACCGCCCTAACCACACCGGTCAGATCGCCGAGCCATAGTCTATCAGACCACTCCATTTTGGTCATACTGCATTTTCAATACTGATACTACTGCAATAGGTTTTAGAGCAAAAACTCCCAAAAGACTTTCTCTGTAAAATAACTGCCGCCAATAAAGTGCCAGTACTACCGCTCACCAATCTAACTACTGTGCAATGGCCAGTCAGCTCGCCACACCAAGGCCTACCTAATTGCTAGCTTCAGAAAGCAACATGTCAGAATGCAATTTCTTAAAATCAAACTCAAGTAATGAAAGCAAGGCATAAGCAATGTCAAATACTCATCATTCTCAGGGGGTTGCCACCACATAGTCTTACAGGTGTTTTCTTCTCCCTTCTTGATCTTGCTTGGTGCCAAAAACATGTAAGTGAGAGAGATATCTCTTAGAAACTAGATCTTGTCTATCTAGGTACTTATTCTTTGCAATTTCTTGAGTTTACTCGATATTGATTAAAGAAAGCGTGATTTTGGGGGGGGGGGGGGTTGATCTTGAGAACTTTTGACTTGGGTCTTACTTTTGTTAGGCTTGCTAAGACATGTAGGAGTAGATCAAAGATCATCTTGACGATTTTTTATCTACTAGAATGTCTTAATTCAAGTTTTTATATGTTGGCTGATTTTAATGCAACATTCCTTGAAATATAGAAGTATCAAAATTTTATAGGGATCGATGTTGGATTAGATGTCTTTGACTAGATGCCTCACTCCTTTTCCCCTTGTGTTAGTGATATACCCTAAAGGCCATTATGGAGATGATTGTATTACTTATATATATATTTATGATCTTTTAAATAATATATTATTTTATCCCTTAAATAAATATCTTTCATATTGATCAACAAATATGTAGTTGTTCGTAGAACTCTTTATTCATATTTTGATATTATTCTAAATCATCTCTGATTTTATGTTATTATGTGAAATAATTATGATTTATAAATCAATATATATATTGATTAATGATCATGTTTCATGAATCATGGATATGGGGATATCAAATCAATAATGTGGACACATGTTAGAGAATATGGTGTTAACCATGAGATACTGTGAAAATTATTATATTTTGAAGTGTCATTAGTTGGTCTCATACGTAGTGTATGTAAGATCCTTAGACTTGAGATCGTCATAGTTTCTAACATGTGTAATAGTTTACTTAAGGGTTGCCAAACACTACTCCGTAACTAGGTAGTCATAAAGACAGCTTTCGAGTTTACTATGAAACATGCGAAGAAATAAGAGTGATCAAAATAGAATTTGCCCCTCCTATATAATAGGAGAGATATCTTTGGCCTCTTCAATGTAGTTGGACTAAGGAATTGCATAGCCATACCGATTGTAGTTGAGGAGTCAATTACAACTGAGTAATCCACTACAAATTCAAGTGAAGGATCGAGCTATTATAGGATAGCACGCTTCTCATCTTGAGTTTAATCTGGTATCATGAGGAAGAGGGATCGATACATAAGCACTATATAGGTTCGTCCGATATGATTTTTATGTATATTTGAGAGTCGTTATGTCCTACTAGAGATCGCTACTGACTTATGGATCGAAAAGGAGTTTTTGGCTTATGGTCAAATATACATAAACCTACAGGGTCACACACTTAACGGTGTCATCAGCACGAGTCTGGACAGTAAACTTATAAGCACCCCCGATTGGATACGAAGACCACCGCGGGTGCGAAAGGACCTCGAAATAGCACAACCACTATGAAGAGACTCGAAGTATCACCACCACCACCAAGTGAATTCAAGAAAAGTGTATTAGAGTTTGGCATCCTCCCTCCCATTACAAAGGATCCTATTTATAGGGGGAGCGGGGTGGCTTGCGTAGTTACAACTTTACCCTTAGGGTTTGGCCTACTCCTGAGGGTATTTTGGTCATTTGCTCTATGCGGGGCCCACAAAGTTCGGGACCCTAGGGTTGGTCGGGGTCCTCCTAGGGACAGTCTTACGTACTTCGCTTGGGGCTGGCCTAGGGTCTTCCTTGGGATGGTCTTGCGTACTTTGCCTAGGATTGGCCCAAGGTCCTTCTAGAGACGGTCTTGCATACTTCGTCTGGGATTGGCCCAGGGTCCTCCTAGGCATGATCTTGCACACCTCACACGAGGTTGGCCTTGGATGCCTCCGGGGTCGGTCTTGTGTACTCCGCCCAGGGTTGGCTCTGGAACCTCCTAGGGTCGATCTCGCGTGCTTCGCTCAGGGTTGGCTTCGAACTTGGCTCGGGGTAGACCTTCCAACGGGTTCACTGCTCCAAGGTGGTTATGGGTCCGAGGTAGCGCGGGGACCCTCTCCCAATAGTAGCCCCTTGCCAAACTGCCTATTCGGACGGTCGGTGATCGCACGCCTAGGCTAGCGCACCGACTTTCTAAAGGGGTCAGCGCACTGTTTGAGCCTACGATCCCACAGGTAGCCTACAATGTAATTTGACAACATGTCAATACATCTTAGTCCTTGCACGAACTCCAAATGATAGGCTATGCCAGTGCCTCCAATTTGGGTTCCCCGGATGCTTGCTAAAGGGCCACTGCTCTGCTTGGCCGATTTTGGGTCATGTGGGGGAGTTCACTGTCGTACATGACATAGGGTCATGAATAGTTATGCAATCAAGCATCGATTGACTTGGTGCCAAAGCCATGAGGATGTGTGGACTTAGGACTTGGCCCAATGAAGCACCTCGTGAGGTCAGCTCTCAACCTATGGTGTTCAAATGGTGAAGGCATGCACGGAAGTGCCGAGCCCAACTCACGTAGGCATGGCCAACAAAGGATAACAAAAACCGAGGGGGCAATAGGTTGACCCATGTGAACATGTTAGAAATAAGCACCGAACGTGCCAGTTCAAGACGCACAGAGTCCTTGGGTAATCGAGTCATTACGTGACCTCGGTGGGATGGGCATGTGTATGTCGCTAATTCAAGGTATGATGGAGCTACAAGCGCCTGAAGCCAACTGGCTTGTACACATTCCTACACGCAAGCTTGATTGATGATCTTGAGTTGGATGACATTTGGAGACGTGATCGAACGTGCACGCCAACACGCCAAGATGTTCAAGACTGGTGAGCATACCCTTGGTGGGGTTCGACCTTCAAGATGAGAGGATATGCGCTAAGTTGATGCCTGCTCGACCCATCGAGGTATAGCGCTAGAAGCTTGGAAGTGTGTTGCACGCTTGGTTTACAGAGAAGTAGCCCATGAAACAAGGAGTGCCTACTGTGAATCCACGATGTCGAGGAATGGCCCCCGAGGCTAATCACACCATGCTTAGGTGATGGGCTGACGCATATCGATGTGAAATGATCAATCCAACGAATACGCACAGCTGGGGAGATACTGACAGATCAAGTCAAGCTTGGTCAAGAGAATGCCCTATATATCAAGTCATATCATACAAAGGCAAAGCTATTGTGGAATGTTTCCCCTGGCTAGGATGACTAGGAGTGCACTGAAGAGCGAAGTGTTATGAACTAATGAATTGTCTGAGGCGATGAGAGGCACGTGCTCCTATTAACTGACTCCCGAAGGGCCGCTCGTGTTACGAGTGGGTGTGCACAGAAGTACCAGATACTCAGCTCACCTTAAGGATGACCTCGCGAGGAGCTTATTGGGGGATGACCCTTGAGGTGGGGTGACATGCATTTGAACGCAAGGTGGTTGATTCATCAGAGCCTGTGTGGCAGACTCATCGAGGCATTGACTACAAGGCATAAAAAACTCTGCAAGTCAAGCCGTGGCCCTCGATGAAAGAAGGTGACTTGATTATTCGCAGAGCTAGAGGGAATCCATAGTCAGGGGAACGCAATTTAGGCAAAGCAAAGCTTGGCTTAAGGAAAGCCATAAAGGACGATCAGTCCACACTAGGGCCAATCCATTGCTCCCAAGACACTCGAAAGGTTCGCCAATGCGCTGGAAGGGCCAACCTTCTCAGGAGTGACATCGACATTGTGTTTGGCAAAGCACGGACTTGGTCTAGGGAACAACGTCCTAGGGGACGGGGAATGCGATGGCACCATGCCTTGACGTACTATCCCTAGCTAGGACTCATATCCGATGTAAGGTAAGGTTGAAGCTAGAGTGGTGCCCAAGATCGTTACGGGTGGACCCCACTTGGTCAAGCCCGATTAGTAGCAGCGGCTATTGAATCGACCTAAGCTTGGGTGATGGTGCATGGAGGACATTGGGTCTAGACGATGGTGCACATTCCTCATCGGAAAAACATGGCCCTTGGGAACTCACTTTTGCATGGTGGTAATGCTGGCTCATGCGCTGGCTAGTGCGGTGCGAAACCGGGATAGCCAAAGCTTATCCTGCGATCACCTAGTCTTATCTACTGAGAATGTAAAGGGTCCATAACTACCCTGGCCCCTAACGCTAGAATAGAGCTCGCTTGCTATTCTTTTACTAGGGGTATCCCCGTTACCTCTCCCATCAAAAAACACTTGGCGTTCGAGATGAAGCTCACGAGTGGCACTTTGCTTAGGGATGTGAGAACATCGTCATCCCCGATCAAAAAAATACTTGACACTCGAGACGAAGTTCACGAGAGATACTTCGCTTGGGGATACAAGGACGTTGCCATCCCCTATTGAAAAACACTTGGCATTCAAGACGAAGCTCACGAGCAGCACTTCACTTGGGGTGTTCCCTATTGGAAAACACTTGGCGCTAAGATTTAGCTTGACCCCCGGAGGGGAGAATTAACTCGACCTCAGGAGGGAGATTCACTTGACCCTAGAGAGGAGTACTAGCTCGACCCCGGAGGGGAGGACTAGCTCGACCCCGAAGGGGAGAATTAGCTCAACCCCGGATGTGAGGGTGATCACCAACTTTCCTTCGGAGGGAAATTGCCAACTTGACCTCAGGGGGAAATCACTAACTCCACCTAGGCTGCAACCTCAGAGCAAAAAATATTCCACAACAGCATGGCAATGGCATGTGTATTTCAGGGTGAGGGGCGTCATAGTAGGCCCGGTGTAAAAAGATGCAATGAGGGTGACTATCAGACTCGGTAGCTATATGTAGTACTTACGAAGATTGTCCATGTTTCAGTTATGCTTAAGCCTAGTTGGGGCAATCCCAATGGTGAGCCGTCGTCAGCTCGTGAACCACACTGAGGCAAAGCTATGGAGGGTGTGAGCTGGCCGAAACAAGTCTTTGAGGCCATGGTGAACCACACCAAGGCCAAGCAACCGAGGTGCGTTGAGGATCACCGAGATGATCATGTTGGGCTAGCGGAGGTAGGTCTGTTGAGGGGTGGCCTGGGGTAGAAGAGGGCAGCGCCCCCAGGGTGGCCCAGGGCGGTATATGGTGATGCCTCTAGGGTGGCTCGAGGCAGAAGATGGCAGCGCCCCCGGGGTAGCCTGGGACAGAAGATGGCGGCGCGGGGTAGCCAAGGGCAAAAAAGAGTGGCACCCCCAGGTGGCACAGGGTGGAGAGTAGCCAATGATCTCCCCAATAGCCTACAACAACCTAACATAATGTTAAATTACCCTGGTGCAGGAGTGAACTTGGAGAGGTAATTGGCACGAAGTCCGGCCCAAGGAGCGGCATGTGGTATGAGGCACTCCTCATCATTGGAAATCCACCCAAGGAAGGGCATTGGATGGCCTCGGTCCATGGCGAACTAAACCCTACCGCCTTCTCCTTATTCCTCTACCCCACTCATTCCCTCACTTCCTCACTTCTCCCCTAAATCTCGTGTCTTCTTCAGCACCCATTTTGTTCTCGGGTAGGAGGAGCCCTTAGTCAAAGATATGTCATCGAGGCAAAGGGAAGTTCGGCCAAGACAAAAGCCATCAAGGTCAGAGTGAACCATGACAAGGTTGGGTCATCGAGGCATGTTGGGGTCGTCAAGGTGAATATGTTGATCTAGGGGGAGTCTCTAGTCGAGGAGTGCGTAATCCCTGAGTAGTGCGGGACCTTGCCTTTGCCTCGAGCCACTGAACCTCCTGGGCATCCCCGGGACATCGTCTTGCTTTGGGCCACTGGACCCTGATTACCCTCAGGCATTGCGGGAGTTGCCCCTCAGCCTATGCGGGAGTTCGCTATGGAGGCTTGCCCTAGGCAATGTGGGATTCATCCCCTGGCGATGTGGGACTTTGCCTTTGCCTCGAGCCACTGAACCCCAGATGTCCCCGGGCTGTGTGGGACTTCGCCTCGCCTCAATCCATTAGATCCCCCTGCCACTCTGGGTCACCTCTTCCTCGGCTGCCTTGGGGTACTCTGCTATCGCCTTCGCTTTGGGATGCCTCTCCCTCGGTTGCCCCAGGAGGATCCCACCGCTCGACGCCACCTTTGTCCAGGTCTCGCCATGTGAACCTTGGCCGCCCTCGGGTCTTCGTCGCTCACCACGCTTATGTCAGCCTCCTCCCCTAGGACTCACTTCACTAAGCCCCTGGTAGAGGAGATGTTGTCAAGGTGAGGGTTTTGGCAACCCGCTACCAGAGGCAAGGCAACACCCCTAGAGCCGATTGCCTTGTAGCCTTTTGCGCTTGGGTATGGTGACATGGGTGCCCGGGAGATGGTAGATCGTCCCTAGGCTTCCCTAGGGTGGTAGTGGCGGTGTCCTGGGGTCCCTCTCACTTTGCAGCTCCAAGGCGTTCGTTCCTCCCTAAGTCGATGTGGTCCCGTGGTGCCTGGCCTGCCGAGCGCCCATGTTCCAGGGGAGCCCCAAGTTGCCGAGACGTGGAGGTGACCCAGCTGCCCCATGCCTAGGTACCTCACAGGGCTCGTCCTCGGGGGACCACCACACCATCTATGTGAGCAATGGATGAAGCAAGATTGCCACAAGGATGAAGCTGACACCGATAAGCAGCACCCAAACCAAGACAAGGGATGAGCCGATGCATGGTAGTACATGTTGAAAATGTAGGCAATATTTTAATTCCAAGTTTTAGTAGGAGACAAAAACAATATACTAGTGATGCACAACTAACTACTAACAGTAGGCTACTCATCATACTTCGGAATAAACACAAGAAAAATATAGTATCAAAGTTGTACGATCACACAAACGACTTACTGTTGGGATTAATGAAGAACAGGAAGCAGCGTAGGCGTGATGCAGTGAAGACTCAATGTAGTGCAGGATGTAGTAGGAGCGGTCGCGCAGATGCGCTGCCTAGAAACCTTATTGCTGCCCCGTGCAGGTTCTCTCTGCGACAATAGTTCGGAGATCCCGCTCTCCTCTCTTCCCGGTGCACGCCGAGAAGAAAGGTCAACGAGATTCGATAGCTCACCACTTCGTACAAGAGTGGAAGAAGACAATGGGAGAAAGGAATGGAGGAGTTCAGTTCAAACCTGGACATCTCTAGGCCTTTTATAGACGTCCCAATTACTCTCTAGTAACTGACGCTATTATTCACCGGTAACTGATGCTATTATTCACCGGTAACTGACTCTATTATTCATTGGTAACTGACTCCATCATTCACTGGTAACTGCTCGTATTCAAACCGAAAAATAAACAGTCTCATGACCAGTCAAAAAGAGAGAGACGGTACAAGGTTTAGCAAAAATAAGGTGGACATGGTCTGCCAAGTGGCGCACCACATCACGACGCGGTCGCGCGTCGCAAGTCACAAGTCACGCGATTTTCACGCAAAAATACGCGAATACGTGCGCGCGCGTGCGTGCGCGTGTGTGTATTTAGCCAAAGCCATCTTCATACCATCCACTTTCATAATTCAAGGAGTGGCATGGACTCCACCTTATAAATTAGTCTCCCCCACTTTGCCTAAGCAATATGGTACTAAACCTTACGTGATTTGGAATTATAGAAAATGGGCCTTGGGCCTAATTTCAACAATCCCCTACCAATTTCAAAGCAGGAAGCACAAAGATGTCAAAAAAATTGTACTTAAGTGTTGTTTAATATACCAGTCTTATAATATAAGTCCTGTATAGGTTGAACTTACGCCTAGATTAGCAAGATTCATCTTCTCATAGCTAATGAATGGACTATGCCTTGAATTCACAGCTTTTCGTAATCAGACTTCACTTGAAACCTCAACTGATACTAGGCTATCAATGAACCACGTCTAAACGGAGCGTTATATGGTCATGCTCCCTTATCTGCTCATGAGCTTTCTAGAGAATCCCTGTTCTCGTGAACTGCGACCAAACAGTTAAGCTCAAGTAGGTGTATTCTTTCTAGGTATCCTGCAGGCTAATACCTTTCCCTCGTGAATACATTAAGGTTTTATACCAACCTTCCATACAGTTGAGAGTACTTTATTTATTAGGATATGGGTACAATTAATATGTACTCTCTTGTTACAACATCAACTTGTTTTTCCCATTACCTAAGTCACGGGATCTCCGATCAATAAGGCATGGGTTACCATTGTGATGTAACTTAAAGGAGAAATTCATCATATACCCTCCTCATAGATGAAAATCTAGGATATACCCTCTTACACATCCAAATTCATCATATACCCTCCTACATATCCAAATGACGAGACTACCCCTCCTCCTATAAATGGCGAGAGGAGGAGGATGAGGGGTAGTCTCGTCATTTGGAGGAGGCAAAGAGGGTATTTTGTAAACCAAATAGATTGGAGGAGGGTATATGATGAATTTGGATGTGTAGGAGGGTATATCCTAGATTTTCATCTATGAGGAGGGTATATGATGAATTTTCCCTAACTTAAATGGGCCTCATTCCCATATCCATAGAAGCAACGGAAATCGCTTTCCGTGCTAATCCCTTGGTAAAAGGGTCTACCAGATTTTTCTCAACGTTAATATAATTCACAGCTATCACTCCGGAGTTTCTCAATTTTCTCACAGATTTAAGCCTACGCTTCACATGTCTAGAGGACTTCATATTATCCTTTGTACTTGTGACTTTGGCCAACATAGTTTGATTATCACAGTACATCAGGATTGCTGGTATTGGTTTCTCAACCAACGGCAAGTCCATCAGAAGCTG
The DNA here is from genome assembly GCA_036346265.1 of Melocanna baccifera. Classification (NCBI taxonomy): domain Eukaryota; kingdom Viridiplantae; phylum Streptophyta; class Magnoliopsida; order Poales; family Poaceae; genus Melocanna; species Melocanna baccifera. Next base: position 465,075 of record JAYEVJ010000409.1, on the reverse strand, counting down.
TCTTAGCCATTCAACCTCAATAGTGGCTGTGTCAAGTGCTACAAGTTCCGCTTCCATGGTTGACCTCGTCAATATAGTCTGTTTACAAGACCTCCATGAAACTGTAGCACCAGCTAAAGTAAACACATAACCACTTGTAGCTTTGATTTCATCAGCATCAGAGATCCAATTGGAGTCACTATACCCTTCTAATACAGAAGGATATCCAGTATAATGAATTCCAAAAGATGTTGTTCCTCTCAAGTAGCGCAACACTCTTTCAAGTGCCTCCTAGTGATCATCTCCTGGGTTAGAAGTAAACCGACTTAATTTGCTCACAGCAAATGAAATATCAGGTCTAGTGGCACCAGCCAAATACATAAGTGATCCAATAGTTTGTGAATATCTCAATTGATCTTTTCCTAGTCCCTGATTTTTTCATACTTTAATACTTGCATCATATGGAGTTGGAGAAATTTTACAATTTTCAAAGCCGAAACGGCTCAATATTTTCTCAGCATAATGGGATTGGCTCAAAGTAATCCCATTCTCATTTTTGATCAATTTAATATTCAAAATAACATCTGCCTCTCCTAGATCTTTCATATCAAAGCATCGAGATAAAAAGGATTTGACCTCGTCAATTACGACAGTATTTGTTCTAAATATAAGTATGTCATCCACATATAAACACAAGATTACTCCTTAACCCCCACCATAACGGTAATATACACATTTATCAGCTTCATTCACAATAAAGCCAGCGGTTGTCAAAGTCTTATCGAACTTCTCGTGCCATTGTTTAGGTGCTTGCTTTAAACCATACAAGGATTTTAATAATCTGCATACCTTATTTTCCTGTCCAGAAATCACAAAACCATCGGGTTGATTCATATAAATTTCTTCCTCCAACTCTCCATTAAGGAAAGTTGTCTTCACGTCCATTTGATGAACATGCAGACCATAGGAAGATGCTAACGCAAGAAGCACTTTGATGGTGGTTAATCTAGCGACAGGAGAATAGGTACCGAAGAAATCTTCTCCCTCTTGCTGGGTGTAACCCTTAGCTACAAGTCTTGCTTTGTACTTCTCAATAGTGCCATCAGGTCTTAGTTTCTTTTTAAAAACCCACTTACATCCTACAAGTTTACACCCAATAGGAAGATCGGTGATCTCCCAAGTCTCATTAGCCATGATAGAGTCCATCTCGCTACGGACTGCCTCTTTCCAAACTCAACATCAGAAGATGCATAAGCTTCCAAAAGAGTCTTAGGCACATCATCCACGAGGTATACAATAAAGTCATCACCAAATGTTTTCTCAACCGTTTGTCTCTTGCTCCTTCGAGGAGCTTCTGTGACTAAATTGCCGTCCTCCTCAGGGATATCATAAATAGGTTCAGAAATGGTGGAAAGTTCAGAAGTTTGATTATTTTCATTTTCGATATTATCGATTTGAACATTCTCAGTTCGTGTTGAAGTACTACCTACTATTCTCATAGGAAAGATATTATCAAAAAATGAAGTATCTCTTGACTCCATTATTGTATTAACAATAATCTCAGGAGTTTCTGATTTAACTACTAAAAATCTATAGATCGTGCTATTTTGAGCATATCCTAGAAAAATACAATCGATTGTTTTTAGTCTAAGTTTTCTCTTTTTCTGCAATGGTATATTGACTTTTGCCAAACACCCCAAGTTCATAGAAAATTAACATTAGGTTTTCTCCCCTTCCATCCCTCATATGGAGTAATTTCACTCCTTGTAGTGATTACTCTATTTAGGACGAAAGTTGCTGTCAATATAGCTTCCCCCCACCATACCTTAGGCATACTGGAACTCTCTAACATGGCATTGATCAAGTCTGTTAGTGTCCGATTTTTCCTCTCAGCTATCCCATTTGATTGGGGTGAATATGGTGGTATGAACTCATGGATTATTCCATGCTCAGAACAGAATTGGGAGAATTCATGAGAGACATATTCTCCTCCATGATCAGATCTCAACCTTTTTATCTTCTTTTTTAGTTGGTTCTCAACCTCGGCCTTATAAGTTTTAAAGTAGTTTAAAGCTTCATCCTTAGTTTTTAGCAAATACACATAGTAGTAGAGAGTTGCATCATCAATAAAAGTTAGAAAATATCTTTTGCCTCCTTTTGTCAATAGTCCATTCATTTCACATAAATCTGAATGAATAAGATCTAACGGTGCCAAGTTTTTTTCATCCTCTAATCCTTTAAAAGGTTTTCAAGGCTGTTTTGCTTGCACACATGACTGACATTTTAATCCTTTGACAATTTCATATTTTGGGATTAAATCTAATTTGGACATTCTCACAATACTATCAAAACCAATATGACAGAAACAGGAATGCCAAATATTTGCCTCACATTTATTTAAATTTGTTGCAACATTCAGATTATAACAATACTCTAAAGTATTTAGGCGGAACAAGCCTCCGCTCTCATAGCCTTTACCAACAAAATTTCCGAACTTAGACAATATAATTTTATTCAACTCAAAAACTAGCTTATAACCATCCCTACATAGAAGAGAACCACTAATGAGGTTCTTGTTAATTGTAGGAGCATGATGTACGTTCTTTAAGTGGACAATCTTCCCTGAAGTAAGTTTCAGATCCATCGTGCCAACACAAAGAACAGAAGCATGCGAGCCATTTCCCATTAGGACGGAGGAAGCCCCTGCTGCTTGGTAAGAAGAAAACAAGAAAATATCAAAACATACGTGAATAGTAGCACCAGTATCCACCCACCAATCAGTGGATTGACATGCTGAAAAAACAACAGGTGGATTACCATACCCTCCTAAAGTTGAGGCCTCGCCTATGATCACGTTAACAGCCTTCTTCTTTGGCTGTTCACCATCTCTGATTTTGCGGAAGCGACAATCCTTCGCTATATGACCATCTTAAAGCAGGTGATGTCCTTCAAATCCTTTTTCTCAATTTTCTTCTTCTTAAAGCTAGTTGTCTTGTTCAGTTTGTTGGATTTGTACTTCTTTGCTACAGTCTTTTTCTCAATGAAATTTGCATTGTTCTGGCTAGAAGAGGTTGGTGCATCCTTTGCTCTTGCTTTTTCTTCCACATCGAGGGCAGCAATGAGATCCTCAACAGAAATCTCTTCCCTCTTGTGTTTCAGGCTAGTTGCAAAATCCCGCCAAGAAGGAGGGAGTTTAGCAACAATGCCCGCAGCCACAAACTTAGGAGGTAACACACAGCCCAAGTGCGCAATCTCACCGACTAATAGCTAGAGGTCATGAGCTTGTCCAACTATGGACTTAGCCTCATCCATGCTAAAGTCAAAAAATTGCTCACACATGTATAGCCAACGACCAACCTCTGCATCTGCATATTTGTGCTCTAGTGCATTCCACAACTCTGTGGCGGACTTATAGTCCATATACACATCGTAGAGCTGATCTGTCAGAACAGTCAAGATGCAACCGAGAGCAGTGTTGTTTGCACTATCAAATTTCATGTACTGCTCAATCGTAAATAGATACTGTGGATGGACAACCCACCACAGCCCCAAAGACATGAGCTAAAACTTGACTCTAGTCTGCCATCTACGAAAATTCTGACCACAAAACCTCTCAGGTTTCATTGCATCAGAAGCGCACCATTTCTGTATTGCAACAAATTCCATAATAAGGTTTCTAGAATGTTGAAAATGTAGGCGATATTTTAATTTCAAGTTTTAGTAGGAGACAAAAATAATATACTAGTGATGCACAACTAACTACTAACAGTAGGCTACTCATCATACTTCGGAATAAACACAAGAAAAATATAGTTTCAAAGTTGTACGATCACACGAATGACTTACTGTTGAGCTTGATGAAAAACAGGAAGCAGCGCAGGTGTGATGCAGTGAAGACTCAATGCAGTGCAGGATGTAGTAGGAGCGGTCGCGCAGATACGCTGCCTAGAAACCTTATTGCTGCCCCGTGCAGGTTCTCTCTGCGACAATGGTTCGGAGATCCCGCTCTCCTCTCTTCCCGGTGCACGCCGAGAAGAAAGGTCGACGAGATTCGATAGCTCACCACTTCGTACAAGAGTGGAAGAAGACAACGAGAGAAAGGAATGGAGGAGTTCAGTTCAAACCTGGACATCTCTAGGCCTTTTATAGACGTCCCAATTACTCTCTAGTAACTGACGCTATTATTCACCAGTAACTGATGCTATTATTCACCGGTAACTGACTCTATTATTCATTGGTAACTGACTCCATCATTCACTGGTAACTGCTCGTATTCAAACCGAAAAATAAACAGTCTCATGACCAGTCAAAAAGAGAGAGACGGTACAAGGTTTAGCAAAAATAAGGTGGACATGGTTTGCCAAGTGGTGCACCACATCACGACGCGGTCGCGCGTCGCAAGTCACAAGTCACGCGAAAATACGCGAATACACGCGCGCGCGTGTGTGCATGCGTGTGCGCGTGTGTATTTATCCAAAGCCATCTTCATACCATCCACTTCCATAATTCACGGAGTGGCATGTACTCCACCTTATAAATTAGTCTCCCCCACTTTGCCTAAACAATATGGTACTTAACCTTGCGTGTTTTGAAATTATAGAAAATAAGCCTTAGGCCTAATTTCAATAATCCTCCACCAATTCCAAAGCAGGAAGCACAAAGATGTCAAAAAAATTGTACTGAAGTGTTGTTTAATATACCAGTCTTATAATGTAAGTCCCGTATGGGTTGAACTTACACCTAGATTAGCAAGATTCATCTTCTCACAGCTAATGAATGGACTATACCTTGAATTCACAGCTTTTCGTAATCAGATTTCACTTGAAACCTTAACTGATACTAGGCTATCAATGAATCACGTCTAAACGGAGCGTTATATGGTCATGCTCCCTTATCTGCTCATGAGCTTTCTAGAGAATGCCCTGTTCTCGTGAACTGCGACCAAAGGTGTATTCTTTCTAGGTATCCTGTAGGCTAATACCTTTCCCTCGTGAATACATTAAGTCACGCGATTTTCACGCGAAAATACGCGAATACACGCGCGCGCGTGCGTGCGCGTGTGTGTATTAGCCAAAGCCATCTTTATACCATCTACTTCCATAATTCAAGTAGTGGCACGGACTCCACCTTATAAATTAGTCTCCCCAACTTTGCCTAAGCAATATGGTACTAAACCTTGCGTGCTTTGAAATTATAGAAAATGGGTCTTGGACCTAATTTCAACAGTACAATGGCAAGGTCAAGAAGTATCCATGCAATGACATCATTCATAGCCGTTGTAGGCACAACAATGAGCTCGAGGTCGTTGGAGAGGAACACGGAAGTTGGGCATGGAGATTGCATTCGGGGAGGCACCCGTAGCATGGAGCCCAGAGCAGTGCCGATGATGAGCTCCCATGGTCGATCGGTCTGGGCGAGGTAGGCGAGCATCGAGTGGAGGAGGAAGAATAGATACACATGCCCTGAGGCTATGCCGTCTGGGAGGAGTTTGGGAAGGGTTTGTATGTTTCAATCCAACTAGACAATAGCCTAGCTACTAGAAGGGTTGCACGCATGCATGTCTGATACATTGGGTTGATAGGAATGTTCTCTTGATAGTCTCCCAACAAGAGCCTCAATACAATCACACTGAGCCAATTCTTGTGCCTAAATTAGTATTCAATTCATACCCTCCATCCGCTTCAGTATCTCATTCTTCATCTGGTAAACCACATCACATGAACATGACATCTCCTCCCACTGCATTCCCAGTAGAGAAAAGAAGCCACTATTAAGTGATAAACAGAGCTCCAATGATACAACCACTTTAGCTAAAGCTAGCACATCATCTACGCATAGTCATGGAACAACCGGAACACTAGAACAGCTAAAGAAACCAATGCCAACCGAATCATCTTCCCAACTCCAAACCACCACTAGCTGGCAAAGAAGATGTTCCTTCACCTGGGCGAAGCCAGCAGCAGTCAGGGGCGCGTCTGAGGCATCAAAGCAGCAAGGGCCGAGGTGACCGAAAAAGTAGCAAGGGCCCGAGCCACGTCCAGGGTTGCGTGCGAAGCTCCCCGGGGGCTCTGGAGAACTCAAGACAAGAGGGCCTGGGCACATTCGGAGTCTCTTGACGAAGCACCCTTCCGGCCACTGTTCGCCATTCCCCTTGAGGCGTCCATCTTCCAATGCTCCACCTGATGAAATCCCCCAAGGATGAGCCTACTTGACATCTCAGCCCTCCCGGGTTGCTCCCTGGAATTGCGAGCGCTGCAGCAACAGGGTTGCCCAGGCCTCCAGCTTGCTGCCTCCCTCGGCCTACCCAACACCCCCGCTGACCAGCCTTTGCCTCCCACACCCCTCTCCCAGACCTACCAAGTAGGTGTCACACGTGTTGCAGAGCATGAGGCGACAGATGCCTCCACGGGATAGACTGGCGATGGTGCTATGCACTTGGAGGAGGTTGGTGTCATGCACCTCCAACCCTAGGGAGGCCGGATCGCCGAGATGAGGAGGTCCCCGGGGGAGGCCAGGCAACCAAAGTGTGGAGGACCCCGGGGGTGCCAGGTTGCCAAGGTGAGGAGGCCTTCAAGGGAGGCTTAGTCACTGAAGAGAGGTGTTCCTTGAGTAAGCTGGGTCGTCGAGGTGAGGAGGTCCCCGGGGGGAGGTCAGGACATAGTGGTTGATGCGAAGCCTGAACCAACGAAGGCCGAGGCCATACTCGGGCAGACATCGGCACCGTCGTCACGTAGACTGAGGCGGACCTGACGATGACTTATGGTGAAGTCGTTGCAGGTGGAGCCTGTCATAGTGCCATAGATTCCGCCTGTGGTGAAGGGTCTTTGGCACATGACTTGTGGTGAAGCCATCGCAGGCGGAGGCTGTCGCAGCCAACACAACACTAGGGCAAGCAAAGGTGACGTGGAGTTGATGAAGCCAACGCGACACAAGCGGAGATGGAGGTCGAGGCCGACGGAGATTGAGGGCGGAGTCGGGCGGACGTAGGCTCCAGTGATGAGTGGCATAAGGACCTCTAGGGCCAGCCGAAAGTGGAGTAGAGACCAGAGCTGTGCCAAGTAAAGCCCTGGGGGAGGTCGAGGCGCGAGGTCGTCCACCTCTAGGGGGAGTCCGAGACGACCCCAAACTCGCCCGTCGACCTTTTGTGCCTTCATCTTCCTAGGCAACATGGCTTCTCGCTCGGGATCCCCATGGACGGTGCCAACTGTCATTGGTACGAGTCTGACAGTTAACTTGTAAGCACCACCAGTAGGATACGAAGACCACCATGGGTGCGAAGAGATCTCGAAGTAGCACAACCACCATGAAGAGACCTCGAAGTATCACCATCACCACCAACAATTGAATTAAAAAAAGTGTATTAGGATTACAAGAGTGGCTTCCTCTCTTTCATTACAAAGGGTCCTATTTATAGGGAAAGAGGGGGTGACCTGTGTAGTTATAACTTTGCTCTTAGGGTTTGGCCTACTCCTGGGGGTATTTTGATTATTTGCTCTATGTAGGCCTCACTGTAGGATCAAGGATGACCGACTAAAGGGGGGTGAATAGCAGGTTATAAAATTCTTGCCTAATTAAATAAGTTATAGCAATTTATCACAAGACAAAAGTGAAATATAAACCAAGCCTATTCAATTCTAGTATTTCTAGGCAATCAATATAGCATAAGCTAACAAGCACAATAGAGTATGAACAATGTATCAAATTGCTTAACAAAGATATAAATGCTAAAGCAAGGCAAAGAAATGATCACAATGAGACACGTGATGTTTTCTTGTGGTATCGAAGACTTGCCAGTCTTCATTAGTCCACGTTGAGAAAAGCTCAAGCGTCCTTAGACCGGCTCCACGAATTAAACCTCACACCTCGATCACTAGTGGTAGCTCTTCCTCCGCTCCGGAGATGGCGAACTCCAAACCACTCACAAATCGGCTCGGCTTCTTCACAATCTTCTTTGAAGAAGTCTCCGCACAATCAACCTCCTTGCCGTCTAGGTACCGACAAGCACCAAGAGAATAGACCGATGAATTCACTTGACGACGCTCAAGTGCAAATAGATCAACTAGAATTGAATGTACTTGAAAAATCTCTCCACAACTCAAAATGATTGCTCAAGTGAGAAAAGAGAGTGAAGTGAATGCTCTAGGGTTCAAATATGATCAATGCAAGTTCAGCAGCCTACCCTTGGGCAGGTGGGGGGTATTTATACCCTCACCAACCAAAACGAGCCGTTGTAAAAAATTAATCCTGAAAAATCAGAAAAATCAGAACTACTGCAGTACAAAGTGCGGTACTACCGCACTTTATCAGAGCACACAAGAACGGCTATGTCGATATCGTAACTAGTCGTTTAAATTTCAGAGCGGTACTTATCATAGATTGTAAATACGGTACTACCGCGATCGCGTTGTTCCGCCGTGCTAGTTCCGTACTTCCGATTTCTGGTCAATTAAGTTTTTCTCAGGGTACTCTCTGAAAAAACATTTCAAAAATCGGTAGTTCCGCCATTGAGAATCCGGTACTACCAATTTCTGTTGAGTATAAATCCCCAGAAGGGTGCTCTTTGGAAAAAATATACCGCTCAATATCCGGTACTACCGTGATGCGGTAGTTCCGCAAGTGGTTGCGGTACTACCGATTTTACTAAGAGAGCACAGTGAGTCTTCAAACTTATTTTTAAATACATGTATGATCCTAAATTGATCCAATGTGCACCAAAATATGCTATTAAGCTATTTTCAAGGATCCCTCTTAATAGTACGGCATCTAACTTGTAATTCGGTCTTCCGTCTTTTCTCCTAAGACCGGTAAAATCAAAAAAAGATCCTATATTTTATGTACCTCGATTTTGATCCTTCTAGACATCAATTTTCCATGCAGCTTGTTCTTGTCCATTTTCATACATAAGACTCTGTTTATACAATCTTAACACACACATTACTCCTATATTCGTAAAACGTCATTAATTACCAAAACCCTAAATTTAAGGGCCTAAATGTTTTCACCCACCAAGTCCAAGACCCCGGGTTGGCTCAGGGTTCTCCTAAGGACGGTCTTGCGTATTTCACTTGGGATTGTCCTAGGGTCTTCCTTGGGATGGTCTTGCATACTTCGCCCCGGTTGGCCTAGGATTTTCCTAGGGACGGTTTTGCATACTTTGCCCGGGATTGGCCTGGGGTCCTCCTAGGAACAAGCTTGCACACCTTGCTTGGGGTCGGCTTCGGACGCCTCTGAGACCGGTCTTGTGTACTCTGCCTGGGGTCATCCCTAGACCCTTCTAGGGTCGATCCCGCATACTCCGCCTAGGGTTGATCCCGGAGTTGGCTCAGGGTAGACCTTCCAATAGGCGTCATCTCTCCTAGGTGGTTGTGAGCCTGAGGTACTGTGGGGACCCTCCCCAGACAAACGGGTCAGAACGATAAGGGTCTGGTTGGAGGTTCTCTAAGTAGGATACGATCTCTACTCGTATTGGATAAACATCCAGCTGGAGGCTTTCCGAGTTGAATATGATATTTAATCGTATCATATAAGAATTCGATTAGAGATTATATAAAAGGAGGTGCAGGGCTGAGGGAGGGATTAAGAGACACACACATTGAAATCTTAGTCGCTATCTCTCATAACCCTTACTGTGCACACTGGTGCTAGCACACATTGACACACGATATTTTATCTCTGGACATGTGGACATCGGTAGAGACGCTGCTGCGACTGCGATACTGATTGGGACGATCATGAGGAGACGGTTGACCAGAGGATAATCAACTACTTACACTACACCAAGACACGTTTCGTTGAATTGGCCGCTTCAACTCTATTTCTGCTGCACTATGCATCTAGTAGTAATTATCTATGATCTCTTATTCGTATAACTTTCTAATTTACACATTAGAAAATTTTAATATATGATAGTGTAATCCACCCATATCCCAACACCTTTGCCTGTTGCTCCTTTCCCTTTCCCCATCTCAGGAACCATAGCCTCGTGCACCGGTGAGCCACGCCGTCAGGACGTGCGGGAGATGCCCTCACGCTGGTGGGGCGGCGACGCCCTCATCACCGTCATGGGCACCATTTTGCTTGGATGAGTGCTCCGAATAAGCTGTTAGATCCAGACTCTGACCGCATGCTTTGATCTAACTGGGTTTACTTCCTAGGTACAGGTATAAATGTGATGAACACAATTAAACCCACGGAGCAACGTACTTATAAGTGGTATTGGGCCTTCGCCCCCCAAAAAACTAGTCCAATGTATGAGGCTCCCTCACACTTATAAGTTGTGTTTTCTTCTCTCCCATAACCAATGTGGGATTATTCCTAACAATCTCCCCCTCACACATTGGTTGGACACTTCTGCAACCATGAGGTCCAAGAAGATGTTAGACGTATGGGCTTTGATACCACTTGTTAGATCCGGACCTTAGCCGTATGCTTAGGTCTAACCGGGTTTACTTCCCGGACCACATGTCTAAATGGACTGAACACAACTAAGTCCACAAAGTAACGTATTTATAAGTGGTATTGGTCTTTCTCCCCCTCAAAAGACTAGTCTAATGGGTGGAGCTCCCTCACACTTATAAATTATGATTTCTCCTCTCTTACAACCAATATAGAATTATTCCTAAAATAAGCTATCTAACATATTTGGTGGCAGGATGCAAGGCATTCCTGACGGCTTTTTCCTGATAAATGGCTCAGATCCGTCATTCCACGGTTTCTGGTAGTGTGGTTTTGGTTCGGCCTCCATTCTGATCCTTAGCCTTTTTTTTTTGTCCTACCAATAATGTACAAATCTTACTAGCTACTCCATCATCTTTTGTATTAGACGAGTAGGTAGCTGGGCGGGCATAATGCAACTGTGCTCTCGCATAAGAATGCGTCCCGTCACAATTTTTTAATTTAACTTGTACTGTACACAAAAGTATACAAATGTGCTACATGAAGAATAGTACTAGTACATCCGTCAGTGGAATGAGCGTATGGGAGGCCATCTGAACGTCTAAAATGCCGTACATTGGTTATGTTACCGAGTGGATTAAACAACACAAGCTCACGACAGTGAACATGACGATGTTTCAAGTCTGAGTAACATAGAGTAATATATAGGCAGCCCCTCAAGTTAATTTCATTACATTATTGAACAGCTGGATAAAACACACTGTATATTGGATCTGAATCCACTTTAGATTTTATCGAGTTTACTTTTCGATCTCTAGGTTTTAAATAGGCTCACACTTATAAGTTATGCTTTTTTTCTCTCTTATAATTTATGTGAAACTATTTTTTCTAATATTATAGTAGGAATATTACACACTGTAGTAGGAGTATTACAAGACACCGCACAACACATGAAAAATATTGGCACACAAACGAAGAAAGATGCTAGCATACATAAATATGCAGACTCCGCAAGGCAGATCCGCAGATGACTCAACCGAATGGCTTACGACTGCGACGGACGACTTAACCCAATGGCCCTTTTCTTTTAATCAAACAAAAAAATAAAATAGTATCTTTATTATCTTTTCAAAGTAATTTATGGAGATAATTTTTTCAAAATATCTTATCAACTTATTAGCATTCGATTTGTTCACATAAACCTTATGGACACCGTCGATCTGGAGAGCTAGGTTGGCACATTTATTTTCAACTTTCTTCCTTTACATTTATTTCCATTTCCATTTGTATGATGAGCAGTAGACGGTGGAAGAAGTTTATTTTTCTTTCGATTTTTGGTGAAAGAGGTGCATGCGTAGTGCCTGGCACAAATACATATGTACACTTAACAGTTAAAAAAAAAGAAGAATAAAGGGCCTAATTCGAGCTTTAACGGCAGTCACTTCTGCATGCATCGATCTTATTGAATTCTGCCTGGAACAAAGGCAAATACTAGAATATGATACGTGCCTGTCGTCGTAAGCAAAGAAAAAGCTATGCAAAACAAAGCTAGCTAGTTAAAGAATGCCATGACCGGAGCTTCTGTTGTCCCCGGAATCATCAAACCGGAATCCTATTGTGATACTAGCACTAGTCCAGGACGTGTCACTATTATAGAAATCATTATCATAAATGATTTAAAAATATCATCACAGACGGTTTTCTGAACCGTTTGAATTTATAGGTCAGTGATAATACGAGATCATCATAGACGGCTTTCGAACCGTCTGTGATGTAAATATCATAGACGGTTTTTAACTAAAAACTGTCTGTGATATATAAAAACCATCTGTGATAGCTGGATGTTTTTTAGTTAAAAATCGTCTGTGATTATCAGCTATCACATACTGTCTTTAGTTAAAAAACCGTCTGTGATATTTTTTCTACCCCTAAATTTATTTCTGTTTATTGGCTAGCCTCAGAAAATGCTAACTATGCCCTCTGAAATAAGCAGATCAACATGTATATGTATACATCCAATTCACATCTCAATTCATTTCACAAACATAGAACATTCAATTCACATCTCAATTTATTTCACAAATATAGAACTTCCAATTCACATCTCAATTCATTTCACAAATATAAAACATCCATTAACAAATACACAATTACAAAAGATCTACATTGCATTTGTACTTAGATAGTAACATTGCATTTTTTATTGCTCTATCACTCCGAAATCGAGGTCTCGCGAAAGAAATAGATCCATAATCAACGAACTTGTCAGGCTGCACAACCAATACTTGGATGGTGCATAATTGCCATCCAAGTATTGCTTGTACAGCCTGACAAGTCGTTGATTATGGATTATTCCTTTCGCGAGACCTCGATTCCGGAGTGACAGAGCAATAAAAAATCATTCTACGTTATGAAACTCTCCATCTTTTCTTATGACTTTAGCCACCAAAAAGTGCGCACACTCTACTCGAATTTGTGCAAGGTCGGTCTGTTGCATTGTAGTTGTCGAGATGGACGCAGTCTGTCGATAGAAATATCAATATGCGTATATATATAACATGATAAGTATGAAATAATTATGGGAAGATTGACAAATCTTTGAATTGGTGATCTTCGAGGAATCGAGGAGTAGTCTCATATGGTGGCAAACGTAGAATCCACATGTATTGCCCAGTGTCTACTGGTGGCACTGCAAAAAATAGAATGTGTTAATTCAAGAAGTATTACTACCAACTGTTGCATAGGATTAATTAATGTGTACTAGTGAATACCGAAAATTTTTGAACATATTTCAGGTCGTTGGCCCCTTGCGTCGAAAGACCTACCTTTGCAATGTACATGGCAAACGACCTACGTGATTCAAAATAGTTAACCTTAGTCATTCGGAAGGAAAGAAAGAATACAATATAGTTATTTATAGAGAAAATATACTTACCTATCAAGTAATTGGCTGACAATTGTGTAGTCAGTTTTATTTTTACTTAGGGAATCAAGATATATTGCCTTGTTCCATTTTGGTACAATTACTATTAAAATTCAGTGGAACCCTTGAATGTAGGGCATAATTATGTATTCCTTATCGCGGTGAGCCAGTAGTGCTGCTGTAACGTACCTCTCGACGAAGGATGCATCCTCGATGATGGTATGCATGGCGACCAAGTGTAGATCCAGGAAACCAATAGATGATATGGATGATCCAGCTTCAGTCACCATGTATCTATATATATACACGAAAGCAACAAATTATATATGATATTTATCGGTATGACATAAATAGAGACTGTGATTATACACACTTATAGCGTCCGGCATCGAATGAGTGAGATGTCGAGAGCGTTGAGCGTGAAAAGATCAAATAAATCTTCAAAGATCACCACGAAGACACAATTATGAATATTGTGTTGTAAATGATCCGGCCTGAATTTGAAAGTGATACCTGAGCGTCGTTCTTCCTGTGGCTTATTGGTCTGTTTCATATACTAAGAGTGTAATTTCTGGCAACTAAGTCCTAAGGTTACGAGGCGCTCTACCGAGACGAGTAGCGGCTCGTCTAGCACGAATTTGCGGGTCAATGTCAGGTACGGGATGTCACCATCAGCACTCCCAATAAGGTAAGTCCCAAAATATTGATCTCTTCTTTCAGATGTTCTTCTCATGAGCTCTCAATTTACGTCCCTTTCCGAGAACAACATCTAAATCCTTGACCATATTATAAACCTCTTTTCCGCTTAAATGCTTGGAGCTGAATCGTCTTCCTTCTCTCCGTCAAATTGTTTCTTTATCTTGCGGTATGGGTGAGCCCTCCGAAGGAACCGGCGGTGACGCATGTACACGGTTATGCGTAAGTGTTTCATCCACACACTCTTGGTACCATCTAAGTAGTGAGTAGAAATTTTCACACCTTTTGTACTCTGGATCGACAGGTTAGCAAGGGCAGAATAATCATTTACGGTGCAGAATAATAAGGAGTGAAAAGTGAAGTTCTCTCATTTGTATGCATCCCATATCTGTACCCCTTCGTTCTATAATACTTTTAGATCTTCCACCAACGGTGCTAGGTACACATCAATATCATTTTTAGGTTGCTTTGGCTCTTAGATAAGTATCGACAGCAAAATATACTTTCACTTCATACACAACCAAAAAGAAAAGTTATAGATGCAAAGAGTTACGGGCCAAGTGCTATCGGCTGCTCATGCTACTGTAAGGATTCATTCCATTTGTACTCAATCTAAACCTTATATTTCTCGGTTCTACACCGAAATCTGCAAACCTCTTATCGATGTTTTTCCACTGGGCGGAATCAGCAAGGTGTCTCAGCATTCCATCCTTCTTGCGCTCCTCCGAGTGCCAACGCAGCAGTCTTGCCTTATTTGGATTCGCAAAAAACCACTTCAAACGAGGAATTATAGGAAGATACCATGCCACCTTTGCAGGAGATCCTTTCTTTACCTCTGTTCCCTTGCTATCATCTTGTAACATCCCAAATTTTGTTTTTATTTGAAGGAATAATTTTTAAATTAATTAATTCAAATTATTTGTATTTTTCAGAGTTAAAAGTTTCTGTTTCAAACTAAATATACTTATCAAATTGGGTAGAAAATATTTTTATTAAATCCCAATTAGTCCCAGAAGGTTCCCTGAATTTTTCTGGATTTTTCAAAATTTATTTGGTATTTTTCTGAGTTTTCTAAAGCTAAATAGCATTTTTGGAAAATCAAAAAGGAAATTAATACCCAAACTCTCCCTCAGGCTGCCAAGTGTCGCCCATCGGGCCGTCCCACGCCGTCGGATTCCCCCTCAGCCGTCCGATCTGATTTAAACCTTCTCCCCGCTTTCCCTCTCTCCGCTCGTGACGCGTGTTGCGCATCGGGCCGTTTATTCGCCGCCCGACTTGATCCTCGCCACCCGCTGTCACTTACCGCTTCGGCCGCCTTCCCCTTCGCTCCTGCCGCCACGTGGAGCGATCGGGACCATTCGCCATTTTCGAATCTCATCCCGGTCGTCCGTAGCAACTTAACCCTCCACCCGAAACCCCAACGGCTCAGATCAAGTCTCCCTTGCCGGATGGGATCTCAGCCGCACCTCCTCACTTACCCCTTCGCTCAGCGTCCAACGGCCCCGATCTTTTCCTCCTGCCACGCGTCACCAATCCATCCAGCGCCCGTTTTCTTTCCTCGTTTTTCTCTCTCGCTGACGTGCGGACCCCGCCTGTCAGATCCGTCGCCCCCGCCACCTTCCTTCTTCCTCGCGCGATCGCCGCCAGTTGCCGCCATTAAAGCCGAAACCGAAGCTTTGATTGCTTCGGTTTCCTTCCCGTTTACTTCCCCGTGCCAGTGGAAAATTAAACCCCCGCTTCCACCGCGTCCGTTTCTGGCATAAAGACGCGCGTTATGCCTCTCCTCGCCGTCGCATTCATCCTTCCCGAGCCTTTTAGCTCCGGCGAACTTCGCGCGGCTGTTACACCCCTGCCCGGTCTATAAAACCCATACCCCGAGGTCCCTCTACCGCTGCCGCTCCTCCCTCAACTCTCAAGCGAACCACCCGAGCGCCAGAGCCCTCCCTACGCCCGATTTCTTCCCCGCGGCTTCAAGTACTCCGGCGAGCAATTCCGGCCGCTTCAGGCTTCCTCGTTCCTCGTCGACGCCCCCCCGACGTTGCTGGTGCCAAGGCGATCTCCGACGACCCCTTCCCCGAGCTGCTGCACCACCGGATCTCCTTCGCCGCCGTGAGGTTCCCCTCCGACCGCCGCCCCTTGTCGCCGATTCTTCCCTCCGGTCACCCTCGGCCTCCGCGCAAGGTACCAGTGAACTCCCTGCGTCCTTCTCTTCATTTCGGTACCCTCGCCGGCGCCGCCGATCACCGAGCTCGGCGACTCGCCCCGAGCACCGCCGCCGCCGGCCGCCACGTCGGCCGCCGAGCCGAAGTTGGCGCAGCGTGGCGCGGTCGGCGCCACGCCGGCGCCACCCGACGTCTCCGCCACCTCGCGCGCCTGTCCACGCCGGCATAAAGCCGCGGCGTGGCAGCCACGCGGCAACCACGCGTCGACCACGCCGCGCCACGCCCGCACCACCCCGCCTCGTGCACCCGCTCGCCACCTCACCTCATTCTCGGTCCATGGACTCGGTCCACGGCACCGGGCCCCACTGTCGACCTCGTCCGAATATATTAACCCTAGGGCTGACGTCATAATTACTCTTTTCCTTTAGAAAAATAAATCGTGCTGACGTCATAAATCCTTTTCGGTTTAAAATTTAATCCAGAAAATAGCCTTTTTCTTTTATTTTGTATTTAAACTTTGGAAGGCTATAACTTTTGCATTTTAACTCCAAATTGACCCATTCAAATTTCTAAATTCATCTAAAATTCCAAAATTTCATTTGGTATATTTATTTTTAATTTTTGAGTTTTTATTTTATTTTATTTATTTGGTTCTTCTCGTTTCTCGTGTAGAATCTGATCTGTCCGACGATTTTCAAGAGCAACTTCGGGAAGATTCCAACATAATTCCAAAAGGCAAGTCTCCTTGACCATTTTGCTCCCATGTGTTATAAATAGTTTTTGCAAATTATTTTAAATTAACTGCATTGCTATGTTTAGTAAATTGATAATTTAAATTCTAAAAATTTAGCTAAGCAACCAATTTGTTATGCCCTCTTTTGAAAATTATGTACCATGTATCCTTGTCAACCTAGGATAAATCTTTGACTCAATAATGAGTTAGTATTACTTTGTTGAATTTAATAACATTAGTAGATGCTTAGTCTAGCTGATAAATGTAAAAATGCTTATATGAGAAAAATGATTAAGGAATGTTTTGGATTTCATGTTTTGTTTGAAAAGTGGTAATAGATTTTACCACTGTAAATTTTAAAAATAAAAATGAAAGTCAAGGTGAAATTGACGAGGGTGGATGGGATGTTGGGTCAAAAGCGGTTTAGCACGATAAATGGGTTTGTGAATGATCCACCCTAGTCGTCTAAGGACCGATTCTTGTGTTTGTCCAATCTGAGTAAAACAGTACAACCACAAGTTAAAATGGGTACAACCTAGCTAATTAACATATAATAGTTTAGTCTTTGTGTCACTATTGGAAAATGGGTATCGTGGATTTATTGATTACTCAAAGTGAGGGGCGTGGATTTATCTTGCACTCACATGGCGCAAGAGGGGGCTTCTGAATGTGGTGGATTTAACCCTTCAGCGGTGAAACCTCAGCGAGTGATATAAAACTATACTAGAGTAGGTGAAAAGCTTTGTGATATTTTATCTGGGTCTCATGCCAAAGGAAGCGTGTTGACTGTTAGGATAACATATCTCTTGTGGGTAAAGTTGTACGCACTCTGCAAAGTAATAAAACTATTCGAATAGCCGTGCCCACGGTCAAGGGCGGACAAGGAATGCATTCACATAGTAGAGATTTGACTTTGAATTTAAAAAGAAAAGGTTTTGAAAAACTAGAGAGTGGATGGAACTCTCGTGATTTTGGTCTAGTGGTTGTAACCAGTTCAGGTGGGTATTAAACTCTATTTTGAATCTTGGCGGAGATAGCCTAATTATCAGTGGTGGTGGATGTAACCTTCACTAAGGTACTTATTAAAATTTAGATTATGAAAATTCAATGTTTAACAAAATGCTTTTAGTAATAGTATATAAATTTGAAATAAAATGCTGGTTTGTGCAAAAGAGCCATATAGCCTTCATTTGTTCAACCTTGCATCTACTGCATCTTTCCCAAGACTTGCGGAGTACTTTATGTACTCGCATACTACACTTCACAACAATTCTCAGAGGAGGTTGAAGCTCAGGAAGGAGACTACGACTACTGCTCCGCTTGCGGCTGCGATGGATTCTTTCCGGAGGACTAGGTCTCGTTGCTCAAGTCAATTGCCTGTGGCAGATTGATGGGTTGTTTATTTGAATATTTTGCTTCCGCTGTTTTATTTTGTGTAAGAGGTTCAGTGAACCGCAGATGTAAGGCCTTGGGCCAGGACTTATGTATTTCAGTTATTATTGTAATAAAGCATTGTTGGCAATGTATCATTTTGTCTGATTATCTGTGTGTACTAGCATTGATCTGGGACTAGTACTGCAATACACAGGGGGGTCCGGGAGTTTCTACTCCAGGGTCCCACAGAAGTGGTATCAGAGCCAACTTGACTTTAGGACGAGCCCTATGTTTTAGTAAGCCTTAAGGAGTTATGTTTAATAAAAATTTATATAACAAAAACTTAAGTTTCTTTGCTTCTACTCTTCTCTTACTTAGTATCTTGTTCTTTTCTTCCTGGTCACTTTATAAAAGATTTACTGATCTCTCCTATTTTCAAATTTGTAGATGGCAGGTTCTTCGTCGTCAGCTCCATGGGATCACCTTTCTCACGGTAAGAGCGAGGGAGCATTTGTGAGTCTTCTACGGCAGTTGATGCAGCATCTGAAGTACACTCAGCAGCCCATTTTCAGAGGGTGAAAGACCAGGATTATGACTATGGATTCATGGTCCATGGAGGTGTTTATTTACGCCAAGACGGGAAGATTGACTCGGTGGAATGTCATATTGAGCATCCTCGGACCCACTGCTCGGATGCTATCCAAGACGCGGCTCAGATGGCGATTGCAGAGTTGTGCAAGAGGCATAAGGAAGAATCTGCGATATCGCCCTTCAGCTTCTTTCCGACTACGAGAGCGGGATGCACTCACCCGAGCCTTTCCAGTTGTGGTGGATGACCTCGTCTGTCCCACTGTGCGGCTTACTCAGCGACTTCATCGACCTACGCCAGAGCACTACGGGAGATAGGACTTCTCCGGATGCTGCTTACTTCGAGTTACGACCACTCTGACACTCTTCGAGCCCAGCTGCTTCAGAGTGAGTCCGCTCACGCTGACGCAGTTCAGGCGAGGATTGCTGCCGAAGCAGAGGTGGAGCGTCTCCGAGCTGCCACTACTACACCGACCGCCCGCCCTGCCGCTACCACGCCGATTTCGAGACCCGCACTGTGCTCATCTGCGCGGAAAAGTGTGCGACGCCTCGGTCCACCACCCAGCATCGATATGGAGATTCTAGCAGAGGACGCCACCGCCTGCTCCATCGCTGCGTTCCACCGAGTCGATCTCGGTCCCGGCCACCGAACAATCGCGCTACATGTGGATGAGTCATTCCACGATTCCGAGGAGGATCTGAGGAGCGCATCATCGTGGAGGATGAGTAGATGTTAGATAGTAGTACCCTTTTTAGTTATTTCCGATATTAGAACGCTTTATGATAATGTGATGTAATAAATGGAATGTACTGAGCCTCGTGCACTTGTGGTACAACCATTCTTAAAAATTAATATGAATTTCAAAAGTTGCGTTCATTGGTTGTTGTTTTGTTCTTGAGTGTTGGTTTGGGATATTGTTAATTACCCCCACTTCTTATCTATGCTTTTCTCTCTTACCTTGTGCTTTTCTTCGTGGAACTTCAGATGGTGAATACAAGGAGCAACGTCAACAATAACCAAGCACCCAATGACAATAACGCCCCAATTCCACCTCCGCCAGCTCAAGCCCCGAACTTGAAGCAGATGATGGCCATGCAACTACAGTTTCTTCAGGCCTTAGCCCAGAATCAAGTTCACCAAGCTCATCAAGCACCAGCTCAACCACCCCAATCCAAGTTAGGAGAATTCATGCGGACGCGACCCCCGACTTTCGCAGGATCTGTCGATCCGTTGGAAGCGGATGACTGGATAAAGGAGGTTGAACGGAAATTAAATTTGGCGCAATGCAATGAGAATGAGAAAGTTCTTTATGCTGCCCATCAACTCAAGGGAGTTGCAGCAAACTAGTGGGAAAACTATTGCGCTGCACACCAAAATGCTCAGAATATTGTTTGGGCAGATTTTGTGCGAGCCTTCCGAACCACTCACATACCTACTAGCATCATGGAAATGAAAAGGAAAGAATTTCACCAACTACAGCAGGGAAACCTTAGTGTTTCCGCATACTTGAGTAAGTTCATTCAGCTGTCAAGATATGCAACAGAGGATGTGGCAACTGATGAAGCAAAGATTTGGAGGTTTATGGGAGGATTGGATCCTAATCTCAAGGTGCAGTTAGTATCCAATGACTATCCTACTTTTCAGCATCTGGTGAAGAAAGCCCTTGTGCAGGAATATGCCCAGCGTCAGCTCTTTGAGTCCAGAAAGAGGAAGTTTCAAGCTCAACAGTTTGCGAGCAGCTCTCGTCACCGTTCCAACTCACAGCAGTTTAGCCGGTCTCCTTTGCCCAACCAATCAATGACACCGATTTCGCACCCGCCCTTACCTCAAGCACCTCGATCCGAAATACACTCAACCTCAACGTAATAGGATTTGCAGTGCAGGAGTGCAATGCTTCAATTGCAAGAACATGGGGCATTATGCCAATAATTGTCCCGAAACGCTCAGCGGTAACCCCGGTTCGTTTCAATCTTGATCCTACACCGGCAAGAGCTCCAATCGCTGGTCAGGGACGTGTAAGCCCTCAGACTCCCAAGACCCCACAGACATTCAACAAAGAGCGCATCAATCATGTCACCGCAGAGGCAGCACAGGATACACCAGACGTGGTTCTGGGTAAGTTTCTTGTTAATTCGGTTCCTGCAATTACATTATTTGATTCTGGAGCTTCACATTCATTTGTAACAAAGGTTTTTGCTGAAAGAAATAATTGGAATGTTTGTTTGCTAAAGAATCTCATGTTAGTCCAATCACCTGGAAAAGAATTGAGGACTAATTGGGTTTGCCCTAGAGCAACCATAGATATAAACGGAGTAAAGTTCCTAGCGAACCTTATTATAATAGACTCCGAAGGTATAGATGTTATACTTGGTATGGATTGGCTGACCAAGTATAAAGGGCAAATAGATTGTGCCAATCGTGCCGTTATTATTACCAACTCGATGGGATACGATAAGATATGAGTCCAATATACCCTCAAGTAAGGGAAGTCTCATTGAGCGGCTTAAAAGGGAGAAGTTTGGAGGATGTGTCCGTAGTAAGTGAATACCTGATGTATTCCCGAGGATTTACCAGAATGCCACGGACCGAGAGATTGAATTTGTTATAAATCTGGTTCCTGGTACAGCACCAATAGCTAAGAGACCCTATCGGATGTCAGCTAATGATCTAGCGGAAGTTAAGAGGCAAATTCAAGAATTGCAAGAGAAAGGTTTCATTAGACCGAGTTCTTCACCTTGGGGAGCCCCAGTGCTTCTAGTGAATAAGAAAGATGGTAGCCGGCGTATGTGCGTGGATTATAGAGCCCTGAATGAAGTAACAATCAAGAATAAATATCCCTTGCCTCGGATCGATGATTTGTTTGATCAGCTGAAAGGATCGAGTGTTTTCTCAAAAATTGATCTCCGATCAGGATATCACCAATTAAAAATTAGATCCGAAGATATACCAAAAACAACCTTCTCTACTCGATATGGATTATATGAGTATTTGATGATGTATTTCGGTTTGACAAATGCACCAGCATACTTTATGAATTTGATGAATAAAGTATTCATGGACTATTTAGATAAGTTCGTTGTTGTCTTCATAGATGACATTCTTATCTATTCTAAGAATGAGAAAGAACATGAAGGACATCTGAGGATAGTTTTACAAAGATTAAGAGAACATCAATTATATGCCAAATTCAGCAAATGCGCATTTTGGTTAAAGAAAGTTGAGTTCTTAGGACATGTAATTTCTGCAGAAGGTGTATCGTAGAGATCCGTGAAAAGTTAAGGATGTGCTTAATTGACTCAACCCAAGACGAGAATGTAATCCAAGTTTTCGGGACTAGCAGTTTACTATCGCTGCTTTATTGAAGGATTTTCCAAGATCGCGGACCTCGACCCGCTTATTAAAGAAAGAAAAGAAATTTGAATGGAGTAAATCTGTGAGGACAGTTTCCAGAGCTAAAGAAGAGGTTAACTTCATCGCGATTCTGCGGTTGCCCGATATTAGGAAAGACTTTGAAGTTTATTGTGACGCATCGAGACAAGGACTTGGTTGCGTACTAATGCAAGAAGGAAAAGTGGTAGCTTATGCATCAAGGCAGTTAAGACCGCATGAAGAAAATTATCCCACTCATGATTTAGAGCTAGTCTTTGTTGTGCATGCTCTAAAGTTATGGAGGCATTACTTAATCGATGAATCGGTGTGAGATATATACTGATCATAAAAGTTTAAAGTATATATTTACCCAACTGACCTCAACTGAGACAAAGAAGATGGCTGGAATTGATAAAGGATTATGATGTGGGAATACACTATCATCCCGAAAAAGCTAATGTAGTAGCTGATGCTTTGAGTCGGAAGAGTCATATGAATAATCTGTCAATTCCAGATAAACAGTTAACCCTCCATGAAGAATTTCAACAATTAAATTTGGAAATAGTTAACGAAGGTATTCTGCAGCATTGAAGGTTCACCCTACCTGGAAGATCGATCAAAGCAAATTTCAACGAGAGGATGAATATGTTAAAGAAATTAAAGAAAATATGAAGAAAGATAAAGCGCCTGGATTTTCAGAAGATGAAGAAGGGACTCTTTGGTTTGGAAAGAGAATCCTAGTACCTGAGAAAAAGGAAATAAAAGATTTAATCTTAAAAGAAGCTCATGAAGCAGATATTCAATTCATCCTGAAGTACAAAAATGTATCAAGATCTAAAAGAAAGTTACTGGTGGACCAGTATGAAAAGGGAAATTGCAGAATATGTAGCCTTATGTGATATATGTCAGCGAGTTAAAGCAGAGCATCAAAGACCTGCTGGTCTTTTGCAACCCTTGCAGATACCTGAATGGAAATGGGAGGAAATCGGAATGGACTTTATAACTGGACTACCAAAGACCAAATCCGGTTATGATTCAATTTGGGTTATAGTGGATCGCTTAACAAAAGTTGCCCATTTCATACCAGTTAAGACCACTTATTCGGGAGATAGATTGGCAGAGCTTTATATGTCAAGGATTGTGTGTTTGCATGGAATCCCAAAGAAGATTGTATCAGATAGAGGATCCCAATTCACCTCAAGATTTTGGCGGAAGCTTCATGAAGTTTTGGGAACAAATTTAAATTTCAGCACTGCCTATCATCCTCAAACCGATGGTCAGACAGAAAGGGTAAATCAAATCTTAGAAGATATGTTGAGAGCATGTGCATTAGCTAATAAAGACAGTTGGGACCGAAGTTTGCCCTATGCAGAATTCTCTTACAATAACAGCTATCGCCTAGTCCAAGATGTCTCCATTCAAGCTTTATATGGCGTAAAATGCAGACACCCTTGTATTGGTCAGAGACAGGAGAAAGTCAAGTTTTTGGACCTGATATTTTGAAACTAGCAGAAGAGCAAGTTCGTTTAATTCGAGACAGGTTGAAAACGGCATAGACCAGGCAAAAGAGCTATGCAAATAATCGTCGCAGAATGTTAGAGTTTGCACCAGGAGATCATGTGTATCTGAAAGTATCGCCTTTAAAAGGAATGCGTCGATTCAGAGTTAGTGGCAAGCTTGCTCCAAGATATATTGGACCATTTCCAATTATAGCCAGAAGAGGTGAAGTCGCTTATCAGCTAAGGCTCCCATCACAACTGTCAGATGTGCATGATGTGTTTCATGTGTCACAATTGAAGAAGTGCTTAAGAGTGCCAGAGGAGCTGATGCCTTTAGAAGAAGTGGATCTAAAAGAGGATCTCTCATATCCAGAGTTTCCAGTCAAGATTTTAGAAGAAGTGAAACGTCGTACCCGAAACAAGACCATCAAATTTTGCAAGGTGCAATGGAACAATTGTCCAGAGTCGGAAGCCACTTGGGAGCGAGAATAAGATCTCAGAGCGGAGTTCCCTAGTCCCTTTTCCATTCCTTCCAAATCTCGGGGTCGAGATTCTTTCTAAGGGGGGTAGGTTTGTAACATCCCAAATTTTGTTTTTATTTGAAGGAATAATTTTTAAATTAATTAATTCAAATTATTTGTATTTTTCAGAGTTAAAAGTTTCTGTTTCAAACTAAATATACTTATCAAATTGGGTGGAAAATATTTTTATTAAATCCCAATTAGTCCCAGAAGGTTTCCTGAATTTTTCTGGATTTTTCAAAATTTATTTGGTATTTTTCTGAGTTTTCTAAAGCTAAATAGCATTTCTGGAAAATCAAAAAGGAAATTAATACCCAAACTCTCCTCAGCTGCCAAGTGTCGCCCATCGGGCCGTCCGCGCCGCGGATTCCCCCTCGTCCGTCCGATTTAAACCCTCTCCCCGCTTTCCCTCTCTCCGCTCGTGACGCGTGTTGCGCATCGAGCCGTTCATTCCCCGCCCGACTCGATCCTCGCCACCCGCTATCACTTACCGCTTCGGCCGCCTTCCCCTCCGCTCCTGCCGCCACGTGGAGCGATCGGGACCATTCGCCATTTTCGGATCTCATCCCGGTCGTCCGTAGCAACTTAACCCTCCGCCCGAAACCCCAACGGCTCAGATCAAGTCTCCCTTGCCGGATGGGATCTCAGCCGCACCTCCTCACTTACCCCTTCGCTCAGCGTCCAACGGCCCCGATCTTTTCCTCCTGCCACGCGTCACCAATCCATCCACCGCCCGTTTTCTTTCCTCGTTTTTCTCTCTCGCTGACGTGTGGACCCCGCCTGTCAGATCCGTCGCCCCCGCCACCTTCCTTCTTCCTCGCGCGATTGCCGCCAATTGCCGCCATTAAAGCCGAAATCGAAGCTTTGATTGCTTCGGTTTCCTTCCCGTTTACTTCCCCGTGCCAGTGGCAAATTAAATCCCCGCCTCCACCGCGTCCGTTTCTGGCATAAAGACGCGCGTTACGCCTCTCCTCGCCGTCGCATTCATCCTTCTCGAGCGTTTTAGCTCCGGCGAACTTCGCGCAGCCGTTACACCCCTCCCCGGTCTATAAAACCCGTACCCCGAGGTCCCTCTACCGCTGCCGCTCCTCCCTCAACTCTCAAGCGAACCACCCGAGCGCCAGAGCCCTCCCTACGCCCGATTTCTTCCCCGCGGCTTCAAGTACTCCAGCGAGCAATTCCGGCTGCTTCAGGCTTCCTCGTTCCTCGTCGACGCCCCCCGACGTTGCTGGTGCCAAGACGATCTCCGACGACCCCTTCCCTGAGCTGCTGCGCCACCGGAGCTCCTTCGCCGCCGTGAGGTTCCTCTCCGACCGCCGCCCCTTCTCGCCGATTCTTCCCTCCGGTCACCTCGGCCTCGCGCAAGGTACCGATGAACTCCTGCGTCCTTCTCTTCATTTCGGTACCCTCGGCGGCGCCGCCGATCACGAGCTCGGCGACCCTCGGGCCCGAGCACCGCCGCCGCCGGCCGCCACGTCGGCCGCCGAGCCGAGTTGGCGCAGCGTGGCTGCGGACGGCGCCACCCGACGTCTCTCGCCACCTCGCGCGCCCACGCGTCGCATAAAGTCGTGGCGTGGCAACCACGCGGCAACCACGCGTCAGCCACGTGGCGCCACGTCCGCACCACCCCGCTCCTCGCTTACCCGTCTGCCACCTCACCTCATTCTCGGGTCCATGGACTCGGTCCACGGCACCCGGGCCCCACCTGTCAGCCTCTGTCCGAATATATTAACCCTAGGGCTGACGTCATAATTACTCTTTTCCTTTAGAAAAATAAATCGTGCTGACGTCATAAATCCTTTTCGGTTTAAAATTTAATCCAGAAAATAGCCATTTTCTTTTATTTTGTATTTAAACTTTGGAAGGCTATAACTTTTGCATTTTAACTCCAAATTGACCCATTCAAATTTCTAAATTCATCTAAAATTCCAAACTTTCATTTGGTATATTTATTTTTAATTTTTGAGTTTTTATTTTATTTTATTTATTTGGTTCTTCTCGTTTCTCGTGTAGAATCCGATCTGTCCGACGATTTTCAAGAGCAACTTCGGGAAGATTCCAACATAATTCTAGAAGGCAAGTCTCCTTGACCATTTTGCTCCCATGTGTTATAAATAGTTTTTGCAAATTATTTTAAATTAACTGCATTGCTATGTTTAGTAAATTTATAATTTAAATTCTAAAAATTTAGCTAAGCACCTAATTTGTTATGCCCTCTTTTGGAAATTATGTACCATGTATCCTTGTCAACCTAGGATAAATCTTTGACTCAATAATGAGTTAGTATTACTTTGTTGAATTTAATAACATTAGTAGATGCTTAGTCTAGCTGATAAATGTAAAAATGCTCATATGAGAAAAATGATTAAGGAATGTTTTGGATTTCATGTTTTGTTTGAAAAGTGGTAATAGATGTTACCACTGTAAATTTTAAAAATAAAAATGAAAGTCAAGGTGAAATTGACGAGGGTGGATGGGATGTTGGGTCAAAGCGGTTTAGCACGATAAATGGGTTTGTGAATGATCCACCCTAGTCGTCTAAGGACCGATTCTTGTGTTTGTCCAATCTGAGTAAAACAGTACAACCACAAGTTAAAATGGGTACAACCTAGCTAATTAACCTATAATAGTTTAGTCTTTGTGTCACTATTGGAAAATGGGTATCAGGGATTTACTGATTACTCAAAGTGAGGGGCAGGGATTTACTGCACTCACATGGCGCAAGAGGGGGCTTCTGAATGTGGTGGATTTAACCCTTCAGCGGTGAAACCTCAGCGAGTGATATAAAACTATACTAGAGTAGGTGAAAAGCTTTGTGATATTTTATCTGGGTCTCATGCCAAAGGAAGCGTGTTGACTGTTAGGATAACATATCTCTTGTGGGTAAAGTTGTACGCACTCTGCAGAGTAATAAAACTATTCGAATAGCCGAGCCCACG
Organism: Melocanna baccifera; assembly: GCA_036346265.1. Lineage (NCBI taxonomy): Eukaryota > Viridiplantae > Streptophyta > Magnoliopsida > Poales > Poaceae > Melocanna > Melocanna baccifera. Next base: position 437,896 of record JAYEVJ010000409.1, on the reverse strand, counting down.
GTCAAGGGCGGACAAGGAATGCATTCACATAGTAGAGATTTGACTTTGAATTTAAAAAGAAAAGGTTTTGAAAAACTAGAGAGTGGATGGAACTCTCGTGATTTTGGTCTGGTGGTTGTAACCAGTTCAGGTGGTATTAAACTCTATTTTGAATCTTGGCGGAGATAGCCTAATTATCAGTGGTGGTGGATGTAACCTTCACTAAGGTACTTATTAAAATTTAGATTATGAAAATTCAATGTTTAACAAAATGCTTTTAGTAATAGTATATAAATTTGAAATAAAATGCTGGTTTGTGCAAAAGAGCCATATAGCCTTCCTTTGTTCAACCTTGCATCTACTGCATCTTTCCCAAGACTTACGGAGTACTTTATGTACTCACATACTACACTTCACAACAATTCTCAAAGGAGGTTGAAGCTCAGGAAGGAGACTACGACTACTGCTCCGCTTGCGGCTGCGATGGATTCTTTCCGGAGGACTAGGTCTCGTTGCTCAAGTCAATTGCCTGTGGCAGATTGATGGGTCGTTTATTTGAATATTTTGCTTCCGCTGTTTTATTTTGTGTAAGAGGTTCAGTGAACCGCAGATGTAAGGCCTTGGGCGGGACTTATGTATTTCATTATTATTGTAATAAAGCGTTGTTGGCAATGTATCATTTTGTCCGATTATCTGTGTACTAGCATTGATCCGAACTAGTATCTTGCAATACGAAGGGTCCGGAGTTTCTACCCGGGTCCCACACATCTGATTGATTATTACGTTTGTATCGAGATATGTTGCACACCGGACATACATGCATATTTGCATACTATTTACGGTAGAGGATATAGTCGTTCGGACAGGCATGTATTCTTTTTACTTTCATTCTCAATGGATAAAGAACCTTCTTGGTTTTATACGTGGTTTTAGGCAACTTATTTCCCTCCGGAAGCATATCCGCTAAAAGACATAGCAGCGCCGTGAAACTTTTGTCTGACCAACCGTTACTTGCCTTCTATTTCAACAATTCAAGTACAGCTGACAACTTTGTGTACTTTTACTTATAACACGTGAACAAAGGTTTCTCCGAGTCCTCCATTAAGCCTTGGAATTTAACATACTCTCTCTCATCATAGTTCTTTTCTACATTACGAAGTATCTGATCCAGATTGTCATCGTGCAGTCTATCTGAATCCAAACCACAATCGACATCATCCGGCGGTATATCATTGACTTCACCGGCAATGTCATCCAACGTCATATCATTGACTTCACCGGCGATGTCATCCAGCGGCATATCATTGACTTTGCCATGATTGGTCCAACACGTATACCCCTTTTTGAAACCCCTCCGAATCAAGTGCGCTTCAATCTGTTCTTGATTCTTAAATATCTTTAAATTCTCGCAGTCAGTGCATGGACAATACATATATTCCACCCTCTTATTCAACATATCATACTCGATAGTTCTTGTAAAAGTAGACACACCATTAATGTACTCTTCACTCACACGGTTTGCAGTATACATCCAATTTCGGTCCTATATTATGTACATATATAACAACTTAGTATTAAAAATTAAATTAATTAATTATTACTATATATATACCACATGCATTGAGGCTAGCTAAATCTAAATTAGCTAGATTTTCAACGTTATATAATAGTCACCGAAAATTAGCTAGATCTAAATTTTGATGCAACAAAAATAAATTTCATTACTAACTATATCTAGGGCAACCAAGAACTTGACGAATCTTCAAAGCTCTCCTGCCAAATAAGCCTCCTTCCACCAAATTAAATAACCTGAAAGTCTTGCCGCCTCCAACTGCAGCACCGGCTATATCTGGATCGAAATGAAGACAATACGGTTCTGAGCGGCGCAATAAATACATAGTCGGATTATCACAGACGGTTTTTTGTTAAAAACCGTCTGTGGTACTAGAATATCACAGACGATTTTTAATATAAAACCGTCTATGATATTCCAGTATCACAGACGGTTCATCGGTAAGAACTGTCTGTGATACTCCTTTTTGCCATCACAAACACCACAGACGGTCTTCAAATTAAAACCTTCTGTGATATTGTATATCACAGACGGTTTCATAAAACCGTTTATGATTTGGCGTCTAGTATTAGGCTTTCTGTAATAGTGTGTTATGCACACAATCAATATCGTTACATCACATCTATACATAAATAAATGCATTACAATACAACACTGATATTAGAGAGTCATAAATAGATCTTTATTATCAAGTTTTACAAAGCGGGCCAAGTAGGCCAAATATATAAACATTAAGAGTCTTGCTGCAGGAAGATACATAGAAACATGATAAAGCAAATGTGGTATGCCATACTATCTACATAGAAATTTGAAATTATTATTATGAGTACAGTTAACTCCTCCAAAGTTAGAAGAGAGATTTTGAAATTTGGGAGTGGGGTGGTACGCTAGGGAGTGGCAGGCGGGATGCTGGAAGCACCAGTTGCGCAAGCTGGTTAGATGGACACAAAACAAATATATCATGCCACAAAAATCAAATCTAAATTCAACATACAGATTGAGAAACAAAAAAAAGAGAAATTCTGCTGAAAAGAAAATTCAAAATAAAAAAACATAAAATCCATTGTTCACTGAAATTCTTCTTTTTTTCTTTCTCTCCTGATATACGTCGCATTTTCAGTTGGATTTTTGCAAGATGCTTGATGATATCATGCTCTCTCGAACCAAAGTTTTTTTTTGGAATTTTTCATGTCCACTGGTATCATTTTGAGCACTGAAAATGTTCATGGAACAACCACACGGCATGTTCGTTCCAACAGGCGACAGGGCCGCGAGACTATTCAAGTACCGCGCGGCAACTGCGAACTGGGCAAGCTATTTGGTGAAGGACTAGAGGATGGTGAAGTTGTCTGCTGGGCCTTGAGAGGCTCTCGCTTCCCCTTGATTTAGCTAGCAGAGCGCCAAGGCAAGTATTGGAACACCATGCGCGCCTACTTCCTAAGCAAAAAAGCTTACCCCTTGGCACAGCAAAGCTAGTTAAAGGAACAGCTACACCTTCTTCTTCTTCCTTTTCTTCTTCTTCTTCTCTCTCCTTAAAGGAACAGTTACACCTTCTCTCTCTCCAACTAGTCGAGCATAAGCTTTATTGCTCATTGCCCATAATCCTAGCAGAGAGGACAGCAAATCCTAGCAGAGAACAGCAAATCCATTCCGTTGTACGAGCGTGTACGTGCATGGAGCTTAATTACTAGTACATATGGGCAGCATGCATACACATGGAATATGTATAGAGATGCACGGATATCGATCGACAGACTATTCATCAACAAGATACCTGAATACCTGATCATTCAGCCCTGCTCAGAACGGCGAGGCGTCTAGCTTCTGCGTTCACGTAGCTTTTTTTACTGTTTTAATTTTTGTTTTTTTGTTTTTTATTTTTTTAGGTTTTTTGTTTTTTCTCGTATTCTTTTGTATTATTCGTGATAGGTTAATATATTTTTTAAAATCTTTTAAATTTAGTTTTACTAAATAAGTTAACTCAGCTACAGTAAAAAAACAGCTAACTATAGTAAAAAAAATCCCTTTGCTTATACTACACAATTTAACAGTACACATGTGGGCCAGCTATATTTACCATTTTATGGATGCCATGCCATGCATGCTTTAATCCCATCGAAATCACCTTTTTTTTCTTTTTCTTTTTTTTTTTTGGAAGACAAGAATCCCCTTTGATTTAGAAGCGGACGAAGGCAATTATTGGAAGTTTGGAACAAGATATTTCTAAGCAAATTAAGCAAGGTTAAAAGCTCAGGCACAGCAAAGCTATAAAGGTGGGCATGCATGGACCTGTTCTCGTGCACCCTATTCTCAGAGAGTACTCAGGCTGCATGCATGTATACAATACAGACATTCTTAGAATTAGCCTCCCATCCTGCTTGGAACTTCCATGTTCTCTACCTGCAGGTATATGTAGATCCGTGTATACATATGCATTCATGACAAAATCGTGCACATGTGATAATCCATTAGTTATTTCTTGACATTCCTTTCCTACCTACGAAACAATCAGACACCTCTCGTCGCTGCCTTCCTGGGAAGAGCAAGGCTTACTTCTGCACGCATGTCCTTAATTTGATTTGTTCAGCCGGCCGGGACCAAAGGCATCTGTATTAGCTTCCTCACGCTCCCAAGTAACTTCTCTTTAGTGGTTGCTCCACTAGACCTTGCACAGGTGAATAATCTGGCGCCTTGTCTGCTTTTCTATGACATCGAGGATCTTACACTACTATAAAAAATTTTATATTAGACACCTCATCACAGACGGTTCATAAAAACTGTCTGTATTAAATGCAATCACAGACGATTCTTGATAACCGTCTGTGATATTGCAGGAATATCACAGACGGTTCTTAATTAAGAACCGTCTATGATATGTTTCCCACCTCACACACCCCTAAAATTTCATAATTTCCCGTATGAGTTCGAGTAGAATTCTGTTTAACATACCTTCAGTAAAACGGACATAACTTTTGTATACGGTGTCCGTTTTTGACATTCTTATACTCGTTGGAAATCTAACGACGAGCCTGATCCAAAAAAATAACTGGCTTGCACTAGTCGCCCTCAAAGATCTCCAAAATCGGCCATCTTTAGCCTCAAATTTGAATCATAAGTTTTTTATTTCTGTTTTTGCCAAACTTTTTGATCTTCCTTTCGAAATTTGGGGTTCATCTCAACTGCAAAGTTGTAGATCTCGTCGAAACATTTCAAATGAGTATATATAAGCCATACAAAACTTTGTTATTTCATATTTTAAGACTAGTTGTTAGCTAGTAGGCTACTTCTCCTTACTTGGAGGTCATCGGGAATGAGCCAATGTATCTTAGTGCGAGCTTGCCTTTCACATTAAACCTTCACATCCCTCGAAGAGGTGATACCTTAAGGTAAACATGATCTCCTACTTCAAATGTCAATTCTCTGCGATGATTATCAGTATAGCTCTTCTATCTAGATTGGGCGACTTGGAGTCGGTCCCTGATCAGGCGGACATTCTCTTCGGCCTACTTTAAAGTATCTGGTCCAAAGATATATCCATCTCCTGTTTTTGACCAATGAAGAGGAGTTCAACACTTCCTATCGTAGAGTGCTTCGAAAGGGGATATTTTCAGGCTAGATTGGTAGCTATTGTTGTAAAAAAACTCTACGTAGAGTAGGCATTTCTCCCAGTCCATAGTGAATTCTAGAGCACAGGCGTGAAGCATGTCTTGAAGTATTTGATTCACCATTTCTATCTGTCTATCAGTCTGCGAGTGATATGCTGTGCTAAAATCCAAATGGGTTCCAAGTGCCTCATGGAGCCTCGACCAGAAGTGTGAAGTAAATTGGGAACCTCAGTCTGAGACTATCCTTTTGGGCACCCCATGTAAGCACACAATGCGGGTCATGTATAACTCAGCCAGTTGGTCTCCTTTAAATGTGGTCCTAACTGGAATAAAATAGGCGACCTTGGTCAATCGACCCACTATAACCCATATAGAGTCATACCCGGTCTTAGTTCGAGGTAGACTAGTGATGAAGTCTATTCTGACTTCTTCCCACTTCCACTAGGGAATATGCAGGGGTTGTAGTAGTCTTGCCGGTCTCTGGTGCTCGGCTTTAATCCTTTGGCATATATCACATAAAGTTACGTATTCAGTAATGTCCCTCTTCATGCGATGCCACCAGTACAGGGTCTTCATGTCTTGATACATTTTGGTACTACCCGAGTGCAAGGTGTATGCTGAGCTATGGGCTTCTTTAAGTATCCAATCCTTGAGTTCCTTTTGGTGGGGAACGAAGAGATGCTTCCCATACTAGAGGATGCCTTAGGGATCCTCAACCATATTTGCGACCTTTCCCTTAGCCATGAGCTGCTTAAACTTCTGTACACTAGGGTGTCCTTTTTGGGCTGCCTTGATTTGCACTTCTAGTGTTGGTTGAACTTCCATAGCGGCTATGGTGCCTTGTTCTGTTATATCTAGATTAAGTGTTTCTAGCTCTTCGTAAAGCTTGGGTTGTAACTATTGAACCATGATATTGTTACAATAGGACTTACAGCTCAAAGCATCAACTACTACATTAGCCTTCCCTGAATGGCAGTGGACATCTAGGTCATAGTCCTTAATTAGTTCTAGTCATCTTCTTTGCCTTAGGTTGAGATCTCACTGGGTGAAGATGTACTTGGGCCTCTTATGGTCTGTGTAGATATTGCAAAGATTCCCAATCAAGTAGTGGTGCTAAATGTTCAATGCATGCACTACCGTTGCTAGCTTCAAGTCGTGTGTGGGGTAATTGTCTTTTTGAGGACGAAATTGTCTAGACACATAAGCCACAACTTTTCCTTCTTGCATGAGTACATAGCCGAGACCTTGGTGTGAGGCATCGCAGTAGACTTTGAAATCTTTATGTATATCTGGTAAGATTTACACAGGAGTAGTGGTTAACCTCTTCTTCAGTTCCTGAAAACTCATCTCGTAGTCTTCTGTCCATTCAAACTTTTTTTTGAGTAGGTTAGTCATTGGTCTAGCGAGATTTGAGAATCCTTTAACGAACCTTCTGTAGTATCCAGCCAATCCAAGGAAACTACGGATTTCTATTAGTGATGTGGGTTGCTTCCATTCCAAGACAGCTTCTACCATGGTGGGGTCAATTACTACTCCTCCAGCACTCACACTTGCTGAATTTGGCATATAACTGGTGCTCTCTAAGCTTTTCTAAGACCAATCGCAAGTGGTTGGCGTGTTCTTCCACATTCCTCTGTTAGTTGGTCGAATAGGTCATCAATGCAGGGTAGAGGGTAATTATTCTTGATGGTCACATCATTAAGAGCTCTATAATTCACACACATTTTGGCAGTGCCGTCCTTCTTCCTTATAAACAGTACTGTCGATCCCCTAGGTGATGAACTTGGTCTAATAAACCCTTTCTCTTGTAGCTCTTCGATTTGTGTCTTTAGTTCTTCTAATTCGTCGGCTACCATTCTATATGGTCTCTTAGCAACCGGGGCGGTCCCTGGCTTGAGGTTGATGACGAATTCTATGTCTCAATCTAGTGGCATACCAGGCAATTCCTCTGGGAATACCTCAGGGTATTCTTGGGCCACTAGTGTTGCTTCTAAGGGTTTGGCTTCAAGGTGGTTGACTATGTGTCCCAAGCGGTAAGGCCGGTTCACATTAACTTTTACTGAAAGACCTAGGCTCTTTGTGAGCACCACCCTTCTATTGGCACAATATATCATTCCTTGAAATTTGGCCAACCAATCCATTCCTAGGACGATGTCAAGTGCCTGGGATGGTAGTACCATAAGATCTACTAGGAAACCGAAATCCTCTATAGTAATTTCTACTCTAGGACTTACTAGTGTGTTAGTTAAGGATTCCTCGGGTGAAATAAGTATCATGAGTCTTTTCAACTTAAATATTGGCAACTTAAGCCTTTTAATAAACTCTCCTGATATGAAAGAATGCGAAGCTCCAGAATCAAATAGAACATGTGCGTGTATTGACTTAACAAAGAACGTACCCAATAGAACTCCGGAGGCATCCTGGGCTTCTTCTGCCGTGACATGATTCACACGACCTTGAGCCGGTGTTGCTGTAGTTCTCCGTGCTTGGGGTGTCTGGTAACCCTTATTGGGTGTAGAGGTTTGACCACGTACGAGTGTAGTTCCCAAGTTAAACTTCACGGGCATCACCTGACGGGTCGGGCAACAGTTGCCAAAATGTCCCTTTTGCTCACAGTTGTAACAGTTAAGATGGCCACTGGGTTGGTTGCCATGGGTTGTCCAGCTGGGCGAGGAGTGTGGAGCACATTCCTATTGTGACGTGGGGCTGGTGCTGGAGCTTTAGGGGTGGAGCCGCAACTTAAACTTGCCTGAAAGTCAGGTTGCCATGATACACGGGCCTCTGAGGGTAGCTACCCCGCGGTCTTTGGGCTACCATCTTCCTTTTGCGGCTAGCTTCCATCATCCTTCTCTCATTTTCGAGGATAAGCGCTTTGTTGACCAAGTGATGAAAGCTATGGAAATCTTGGATGATCAACTTCATGCGCATTTCTTCGTGCATTCTTTCTATAAAATGGTCAATCTTCTCTTCTACATCTACTATGCCTCCAGGGGCGTAGCGTGCTAACTGATTGAATCAGGTGAGATACTTATTGATAGACATGGTCCCTTGATTTAGAGCTCAGAACTCATACTTGTTCACTCTCATAATGCCAACAGGGATGAATTTGTCCTGAAGGCATTCTTGAATTCAGTCTAAGGTATAACCTATTGTAACATTCTGATTTTCAGAGTTTATTTGAAGCTTTTAAAATAAAATTCACCGTTTGGATTTTTCTGGAATTAATTCAAGCTTAAATTGAATTTTTAGTAAATAAATGCATTTAATATGACTAAAATAAATATTAACATTTACTGTAAGTATTTTATTTGGGTTCCTTGTGTCTCAAGAAATTTTTAGGAATTTTCTTGTTTTTTTGGATTTATTTGCTATTTTCTAGAGCTCTTTTGATTTTATATGAATTTCTGAATTAGAAAAACCCTAAAATCCTTAAACAGTAAAAGGCCCAGCCCGTTACTGTTCATGCAGCCCACCTAATCCTTAGCTGTCCAATCTCCTATTGACATGTGTCAGCCATCCGAGCCAAGTTCCACATCAACCGTTGGATTCTTGTTTGGGGCACGTGTCACACATACGGATAGCAGTGCACTATTTATATGTGCCTTCTCATCTCGGCCGTCCGTTTTCCTCCCGTGCCACGCGTCACCCATCGTCCAAGTCGCTACTGTTCATCTTTGTCCTCCAGACGGACTCTGTCGCCACTGCTGTCTGCGTCCGCTCTGCCTCAATGTCTGTGTCCGATCCAGACTCTCCGCCATCTTCGAGACAGAGTTCTCAGCCTTCGTGCATATAAGGCTGTGCCCCCCTCGTTCTTCGCAACCCCGTAGCCGACCTTTGCGCTGTTGCCCTAATCGAGTCCACCGTTTGTGCCACGCCCAGTCGTTTACGACCATCACCGTTGACCTTCCGCCATCATGCCGTATTTAATCTCAGTCGTCTCCACTTCGCCCGATGTAACATCCCAAAATCTCATTCTCCTTCTTAAGAGTTTTTCCTGGATTTTACTTCAAGCCTGGTTGTGAAAAATTAAATTATTTCAATTTATAAAAGTCCATTTAAGTGTATCTCATTTTCTTGAAGTCATCCCGTGTATTTATAAAAATTTTCAAAATTTTCTAAGGTTTAAAAACTCCCTTTTAAATTTAAATTGTTTTTTGTTATAAATGCTAAAATGGTTTGAAAATATTTTTATTATAAAATAGCTCCAGATAATTTCTGAATTTTTTTGGAATTTTTAAAATTTATTTGATATTTTTCTGAGTCTTGTAAAGTCTCCTAATCATTTCTGGAAATCTTTAAAAAGAAATAATTCCAAAACTCCTCCCAGGTCGACACTTGTCGCCCATCGGGCTAATCCGCGCTGCCAGATTCAATCCCGACCGCTCGATCTCACTTACCCCTTTGCCCCGCCTTCATTCTCCCTCTGACCGACACCTGGCAAGCATCGGACCAATCTCTTTTCGCCCGATTTGATCCTGTTCGCCCGCAGCCACTTACCGCTTCAACTGCCTCCCTCTCCCCTCGGGCTGACAAATGGCTTAATCTAGACTGTCCGCCATTGCCGAATTAAATCTCAGTCGTTCCCTGTCACTTAATGCACTCGATCGGCTCGGATGTAATTCCCGTTGTCGGATTAAATCACAGCCGACCGGAGCTACTTACCCCTTCGTCAACAGTCTAGCGGCCACGATCGCTTTCCCTTGCCACCTGTCACTCATCCGATCGTTGCCTTACCTTTTTCCCCCTTTCTCTCTCTCGCTGACCGGTGGACCCCGCCTGTCAGGACCATCTTCCCCGATCCCTTTCCTTCTTCCCCGAGCGATCTCTGCCATTGCCGCCGCCATTAACAGGATAACCGAAGCTTTTAAAGCTTCAGTTTCCCTCCGTTTCACCTCCCGTGCCAAGCGCGCATTGATCCTCTGCCATTACCGCCCCGACCCAACCATTTCTCTTCGGTTTAAAGCCTCGTGCGCCACCGCATTGAACCTCCACGGCCGTTGCACTCCGGCGAATCGTGCGCATCCGTTACCACCCTTTCTCGCCTACAAAAGGCACACCCCGAGCACCTTCTCCTCACACCGCCTCCCCCTCGCCTCCCAATTCGAGCTCCAGAGCCCTCGGCACCTCCCTGTGCTCGTTTCTCCTCCGCCGGCTTCACCAACTCCGCCGAGCAATCGCCATCGGCTCAAGCCTCCACGAGCCTCGCCGACGCCACTCTGACCTTCCTCGTGCCCCGGCGATCACCGTCCACCCCTTCGCCGAGATGTTGCAGCATCGGAGCCCCTTCGCCGCCGTCGAGCCCCCTCCGACTGCCGCCTCTCTCCGCTGCCAGACCGCACCGGCCAGCCTCGAGCTCCGCGCAAGGTACCGGTGGACTCCCCTCACTCTCCTCTACCTCCGGGTACACTTGGTCGGCACCGCTGCCCACCGGAACGCCGGCGACCATCGGTTTCCGTGCACCACCGCTGGCCGTCCCTGCCACGTCAGCAGTCGAGCCGAGGTGGCAGCCGACGTGGCTGCCATGTGGACACCACGTGTACCTCGACCGAGCCACGCCAGTACCACCCCGCGCCCCGTCAGACCGCGCGCCACCTTAGCCATCTCGGGTCCGTGGACCCAGTCCATCGTAGACCGGTCCCACCTGTCAGCCCCTGTCCAGATATTTAATTACTAGGGCTGACGTCAAGCTGACATCATAAATCCCTTTTTCCAATTAAAAAAATAATTCGACCAAAAATAAATTCTTGTGCTGACATCATTATCTTGATTTTCCTTCAGGAAAAATAATTCTTGATGACGTCATAAATGTTTTTAGTACAAAAATAATTTCAGAAAATGAGCTTTTTCTTTTTAATTGTATTAAAACTTTAGAAGACTATAACTTCTTCATTTTAACTCCAAATTGACCCATTCAAATTTCTAAATTTTTCTAAAATCATGAACTTTCCATTTCTGCACAAATTTTGAATTTATTTGAATTTTGTTTTTGAATTTCTTTTGAATTGATTCTTCACGTTAGATTTTGACGGTTCGGGAGATTGCGACTTCGACGATTCACAAGAGGACTTCGAGCAAGGCAAATTACATCTTAATCATGTTGACCCTATTATTTTAAATTTATTTATATGTTTTACTGTATATGCATGCGTAGTTTATTCAAACATAATTTAAATTTGATTTAAATTTTAGTTATGCCCATGATCCTTTGATTATAGCCAATTTGATTCTCGAATTCATATACCTTGTCATCCTAGTTGAAAACTAGTTAGTACCATAGTATTGACTAGAAACTTTATAGAACTGATTAGCATGTCTTAGTATGATTTTCAGTGGGATCAACTATTTCACATGGAATGACAGTCTTTTTAAATGAATTCTTGACTTCAGTGAGTCAAGAAAATTTATGAAATAATTTAAAATTAAAAATAGAAAACTGTTTTGGACTTAGGCTACTGGTTAGGTGGTGGGGTGCCAGCATGCTTCGTGTTTGGTGACACATAGTTGATTGTCGTGCATGTGAGTATGTGGTTTGAGTCTAAGTCAACTTAAGGACCGTTTCCGTGATTCATTTTACAAAGTCACCTCGTACTACCACAAGTCCGGTATGGGACGGACCTGACTAAGTAATTTGTGAAATTCCAAATATAGTTTCGCTATAGGCTGAATGTGAGCGTGGTGTAGGCTGCGAGAAGTCTCACATGGCACAAGAGGGGGCTTCAACTCGTGGATTCGAGTTGTGGTGAAACCTTAGTAGCGGCATGACTGTTTTGGCTATGGATCTTTGGAACAGCCTTGTTGTGAACTCCCCACCTTACACCTAAGGCAGTGTGTTAATCATGTGGCTCAAGCGGGAGGACACGTCTTGTGGGTAAAGTTGTACACCTCTGCAGAGTGATAATCTATCCTGGATAGCCGTGTCCACGGTCATGGACATGCTGAGTAGAGTTTTCACAGATTAGACTTGGTTTTATAAAACTTAGTTTTGGCAAACAACAGTAGTTTTGACAATGGTCCGGGTGGGATGTCCGTGGTTAGGTTAGTTTAGGTCGGAGCCTACACTAACGATATTACTTTGTTAAATTATTGTTTCTTATGATTTATTAAAATTTTAGCTTTTGTACTTACATTATTGTATTTAAAATTCAGTAATACTTTTCCGCATAATTACCCTATTAAGCCTTCCTTTGAAATTCATTATACATGCATTCAATCGGTTATATTCCCGGTGTAACTTGTGGAGTACTTTAAAGTGCTCACCTTGCTAAATCTGTTGCCAGACTTCGACTCCAATGACTTCGGTGATGACTTTGACGAGTTGGACGCGTCTTACAGCCATTCACCTGTGGGCAGGCTGGATGGACTGTGCTTCTACCGCTTGTTTTTCCGCTGCTTTTATTTCAGTTGGCCTTGCGCCCCTTTATTGTAAGACTTGGCCATATGGCCCGTACCCTTGCTTAATAATAAATTGATGGTTATTGTGCTTGATATGTATCATTGTTGATCCTGTGTGCACTAGTTTTTCCTAGGATAGTGCGATTTACACAGAGAGACTTAGAGTTGTTGCTCCAAGTCCTGACACCCAACCCGCCGCTGGTGAGTCCTAGGTCCACCATAGCCATCTGACCACGTAGTCGTATTTGATTGCGGCGCCTACGACCGCGGAACCCACAACCATGTTAACCCCCGTCTCCGACCACGACCGTATTCAACCACGTAGTTGATTACGACCACGGTCGCTCCGCCCACTGCCTTCGACCACTCAACACTACCTCGACCACATAGCCGCCTTCGACTGCTTTGCCCATCCAATTGCCACCGCCATCGTCCAATTCGATCTGTGCTAGCACACTAATCCAATGGCTGAGATCCGCCACAACCAACCGGTCGTTCCGACCACTCAGTCGTCTTCGATCGCCCGCACGACCATATCTATGACCATGCGGTCTTTCAACCATGATCGTTTCAACCACAACCACCCTTCGACCACGTTCGGCGGACGGTTCAGATTCTCCATGAACCGAGTCCTTGTGCACTGAGTCTCCGATTAGCGGGACCCATAAGCCAAAAAGTACTATTCTATAGACCAATGAGTCAGCCGTATTGAGTTAGCAGCCACGTAAGCCCCAACGTGACGTGTCTGTCCACATGTTGGCCATGTCAGCACCCGAGCCGATCCCAATGTCACGTGTCATGCCACGTCAGCTGCCATGTATTAGCTATCGAGTCGCACCATTCACTGTTCTACCATAATTTGTAATGATAATGATATAAATAGTAAAATCACACATACAAACATACTGCTAAGTAATAGCGGAAGATAATTGGGTCCTACGTCACATCATATTTTGAAAATGCTATAAAATGCTTTCATCACAACGCTTTCAAGCATATTTCACTCAATACAACATACTATACTATTATTCGTTCATCATCTCCTATTTTATTTCTCACTACTACAGAAAGCCTAATACTAGACGGCAAATCACAGACGATTTTGTGAAACCGTCTGTGATGTATACTATCACAGATGGTTTTAATTTGAAAACTGTCTGTGCTGCTGACGGATTATCACAGACGGTTCTTAAAAATAAACTGTCTGTGATAGTGGACTATCACAAATGGTTTTTCAGTAAAAACCATATGTGATAATGTAACGGTTTTTCAGTAAAAACCATCTGTGATAATCCACATTATCACAGATAGTTTTACTGAAAAACCGTCTGTGATAGTGGACTATCACAGACGGGTTTTAGTCAAAAACCGTCGGTGATAATTTGGACTATGACATACGATTTTTGACTAAAACCCTATGTGATAGTGGACTATCACAGACGGTGTGTCAGTAAAAATCGTCTGTGATAATTCTGCTATGTATTTATTGCGTCGCTCAGATCGCATATGCATCTGTCTTCATTTCGATCCAGATCTAGCCGGTGCTGCAGCTGGAGGCGGCAAGGCTTTCAAGCCATTTTATTTGCATGTTGGAAGAAGGCTTATTTGGCAGGAGTGCTTTGAAGGTTCATTGAGTTCTTGGTTGCCCTAGATATGGTTAGTAATGAAATTTGTTTTTGGTTGCAATATCCAAATTTAGATCTAGCTAGCTAATTAATTTTTGGTGACTGTTATATATATACTTTGAAGATCTAGCTAGCTAGCCTTAATGCATGTGGTATATATGTAGTAATAATTAATTAAATTAATTTTAATACTAAGTTGTTATATATGTGCATAATATAGGACCGAAGCTGGATGTATACCGCAAACCATGTGAGTGAAGAGTACATTAATGGCGTGTCTGTTTTTACAAGAGCTGTCGAGGAGGATATGTTGAATAAGGGGGTCGAATATATGTATTGTCCATGCACTGACTACGAGAATTTAAGGATATTTAAGAATCGAGAGCAGATTGAAGCGTACTTGATTCGGAGGGGTTTCAAAAAGGGGTATACGTGTTGGACCAGTCAAGGCGAAGTCAATGATATACCGCTGGATGACATCGCCGGGGAAGTCAATGATATGCCGCTGGAGAACATCGCTGGTGAAGTCAATGATATGCCGCTGGACGACATCGTCGGTGAAGTCAATGATATGCCGCCGGATAATGATTGTGGTTCAGATTCGGATAGGCTGCATGATGACAATCTGGATCAGATGCTTCATGATGTAGAAGAGTACTATAATGACAGAGAGTATATTAAATTCTGAGACTTGATGGAGGACTCGGAGAAACTTTTATTCACATGCTGTAGGTCAAAGTACACGAAGTTGTCAGCTGTGCTTGAACTGTTGAAATTGAAGGCAACGATTGGTCCGACAAGAGTTTTACGGTACTGCTAGGTTTTTTAGCGGACATGCTTCCGGAGGGAAATAAGTTGCCTAAAACCACGTATAAAGCTAAGAAGGTTCTCTGTCCATTGGGAATGGAAGTAGAAAGAATACATGCATGTCCAAACAACTGTATCCTCTACCGTAAAGAGAATGCGAACATGCATGTCTGTCCAGTGTGCAACGCATCTCGATAAAAACATAACAATCAATCAGATGATGATGGCGAGAGAACAGAGGTGAAGAAAGGACCTCTTGCAAAGGTGGTATGGTATCTTCCTATAATTCCCCGTTTGAAGCGGTTATTTGCGAATCCAAATGAGGCAAAACTGCTACGATGGTACTCAGAGGAGCGCAAGAAGGATGGAATGCTGAGACACCTTGCTGATTCCACCCAGTGGAGAAACATCGATAGGTGTTTTACAGATTTTGGTGCAGAACCGAGAAATATAAGATTTGGATTGAGTACAGATAGAATGAATCCTTTCAGTAGCATGAGCAGCTGACATAACAATTGGCCTGTGACTCTATGTATCTATAACCTTCCTCCTTGGTTGTGTATAAAGCGAAAGTATATTTTGCTATCGATACTTATCCAAGGGCCAAAACAACCTAGGAATGATATTGATGTGTACCTAGTGCCGTTGGTGGAAGATCTAAAAGTACTGTGGGACGAAGGGGTATAGGTATGGGATGCATACAAACGAGAGAACTTTACTTTGTGCTCCTTATTGTTCTGTACCATAAATGATTATCTTGCCCTTACTAACCTGTCGGGCTAGAGTACAAAAGGTGCCAAAGCTTGTACTCACTGCGTAGATGGTACTGAGAGTGTCTGGCTGAAACACTCGCGCAAAACCGTGTACATGCGTCACCGCCGGTTCCTTCAGAGGGCTCACCCACACCGCAAGATGAAGAAACAATTTGACAGAGAAAAGGAAGACAGTTCAGCTCCAAGGTATTTAAGCGGAAAAGAGGCTTACAATATAGTTAAGAATTTAGATATTGCCCTCAAAAAGAGACGTAAATTGAGGGCTCGTGAGAAGAACATATGGAAGAAAAGATCAATATTTTGGAACTTACCTTACTTGGAGTACCTAGATGTTCGACACTGCATCGATGTCATGCACGTAGAAAAGAATGTATGTGACAGCTTGATTGGTCTCTTACTGAACATTCGTGCTAAAACAAAGAATGGCGTCAAAGCACGGCTTGACTTGGCTGATATGGACATCAGGCCTGAGTTAGCACCGAGAAAAACAGATAATGGATGAACGTACCTTCCCCCTGTGTGTTACACTCTGTCCAAGGTCAAGAAAACAGAACTGTGCCAGTGCTTGCATGGTGTCAAAGTTTCGTCTGGTTACTCCGGCAACGTGAAGAAACTTGTTTCGATGCAAGATTTGAAGTTAAATGGCATGAAGTCTCATGATTGTCATGTGCTGATGACACAGATGCTCCCTACTGCAATTAGAAATATTTTACTGATCAAAGTCCGAGAGATAATCATGAGAGTATGTTATTTATTTAACACAATTGCTCATAAGGTCATCGATCCCGAAGGACTAGATGCTCTGCAGGACGAGGTGGTGATGACTCTAGGTCATCTTGAGATGTATTTTCCTCCTTCGTTTTTCGATATCATGGTCCATCTCATTGTTCACATTGTGTGGGAGATAAAAATATGCGGGCCTGTATTCCTATGTAGCATGTACCCATTTGAGAGGTTCATGGGAATTCTCAAGTTGTATGTACGGAATCGATCTCGGCCGGAGGGCAGCATCGTCGAAGGTTATGCAAGCGAAGAGGTCATTGAGTTCTGTATCGATTATATGTCTCAGATTTAACCGATAGGTGTGCCTCAATCTCGTCATGAGGGGAGGCTCAAGGGTATCGGAACTATCGGAAGGAAAGCAATCACTCCAGATATTGACGCGTATGCTCAAGCTCATTTTACGGTCTTGCAACACTTGACTGAAGTGGCCCCTTATGTCGACCAGCATAAGGATGTGCTTCGGCAACAGAACCCGGAGCGGCCGGATGTTTGGATCATGAAACAACACAACAGTCAGTTCAACCAATGGTTGAAGAAGAAAATCGCTAGGAGCTTGTCAAGTGAGATGCTGACATAGTTGGCAAAAGAGCCAACATTTACAATTATGACATAGCAAAGATATAATATAGATAGGTACACATTCTATACACAGACTCAGGATGTAAAGAGCACTAACCAAAACAACGGCGTCCACATAGATGCGTTCAGTACCGATGAGTTGAGAAACTCGTACCATGGGTTCATAGAAGATATTCGGGAGCTCGACTACGTGGTTTTCATGATCCCCTTATTTCGCTGCCGTTAGGTGCATCTCCCACAGGTGAAGGTTGACAAGTACGGTGTCACTACCGTGGACCTCTAACGTGTCAAGTACAAAGACGAACCATTCGTACTCGCTAACCAAGTTGTTCAAGTTTTCTATGTAACCGACCCGGCAAATAAGAAGCGCCATGTAGTTCTTCATGGAAAAAGGAGAATTATCGGAGTAGAAAATGTAGTGGACGACGACAAATACAATCAATTTGACGAGTTACCTCCTTTTGGAAATGGCATAAGGGTCGACAACGAACAACGTGACGAAACTAGTTACGAACGCATTGATCATCATGAAGGGCTAATTTTTTAAGGAAATAAGTAGGTGGAATGAGAATGTGCGACATATATGTCAGCATTTGCATTTATGTATATAACAATGCATGTATGTGATGTGTATATGTAAATTATATAACAATGCATGTGTGTGATGTATTTGTGAATTTGTATTTATGTATAAGTGAAAATGTGTGATATATATGTGAATTTTGATAATGAGCCATACAAATGTATCTCTATGTTCATTGGGCTGTTGTAAAGAAATATACTGGGTTGTTGTAAAGAAATAACTACAGCTAGGCAAAGGCTTATTGAATGCTTGTTGGCGTAGTTATATTAATAACTACAGCCGGGCAAAGGCTTATTACAGACGGTTGTACGTTTAGAACCGTCTGTGATGTTTATTATCACAGACGGTTCTATGTTTAGAATCGTCTGTGATATAATATCACAAACGGTTCTTTTTTAAGAACCATCTGTAGTAAATATTTATATATAACCCCTAGATAGGGTTTTGTGCGTACAGTTATTAGCAATACCAACCAAGCACAGAGACTTAGTCGCTCTCCCGATATCGAGGCCGTCGCCGCCGCCGTCCTCCGAGCCCGTCGCTGTCCGCCTCCGTCCCCCCGAGGCCGTCGCCGTCCCCTGAGCCCATCGCCGGCCGCCTTCATCGAGCCCCCGAGCCCGTCACCGTCCCATGAACCCGTCACCCTCCTCCTCCCACGGGCCCGTCGCCAACCGCCTCCGTCCCCTGTGCCGCTTCTTTCCTCGGAGGCGTGGAAGTAAGAAATTTGGTTTGTATTGTTATAATGTAGAAGTTGTATGAGATTTAACATGGTTCATTCAGATGATGGTGTATTTTTTACTGAAGTTTCCAGAATGCTTTTGCCATTTTAGAAATTTGTAAAGATTTGCTCTGTGTATTATGCTATGATAGTTGCTATAATTTGTAAAGAAATTTCACAAATTTTATTATGCTATGACAGTAGCTATAATTTGTAAAGAAATTTTAGAAATTTTTGTAGAAATAGAAAGAAGTAACGAACAAATAAATACATTTGAAGTGTTAAAATCAGGAGTAGCATGGTATGTATATGTATATATATGTTGCTAATGAACATATATATGTATATGTATACTTGAATATATGTATACATATATTGTTGTTGTTTCATAAGCAAAAGTTTATATATATATATATATATTCTTGCATATATATGTATATGTATATGTATACTTGAATATATGTATACATATATATTTATTATCAATGTGTGGTTGAGGACCCGAGATAGCAGCTATAGCTAGAGATATACCATAGATGCTACCAATGTGTGGTTCTTCGACCATAGCAGTTATATATGTACTTTTCATATTGATATATATATAATATGTACTTTTCATATTGATATATATATGCTACATTAAGTGTGCTTACTTTTCATATATGAGAAGGCCAACATGTCATCCGCACATTCTTCAACATCGTCACCGGATGCGTCCGCTCCAAAATCAACACGCAAAGGAAGAGGACTATTGAAAAAGCCTGAGGGCCGATTTACCATCACAGAGGTCGATAGATCTGGGACCCCTCTCCTTCCTCACCGAGCAGCGTCCGCATTTCGAACAACGATCGGAGTAGTTGCACGAGAACGAATTGAGATCACATTTGATTCGTGGAAGAGCGTGAGTGAGACTCGGAAACGTGAGCTGCTGATAGAGATTTTTGCATCGTTCAAGATCCCAGAAGAACACCACGACTCCGTGCAACTACATGCGTTGACAGTGGCGTGCAAAGCATGGAAGAACTTCAAGAGTGTACTTGTCAAGGACTATGTGGAGAAGGATCTAACGCCCTTTGACAAGTACCCATTCCTGGAACCACAATGGGACGAGTTTAAGTGATGAAGACGACTGAAGCTTTCAGAAGTGCAAGCGCGGCACACAAGGCCCTCCAGGCAAAAAACACACATCCCCACAGACTCGACACAGCTGGGTATGCGGGTAAAATCCCGCAGTGGAGGCAGGAGGACGAACAGGCAATCTTGCGGAACACCGCCCCGCCATTTGTCATGATCTCGGATGAGCGCGCTCGAAATTGGATTAGAGCGAGGTCATCTACCACGTCGTCGGGGGACAACTCCTTCCAGAACCCTGCAGACCAGGAAGTGTCCCACCGCCTGGTAAGATATCGAACTACGTAGCTTGTAATTACTCCACAACTTCCCTGAAAACTAAATGACAGGTCGGGCTCTTGCAGGATACACTAAGTGTCGAATCTTCCCAAGGATCATTTCAGTCAATTAGGGAGAAAGATATACTCTCTACAGCACTGGGAAATAAGGAGCACCCGGGTCGTACAAGAGGCCTTGGGTTTTATATTCCTTGGAAACAAGGTTTCTCAGATAACTCTGAATTGTATCGGAGTTGGAAGAGAAATAAAGCCGAGCGTGACGCACGACTACGAGAGGAGATCAAGATATCTCTTATAGAGGAGCTTGCTAATTACGTCAGACATGAGGTGCGAAGACAAACAGAAGAAAATCAGCAGGCCGCCGCCGCTCCTGTGCTTGCCAGTCCCCCAACCGTCGGAGTAGCTGCGCGTCCAGTCCTACGATGGAAAGCGAGGGCAGATTTTCTGTGGACGATATCTTGGAAGCTACGAAGTGCAAGCTCCAAGTGAGATTATCCTCCGTTGCCTTGTGCGCTACTTGGGGCCTGGCATATCCGTTCGGTGAAGGGGCCATGGTGCACCGTGCACCTTTAGCTTCAGGCTTCGGAAAAGTGACTGTGATGGTGTGCATGCCAATTTCGATGTCGTCCCGCTACCGAATCCCCCCAACGACGAGATCGTGACTCTAGGGCAAGTCATTGGAACCTTCGTCCAGTGGCCCAAAAGGGACCTCTGCCTGGAGGCTTCTTCACCAGTGGCAGGTCCACAAGGGCAATACGAACCAGAGCAACTTGCACTGATGCTATCTCCACAAGGTCTATCTGCACCACCGCTACCTGCACCGGTGAAGAGTCCACGGGAGCTATTCCCGGCTCGACTCGTACTTCCACTAGTGCTACCTTTATAGTCGACCTACAACCGAGGTAACAAGGACAGCCAAGGCAGCAAGGGCAAAGCAAAGAAGACCGATGATGATATCCCGTATCTACCATTGGCTCGCAAATTCGTGCTTGGCGAGCTGATGATCGACCCGGTAAAACGCCTCCCATTCCTACCAATTAGTTGCAACCAATTACACATTTGGTATATGGGACAATCCAATAAGCCAGAGGGAGAACGGTGTTCAGGTCTCACTGTCAAATTCAGGCTACATCATTTCCAGCACGAATTTCAAGATGGTGTCTTCGTGGTGACCTTCGAGGATTTATTTGATCTTTTCACGCTCAACGCTCTCGACGCCTCACTCGTTCGATGCTAGACGCTGTAAATGTGTACAATCACAGTTTTCGTTCATGTCATATCGATAAATGTCATATATAATTTTTTGCTTTCGTGTCTGTATATATAGATACATGGTGACTAAAGCTAGATCATCCAAATCACCGGTTGGTTTCTTGGACCCACACTTGGTCGCCAATCATACCATCAACGAGGATACTGGCTTCGTCGAGAGGTATATTGCAGCAGCACTGCTGGCTTACCGCGACAAGGAATATGTACTTATACTCTACAATCAGGAGTTTCATTGGATTTTAATAGTAATTGTAGCAAAATAGAACAAGACAATATACCTTGATTCCCTGAGTAAGAATAAAACCGACTACACAGTTGTCGGCAAAGTAATCGATAGGTAAGTACATTTTCTCCATACATACCTATATTGTACTCTTTCTTTCCTTCCGAATGACTATGGTCAACTTTTTGAATCACGTAAGGCGTTCGCGACATACGTCAAATGGCAAAGCTCTCGACGCAAGGGGCCAAAGCCCTGACATATGATCGAAACTTTATATTTTTTGCAGTGCCACCAGCAGCAGCCGGGCACATGTGTGGATTCTACGTTTGCCACCATATGAGACTACTCCTCGATTCCTCGAGGATCACCAATCCCAATTCTAAGGTTTGTCAATATTACCATAATTACTTCATACTTATCAAGTTATATATATACTTATCAAGTGCAAATACAATGTAGATCTTTTGTAATTGTGTATTTGTTAATAGATATTTTACTTTATTTCAATTAATTGATTTGCGAAATGGATGTTTTATGTTTTATAAATGAATTGAGATGTAAATTGTCTGTATATATGTACATATTGATCTGCTTATTTCAGAGGGCATGGCTAGCATTTCCTAAGGCTAGCCAATAAACAGAAATAAATTTAGAGGTCGGAAAGAACATCACAGACGGTTTATAACTAAAAACCGTCTGTAATAGCTATCATCGCAGACGGTTTCTAAGAAAAAATCGTCTGTAATATAGGAATACCACAGACGGTTTTTAACATACCTATATCACAGACGGTTTTTTCTTACAAACCGTCTACGATGATAGTTATCGCAGACGGTTTTTAGTTACAAACCATTTGTGATATTTACTTCACAGACGGTTTTCAAACCGTCTGTGATAACCTTTGATTATCACTGACTCATAAATTCAGACGGTTCAGAAAACCGTCTGCGATGACGTTTTTGAACCGTCTATGACGATGGTTTCTGTAGTAGTGTCTCAACTTAATTTGAACCGTCTTCACAGCAATATTTTCAAAATATTTATACTTGATAAATCTTCATCATGCTCTCTCGAACCACAGTTTTTTTTGGAATTTTTCATGTCCACTGGTATCATTTTGAGCACTGAAAATGTTCATGGAATAACCACACGGGATGTTCGTTCCAACATGCGGCAGGGCCGTGAGACTATTCAAGTATCGCGCGGGAACTGCAAACTGGGCAAGCTATTTGGTAAAGGACTAGAGGATGGTGAAGTTGTCTGCTGGTAAGTTTTAGGAGCGTTCAGAATAACGATGATTTATGATTTTTTTTATTGTAGCTGGTTAATTTTTTTACTGTAGCTGAGTTACCTTATTTGATATAATTAAGTTTAAAAAAATTAAAAATAGAAAAAAACATGTTAGCCTATCACGGACAATGCAAAGAAATACGGGAAAAAAAGAAAATCTAAAAAAGCCCAAAAAATCTAAAAAAATCAGAAAAAGACGAAATTAGTGAATAGTGAAAAAAAGTAAAAAACAAGATACAGAAGCTAAAATGAGCAGGGCTAAACATTTCATCCTCCTTCGTTTAACTATTAATATACTTAAATTATTTAGATATACCACATGAAAATGATATTAGTAGATTATTCATGGAAAGTAATTTCGGATCACTGTATATATGGTAAGTTTTGGCAACATATATAAAAGCATGCATTAGAGACCATGTTAATATTATAAACAAGTAAAAAATAAATGATAGAGTAGATGGAAAAAATGGTCAAAGTTGCAGCTCTGATACCTTGGTGATGTTTCCAACGACAAGTATATTTACTAAGAGAGGGAATTAAACAACGTGGCAACATGAGCAGTCAGCAACTTGATATGTGTTTTTTTTTAAAAAAACTTTTAAGGTAATTTCCCAAGCCCAGGTAAATTCCACGGACCATCTTTCATTTTGTAGGATCAATTCACTTTAAGATAGGCAATCAGAGGGGGGTAAATGATTACGGAAGCTAAAAAATAAATTTTAAGACTCCCCCTTAAACATAAAACCTATTTAAGCCTCGTTTAAGGTTCTGGACAGAATATTGTATTCTCACTAAAACTGATCTCGATGAAAAACCGTAAGTCCGATTGACCTCAAACTTTGACAGAATAAACTAGACAAAATTATTGAGCTAACCCAATTAGAAGTACGTCAATCGGATGTCTAGAACTCGAGATATAAAATAAACAAGATCGTTGAGCATAAAGTGACGAAAATTTATTAAGCCCTAATTAAGCGATTAAACAGAGTCCGTAAGAAAATAATCAATCAAACTTTTTAGATCAACAAACACGGCAGTCACAAATCATGTAGAGAATCATTGCATGCAGTCATCACGTTGAATAAAGAAAATCTTAAAGCATGCATTCATGAAAGCTCCTGGCCGAACACAAGCTTCACATTTCTTTTTTTTCTACAAAGAAGGTCACGGCCAAACCCCCAACAAAATCAGTCGTAACGCCTTTTTCTTCTTTGCAAAATCATGGCTCCAGTTCACCACTAGAAAACTTATGCACACATCTAGTATTTTGTTTGTGTCTACTAGTCATGTTGCATTGGTTTAATAAAGCAACCAAGTCATATTTTTGAGTAGAGCTATCTAGATCATATAAAACCATATATTATTTAGTAATGTCAAAATAAGTCTGTCAAAATGATTAAGCGATTTATATCAATGACAGACATCGCAACAATGACTAGACTAATTATAAAGAGCACAATGAGATATCACAACGAAAAGTCAAAACCTAAAAGTGAAGCAAACCTTAACTCTAGGCGGGCTAGTAGTCTCATGTAACAACTTATTGCTCCTCACTCAATTCTTAGGCATGTGGCATGCTTGTAGCATACTTCTTTTTCATAATGACATACTTTTTTTTTCTCTTTTCTCTTTTTTTTGTGATGGTAGCATGCTTGAAGCATACTTCTTTTCATTTTGCACACTTTTGTGCTTTTTCTTTTCTTTTTTCACCATGGCATGCTTGAAGCATACATCTTTTCAATTCTCTATTTCTTATATACTTTTTTTAATAACATGCTAAATTGAGTGATCATAAAAATTGAAACATGAAACATGCGAGCCTCATAGCCAAGAGTTAAAATAAGACTCACAATCAAGTTAATCCTTTTCGATGGACATCGCAAAGTAATAAATATAATCAATCTAGTCAAAATATTCCGTCATGTCATTCTTTTAATTTAAATATAGTAGTTTAATTATAACTAGTTGTGATCAAAGCTACACAGCATATGAATAAATATGATAAAGAGACCTCTACTACTCAATTGATTTCAATGACTTGGACTTGATGAGTTATTTGACAAGGATAATAGACAAAGCTTCAGAAATTTTTAAACAACAAGCTCCCCCTCAGAATAATCCCATAAGGTCCAACATACCCAACTCACTTCGCAAAAGAGCAAAATGCGAAGAATCAAGCAGTTTTATGAGAATATCAGCAGTTTCAGAATCTAACTTCATAAGATATAGGATAACATCACCTTTGCCACATGGTCTCTCAAAAAGTGAAATCTCTTGTAAGCTATCAAAAAGAATGAAGAACTATCAAATGTTCCAATCAAGCAATAATAAAAAAGATCAAAATCCAATCAAGCTCATGTTCTCCATACTCGTCAATTGTTCTTACATCACAGGGAACATCGATCTCACAGTACCGGGGTTAGTGAAATAAGATTTGGGAATCCAGTACTGAGATACACGATGTGGAAAAGCAGTAATAGAACTAGAACCAAAATCACATGCATGCGGTCGATCAAAACACCGAAAAGAATGTTAATTATTTGAATTAAATCTCAAACCAGCATGTGAAGCGGATTTAAAGTCATCATAAAAATTTTCTAAAAAACTAGTTTTCGCATAAGTTCTAGAAACAAAAAATGATACATATTTTTGTCTCTTTGCATTCAATCTTTCTCTCCTCTCTTTCTTAGCACGTCTAAAGTAAAATTTATGTAAGTGACCATCTTTTCCACAATAGGTGCAAGTATACTTAATTTTAACTTGAGAAGTAGAAGCAACATTTGCATTCGCTTGATTAATAGATGACATAATACCAGCAGACTTAAAAACAATTTGTTTCGGTTCAGATTTTATTTCAATTTTTCCAGGTTCAAGAAGCTTAACAATCTGAGGAGGATTATTCTTGGCATGCTCAATATAATTAAATCCTAGACCCTAATTCTTCATACTTATTTTTGATTTGTCTAGAATCATATTTAGATTTTTCTTACCAAAAGAAAATCTCTCTAAAGTGTCCTTAAGATATTCATTTTCTTTAGCTAAAGTGGGACAAGTTAAGCACTTAAAGGATTCATTTACAAGATTCTTAGAAGTACTAGACTGAGCCAATCTTTCTTTTTCAGCAAAATCATTAAGTTGTCTAGTCAAAACTTCTATCTCTATGTTAAGCTTAGAACAATTAGAACAAGAAGATGTCTCATGGTAAAGCATCTGTTGGATTGTTTCCTGAGATGAATTAAGTCTAGCTTCTAATAATTCACATTTAGAACAAGCTTTAGAATGAACATTTGAAATACTTGATTCTAAACATGTAGAAGAACTAAACTTGAGCTTTTCAATTTCATCATTAGCATATTTTAATTTTTCATCACAAGAGTTATGTGACAATCTTAATTCATCAAATTTAGCATTTACATCTCTAAGTTGCTTTAAAGTAGAAGCATGCACATTCTTTAATGAAGTAAACTCAAAATAAATTAAGTCACATGATTTGCAAGAATCATCATCAGGAATTAAAGCTCTAAATCTTGTAATTTCAGAATTTAGAGATTCAATCAAAATATTATGTTTCTTAATCTTTTTATCTTTCTTTTCTAGCAAAGTACCAAGTTTAGCAGCAGCTTTAGCTAAATCATCATAAGAAGGTTCTACCTCATTGTAGTTGTCGCTGTCAAGATCATCATTGTCGGTGGAGCTTCTGCTACTTGCCATTAGACACAACCCAATTAAATCTTTCTTGCATTTGGGAGCATCATTCTCGCTGTTCGTATCCACATCACTCAAATTAACTTGCTCAAGAGCCGAAAGAACACAATGCACCATCTTACGATTTATATAGCCCGTATGTTTATTCTTCCTTTTTTTTGTTTCTCTATCTTTTCTTCCTTCTCATTCTCATCCTTTACAAATCTTTCTAGAAACTTTGGACAATTTGGACGAATATGATTGAGATCACCACATTCATAGCACCTTTGAGGACCAAAATTTCCTCTCTTCCTTGATCTCACATTCTGTAAAGCTCTTGTGAAGCGTGTAGAGAGAAGTGCTAAATCATCTTCTGGGAGTTGTTCTAACTGTTCATCGGTTAGTGAAGATAAAGAAGAGAAAGCATAGCTAGTGGAAGAATTATCACCATTTGACTTGCTAGATTGTGAAGCTAAAGTAATTGATTTATTATCATTATTTTTTCTAGCAAAAACATCTAATTCATGAGTTTTTAATTTAGAATAGTACATCTAATGTAAGTGCACTCAAGACAGTCGATTCTCTAATAGATGTAACCTTCATCTCCCATATAGACATATCTAATGCTCCAAGTAATTGACGTATATTTTCAGCATCAGTATAAGTAACATTAACAGCACGTAGGTTACTAAAAATTTTATTAAAGCGAGCAAAGAAATCATCTAATGCTTCACCAGGTTTCATCTCAAAACGCATGTAATCGTTTTTGTACATATCTTGACATACCTCTTTAATAGTAGATGAACCCTCATGATAATCACATAATGCTTTCCATACCTCATATGCGGATTTATAATATGCAACACGATCAAAATCACTCCTTCCTAATCCTTGAATTATCAGGTTCCTCTCTCTGTTATTTGCCTCCACTTGTGCCATGTTCGCCGCTGTCACAGCATCGTTCTCGGGCACTTGATAAGACTTGTAGATCTTCTCCCATATTGCAAATCCTTGAGCTTGAATATATGCCTCCATCTTCGCTTTCCAATACTGAAAATCAACACCATCGAAAACATAAGATTTTGTGGAGTACCTATCCATCGACATGCTTTCTAATCATCTGTTAAGATCAATTAGAAAAATAAACCTTGCTCTGATACCACTTGTAGGATCGATTCACTTTAAGATAGGCAATCAGAGGGGGATGAATGATTGCGGAAGCTAAAAAATAAATTTTAAGACTCCCCCTTAAACACAAAACCTATTTAAGTCTCGTTTAAGGTTCTGGATAGAATATTGTATTCTCACTAAAACTGATCTCGATAAAAAACCATAACTCCGATTGACCTCAAACTTTGACAGAATAAACTAGACAAAATTATTAAGCTAACCTAACTAGAAGTATGTCAATCGAAGGTCTAGAACTCGAGATATAAAATAAACAAGATCGCTGAACAGAAAGTGACGAAAATTTATTAAACCCTAATTAAGCGATTAAACAGAGTCCGTAAGAAAATAATCAATCAAACTTTTCAGATCAACAAAGACGGCAGTCACAAATCACGTAGAGAATCATTGCATGCAGTCATCACGTTGAATAAAGAAAATCTTAAAGCATGCATTCATGAAAACTCCTGGCCGAACACAAGCTTCACGTTTCTTTTTTTTCTACAAAGAAGGTCACGGCCAAACCCCAACAAAATCAGCCGTAACGCCTTTTTCTTCTTTGCAAAATCACGGCTCCAGTTCACCACTAGAAAACTTATGCACACATCTAGTATTTTGTTTGTGTCTACTAGAAACTAATGCACACGATTTTGAGCAACTCCAAAACTTAGTATCTTTTCTATGGCCGCCGCTAGCAAGTTTATTCTTTCCAAAAATCACGGCAAAAAAAAAAAAGCATACGCATGCAGATCAAAACGAAAGAAAAATAGTATCACCTGTTTGGCTTGCTGTTAGCTTATTGCTTGTTCCACATAAACATCAACCGGCGGCCGGCGTCGCCCTATACGCACGACGACAACACACGGGCAAATAGCAAATCGAGACTCTTCCGTGTGCCTGCCGTGCTCCTCTTTTGTGAGGGGCGTCGCACTGCTGCTTCCTAGCACGATCCACTGTACGTCGAGCGAGGCACGACGCGTGTGCCGAAGCCTTGGCGTCTCGTTGCCAATCTCTTTCCGTGCGTCGATAGAAACGAGAAAGTAAACTCGCTCTGCATGAACTCCAAAAGCCACGGCCTAAAACAAAAGGCTGCGAGCACTTCTTTATTTTCTCAATAAAAGCCGTACCTAAAACAGCTGCTTTCCCTCTCTATTTATACTTCTAAAATCCTCAACCTACTCTAATACGTTATCAATCCTAATACAACTCATCCTAGGTCTTCTTGCCTCAACCAGACTTTTTGGCCCACTATTTTTCAAGGGACCCAAAACCCTTCCTAACACGGGTTTTTTCACTTCCGATTTTTTCAGTCTTCCACGTGTCGAAGCCTCCAGGACCGCACCTCCTGTATCTTCTCCACGCATCATCTCCATACGCATTGTTTTCTAGCCTGAACATCCCGCATGACATCCTTGACCGATAGGATCTCAGTTCCCCTCTGAACTTAATCCCGAAACCTCAGTTCCACTCGAACCTAGTTTCAGTCCCGTCATCGACGTCGTTCCGCCTCAAGCAACACTTGCACATGAATAACCACACAACCGCGTACGAGCACAAGTCCACGACTTGACTAAAGTCAATCCGCACAATACCTCACTCGAGTGTATCATGCAACATTATCATAAGTAATATCATAACCAATCATAACCAACGTTGTCAATTATTCTTCATCTAGTCTAGATCTGGCCACATGGTCTAACACATTTACCTGAGTAATTACAAGAGGAGCTTAACTTTGACATTATAGGAAAGAGAATTGCTAAATAATATTTAAGTGTTTTTTGGACTCGGATCATTCAGATTTTTTAGACGTTAAATTTCTATCCAACGGATCCCTTCACACCCCCTTCCTCTAAAAAAATATAAGTGCTCTGAATTTAGGGCGTTGGATGGATATCTAACGTCTAAAAAATCTGTATGATCTGAGTCTAAAAAACACTTGAATATTGTATAGACATTTTCTACAGGAAAATACTCGACCATTCCTCAATATAATTTCATTACATCATTGAAAAGCCAACACACATAAAATAAGGCACACAGACACACAAACAAAGACGCAAGCACACATAGACTGACATACAGGTGCCGCGGACGACTCAACCCAATGGTGGCATCAATCAAACCCACACCATGCCACGCCATTCAGCACATGGCTTTATTAACCACAATATAATAGTACTAGCTAAGTACTAGGCATTTTGGTCGCCGGCGGTGATATGCTCATTGCTCACGACCTCAGGTGGCTGACGAGTAATGCCTGCATGAGTGCAGAAGGCCCAGAGGTAAGTGATGAGGTCGCCACCCGAGGAGGCCACTGCCTTGGCATGGCCTTGCACATCGTTGGACGGGGCCAAGTAGATGAGCAGCTCGACCCAGAACTCCATCAGATTCTTCCATACATCAGCCTCACTGCTTTCTGCTTCCATTTGCTTGAGCTTACCAAACAGCTCCACACCATCCCGCGTCGTTGGGTCTTCCATATGCTTCTCCTTGCTAAGAATCTTGTGTACCATTGTTTTCCTGCAGCGATGGCTTGGTGTGCACATTGTGCCGCAGCATTGCTCCGACACATGCTCTAGGCAGCTCCTCATATCCTCGTACCTGTCAGACACCCATGTCTCCTCATCAGGCAGCAAATTGGGTGCGTGCGCCACCAGGTGCATGCAGTACCTTGATAGCGCAGTTGCAACAGCCTTTGGGTCGTCGTCTTGCAAATTCTTCTGGCACTGGACATCAGGGACGATCTCAAAGAGCTCCGTCGCCAGGTGAAATGCCATGATGATCTCGGTAGAAGTTTTCCCACACATGTCAATGCCTCTTGTGTATGGCAGACTGATGCAGCCAGTGTTCAGATCGATGCTCTTCAAGGACTTGACAATTGCTGCCTTGGCTTCAGGTGCTAGTGTCACCTGAGACGCCCTTGCAGAAAATTTGTCAAGTGGCCAGCAAGCGTTAACAATGGATACCTGGTTGATCTTGATGTCGGTGTGACGCCGCCTTAGAAATGTTTTGACTAGATAGCGAACTACACAGGATACACAAAAGCGTGCTGAAATGAGGCAGTAATAGATTCCCCTGCGCATACAACTACACTGGTCGTATGAGCATAGCAGGCGAACTGTATTCCAATTGGAGAAAACATACAAGGTCCAGAACTCAGTAGCTTCGATGGCAATGAGGGTGACCACAAGAGACATGGTGATGGTGAGGTAGAGGGATGGAAAGTTTCTGAGGTCGCTGGCCCAGCCCATGGCTATGCAATATAGGTATGCATCATCTTTGTTGTCGATTAGTACCGCCAAGGCGGCAGCGAGGTATATCAGCACAAAGAGCATGGACAAGGCAAAGTTGGAGAAGAAAAGGATAGGTTGGGACATCACCACAGGGGCAGCATCCTGGTAGTAGTTCTCGAGGAAGTCGAGCTCTAGCTGAAGAACTTGGAAGAGCCTATGGGCTTTGTCGTTGGGGTCGTCGCCCTCGAGGGTGAGTACGGCATTGAGCATTAGCTTGCGTGCCATGACGGAGCCAACCTCCACCATGGGGTAGTGCTCGAACCGGCGCCGCAGCATCTTGAAAAGAGAGAAAGATAAGCATAAGTTCTCAAGGTACTGCCACCCTCTGTCGGAGAAGAGATTTCGGTACTTCTTGTGTAAGTTCCATATATCTCCTACAGTGACCAGCCCATCCTTCTTCATGGGGTCAATGAGGAGATGGATGTGCTTCTGTTCATTTTGGTCGCAATAAGGGACGCGCCTTCCCACGCCGTAGCCATATCCATGGGTGGTCGCTATCTTGAGCGGCGCCTTTTCCCTCTTTTGCCTCTTTTTCTTGTCGACCACAAGGATCGTCTCCTCCCCCATCACCGCGTACTTGCAGTTGGCCGTCATGTCGATGGCGGCGGAAGCTGCAGCGCTCGAATGGTTCACATCCTCCTCATCATCTAAGACATGCTGCATGTAGCCTGCAATAAGAAGAGGGTTCTTCGCTGTATGCCAGGAGCGGCTGGCCAACCATGTGCTGACCACCCGCTGCACCAGCTTCACCAAGCTCAGAGACCAGAGGACGACAAACATGGCCACCAACAGAGGATGGTCGCGAACTCGCATTTTGGAGTAGATGAGGTAGCCGACCCACAACAGGCGAGCCACCTCCTCGGAGTAATCCATCAGCGTGAACCGGCCTATGCCCCTCGAGAAGGAGGAGCCATCGGCCGGCAGCACCATTACGTGCACCTTCTTGCGGATGAGCTCTATGAGGAGCATCCACATAATCACCAGTTGAAGATCCCTCTCCTGACCTTGACCTTGAGTGTGGGAGAGCATGTAGGACAGGAGAGGAAGGAACAGGGAGAAGGTGGAGTGCAGCAAAACGCGCATGATGGGGTAAAGGTTGTACCGACCGGGGAGAAAGGGCAGGTAAACGGTGTACCGGCCGACGAATTGGCGCACGAAGCCAGCACCGAAGAGGGTGGAGCCGAGGAGCGCCATGAGCACCACCGTGAACGCCATCGCCCTGTCCATGATCTCGTCTTTCTGGGACTTCGCCGTCGGGCTCGTGTTGTAAAACTCAACGGCCAGTGTATCGCACCATGTCTTGGTGAGGTTCTTCCATCCCTCGAGGCTAATCCTATCAAAGGACAAGCCCATCCTTGTGTATGCGTGCATGGTGCGCGCTTAATTGCTAGGGCATGCATGCAAACAAATAGACATGCATATATATAGGCACATGCATGGATGTCGGCAATATTAATCAACAAGATGCCTGGTCATTCTTTGCTTGGTAAACAATTCAACAGTGCCATCGCAGAGGTACGAGGGAATGCTGTTCCATCTATCTTTATTTTATGTGTACGTACCATGCTTTATTCCTTGTCCCCCACAAGGACAAGGATGTACGAGAGATGCACGGATGTCGATCGACAGACTATTCATCAACAAGATACCGCCCTGCTCAGAACAGCGATAGGCGTCTGGCTTCTGCGTTCACGTAGTATTTTTTTACTGTTTTAATTTTTGTTTTTTATTTTTTAGATTTTTTTCTCGTATTCTTTTGTATTATCTGTGATAAGTTAATATTTTTTTAATTTTTTAAATTTAATTATACTAAATAAGTCAATTCAGTTACAGTAAAAAACAGCCAACTACAGTAAAAAAAATCATAAGCTGTCGTCATTCTGAACACCCCTTTACTTATACTATACAATTCAACAGTACCAACGAACAGTGCACATGTGGGCCAGCTATATTTATCATTTTATGGATTCCATGCCATGCATACTTTAATCCCATCGGAATCACCTTTTTTTCTTTTTTTTTTGGAAGGCAAGAATCCCCTTTGACTTAGAAGCGGACGAAGGCAATTATTGGAAGTTTGGAACAAGATATTTCTATGCAAATTAAGCAAGGCTAAAAGCTCAGGCACAGCAAAGCTATAAAGGTGGGCATGCATGGACCTGTTCTCGTGCACCCTATATATTCTCAGAGAGTACTCAGGCTGCATGCATGTATACAATACAGACATTCTTAGAATTAGCCCCCCATCCTGCTTGGAACTTCCATGTTCTCTACCTGCAGGTATATGTAGATCCGTGTATACATATCAGGGGCGGATCTACTGTAAATCAAAGGTATTTAGCTGAATACCCATTTTTTTGAACAAAAAACCAATATATATAAGGTATAATGCATATGTATATATGTAGTTAGGCTGAAATAACTATTTTGATTATATTTTAGCAGCCCAAATATCCTATCCGGCCACCCCATCATCAGCTTACACCGCTCACTCGCATAGCCCATTCGCCCATTCCCGATTCCGCCGCTTCCGCGTCTCCCCCGTGGCCCGGCCCGGCGAGTACCCTTCGCCATTCGCCCTGAGCGGCCGAGCCCCACGCCCCCACTGCCCCAGACGCCCCCGCCCCCGCTCCCCGGTCCAGACTCACGATCCCGACTCCAGCCTCCACCGCGGATCTACGCCAGTCTTCCCCTCCGGCCACCGGCACTCCGCCCTCCCTTCCGCGCGTCGCCATCAGCCTACGGCCTCCACCGCGGATCTGCGCCAGCGCCCTCCCTTTTTCCAGATATGCGCCAGCCACCAGCGCCATCAGCTCGCCCTCGCCGGCCGCCGCGCCGCTGCCTGCATCTACCCTTCGAGGCCACCGGTCCGCCCTTTCCTGGCTTTCCAGATCTGTGCCATCGGCATCGTCGGTGTCTCAGTGAGCCTTCTAGTAAAACCTCCTACCAACTAGATTAGACTTGGGAATTGGGAGGAAATTCAATCAGAGGCAAAGAAATTCAATATTAGATGAATGGAATAACCCTAAAATTCCAATATTTGCTCCTGCAGTCAGTAGAAATTATTGTTACCAAAATCAGAAGGTTTATTGAAAGATCAGAAAGTTGCTGATAATCCATATTGTCAAACAGTTAACTGTACAATAAATATTCTAGCCATTGTCAAACTGTTAACTATACAATAAATTCAATCAGAGCTTTTGCTTGATTGTTAGTGTCTTCTTCTTTGTGTGTTGTGTCTTTGGTGTCTCGCAATTCGCATCGTTTTATCTCTCGGACTCGCAGACTCGTGATCGTGCTTGTGTCTTTGTTGTGTCTTTTTAGTGTTCAGTTGTAGTCGACTAGTAATTTCTAATGCTGGTATTGGGCTATTGGCTGATTAATGGATCAACTATGGGTTTTGATCAACTTTGGGTTCTAATGCTGGTATTGGGCTATTGTTAGTTGTTTAGTGGATCAACTTTGGGTTTTGATCTCACAATATATGATTAATGCTGGTATTAGGCTATTGGCCGATTAATGTTGGTAGTAGATCCTACTATAGTGCTATTGGCCGATTGAAAGCTATAGCGCTGAGAGTCATTGAAACTTGAAAGCTTGGAATTTCTAAGCATTTCAAGTTCTTTGTGCATATGATGTTTCTTTGTGCCTAACATACATTAGTTTGAGTCTGAGTTGAGTTTTAATTTGTCTTCTATTCTACGTGTAGCAAATCCTTGTAGACTTTGAGCTTTACAAAATGAAGAAGTCTGCAAATTTGAAATCTTTATGGGAGAGAGCTGGAAAGACGCAGAAGGTAGCTTCCACCTCGAATACCCATCTTGAAATTCCTGGATCCGCCACTGATACATATGCATTCATGAAAAAATCGTACACATGTGATAATCCATTAGTTATTCCTTGACATTCCTTTCCTACCTACGAAACAATCAGACACTTCTCGTCCCTACCTTCCTGGGAAGAGCAAGGATTACTTTTGCATGCATGTCCTTAATTTGATTTGTTTAGCCGGCCGGGACCAAAGGCATGTGTATTAGAATATGATGCGTGCCACGAAAAAGCTACGCACAAATTAAGAAAGTTGGCTTTACTGCTTTGGTGCTTTACAACTGGGAAAACACACAGGATTCAAGGAAGTGTATCCGAGAGACTATGTAAGTGGGTTCAGGTTGATTTGTGATGAACCGTGGGTTCAGGTTGATTTGTGATGAACCATTGACATTTGAGTGGAGTTGGATTTAAATTTTGCAAAATTTACAATTTTTCAAAAATTGTTTCAGACCTAGCAGTCAGAATGGCCTGAGGAGGCAGTTAGATTGACTACCAGTCAGATTGGCCGGCACCAGCGGTCTAGCTGATAGTAGTCAGCGGTCAAACCGGCTTGAGCCAGCGGTTTGACCGGCCAGTGAGTTGCTTGGATAGAGATTTAGTATTTTGGGAAATTTGGTCGTGGTTTGGATTGTTTTTAACCCAGGTCTGTGCATATGTGTTGTATAAAGCATGTTTTGACTAATGTGGGTTAAGTTGTGAAGAACTTGTGCCCAAAAACGATTTCTTAGTATTTGAATGTGTAGGAAGGCTTGGAGTCAATCATAGTCAACGGCGAGGATCGAGGTTATGCTCAAGGTCTAGAATGATCAAGGTGTCGGGTGAGATAGCTGAGCTTAAGCATGGCATAAGAAAGGTAGGAATTATTGAAGGAACAGTTCAAGCAATGGATTGCACCATATAGTTTGGTCGGTCCAAATGAGGTGTGGTCCGATAGAACCAGAACGGGAGAGACTTACCGATGCGTGGCAAGCCAGTAGAGCACCTGCATGTGGTAAACATGGTGATTGCTTACAAGAAAGATGAAGATCGGGTCAAGGAAGGGTAGTTCGGTAAGACGGTCAAATACCGAAAATTATCTTAGATCAAAAACGTGGTGCTTGGAAAAACGGTTTAGGTCAAGAAAAGGCTGAGAAGAACAAGTTGGATAAAAGACTAAGAACTTAAAGGATTTGGGCTCATGTGTTTTGAAAAGTGTGCATGAGTTTGGTGTGTCAGTAAAACTCATGTTATGTGGGGTTAACGGGTTTTCCTCTTATGTGTTAGTGAATAGTCTCCATTAGGGTTAGATGTGGGTTGGTTGGGATGGAGACTTGTAAGTTAACCATCCATTATTCTAGTCAAGTGTTATAAGGTTAGGGTTTGAGAAGTGTGAGAGTTGTGGTGCGCTCTCTTGTCCTTCAGATGAAGTGACTGTAAAATCTTCATCCTCAAGTAGCAATAGATCAACTTTGTTTTTCACTCATGAAGTCTCCTTGATTTGGTTGATTTGCTCTTGCTCTT
Organism: Melocanna baccifera; assembly: GCA_036346265.1. Lineage (NCBI taxonomy): Eukaryota > Viridiplantae > Streptophyta > Magnoliopsida > Poales > Poaceae > Melocanna > Melocanna baccifera. The sequence goes on along the minus strand of JAYEVJ010000409.1, from coordinate 401,804 downwards.
ATTGATTTTGATATCTTAGTGAATAGTCTCCATTAGGGTTAGATGTGGGTTGGTTGGGATGGAGACTTGTAAGTTAACCATCCATTATTCTAGTCAAGTGTTATAAGGTTAGGGTTTGAGAAGTGTGAGAGTTGTGGTGCGCTCTCTTGTCCTTCAGATGAAGTGACTGTAAAATCTTCATCCTCAAGTAGAAATAGATCAACTTTGTTCTTCACTCATAAAGTCTCCTTGATTTGGTTGATTTGCTCTTGCTCTTATTGATTTTGATATCTTCTCTCCCTTTATTGATCTTGTTGTATGCTAAGAACGTGTAAGTAATAGATATGACTTATGGAGATTAATCCCCATCCATCTAGACATAAGCTCTTGCAAGTTCTTAAAGTTACCCATTTTTTCTTGGATTTGACCTCTCGTGAGTTTTGTAGATCCAAGAGTTTCTATCTCGAATGTTTGTGAGTTCTTGATTACTGTCACATGTGAAAATAAATCTAGATTCATCTTGATCATCATTCACCCACGAGCAAGTTATATTCTAAGTTTTTTGTTTTTGTCCGGTTTTGATACAACCTTATTTATTTTTGTGAAAGGTCTGAACTTTAATAAAGATTCAAGCAATCCTTGGATGGAATAGATTTCGAGACCACAAGCAAAATGTGTGAAAAATGTCATCTCTTTTAACCTAGGATTTTTGCAGTTCAACCAAAAGTAGTTTAAACTTGGACTGATTTTCTGTTATGGAAACAAGGGAGCGCTCATTCTACTCTCAGGCCTGATCGGACCGGAGGCCGATCAGACCACCGTGTGGACGACAATCAGACCGCTAGAGAGCCACTGGTCAAACCACTGCCGGTACATGGTCGGACCACCAGGGAGCCTCCTGTAAGTCTGCCGCCTAACAGGTGCAGGATTTCTATTCTTTGGCTTTTTGAGTTGATTGCTTTGGCTTTGGTTTTTAATTCTGATCTTCATAGCTCAGTAACTACTGGAGTGAAGGATTGGTGAATATTTGGGGGTGGGGGAATTTTGAAGGCACCATTCACCCCCTTTGTTGCCATACTGGTCCTACAGTATCATCTGTCTTTTCCAACTGGAAAGGCAGAAGGGAATAGTGATGTGTCATTTGACACTTCTCAGCTATTGGATTGAGCATCCAATGGTTCGGATTGGGGTGAATGAGATTACTGAATTTCTTATGACATACTCCCTAAAACCTCAGTTTTTCTCTGTATTGAACTAGAGCATTGATTCTTTCTATGATGGTTATCGAGGCCATGCCTTTGGTGTCTTTAGTAGATGTTGTATTTTGTGATCCGAATCTGGTCGGGTTCGACCACTTGAAGAATTCGATCAAGTTTCAATCAAGATATATTTTGACCAGCATAACTAGTCAGTAATGTGAATTGGTATAAGGTTATTATTGGAATCATTTTCATGTTTGTGATGGAATCCACACCGATTTACACCATCATGGTGTTCAAAGGTGTTTGCACTAGCTGAAGTCACACGTGGCAGCTCCAGACGCTTCCGACTTTGTCGACCCCGGATCTTGTTAATCTAGAATCTTCTGTGAAATCACTGCATTATTTCTTGGATCAGTAGATAGTGCTCACAGATACATTGCTGAATTATTTAATGCAAATTGCAAATTGAGAAGTATGATAATAATATTACATAACAGAGTTCAACAAACCACACGGGTCAAGTCTTACAATAAACCGATGAGGCCAAATAGTACAAGATAAAATGAAACGTAGCAGAAGCATAGTAGAAATGGTAGACGCATCTTGCCACAGGCAAGCAACTGGAGATGGTTTATAGGCGACTGATATTTTCCAAGGACTTGAAGAATATAAGTGCTTATAAACACTACCATAGCTAGCCTGGGAAGACGCCTTGACTACTAAGTATTGAACTAAGCACCACCATATTCTTCTCCGTCAGCTCCTTGATCATCATAGTAGGTATACAAGCCTTGATCCACGGGTTCTGGGGATTTTTCTGAGCGAGTGTGAGTACAAGCAACAGTGCTCACCAAGCCAGCACATAGAAATGCAATATTCATACATGCAAGGCTTAACAAGGAGGGCTTTGGTTCTTTTATTTGCTTAAAGCCATATTTTCAAATTAGGAATAATTAGGAAATTCATATGACTTAGCATTTTAACTAAAACAGATTTTATAAAGTGAGATCAGTCTTGCAACATCAGTAGTAGTACAGATTTCGTCCACCATTTCTATGCCACCTATACCATATGCTAGTTTTAAATGATATATCCGCTTATTACGACTAGGATGATACCCAGGACAACATCAAATCAGGGCTTTTACTGTCCGTCACTTTTCATCTCACCCACAAAGTTGTTTTTAGAAATATATGATAACTCGAGTAAGTTCCCATACCCACCCTTGACCATAGGCATAGTTATTCGAATAGTTTTCACTCTGCAGAGGATGTACACTTTACCCACAAGAGACAATCGTCTTGCTATATTCCACAAGTTACCGTAGACATGTAGATAAAGAAGGTCACCACAGAGCCTTTACAATACATCTCCCTAGTAAGGCTACACCTGCTAAGGTTGCCACCGCTGTGGGGTGCGACAACCCCTCCAAAGGCCCCCTCTTATGCCGTCACGTCAAAGGCCATCCCTACTGCACGTGTGCACACCATCGGCGCATCGCATACTAGGTTGATGTAAATTAGTTGGCTAAGTCATATTCGTTATGGACTTATTGTTGTACTATTTTACTTTAGGAGGTCATCACAATATTCAGTACTTAAAATCATCTAGACGGTTCTACCAATTTTGTCATCATGCGCGTCAACTGTACCCATCTCTTACCATCTACCTAGATGTTTAATCAAATTGGGGATTTTAGGAGCTAAAATATTAGCTTTCAACATACCACTCACTTCCCAAAAGCAACTGCCCAAACCATTATTCATGTGAGGAAAATTGTTGTTAGGGAAATTCATGCCCTCGAGTATCTAAGTTGACCTAAGCATGTCGCTTTAAGTAGGGACTTATTTATTATATTATTAATTACTAAAGTTAGGGTGACTAGGGTTGAGTTCAAGATCAAGGAGTAGTTTATTCAATTATATATAAGGGTTTTATCTAAATTCTATTCCGAACAAAAGTTTCATAACGAAACTGAAGCATGCGTTGGCTCATGGCAGTGATGCAGCGGGGCACGGGGGAGAAGGTGGAAGCGGTGGGCACGCATTGGACGCAAAGAGGCGGCCAAGCGTGGGGCAAAGTCGGGATTCCCAGGCTACAGAGGAGGCGAATGGCGCAGGGGCTACGTGAGCAGAGCATGCTATGCGCTGAAGCAAGCATGCGTGGCGAGGCACCACGGCTGGTGCGCATCCTGTGCATGAGCGGGGCACGGCCTTGACGTGCTCAGGCGCCGACCGTCGTAGGCCATTTTCGGCCAGGTCGTGTGGGTCCTGGGCTGTGTCCAAGAGAGGAAGGGGGTGCGGTTGGGCTGGGCCACGCCCAAGGTGAGATTGCAATTTGAAATTTTTCATTAGATTTTGAATTCTGGTCAAATGGTTGAGTTTGAGTTATTTGATTTAAATTTGAAACTCCAAATTCAAACATGCAAAAGGAACTCCGGAAATGGGATGTTACAAATCCTACACCCCTTAAAATGAATCTCATCCCTGAGATTCGAACTACTCAGAGAACAAGTATAGGTAGTCTGCTCTAAGCTGATCCTCGCGCTCCCAAGTAGCTTCTCTTTCTGAGTGGTTGCTCCACTAGACCTTGCACAGGCGGATAATCTGGCGCCTTGTCTACTTTTCCATGACATCGAGGATCTTAATTGGGTGCTCTAGGTACGTCAGGTCCTTCTGAAGTCTGATGGCCTCCACTGGGGCTTACTCTTCAGGTACTCTGAGACATTTCTTGAGTTGTGAAACGTAGAATACGTTGTGCACATCCAAAAGGCTCGTGGGTAGCTTTAGCTAGTATGCTACTTCTCCTCACTTGGAGGTCATGGGGAATGGGCCAATGTATCTTGGTGCGAGCTTGCCTTTCACATTAAACCTTCACATCACTCGAAGAGGTGATACCTTAAGGTAAACATGATCTCCTACTTCAAATGTCAATTCTCTACGATGATTATCAGCATAGCTCTTCTATCTGGATTGGGCGACTTGTAGTCGATCCCTGATCAGGTGGACATTCTCTTCGGCCTACTTTAAAGTATCTGGTCCGAAGATATATCCATCTCCTGTTTTTGACCAATGAAGAGGAGTTCAGCACTTCCTACCGTAGAGTGCTTCGAAAGGGGATATTTTCAGGCTAGATTGGTAGCTATTGTTGTAAAAACACTCTACGTAGAGTAGGCATTTCTCCCAGTCCATAGTGAATTCTAGAGCATAGGCGCAAAGCATGTCTTGAAGTATTTGATTCACCCTTTTTGTCTGTCCATCAGTCTGTGGGTGATATGCTGTGCTAAAATCCAAATAGGTTCCAAGTGCCTCATGGAGCCTCGACCAGAAGTGTGAAGTAAATTGGGAACCTCGGTTTGAGACTATCCTTTTAGGGCACCCCATGTAAGCACACAATACGGGTCATGTTTAACTCAGCCAGTTGGTCTCCTTGAAATGTGGTCCTAACTAGAATAAAATGGGTGACCTTGGTCAATTGATCCACTATAACCCATATAGAGTCATACCTGGTCTTAGTTCGAGGTAGACTAGTGATGAAGTCTATTCTGACTTCTTCCCACTTCTACTAGGGAATATGCAGGGGTTATAGTAGTCTTGCCGGTCTCTGGTGCTCAGTTTTAATCCTTTGGCACATATCACATAAAGTTACGTATTCAGCAATGTCCCTCTTCATGCGATGCCACCAGTATAGGGTCTTCATGTCTTGATACATATTGGTACTACCCAGGTGCAAGGTGTACGCTGAGCTATGGGCTTCTTTAAGTATCCAATCCTTGAGTTCCTTTTGGTGGGGAACGAAGAGATGCTTCCCATACCAGAGGATGCCTTAGGGATCCTCAACCATATTTGCGACCTTTCCCTTAGCCATGAGCTGCTTGAACTTCTGTACACTAGGGTGTCCTTTTTGGGCTGCCTTGATTTGCACTTCTAGTGTTGGTTGAACTTCCATAGCGGCTATGGTGCCTTGTTCTGTTATCTCAAGATTAAGTGTTTCTAGCTCTTTGTAAAGCTTGGGTTGTTACTCTTGAACCATGATATTGTTACAATAGGACTTACAGCTCAAAGCATCAACTACTACATTAGCCTTCCCTTGATGGTAGTGGACATCTAGGTCATAGTCCTTAATTAGTTCTTGTTGAAAATGTAGGCAATATTTTAATTCCAAGTTTTAGTAGTAGACAAAAGCAATATACTAGTGATGCACAACTAACTAGTAACAGTAGGCTACTCATCATACATCAGAATATACGCAAGAATAATATTGTATCAAAGTCGTACGAACACACGAACGACTTACTTTTAGGTTTGATGTAGAGCAGGAAGCAGCGCAGGCTTGATGCAGTGTAGGCTTGACGCAGTGCAGGACGTAGATGAAGTAGAGCAGGAGTGGTCGCGCAGATGTGCGCTGCCCAGAAACCTTATTGCTGCCCCCGTGCAGGTCTTCACGGCAGCAATGCCTCGGAGATACCGCTCACCCTCCTTCCAGGTGCACGCAGGGAAGAAAGGCCGGCGTAGTTCGAACAGCAAAGTACAACAGCACAATATCACCAGAGAGGAAGAGGACAATAGGAGAAGGAAAATGAAAAATTCGCGTCCGCAAGCCTGGACGTCTCCAGGTCTTTTATAGACGTGCAGATTACTCTCTAATAACTGCTCTCATTGAACAAAAATAATTCACTGGTAACTGCTTAATTATTCACTGGTAACTGATCAATTATTCACTGGTAACTGATAAAATTCAAAACCGAATAATGGTAATTAAGCAGTCTCATGACCAGTTAAAAAGGGAGAGAGATGATGCAAGGTTCAGCAAAATAAGGTAGACATGGTCTGCCAAGTGGCGCGCCACGTCACGGCACGGTCGCGCGTCGCAAGTCACAAGTTACGCGATTTTCACGCGAAAATACGCGAATACGCGCGCGCGCGTGCGTGCGCGTGTGTGTGTTTAACCAAAGCCACCATCCAATTTCATAATTCAAGGAGTGGCATGGACTCCACCTTATAAATTGGTCTTCCCCACTTTGCCTAAACAATATGGTACTAAACCTCACATGCTTTGGAATTTAAGAAAATGGACCACAAACAACGGGCCTATTTCTAACAGTTCTAGCCATCTTCTTTGCCTTAGGTTGAGATCTGACTGGGTGAAGATGTACTTGAGGCTCTTGTGGTCTGTGTTATTGCAATGATTCCCAATCAAGTAGTGGCGCTAAATTTTCAATGCATGCACTACCGATGCTAGCACCAAGTCGTGTGTGGGGTAATTGTCTTTCTAAGGATGAAATTGTCTAGACGCATAACCCACAACTTTTCCTTCTTACATGAGTACGTAGCCGAGACCTTGGTGTGAGGCATCGTAGTAGACTTTGAAATCTTTATGTATATCTAGTACGATTAACAAAGGAGCAGTGGTTAACATCTTCTTCAGTTCCTGAAAACTCTTCTCGTAGTCTTCTATCCATTCAAACATTTTTGTCTTTTTTGAGTAGATTAGTCATTGGTCTAGCGACCTTTGAGAATCCTTCAACCAACCTTCTGTAGTATCCAGCCAATCCAAGGAAACTACGGATTTCTGTTATTGATGTGGGTTGCTTTCATTCTAGGATGGCTTCTACCATGGTGGGGTCAACTGCTACTCCTCCAGCAGACACAATGTGCCCGAGAAAGCTGACCTCATGTAGTCAGAACTCACACTTGCTGAATTTGGCATACAACTGGTGCTCTCTAAGCTTTTCTAAGACCAATTGCAAGTGGTTGGCGTGTTCTTCCGCATTTCTTGAGTAAATCAGAATGTCGTCTATGAATACCACCACAAACTTATCCAAAAACTCCATGAATACCTTATTAATAAGATTCATGAAGTAAGTTGGTGTATTGGTCAAGCCAAAAGACATGACTGTAAACTTGTACAAACCATATCGGGTGGTAAAGGCTGTTTTAGAAATATCATTAGACCTAATCTTAAGCTGATGGTATCCTGACCTTAGGTCTATTTTAGAGAATACCTTGGATCCTGTTAGTTGGTTGAATAAGTTATCAATGCGGGGTAGAGGATAATTATTCTTGATGGTCACATCATTAAGAGCTCTGTAATCCACACACATTTTGCCAGTGTCGTCCTTCTTCCTTATAAACAGTATTGGTGATCGATCCCCAAGGTGACGAACTTGGTCTAATAAACCCTTTCTATTGTAGCTCTTCAATTTGTGTCTTTAGTTCTTCTAATTCGTCGGCTACCATTCTATATGGTCTCTTAGCAACCGGGGTGGTCCCTGGCTTGAGGTTGACGACGAATTCTATGTCTTGATCTGGTGGCATACCAGGCAATTCCTCTGGGAATACATCAAGGTATTCTTGGGCCACTAGTGTTGCTTCTAAGGGTTTGGCTTCAAGGTACCTAGCAGTAAGGCCGGTTCACGTTAACTTTTACTGAAAGACCTGGGCTCTTTGTGAGTACCACCCTTCTATTGGCACAATATATCATTCCTTGATATTTGGCCAACCAATCCATTCCTAGGATGATGTCAAATGTCTGGGATGGTAGTACCATAAGATCTGCTAGGAAACCGAAATCCTCCATAGTGATTTCTAATCTGGGACTTACTAGTGTGTTAGTTAAGGATTCCTCGGATGAACCAAGTACCACGAATCTTTTCAACTTAAATGTTGGCAACATAAGCCTTTTAACAAACTCTCCTGATATGAAGGAATGCGAATCTCCAGAATCAAATAGAACATGTGTGTGTATTGACTTAACAAAGAACGTACCCAATAGAACTCTAGTGGCATCATGGGCTTCTTCTGCCGTGACATGATTCACACGACCTTGAGCCGGTGTTGCTGCGGTTCTCTGTGCTTGGGGTGTCTGGTAACCCTTATTGGTTGTAGAGGTTTGACCACGTATGGGTGTAGTTCCCAAGTTAAACTTCACAGGCGTCACCTGGCAGGTCGGGCAACGGCTGCCAAAATGTCCCTTTTCCTCACAGTTGTAATAGTTAAGATGGGCCATTGGGTTGGTTGTCATGGGTTATCTAGTTGGGCGAGGAGTGCGGAGCACATTCCCATTATGGCGTGGGACTGGTGCTGGAGCTTTAGGGGTGGAGCCGCAACTTGAACTTGCCTGAAAGTCGGGTTGCCATGATACACGGGCCTCTGAAGGTAGTTACCCCGCGGTCTCTGGGCTACCATCTTCCTTTTGCGGCTAGCTTCCATCATCCTTCTCTCATTTTCGAGGATAAGCGCTTTGTTGACCAAGATATGAAAGCTATGGAAATCCTGGATGATCAACTGCATGCACATTTCTTCGTGCATCCCTTCCATAAAATGGTCAATCTTCCCTTCTACATCTGCTATGCCTCCGGGGGCGTAGCATGCCAACTAATTGAATCAGGTGAGATACTTGTTGATAGACATGGTCCCTTGATTTAGAGCTCAGAACTCATACTTCTTCATTCTCATAATGCCAACAGGGATGAATTTGTCCTGAAGGCATTCTTGAATTCAGTCTAAGGTATAACCTATTGTAACATCTTGATTTTTAGAGTTTATTTGAAGCTTTTAAAATAAAATTCACCGTTTGAATTTTTCTGGAATTAATTCAAGCTTAAATTAAATTTTTAGTAAATAAATGGATTTAATATGACTAAAATAAACATTAACATTTACTGTAAGTATTTTATTTGGGTTCCTTATGTCTCAAGAAATGTTTAGGAATTTTCTTGGTTTTTTATGGATTTGTTTGCTATTTTCTAGAGCTCTTTTGATTTTATCTGAATTAGAAAAACCCTAAAAATCCTTAAACAGTAAAAGGCCCAGCCCGTTACTGTCCATCCGCCCCACCTAATCCTCAGCTGTCCAATCTCCTATTGACATGTGTCAGCCATCCGAGCCGTGTTCCACATCGACCGTTGGATCTTGTCTGGGACACGTGTCACACATACGGATAGCCATGCACTATTCATCTATGCCTTCTCATCTTGGCCATCCGTTTTCCAACCATGCCACGTGTCACCTACCATCCAGGTCGGTTACTATTCATCTTTGTCCTCCAGACGGACTCTGTCACCACCACTGCTCCGCCTCAACGTCCATGTCCGATCCAGACTATCAGCCATCTTCGAGACAGAGTTCTCAGCCTTCGTGCATATATGGTCGTGCAACCCTCTTTCTTCGCAACCCTGTAGCCGACCTTTGCGTTGTCGCCCTTGTTGAGTCCACTGTTTGTGCCATGCCCAGTCGATTTTTGACCGTCGCCGTTGACCTTCCGCCGTCACGCCGCATTTAATCTTAGTCGTCTCCACTTCGCCCGACCTGCCGCTGGTGAGTCCCAGGTCCACCATAGCCATCTGACCACATAGTCGTATTCGACTACAGCGCCTACGACTGCGGAGCCCACGACCATGTTAACCCCCGTCTCCGACCACTACCGTATTCAACCATGTAGTCGACTACGACCATGGTCGCTCCGCCCACAGCCTTCGACCACTCAGTACTACCTCGACCACACAGCTGTCTTCGACTGCTTCGGCCATCCGATCGCCACCGCCACCATCCAATTCGATCTGTGCTAGCACACTAATCCAATGGCTGAGATCCGCCACAACTAGCCGGTCATTCCGACCACTCAGTCGTCTTCGATCGCCTGCACGACCACATCTATGACCATGCAGTCTTTCAACCACGATCGTTTCGACCATAGCCACCCTTCGACCACGTTTGGCCGACGATTCAGATTCTCTGTGAACAGAGTCCTTGTGCACTGAGTCTCTGATCAATGGGACCCATAAGCCAAAAAGTACTATTCCATAGATCAATGAGTCAGCCGTGTTGAGTTAGCAACCACGTAAGCCCCAGTGTGACGTGTCCATCCACTTGTCTGCCATGTCAGCACCTGAGCCGATCCTAATGCCATGTGTCATGCCATGTCAGCTGCCACGTGTCAGCTACCGAGTCGCACCGTTCACTGTTCTATCATAATTTGTAATGATAATGATATAAATAGTAAAATCACACATACAAACATACTGCTAAGTAATAGCGCAAGATAATTGGGTCCTACGTCACATCATATTTTTGAAATGCTATAAAATGCTTTCATCACAACGCTTTCAAGCATATCTCACTCAATACAGCATATATACTATGCTATTATTCGTCCATCATCTCCTATTTTATTTCTTAATTTAATTTGAACCGTCTTCACAGCAATATTTTTAAGATCATTTATACTTGAGAAATCTTCATCATGCTCTCTCGAACCAAAGTTTTTTTTTGTTTGGAATTTTTCATGTCCACTGGTATCATTTTGAGCACTGAAAATGTTCATGGAACAACCACACGGGATGTTCGTTCCAACATGCAGCAGGGCCGTGAGACTATATTCAAGTACCGCGCGGGAACTGCGAACCGGGCAAGCAATTTGGTAAAGGACTAAAGGACGGTGACGTTGTCTGCTGGCAGGGCGTTTAGAATAGCGATGGTTTATGTTTTTTTATTATACTTGATTTATTTTTTATTGTGATTAAGTTGGTTTATTTAGTATAATTAAATTTAAAAAAAATTAAAAATAGAAAAAATATGTTAGCCCATTACGGATAATGCAAAGGAATACGGAAAAAAAGAAAATGTAAAAAAGCCCAAAAAATCTAAAAAACCAGAAAAATATGAAATTACTGAATAGTGAAAAAAAAAGCAGAAAGCAGAAGCAGAAGCTAAAATGATCCGGGCTAAACATTCCATCCTCCTACGTGTTGGCCAAGCATGATGCAGCCATGGTAGCACACAAATATGCACAACTAGATATACTACCTTTGTTCTGGAAATATGTTCTAAAATGAGTTCAGGCAACCTTTTAAACCTTTAACTATTAATATACATAAATTATTTAGATATACCACATGAAAATAATATTAGCAGATTTTTCATGGAAAGTAGTTTCGTATCACTGTATATATGGTAAGTTTTGGCAACATATATAAAAGCATGCATTAGAGACCGTGTTAATATCATAAACAAGTAAAAAATAAATGATAGAGTAGATGGAAAAAATGGTCAAAGTTGCAGATCTGATACCTTGGTGATGTTTCCAACGACAAGTATATTTACTAAGAGAGGGAATTAAACAACGTGGCAACATGAGCAATCAGCAACTTGATATTTTTCTTAAAAAAAAACTTTTAAGGTAATTTCCCAAGCCCAGTTAAATTCCACGGACCATCTTTCATTTGCCTGAGTAATTACAAGGGGAGCTTAACTTTGACATTATAGGAAAGAGAATTGCTAAACAATATTTGAGTGTTTTTTGGACTCGGATCATTCAGATTTTTTAGACGTTAAATTTTTATCCAATGGATCCTTTCATACTCTCTCCCTCTACAAAAATATAAGTGCTCTGAATTTAGGGTGTTGGATGGATATCTAACCTCTAAAAAATCTGTATGATCTGAGTCTAAAAAACACTTGAATATTGTAAAGACATTTTCTACAGAAAATACTCGACCATTCCTCAATATAATTTCATTACATCATTGAAAAGCTAACACACATAAAATAAGGCACATTCACACACAAACAAAGATGCAAGCACACATAGACTGACATACAGGTGCCGCGGACGACTCAACCCAATGGTGGCATCAATCAAACCCACACCATGCCACGCCATTCAGCACATGGCTTTATTAACCACAATATAATAGTACTAGCTAGGTACTAGGCATTTTGGTCGCCGGCAGTGTGCTGCTCAATGCTCATGACCTCAGGTGGCTGACGAGTAATGCCTGCATGAGTGCAGAAGGCCCAGAGGTAAGTGATGAGGTCGCCACCCGAGGAGGCCACTGCCTTGGCATGGCCTTGCACATCGTTGGACGGGGCCAAGTAGATGAGCAGCTCGACCCAGAACTCCATCAGATTCTTCCATACATCAGCCTCACTGCTTTCTGCTTCCATTTGCTTGAACAGCTTCACACCATCCCGCGTCGTTGGGTCTTCCATATGCTCCTCCTTGCTGCGAATCTTGTGTACCATTGTTTTCCTGCAGCGATGGCTTGGTGTGCACATTGTGCCGCAGCATTGCTCCGACACATGCTCTAGGCAGCTCCTCATATCCTCGTACCTGTCAGACACCCATGTCTCGTCATCAGGCAGCAAATCGGGTGCGTGCGCAACCAGGTACATGCAGTACCTTGATAGCGCAGTTGCAACAGCCTTTGGGTCGTCGTCTTGCACATTCTTCTGGCTCTGGACATCAGGGTCGACGATCTCAAAGAGCTCCGTCGCCAGGTGAAATGCCATGATGATCTCGGTAGAAGTTTTCCCACACATGTCAATGCCTCTCATGTATGGTAGGCTGATGCAGCCAGTGTTCAGATCGATGCTCTTCAAGGACTTGACAATTGCTGCCTTGGCTTCAGGTGCTAGTGTCACCTGAGACGCCCTTGCAGAAAATTTGTCAAGTGGCCAGCAAGCGTTAACAATGGATACCTGGTTGATCTTGATGTCGGTGTGATGCCTCCTTAGAAATGTTTTGACTAGATAGCGAACTACACAGGATACCCAAAGGCGTGCTAAAATGAGGCAGTAATAGATTCGCTTGCGCATAGGCCCACGCTGGTCGTATGAGCATAGCCAGCGAACTGTATTCCAGTTGGAGAAAACATACAAGGTCCAGAACTCAGTAGCTTCGATGGCAATGAGGGTGACCACAAGAGACATGGTGATGGTGAGGTAGAGGAATGGAAATTTTCTGAGGTCGCTGGCCCAGCCCATGGCTATGCAATATAGGTATGCAGCATCTTCGTTGTCGATTAGTACCGCCAAGGCGGCAGCGAGGTATATCAGCACAAAGAGCATGGACAAGGCAAAGTTGGAGAAGAAAAGGATAGGTTGGGACATCACCACAGGGGCAGCATCCTGGTAGTAGTTCTCGAGGAAGTCGAGCTCTAGCTGAAGAACTTGGAAGGGCCTATGGGCTTTGTCGTTGGGGTCGTCGCCCTGGAGGGTGAGTACGGCATTGAGCATTAGCTTGCGTGCCATGACGGAGCCAACCTCCACCATGGGGTAGTGCTCGAACCGGCGCCGCAGCATCTTGAAAAGAGAGAAAGATAAGCATAAGTTCTCAAGGTACTGCCACCCTCTGTCGGAGAAGAGATTTCGGTACTTCTTGTGTAAGTTCCATATATCTCCTACAGTGACCAGCCCATCCTTCTTCATGGGGTCAATGAGGAGATGGATGTGCTTCTGTTCATTTTGGTCGCAATAAGGGACGCGCCTTCCCACGCCGTAGCCATATCCATGGGTGGTCGCTATCTTGAGCGGCGCCTTTTCCCTCTTTTGCCTCTTTTTCTTGTCGACCACAAGGATCGTCTCCTCCCCCATCACCGCGTACTTGCAGTTGGCCGTCATGTCGATGGCGGCGGAAGCTGCAGCGCTCGAATGGTTCACATCCTCCTCATCATCTAAGACATGCTGCATGTAGCCTGCAATAAGAAGAGGGTTCTTCGCTGTATGCCAGGAGCGGCTGGCCAACCATGTGCTGACCACCCGCTGCACCAGCTTCACCAAGCTCAGAGACCAGAGGACGACAAACATGGCCACCAACAGAGGATGGTCGCGAACTCGCATTTTGGAGTAGATGAGGTAGCCGACCCACAACAGGCGAGCCACCTCCTCGGAGTAATCCATCAGCGTGAACCGGCCTATGCCCCTCGAGAAGGAGGAGCCATCGGCCGGCAGCACCATTACGTGCACCTTCTTGCGGATGAGCTCTATGAGGAGCATCCACATAATCACCAGTTGAAGATCCCTCTCCTGACCTTGACCTTGAGTGTGGGAGAGCATGTAGGACAGGAGAGGAAGGAACAGGGAGAAGGTGGAGTGCAGCAAAACGCGCATGATGGGGTAAAGGTTGTACCGACCGGGGAGAAAGGGCAGGTAAACGGTGTACCGGCCGACGAATTGGCGCACGAAGCCAGCACCGAAGAGGGTGGAGCCGAGGAGCGCCATGAGCACCACCGTGAACGCCATCGCCCTGTCCATGATCTCGTCTTTCTGGGACTTCGCCGTCGGGCTCGTGTTGTAAAACTCAACGGCCAGTGTATCGCACCATGTCTTGTTGATGTTCTTCAGACCCCCGACGCTAATCCTATCAAAGGACAAGCCCATCCTTGTGTATGCGTGCATGGTGCGCGCTTAATTGCTATGGCTTGCATGGAAACGAATAGACATGCATGCATATATATAGGCATATGCATGGATGTCGGCAATATTAATCAACAAGATACCTGGTCATTCTTTGCTTGGTACAGTGCCATCGCAGAGATACGAGGGAATGTTGTTCCATGATTCCATCTATCTTTATTTTATGAGTACGTACCATGCTTTATTCCTTGTCCCCCATAAGAACAGTAAAGGTTGGGCCTCGAGAGGCTCTCACTTCCCCTTGATTTAGCTAGCAGGGAGCCAAGGCAAGTATTGGAACACGATGCGTGCCTGCTTCCTATGCAAAAAAAAAAAAAAAAGCTTACCCCTTGGCACAGCAAAGCTAGCTAAAGGAACAATTATACCTCCTCCTCCTTTTTCGTCTTAAAGAAACAGTTACACCTTGTCTCTCTAACTAGTCAAGCACAAGCTTTATTTCTCATTGCACCATAGCCAAGTCCTGTTGAAATACGTCATGCTTTGGAGGTTAATCCTAGCAGAGAACAGCAAGTCCATTCCGTTGTATATCCATAAATGTAGGTCATCGTAGGTCCCGTGCAGTTAAGCCTTTCAAAATGTTATCATTAATATATGTTGAAGTATATAAATTGACTATATGAAAATAATACCATTGAATTTATCTTACAAAATTCTTTTATAATATATATTTATAATCAAAATTTTGCATTGAAGATCATAAAAAATCAAAAAAACGATCTATATTTGTAGATATGTATAGGCATGCACGGATGTCGATCGACAGACTATTCATCAACAAGATACCTGATCATATACTACACAATTCAACAGTGCCATCGAACAATGCACATCATATTATGGATGCCATGCCATGCATACTTTAATCCCATCGGAATACTTTAATCCCCTTGGAATACTCTTTTTTTTCTTTTTTTTTTTGGAAAGCAGGAATCCCCTTTGATTTAGAAACGGACGAAGGCAAGTATTGGATTGGAACAAGATATTCCTAAGCAAATTAAGCAAGGTTAAAAGCACAGGCACATCCAAGCTATAAAGGTGGGCATGCATCGACTTGTTCTTGTGCACCCTATTCTCAGAGTACTCAGGCTGCATACATGTTCAGATATTCTTAGAATAAGTCTCCCATCCTGCTTGGAACTTGCTACCTGCAGGTATATATAGATCCGTGTATACATATGCATTCATGACAAAATCATACACATGTAATAATCCATTAGTTATTCCTTGACATTCCTTTCCTACCAACGAAACAATCAGACACTTCTTGTCCCTGCCTTCCTGGGAAGAGCAAGGCTTACTTCTGCATGCATGTCGTTAATTTGATTTATTCAGCCGGCCGGGACCAAAGGCATGTGTATTAGAATATGATGCGTGCCTATCTTCGTAGTTACGCACAAAGAAAGTTAGCTTTACTGCCTTGGTGCTTTACAAGTGGGAATGTAACACCCCACGAACCATATTATCCTGAAATGCTACTAAACTATACCACAACTAGACAGGATAAAAGAAAGTTCCGACATCATCTTCCCAAGATAATAAAAACTACGCGGAAGTACAACTATACAACAAGTAATGGAAGATATTTAAAAGGTTTAACCGCTAAGATCATGAATAATTAAAGCCAACCACATTATAGCATTATTAAATAATAGAGCTCAACAATGAGGAGATAGAAAATGGCTAAAGACTCCTCTAATTTATTACAACAAAATTCATAAAGTGATGTGTAATAGTGTCGTACCGCTCTACCCTTCCCATGCATGCTCAAGAATCACCTGGAAGGGGGGAAAAACAAGAGTGAGATAAAAGCTCAACAAGTAAACTGTTTAACAAGTTAATTAAACTACGGTTGATTAAGCATCAACAATTAATTTCTCAATGGCCGTATTCATATCCACAATCACAATTACTACCAACAACAATAATGCATTAGCAATTAATCCTTGTTTGCCTAATTCACAACCACGACCACAACTACTACCAACAACAGTAAAATATTTGCAATTAAGCCTCGTTTGCCTACTTCATAACCGCAACCACCACTACTACCAACATCAGTAAAACATTAATATATATTTCTCACTAACCTTATTATTTTCGTAACCACATCCGCCATCAACAGTTACCAAAAGAGAAATACTTCATGCCACAACCGCAACCACAATCATACCACAAGAGGGTAAACCCCACTCCACAACCACAAGCTTTATACCATAGGTGACTCTCATGAGCTAATTCCTCATAAGATCTAAGAATTGCATATTTATACATATAATTCATCCACAACAAATTGCTTATGTATGCAAATAATCCATCCAAAATAAAAATGCATATGTATACATATGATCCACTGCACCCTTACCTAAGAAGGTAAGAGTGTGCGTCGTACTACGGTAATATATGATATTGTACTGGCACGGTCGTGGCTAGGTGCGGCAACATCCACAATGCAAATGACATGCTATGATATGCATGATATGATATAAAGAATATTACCACATAGTCCACAAATAATTCATAAGAATATTACCACATACATCACAATTGATTCATAAAGAATATAACCCCATAAACCACACTTGATTCCTAAAGAATATTGCCACATAGACTACAATTGATTCATAAAGAATATTGCCACATAGACCACAACTTATTCCTAAAGAATATTACCACATAGACCTCAATATATAATGGAGCATGTAGCATAGAAAGCCATCTTGGTTTAAAGGAATTAATAGCCAATCATTCAATAATTAAAGTGGATGTAGTAAAATTAATAAGTTAAACTGTAGCAATAACCACTACATTTACTTGCCTTTACCGAAGGGACGGAAGCTACAAGAACGGTCGGGAGAAAAAAACACATGTTCACAGGTCACCACTCAGCACAAATCCATAATTTATCATTCATAATAGAAAGGTAAAGCGCCACTACACCCGAAACTCGACACTCCCTCTCAAATAGTCGTTCCCTCGCTCAACTCACTGCAGCAGTACTGCTTGTTTTTTTCATATCTTTTAATCCACTAGGCAACACACATCAAATAATAATATTTATGAGAACTACAGAACAAAGACTTTAACTTTTAAGAAGACACCATATTTTTATTCTGTTGTTAAAGGGGTGTAAAACACCACAGAAAATAGAGAACAGACTCTGTATCGGAATTCTAGCCAGAAGGCTTCTACTGATCACCACCCACTCTACATTGGACTAAAAATCATGAAATTTTACCAGAAACTAGATTATCTAGTTATCTACAACTATTTTTATTATGGAAAAATTCATAAAATTTATTAGACCCCCTGAATCTGCACCTGATCAGAATCTAAACTCTGAATTCTCCTCTTCTACATAGCAGAGTTCCAATCTCTATTGCGCCCAAACCCCATGGCCAAAAATTTTACAAAAATTATAGTAGCTAGATTTCTACATCCTATACAATTTCATGTAATTGCTTCTACAGAAAAAATCATCTTGACGTCCTAAACTAGATGAACAGACGATCTGCCCAAAACAGCCTACGCGCAGACAACAATTAATCGCTAATCGGTTGATTACCCCATAAGAACACCTCTAATCATGCGCCAAAAACTCTAAATTAATCTAAAACAGAGGGGAATGAGGTAAAAAAAATTATACCTAAATTGATCCCACAAGATCCCCCTTTTCCTTCTTCCCTCCTACCTTCTTCTTTCCTCTCTTCCCTTCTTCCTCTCCTTCCTTCCCTTTCTTTTCAGCAGGGCAGCAATGGAGGAAGGGCGCCCTAGGGCAGGAGGCACAAGGAGAGGGGCGTCCAGGGGGTGGGAGTGGCGGCCAAGGGGGGTGGGGGAGGCCAAAGGTTGGGAGGGGGTGTTTAGGGGCGGCTAGGGTTTTTTTAGGGGGAGAGAGGGTACGGCTGGGCCCATTGGGCTGGCTGGCCCAAAGTGGCTAGGCCTCTCCTCTAAGCAGCCCAACCTTTTTTATTTAATTAATTTATTTTTCTCACTTTAGACAATTCCGCAAACTTTTTCCTGCCTCCCGTATTCACTGGAAAGCAAGAAACTTTGCAATTCTACTAAATAATCCCAAGGACGCCGAAAAGACGTTCAGGGTATTACAGAAAAAACATACATGATTCAAGGAAGTGTATATGACAGATCATGTAAGTAGGTCCAGGTTGATTTGTGATGAATTATTGATATTTGTGTGGAGTTAGATTTTGAATTTCACAAATTTTACAGTTTTTCCAAAACTGTTTCAGACCTAGTGATCCGATCGGCCTAAGGCGGCAGTCAAACTGGCTACCGGTCAGGTTAGTCAACACTAGCGGTCTGACCTACAGCGGTTAGCAGTCAGACGACTTTAACCAGCAGTTTGACCAACCAATGAGTTGCTTCGGTAGAGATTTGGTATTTTGGGAAATCTGGTCGTGGTTTGGATTGTTTTAACCTAGGTTTGTGCATATCTGTTGCATGACGCATGTTTTGACTAGTGTGGGTCAAGTTGTTAAGAACCTATGTCCAAAAAAGATTTTTTTGGTCTTTTGATCTGTAGGGAGGTTTGAAATCAATCATGGTTAATGGCGAAGAGCGAAGCTACGCTCGAGCCCCAGAACAATCAAGGTGTCAAGTAAGATGGTTGAGCTCAAACATAGTACAAGAAAAGCGAAAAATATTGAAGGGACAGTTCAAGCGATGGGTTGCACCACATAACTTGGTAGGTCCACATGATGCGTAATCTAGTGGAACCAGAACAGAAGAGACTTGCCAATGCATGGCAAGCCAGGGACGCACCTACACGTGGCAAGTATAGTGATTGCTTGCAAGGAAGACGAAGACCGGGTCAAGGAATGATAGTTCGGTGAGACTGTCAAATACTAGAAACTATCTTGATTAAAACCACGGTGCTTGGGAAAGCAGTTTAGATGAAGGAAAAGCTGAGAAGAATAAGTTGGATCAAAGACTAATGACTTAGAGGATTCGGATTTATGTGTTTTGAAAAGCGTGCATGAGTTTAGTATGTGAGTAAAACTCGTGTTGTGTGAGGGTTAACAGGTTTCCCCCTTATGTGCCAATAGATAGTCTCTATTAGTGTTAGATGTGAGTTGGTTGCCTCATCTATTTAGCGGGTTAGGATAGAGACTTGTAAGTTAACTATCCAACTATCCATCATTCTAGTCAAGTATTCTAGGGTTAGCTTTTAAGAATTGTGAGTGTTGTGGTGTGTTGTCATGTCCTCCAGGTGGAGGGGCTGTAAAACCTTCATTCTCAAGTAGCAATAGATCAATTTTGTTATTCACTCATGGAGTCTCCTTGATTTAGTTGATTTGCTCTTGTTCTTGTTAGTTTTGATCTCTTATCTCCCCTTCTTGATCTTATTGTGTGTTACGTACATACAAGTGATGGATATGATGCAAACTGTCCACGAATGTATTTTCGCTCAGCCTGTTCCAACATAGTTGTAGCGATAATCGCAACTTGTCGCTAGGAAGATTAAATTCATGCATATATATAAATTGATAAGTATGAAATAATTATTGAAAGATTGACAAACCTAAGGATTATTGGTCATCGCAGAACTAAGGAGTAGTTGCATGTTGTGGCAAACATAGTATCCACAGGTGTTACCCGTCGACTGCTAGTGGCGCTGCAAAAATAGAATTGCTTAGTTTGAGAGGCATTACTATGAAGTATTATATAGGATTAATGTGTACTAGCAAGTACAGGAAAATCTCCCTCTAGTAGCAACGTACACGGTGAACGACCTACGTAATTTCAAAAGGTTAGCCTTAGCTATCGCAAAGGAATGAAATACTACAATAGAGTTATTTACAGAGGAAATGTGTTTATGAGTTGATTAATTATCAGACAATTATGAAGTCATGTTTGGTCCTCTTTAGGGAATCAAGGTATATTCCTTGTTTCATTTTGGTATAATTACAATTAGAATCGAGTGGAACCTACACAGGTATGTCATCATGGTCATTAAATCTAAGTTCATGTTGCTTATAAAGTACAAATTAACAATTATAGCCACTAATGCAGTACTTACCCTTGGTTGTAGGGAAAAAGTATGAATTCTTTGTAGCGGTGAGCCAGCAATGACGTCATCATGTAACTCTCAATGAAGGATGCATCCTCCTAAATGCTTTGCATGGAGACAAAGTATGGGTTAAGGAAACATATCAATGATTTCATTGATCTGGCATAAAAAATCATGTATATATATATGCAATAGCAAGCAGTTATATATGACATTTATCAGTATTACATGAACATAGACTGTGATTGTACATACTTACGATATCCAGCATCACATGAGTAAGACATTGAGGGCGTTGAGGTTGAAGAGTAAGAACAAGTTCTCTAGGGTCACTATGAAGACACAGTCTTGAACCTCATAGTGAAAATGATATGGCCTGAACATGACAATGACACCCAAGCACCATTGCCCATCCATCTTATTGGTTTGTTCTATGTACCATGCATACAATCTCTGGCAAGCCAATCCTAGGATTTGGAGGCGCTCTACTGGGATGATCAACAGCTCATGTAGCACGAATTTCTAGGCCGACGGCAAGAAGAGGATATCATTGGGCTTCTTCGGTTTGCCCTTGCTACCTCGCTGTTTAGAGGTCGACTTCACGGGAGTCGATCGGGCATGAGGTGTAGATGCATCTGATGCACCGAGCCCTTGCCGCATCAGTGCAGATAACTCTGGTGTAGGTAGCTTTGATGTAGATATTTCCTGTGGACTTGGCACCATTTGCAGGACTTTCCCATGAAGTAGACACTAGTGTAGGTAACTCTGGTGTAGGTAGCTCTGGTACAAATAGCTCTCGTGGACTTGGCACCATTGCAGGACTTTCTCGTGAAGTTGACATCGGTGCAAGTAGCTCCAGGTAGATGTCCCTCTTGGGCCACTAGATGAATATTCTAATAGCTTGCCCTAGAGTCATGACCTTGTCATTTGGGGGCATCTGCAGTGGGACTATCTCAAAATTGGCATGAACACCATCCATATTCACTTTTGCAAAACTTGGCACTAGATTTATATTGTGCACCAAGGCCCTGGTACTGAATGGATACACCTAGCCCTAAACAGCATCCAGGACAACAGAGGCATATCTCACTTGGAGCTTGCATCTTATAGTTAGCTACATAACGATACAAAATTAGCTACTCCAATAGGCTTATCAATGGATCAAGCATTCCATAGATAATAACTATTACCATAGTGTCATCGATAGGAAATCTATCGTCACTTTCTGAGGTATGGTTGGACGTGCAGCTACGCCGACGATTGGGTGCTGGCTATCATAGTAGCGACAGGGGCTTGCAACTGATTACTCCTAAGCCTTTTCTCAATGCTCTCTATCTACCGTCGCATCTCATCTCTGACGGCATAAGTGATCTCCTCCCTGAGGGATTCACAAATCTCCTCTTGTAGCCATGCATCGTACTTGGCTTTAGCTCTCTTCCTACTCTGGTACACTTCGGAGTCCTCTAAAAATCCCTATTTCCATGGAACATAAAGACCAAGGCCTCTCACGAGACCTAGGTGCTCCTTGTTTTTCAGGGTTGTGGAGAGTATATCTCTCTCCTTGATTGCCTAGAATAAATCTTGGGAAGATTCTGCGCTCAACTCTTCCTTCAAGAACATGACTTGTTATTGCACTTCCTATAAAGCTATGGAGTAATTACAAACTAGGTAGTTGATATCTTACCATGCACTAGAATTCTTCCTCGCCTATGGGGTTTGGAAAGGAGATGGTCCCAAGACAAAGTAAATGACCTCGCTCTTATCCAATTTTGGGCACGATCATTAGGGATTCTGGCAAATGGCGGGGAGGCCTCCCACAGGATTGCATGCTCGTCCTCCTTCCTTTATTACGGGATTTTTTACTCACATACCCAGCAGTGCCAAGTCTGTAGGGGTGCGTGGTTTTTGCCTAGAGAGCCCTATGCATCGCACTTTCACTCCTAAAATCATTTGTTGTCTTCTTTACCACAAAATCTTGCTAGTACCATTCCACGAATGGATACTTCTGGAAGGGTGTCAGATCCTTCTCCACGTATTGCTTGATAAGCATGCTCTTGAAGTTCTTCCATGCCTTTCACGTCGCTAGCAATGCGTGTTGTCACATGGAGGCCTAGTGTTCTTCTAGGATCTCAAACGATTAGAAAATTTTTGTCACCTGTGCATCTTTCTAAGATTTGGTCAACTCCTTCCACGAATCGTGGGTGATGTCGACCAGTTCCTGTGCAACTATTTCGATCATTCTCCAGAATAAGGACGCTACTCATCAAGGATTGAGAGGGGTCCCATACGCATCGACATTCATGATGGTAAATCAGCCTCGAGCCTTTTTGATATTCCTTTTCCATCACGGCTGGATTTTCTAGAAGATAGCGCATCAGACGCATGAGGCAACGATGACTGAGGATAAGCGAATGACATCTTCATAAGAAATAGAAATTCTGATATGCATGAACATATTATCATAAGACTCTATTCGCAATGTTATTGAATTACTTATTATACTTGAAATAGAATACCTTAAATATAAGTATGTAGTGATAAGCAATTCAACATCCTAGGAAACTATTTCAAATGAATGACATAGTTGCAGTAAATATGCATGCCTGGTAGAAATGATCGTTAGGGTAATAAAAGTTGCTTTAAAATGTAAAGCCATTGGTACAAACGATACTGATTGTAACCTACTGTCTAGACACGTATCTACAACAAGCTACTAAGCAAAAATTATTTCATCTAGAGAATCTAGGGACATTTTAACTCATGAACGAAACACATCAGATTATGATTGATCTCATGAACCAAGTTTTGTTAGCCAACTTTTATCACATCATAAAACACCACTTATGATTATACAAGTGCCATACCAAGTTAATATTCTACCATTTCATGTACCATGTTGAGTGGCACATGACACATGGTAAATAATATTCGAAGAAAAAGAGCAATGTTATAATTAATCATTTATTTTCATGAGTTTAATAGTGAGAGCATAAACTAGCATTCTTGCCTCTAATTGATACTACTAGTATTTAACACAGCCAATTAATCCAATAGAGATAATCAAGAGACTAAGAGGCATGAATTATTTACAATAGATCACCAGTCGTGCTAGGGTTGATGGGGTCGAGGGGTGGGGTCGAGCGCTAGCTTCGGGGAGGTGGCGGCTCATGCTCGGGGAGGAGGCACGCTAGGCTCAGGGGGAGGAGGGGCACCGGTTTCAGGGAGGCGGCGGCTTGTGCTTGGGGAGTAGGCGGCAGCCTCAGTGGAGGAGGCGTGCCGGGCTCTTGGAGGAGGCGATGTCGAGGATGGCGGCGATGGGCTTAGGGGAGGAGGGAGATTAGAGAAAATTAATCGTTTGAGTGTATGTGGGAAAGCCCTAGAGTCCGAATATAAATAGGGTTGAACATTTGATAAATACACATTACAGATGATTCCAATAAATAACCACCTATAATAAATATACATTCTCATATACACAAATATAAATTCACAAATATATGACACATTCTCATATACATAAATGCAAATTCACACATATATATATGACATATTCTCATATACATAAATGCAAATTCACATATATATGACACATTCTCATATAAATAAATGCAAATTCAGAATATATGACACATAAACTTTCATTCATTGTTTCACTTACTTATTTCTTTAAAAATTAGCCCTTCATGATGATCGATGCATATGTAGCTAGTTTCATTACGTTGTTATTTCTCGACCCTTACGTCATTTTTGAAAGGAGGCAACTCATCAAATTAATTGTATTATTTCTCGTTCACTACATTCTCAACTCTGATAATCCTTCTTTTTCCATAAAAAACTATGTGGCACTTCTTACTTGCCTGGTCGATTATATAGAAGACTTGAACAACTTGGTTAATGAGTACGAATAGTTCGTCTTTGTATCTAACATGTTCATGGTCCACGGTAGTGATGTCGTATTTGTCGACCTTCACCTATGGGAGATGGACCCAATGGCATCAAAACAGGGGGATCTTGAAAAGTACGTAGTCGAGCTCCCAAATCTTCTTTATTAACCCATAGTAGGAGCTCATCAACTCATCGGTACTGACACTACTATAGAAAGGGTCATCACAAACGGTTTAAAACCATCATCACAGACAGTTTCTGAACCATCTAAATTTATGTGTCAGAAATAGCTGAAAATATAGATGATTTTTCAATACAACTGTCTATGATATGTTGGTATCACGGACAGTTTTTTATATTAACCGTCTATGATAGTGAACTTATCACAGATGATTTTTA
Source organism: Melocanna baccifera (assembly GCA_036346265.1). Lineage (NCBI taxonomy): Eukaryota > Viridiplantae > Streptophyta > Magnoliopsida > Poales > Poaceae > Melocanna > Melocanna baccifera. Next base: position 377,118 of record JAYEVJ010000409.1, on the reverse strand, counting down.
AAAAAACTATATATGATAGTAGAAATATCATAGATGGTTTTAAAAAAACCATCAGTAATAGTAGAAATATCATAGATGGTTTATTTTAAAAATCGTCTGTGATATATATACATCACAGACGGTTTGGAACACCAAATCATCTTGATAGCTAATTAAAAATTACATTATTTTCTGTTTTTTGGCTAGCCTCAGGAAATGCTAATCATACCCTCTGAAGTAAATAGAAGATCTCACAAATATATAGCACAGGACGATCATCACACAGATCTCATAAATGAAGTAAACAATGCAAGCAGATCATATATATAGTACATGACAATCGTTTGAATGAATTATTTGATTAAACACAATTGAGTTATTACAATTGTATCTAATGTTTCAACATTTAATTATCATCGCAAGGGTGGAACTATCCAGTGTTGTTTATGACCTCCGCTATCAAAAATTAGGAGAGCTTTCCCCAAATTTCAATGAGTTTGTCAAGATTGATTGCACTTTCGTCGAATTCCACACGCTATCATTACTAGTGTTAAGTCGTTAGCATGTACATATATATATATATATATATATATATATATATATATATATATATATATATATATATATATGAATTGATAATCATGAAATAATTATTGACAGGCTGACAAACCTCTGGATCATTCGTCTTAGTGTCCATGATTTCCTCCATGTGACGGCAAACGTAGTATCTACATACGTTGCCCTATAGCTGCTGGTAGCACTTCAAAAATAAAATTACATACATAGGTATTGTCAGTTGTAGAGGCATTATAACTAAGTCTGATATAGGATTATTATGTTGTAGCGGGTATCAAAAATTGCATTTTGTGTCACAGTGTGGCGCTGGATTCCTTATGTCTCTCTCCCTAGGCAACGTAAGCGTTGAACGACCTAGTGATTCCAAAAAGTTAGTCTCGGCCATTGCAAATAAAGGGAATACTATAATAGAGTTATGTATGGAGGAAATGAGTTTACCTATCAATTGCTTGTTGCACACGGGTGAAATCGTGGTTGCTCCTAAGTAAGGAATCAAGGTATATTACCTTACTCCACTTTGGTACAATCACAATCAAAATCCAGTGAGACCTTGTCGTGTATGTCGCCGTAGTAATTAATTCTAAGTTCATATTGCGTATAAAGTACAAATAAAACTTGTATAGCAACTAGTGAAGCACTTACCCTTGGTTGAAGGGTACCATAATGTACTCCTTGTTACTGTGAGCAAGCAATCCCCTTGTTATGTAATCTTGGACGAAGGATGCATTAGCGTTGATGGATTACTCAAAGACCAAGTGTGGGTCGAGGAACCCACCGGTTCCCACCATCGTCGAACTTGTTGGATCATGGATCTGTACATAAACAATGAGTTATGATATTTATCGGTATTATGTTAATGTAAAACATGATTGTATAGTATACATACAATGTCCAGCATCATACAGGTGAGACATCGAGTTCGTTGTAGTTAAATAGTAAGAATAAATCTTCAAAGGTCACGACGAAGTAGCCTGAGTCATGCAGGAAATGCGCCTCCGTGTATCTCACGGTGAATCCACTTTTCCAGTCTAGCTTCATGTTAGACCTCTGCATGTACTAGGTACGCAAAGTCCTACAAACCAGTCCAAGGCTAGGTAATTGTGACTTGGGGACTAACGACACTCCGAGAATGAACTTTCATTGCCCAGGAGGTGCCTTAATCATTTTTTATTTAGCATTAGCGTCTCGCTTGCGATACATTTTTGATGACGTCTGCACGGGAGCTGATGCGATCGGCTTCTAAAGCGGAGCTTGAGGTGGAGCCACGGGAGCCGATGTGATGGGTCCAGGGTAATGTCCCTCTTAGGCCACTAGATGTGTATATCACGGCATGGACAACTCTAGGCCGATGTCCCTCTTATGCCACTGGATGAATGTGTAGATGGCATCCTCTAATATCATAATCTCTTTATTTGGGAATGAAGCCAACAAGCCTGATTTTGTTGATGCACGGCGTAGGCTCCTACATAATGATAAACGATGAGCTAAGGCATCCACCAGGTCTACCTATGTAGCATTCTAGAAAGATACATTACCTAAATGTGGTCGATAAGTAAGTAGGTGTTGCTCTATTCAGAAATTGGCGTGGATGCACAGGTACTCCAACGTTGAGGGAGACTGGCTACCACATTAATGGGCGTGGGTTGCGATTGGTTGCGGACTTGTCTCAATTCTTCCCTTAATAAATATATCTCTCCTCGAAGTGAAGCAGTTATCTACACTTGAAGTGAGGCAGATAGCTGTTTTTTAAGTTGTGCATGAAGCTTCTATTTCACTTGTTCATCACGATAGGCTTTGGATCTCTTCCTAGTTCTGTACGCCTCGGAGTTATTTGGGAATCTGTGCCACGAAGGTACATAAACCCCCAGGCCTCGTGTGCGACCTGGGTCTCCTTGTTTCCCAGGGCCTGTGATAGGATATCCCTCTCTCTGTCTTCTTCAAAGGAGCCTTGGGAAGATTTGGTAGTCAATTCTTGCTGCAAGAGGCAATTATGATATTTGAGACCCTATGAAGTTCAAGAGCTATTAACAACTAGGTAGCTAAACATATCTTATCAGACGTTGGGACACTTGCTCGTTTGCAGGGTTTTTGAAAGAGAAGACACCTAAAAACATGGTTGACGATCTTGATCTTAACCAGTTTCGGGCATGCTCATTTATGATCCCGGCAAATGGCAGGGAGGCCTCTGATCGGATTGCAACCTCATCCTGCATTCTCCATTGCGGGATTTTACCCGTGTACCCCACAGTGCTGAGTCTGTGAGGGTGAGTGTTTTTTTCCTGGAGAGTCTTGTGCGCCGCACTTTGTTGTTGAAATTCGGTTGTCATCTTCATCTGCACAAAGGCCTCCCATATTTCTGGTGACACAAAATGATACCCCATGAAGGGCGTGCGATCTTTGGTCACGTACTGCGTGACAAGCGTACTCTTGAAGTTCTTCCATGCTTTTTCCATCGCGAGGAGCATCTGCCATTACACAAATCCCTGGGCTTCTGCTGGGATCTCGAACGACTTTGTTATTTCCACCCACAACTAGTTTTTTTTGAACTTTTGTAAAATATTTCCATCTTGCTATGGTGCTAGGGACCCGTTACCCTCCAGTTATCACGCAGATAATCCAGAATGTTGTTGCTGCTTTCTTCAGTTGTAGAGGGACCCCATCCAGAGAGACCACTGTGATGGTCATTTGGCCATCTGGCCTTTTCGATACTCCTCTGCCACGCTTAGTTACCCCAGTCTTCAGAGATTTAGACCCATTCAAAGATTCAGACCTATTTGGTGACATCGATGGCAATGACGATGACTGTACAGATGTCATCTCTTTTACAAGAAAAAACTAATTACAGTGAGTTATGAGCTTGTAATTTACTTCATACCCTTTGAAGGTCTATAATCGACCTTATACTCAGCCAATATAGGTGTAAGCATATATTTAGATTTAACTCCAGTATAATTAATATGATCAAAGCATAATTCCAGTAGTACATAAATGACAAAAATTGCATATAAACTATAATTCTACCATATCATTAAAAGCATAACTATAAAGCAGGAACCATAACGACTACTAAAATGAGCATAAAGAGCATTCTTAAGAATAAGGAATCAACTAAAATTAGCATCAAGCTCAAATTTTAGTTTAGTAGTATCAGATGTAGGGTTACACAAGAATTAATCTTGGCTGTCCCACTACTATAGTCTATAGTCTTCACTATTTGGATATAACAAATAAGATTCAAACCTTGAGCTCTTAAATAACAAATTACTTATCTACCGAGTTTAAGTTCATCGATTAAACTTTCGGCCAATAGGAAGGCAAAGCTAATGATCGCACGACAATATTTCAACTTAATACACTCGATCCTAATAATACAATCACAGATTCAATAAGTTTGATAGCAAACCAAATTAACTAACAAGTGAAGCATATATCATGAAGTATTAAAGATCACAAAATAAATTAGCTAGCTATTACGAAAGTGATAGACCACAGATTGACAAATGACAGTAATAGTAACAATGTAGAGCTCAAGTTTGAATATCCAATTTTAGTATTAGACCAGTATCATCATCGAGATAATATCCAAACATATATATATCTCTTTGCAATTTCCAATCAGTGACAAACCACAGATATCCCAACTCACGTGCAAAGCCACCACATCTCTCATATATCAAACTCACCATGATCTACGTCCAAAAGAAGTGGAATTTGGGATTCATACCTTAGGGAGGTGAGGCGGCATCGGGAGGGAGAAGCGGCATCGGGAGGAGAGGCGGCGTTGAAGGGAGAAGCAGCGTCGGAGGAAGAGGCGTCAGGCGTTGGGAGGAGAGGCGGCGTCTGGAGGGAGAGGCAGCGTCAAGAAGGAGCGGCGGCATACTAGATCTAGCAAAACCTAGCAGGGGTGGCGGAGGAGTGCACAAGTACAGAGTGAGGGCGCAAAATCTAGCAGAGCCTACTTATAGAGGCACTATCATAGACATTTCTACAATGGAACCGTCTATGATAATAATATCAAAGACGGTTCCATTTTAAAATCGTCTATGATATCCACATATCACAAATGGTTCTGTCATGGAACCATCTATGATAGTCACATATCACAAACAGTTCCATGCTAGAACTGTCTGTGATATGCCACATATAACATACAGTTACATGCTAGAACCATTTATGATAGAATTATCACAGATGATTTGTTTAGCTAAACCACTTATGATAGTCCTATTTTTCACAGGAAATGCGAGCCATGCCTTATGAAAAAGGCAAGCATAATCATAAATATAATTATTTTTTATTACTTAATCAATTACAATGGCATAGTTCTATAATTACATGTCGAGTTTCTTAATTATGATTACATTGCAATAATTTCTAAATAGGTGTATGCCATGTGGGATCATTGATTACACTTGGCTATTTTCTTTTAAATAAATCCCTTCACAATGATCGACATACATATAGCTTGCTTCATCACCTTGTTCTTCCTCGAGCCTGATGTCGTCTCCGAATGGAGGCAACTCGTTAAATTGAATGTACTCTTCCTCATCCACGATATTGTCAACTCCGACAATCCTTCTCTTTCCATGAAGAACTATATGGTGTTTCTTATTTGCCGGGTCGACTACATAAAACACTTGAATAATTTGCCCCACGAGTATGAATGATTTATCTTTGTATCCTACATGTTCGAGGTCCACAGTAGTAACATCATACTTATCGACCTTTACACCCTGTGGGAGTTGGACCCAATAGCATCGAAATAGAGGGATCTGGAAAATTACATAGTCAAGCTCTCAAATCTCCTCTACAAGCCCGTAGTACATGTTTGGGCCAACGGTACTGAAGTGCACATGAAATGCATCTATACAGACACCTGAGTTCTGCATTGTACTCTTTCTATTCTGATCTATTGTATAAAATGTGTACATATTAATGTCGTATCCATACTATGTCACAATTGTAAATTTTGGCCCTTTTGCCAACCATTGCAGCGTTTCACTTGACGACCTTTCAGTCAATCGCACCTTTAACCATTCTTTGAACTGACGATTATGTTGTCTTGTGATCTAAATCTCTGACTGGCCTGAATTCTCTTGGCGTAACATGTCCTTGTACTCTTCAATATATAGGGTCACTTTAGTCATGCGTTGCAAGACCGTGAAATGGGCTTGAGCATATGTATCCAGATCTGAAGTTATTGCTTTCCTTTCGATGGTCCCGACACCCTCTAGCCTCCCCTCGTGACGAGATAGAGAAACACCTATCGGATCGACCTGAACCATGTAATCGATGCAGAACTCAATGACCTCTTCGGTTATATAACATTTGATGATGCTACCCTCTAATCAAGATCGATTGCGTACATAGGACTTAAGAATTCCCATGTACCTCTCGAACGGGTACATGTGACAAAAAAATACGGAGCCGCATATCTTTATCTCTTCACAAGGTGGACAATGAGATGGACCATGATATCAAAAAATGACGGAGGAAAATACATCTCAAGATGACATAGAACCATCACCACCTCGATCTGCAGAGTATCTGGTCTATCAGGATCGATGATCTTCTGAGCAATTGCATTAGAGAAATAACATAGCCTTATGATTATCACTCGAACTTTGTTCAACAAAATACTTCAACAGGAAGCAATTGTGTCATTAGCACATGATAGTCATGAGATTTCAAGCCAATTAATTTCAAATCTTCCGTGCAAACAAGTTTCTTTATACTGGCGGAGTGACTAGACAGAACTTTCACACCATGCAACCACTGGTACAGTTCAGTTCTCTTGGACTAAGACAGAGTGTAGCAAGCCGGGGGAATGTATGTTTGGCCTTTATTGGTCTCTATCAGTGCTAACTCAGTCTTGATGTTCATAGTGACTAAGTTATAACGTGAGTTAACACCATCCATTGTTTTTTCACGAATGTTTAGTGAGAGATCAATCAAGCTAGCATATACATTCTTCTCTATGTGCATGACATCGATGCAATTGTGAACTACTAAGTGCTCCCAATAAGGCAAGTTCTCAAATATTGACCTCTCACTACTATATAAAGTCTAATATTAGACGCCAAATCACATACGGTTTGATAAAATCGTCTGTGACCGACATTAACACAGATGGTTTTAATTTGTACACCGTCTGTGTTGATGGCGTCGGAGAAAATGAGTATCACAGACCGTTCTTACCAATGAACCTGCTGTGATATTTCAGTATCACAGACGGTTTTTATTAAAAACCATTTGTGATAACCTGGAATTATCACAGATGATTTTTATTTAAAACCGTCTGTGATAAACTGATTATCACAGACGGTTTGTAATACAAAACCGTTTGTGATGTTTTCTATCAGAGATTAATATATAAGTACGTACACATTGCTTCTAATAACTTAACTATAGAACTAGTTAATATATGAGTACAGATCTACTGAGACAAGAGATCATAAATTAAAGGCAATTTTATTACAAAAGTCACGTGCACAGATAAAGAGATTCCCATATTCTAATCTTCAGGGCTTCGTACGCTTCTTCTTCGACTTTGGGAGTTGGATCAGCCGCTGAGTTCTCGAACGTCGTTAAGATTGTCCTTGCTTTCAGCACTTCCTCATCCAGCCTGGGCAAATGATAAGCATAGCCCATAATCCTGTAGAGGATAGCATTATAAGATTCCTCAGAATCTGTCGTTTCTTCTTGATCGGCAATGCTATCCATCAGTCTCTCCAATGCTACAAGAAATTCTTCCACTCTGTACACATTGTTGAGAAGAACCAGGGTAAGGGCTGTTTCCCTTTCTTGAGCGGTAGCGAGACGCCTCCGTCGACGGCGGATGATCAGGTCGAGCTGACAGATGCAAGAAAGTTGGGGAAGGAGAGCAGGGCGTGTGCGGAGAAGCAGCTCCAGCTGTAATTTACTGGCTGCCTGTGTAAGGTTCCGACCGAACAACTCTTGATGAACAAATGAGAGGAAGGAGATCATAGAAGCCATATTGTACGTTGCGTTGAGGATTAGGCGCGCATATTTAACCTTTAGCAGAGACGGTTCGTATACTAAACAATAATGATATAGACGGTTCGTATGCCGATATAGACGCTTCGATAGTCGCTCTCCCGAGTCCCGATCGAGCTATCACAGACGGTTTTATTTTGAAGACCGTCTGTGCTGAGTATCACAGACGGTTCTTACCAACGAACCGTCTGTGATAGTCATCCATCACAGATGGTTCTTACCAATGAAGCATGCGTGATAATATCCTGACGGTTTTAACTAAAAACTATACGTGATAGTCAAATATCCTGAGCGGTTTTGTTAAAAACCGTCTGTGATAATGCTACTATGTATTTATTACGCCGCTTAAACCACATATGTCTTCATTTCGATCCAGATCTAGCATGCTGCAGCTGGAGGCGGCAAGACTTTCAGGCCATTTTTTTGTAGAAGGAGGCTTATTTGGCAGGAGAGCTTTGAAGATTCATTGAGTTCTTGGTTGCCCTAGATATGGTTTGTAATGAAATTTATTTTTTTGTTGCAATATCAAAATAAATTTGATCTAGCTAATTAATTTTCGGTGAACTGTTATATATATACTTTGAAGATCTAGCTAATTTAGATTTAGCTAGCCTCAATGCATGTGGTATATATGTAGTAATAATTAATTAAATTAATTTTAATACTAAGTTGTTATATATGTGCATAATATAGGACCGAAGCTGGATGTATACCGCAAACCAAGTGAGAGAAGAGTACATTAATAGTGTGTCTGCTTTTACAAGAGCTGTCGAGGAGGATATGTTGAATAAGGGGGTGAAATATATGTATTGTCCATGCACTGACTGTAAAAATTTAAAAATGTTTAAGAATTGAGAGCAGATTGAAGCGCACTTGATTCGGAGGGTTTTCATAAAGCGGTATACGTGTTGGACCAGTCATGGCGAAGTCAATGATATGCCGTCGGATGACATCGTCGGTGAAGTCAATGATATGCCGTCGGATGACATCGCCGGTGAAGTCAATGATATGCTGTCGGATGATGATTGTGGTTCGGATTCGGATAGGCTGCACGATGACAATCTGGATCAGATGCTTCGTGATGTAGAAGAGAACTATGATGAGAGAGAGTATATTAAATTCCGAGGCTTGATGGAGGACTCAAAGTAAGTACACGAAATAGTCAGCTATACTTGAACTGTTGAAATTAAAGGCAAGCAACGGTTGGTCCGACAAGAGTTTCACGGCGCTGCTAGGTCTTTTAACTGACATACTTCCGGAGGGAAATGAGTTGCCTAGAACCACGTATAAACCCAAGAACGTTCTTTGTCCATTGGGAATAGAAGTAGAAAGAATACATGCATGTCCGAACGACTGTATCCTCTACCGTAAAGAGTATGCAAACATGTATGTCTGTCCGGTGTGCAACGCATCCCGATACAAACGTAACAATCAATCAGATAATGATGGCGAGGGAAAAGAGATGAAGAGAGGACCTCTTGGAAAGGTGGCATGGTATCTTCCTATAATTTCCCGTTTTAAGCGGTTTTTTGAGAATCCAAATGAGGCAAAACTGCTGCGATGGCACTCGGAAGAGCGCAAGAAGGATAGAATGCTGAGACACCTTGCTGATTCCACCCAGTGGAGAAACATCGATAGGTGTTTTGCAAATCTTGGTGCAGAACCGAGGAATATAAAGTTTAGATTGAGTACAGATGGAATGAATCCTTTCAGTAGCATGAGCAGCCAACATAGCACTTGGTCCGTGACTCTTTGCTTCTATAACCTTCCTCCTTGGTTGTGTATAAAGCAAAAGTATATTTTGCTGTCGATACTTATCCAAGGGCCAAAGCAACTTGGGAATGATATTGATATGTATCTAGCGCCGTTGGTGGGAGATCTAAAAGTACTGTGGGACGAAGGGGTACAGGTATGGGATGCATATAAATGAGAGAACTTCACTTTGCGCTCCTTATTGTTCTACGCCATAAATGATTATCCTGCCCTTACTAACCTGTTGGGTGAGAGTACAAAAGGTGCCAAAGTTTGTACTCACTGCTTAGATGGTATCGAGAGTGTGTGGCTGAAACACACACGCAAAACCGTGCACATGCGTCACCGCCGATTCTTTCGGAGGGCTCACCCATACCGCAAGATGAAGAAACAATTTGACGGAGAGAAGGAGGACGGTTCAGCTCCAAGGCATTTAAGCGAAAAAAAGGCTTATAATATGGTTAGGATTTGGATGTTGTCCTCGGAAAGGGACATAAATTGAGGGGTCGTGAGAAAAATATCTGGAAGAAGAGATCAATATTTTGGGACTTACCTTATTGGGAGTACCTAAATGTTCGACACTACATCGACGTCATGCACATAGAAAAGAATGTATGTGACAGCTTGATTGGTCTCTTACTGAACATTCGTGATAAAACAAAGGACGGCGTCAACGCACGGCTTGACTTGGCTGATATGGACATCAGGCGTGAGCTAGCACCGAGAACAACAGATAGTGAACGAACGTACCTTCTCCCTGCGTGTTACACTCTGTCCAAGGCCGAGAAAACAGAATTGTGCCTGTGCTTGCATGGTGTCAAAGTTTCATCTGGTTACTCCGGCAATGTGAAGAAACTTGGTTTGATGCAAGATTTGAAGTTAAATGGAATGAAATCTCATGATTGTCATGTGCTGATGACACAGATGCTCTCTATTGCAATTCGGAATATTTTGCCGATCAAAGTCCGAGAGACAATCATGAGGCTATGTTATTTCTTTAACACAATTGCTCAGAAGGTTATCGAACCCGAAGGACTAGATGCTCTGCAGGACGAGATGGTGATAATTCTATGTCATCTTGAGATGTATTTTCCTCCTTTATTTTTTGATATCATGGTCCATCTCATTGTTCACGTTGTGTGGGAGATAAAAATGTACGGGCCCATATTCCTACATAGCATGTACCAGTTTGAAAGGTTCATAGGAATTCTCAAGTCCTATGTACGGAATCGATCTTGGTCGGAGGGCAGTATCGTCGAAGGTTATGCAAGCGAAGAGGTCATTGAGTTTTGTGTCGATTATATGGCTCAGATTCAACCGATAGGTGTGCCTCAATCTCGTCATGAGGGGAGGCCCAAGGGTATCGGAACTATAGGAAGGAAAGCAATCACTCCAGATATGGACGCGTATGCGCAAGCCCATTTCACGGTCTTGCAACACATGACTGAAGTGGCCCCTTATGTCGGCCAACATAAGGATGTGCTTCGGCAACAGAATCCGGAGCGGCCGGATGTTTGGATCATAAGACAAAACAACAGTTGGTTCAACCAATGGTTGAAGGAGCAAATCGCTAGGAGCTCGTCAAGTGAGATGCTGATATGGTTGGCAAAACGGGCAACATGTACAGTTATGACATGACAAGGATATGACATAAATGGGTACACATTCTACATACAGGCTTAGGATGTAAAGAGCACTAACCAGAACAGCGGTGTCCGCATAGATGCGTTCAGTACTGATGGAGTGAGAAACTCGTACTATAGGTTCATAGAAGAGATTTGGGAGCTTGACTACGTGATTTTCAATATCCCCTTATTTCGCTGTCGTTGGGTGCATCTCCCACAGGTGAAGGTTGACAAGTACGGTATTACTATCGTGGACCTCCAACGTGTCGAGTACAAAGACGAACCATTCGTACTCGCCAACCAAGTTATTCAAGTTTTCTATGTAACCGACCCGGCAAATAAGAAGCGTCATGTAGTTCTTCATGAAAAAGGATAATTGTCAGAGTAGAGAATGTAATGGACGAGGAAGAATATAATCAATTTGACGAGTTACCTCCTTTTAAAAATGGCATAAAGGTCGACGACGAACAACGTGACGAAACTAGTTACGTACGCATTGATCATCATGAAGGGTTAATTTTTAAAGAAAATAAGCAAGTGGAATGAGAATGGCGACATATATGTGGGCATTTGCATTAATGTATATAACAGTGCATGTATAGGATGTATATGTGAATTGACATTTATGTATAAGTGAAAATATGTGATATATAGGTGAATTTTGAGAATATATGAGTCATACAAATGTATCTCTATGTTCATTGGGCTGTTGTAAAGAAATATACTGGGTTGTTGTAAAGAAATAACTGCAGCTGGGCAAAGGCATATTGAATGCTAGTTGGTGGAGTTATATTAATTATTAACTAAAGCCAGGCAAAGGCTTATTATAGACGGTTGTAAGTTTAAAACCGTCTGTGATTATTATCACAAACAGTTCTAAGCTTAGAACCATCTGTGATAGTTAGTATCATAGACGGTTCTAAACTCAGAACCGTCTGTGATATCATAGATATCAGAGACTGTTCTGATCTCAGAACCATCTGTCATATCACAAATATCACAGACGGTTCTTATCTCCTAACTGTCTGTGATATTTATTATCACAGACGGTTCTAATCTTAGAACCGTCTGTAATAAGCCTTTATTTAAAACCCTCAGCTAGGGTTTTTGCGCGTACTCTGCCAGTTATTAGCAATACCAACCAAGACTTAGTCGCTCCCCCGAGCCCGTCGCCGCCGCCGTCCCCTGAGCCCGTCGCCGGCCGCCTCTGGTCCCCGAGCCCGTCACCGACCACCTCCGTCCCCCCGAGGCCGTCGCCGTCCTTGAGCCCGTCGCCAGCCGCCTCCGTCGAGCCCCCGAGCCCGTCGTCATCCCCCGAGCCGGTCACCCTCCTCCTCCTTCGGGCCTGTCGCCGGTCGCCTCCGTCACACCGAGCCCGTTGTCATCCGCCTCCGTCGATGGTCGAGCCCGTTGGTCGCCTCCGTCCACGCTCGAGCTCCTCTCATATCGCCAGAATCCCCTCGGTGAGTCCATCTTCAATTCTACATATTGATGTTTTCTATTATAATCAATATTGTTCATATCAAATGATTGTTAGATTGATTATAGTGATGTTTTCTGTTATTCAGTAAGTTATATTCATGATCTATTAGTTTCTTTTAATGGAAAATTTTGATTTAAGCTCAAGATCTAATATATAGTTGTCATATAACTGTTGCATAGTATTATGCTGATTTTAGATACATGATATTTATGTTGGGCATAAATTTCTACTTGAATAACTTAAAATGTTTATATGTATATGTGTTGATTAAATCATTTTTAAACCTCTGGTATCATGCATGTTGTATATCTAGGAAAGAATTGGCACTTAAACATATATTCTTGTTATTTCATAAATCTTATTGTTGTTAAATCTTACTGTTATACATATGCATATGTATATGTATATATATGTTGTTAATGAACTTAGATATGTATATGTGTACTTGAATATATGTGTATATATATTGGAATTAAATTTAAGTATGTGCTTATACCGCACTATTTACGTATATATGAGAAGGCCAACATGTCATCCGCGCATTCTTCAACATCATCGCCGGAATCGTCCGCTCCAAAATCAACACGCAAAGCAAGAGGACTATCTAAAAAGGCTAAGGGCCGATTTACCATCACGGAGGTCGATAGATCTGGGACCCCTCTCCTTCCTCACAAGCAGCAAGGGCATTTCGAAGAACAATCGAAATAGTTGCATTTCGATTCATGGAAGAGCGTGAGTGAGACTCGGAGAAGTGAGCTGCTGACAGAGATTTTTATATCGTTCGAGATCCCAGAAGAACACCACGACTCTGTGCAACATCGTGCCGTGCATGCGGCATGCAAAGCATGAAAGAACTTCAAGAGCTTGCTCTTCAAGGACTATGTGGAGAAGGATCTAACGCCCTTTGATAGGTATCCATTCCTAGAACCACAATGGGACGAGTTTAAGGCAATGACGATGACCGAAGCTTTCAGAAGAGCAAGCGCAGCGCACAAGGCCCTCCAGGCAAAAAATACACATCCCCACAGACTCGGCACAGCTGGGTATGCGACTAAAATCCAGCAGTGAAGGCAGGAGGACGAACAGGCAATCCTACGGAACACCGCCCCGCCATTTGCCACGATCCCGGATGAGCGCGCTCGAAATTGGATTAGAGCGAGGTCATCTACCACATCGTCGAGGGACATCTCCTTCCAGAACCCTGCAGACCAGGAAGTGTCCCACTGCCTGGTAAGATATCGAACTACGTAGCTTGTAATTACTCCACAACTTCCCTGAAAATTAAATGACATGTCGGGCTCTTGCAGGATACACTGAGTGTCGAATCTTCTCAGGGATCATTCCAGTCAATTAGGGATAAAGATATACTCTCCGCGGCACTGGGAAACAAGGAGCACCCGGGTCGTATGAGAGGCCTTGGGTTTTATGTTCCTTGGAATCAAGGTTTCTCAGATAACTCCGAATTGTATCGGAGTAGGAAGAGAAACAAAGCCGAGTGTGACGCACGACTACGAGAGGAGATCAAGGCATCTCTTAGAGAGGAGATTGCTGATTACGTCAGAGATGAGGTGCGAAGACAAACAGAAGAAAATTAGCAGGCCGTCGCCACTCCTATTCTAGCCAACCCCCCAACCGTCGGAGTAGCTGCGCGTCCAATCCTACGACGAAAAGCGACGGCAGATTTCCTGTGGACGACATATTGGAAGCTACGAAGTGCAAGCTTCAAGTGAGATATGCCTCCGTTGCCTTGTGCGTTGCTTGAGGCCTAGCATATCCGTCCGGTGAAGGGGCCATGGTGCACCGTGCACCTTTAGCTCCAGGCTTCAAAAAAGTGTCTATGGATGGTTTGCATGCCAATTTCGATGTCGTCCCGCTACCGAAGCCCCCCAACGACGAGATCGTGACTCTAGGGCAAGCCATTGGAACCTTCATCCAGTGGCCCAAAAGAGACATCTGCCTGGAAGCTTCTTCACCGGTGACAGGTTCACAAGGGTAATACGAACCAGAGCGACTTGCACTAGTGCCATCTCCACAAGGTCTACCTCCACCACCGCTACCTGCACCGGTGATGAGTCCACGGGAGCTATTCCTAGTGCAACAACTTCCACCAGTGCTACCTTTACAGTCGACCTACAGCCCAGGTAGCAAGGACAGCCGAGGCAGCAAGGGCAAAGTAAAGAAAACCGATGATGATATCTCGTACCTACCTTTGGCCCGCAAATTCGTGCTTGGCGAGCCAATGATCGACCCGATGAAACGCCTCCCACTCCTACCAATTAGTTGCAACCAATTACACCTTTGGTATATGGAACAATCCAATAAGCCAGAGAGAGAACGGTGCTCAGGTATCACTGTCAAATTCAGGCAGCATCATTTCCAGCATAAATTTCAAGATGGTGTCTTTATGGTGACCTTCGAGGATTTATTTGATCTTTTCACGCTCAACGCTCTCGACGCCTCACTCATTCGATACTGGACACTGTATATGTGTACAATCACAGTCTCTGTTCATGTCATACCGATAAATATCATCTATAATTTGTTGCTTTCGTGTGTATATATATAGATACATGGTGACTGAAGCTAGATTATCCAAATCATCGGTTGGTTTCTTGGACCCACACTTGGTCGCCAGTTATACCATCAACGAGGATGCTGGTGTCGTCGAGAGATACATTGCAGCATCACTGTCGGCTTACCGCGATAAGCAATATGTACTGATGCCCTACAATTAGGAGTTTCATTGGATTTTAATAGTAATTATACCAAAGTGGAACAAGGCAATATACATTGATTCCCTAAGTAAGAATAAAGTCGACTACATAGTTGTCGGCCAAGTCATCGATAAGTAAGTACATTTTTTCCATACATACCTATATTGTACTCTTTCTTTCCTTCCGAATGACTAAAGTCAACTTTTTTGAATCACGTAGGGTGTTCGCGACGTACATTAAAATGGCAAAGCTCTCGACGTAAGGGGCCAAAGCCCTGACACATGATCGAAACTTTAAGGTATTCGTTAGTATATATTAATTAATCCTATGCAACAGTTGGTAGTATTAATGCCTCTTGAATTAACACATTCTATTTTTTACAGTGCCACCAGCAGCAGCCAGGTAACACGTGTGGATTCTACATTTGCCACCATATGAGACTACTCCTCGATTCCTCGAGGATCACCAATCCCAATTCTAAGGTTTGTCAATATTCCGATAATTACTTCATACTTATCAAGTTATATATATACGCATATTGATATTCCTATCGACAGGCTGCGTCCATCCCGAAAACTGCATTGAAACAGGCCAACCTTGAAGGAATTCTAGGAGAGTACGCGTACTTTTTGGTGGCTCAAGTCCTAAATCCAAAGGGAGAGTTTCACAACCCACAATGATTTTTTTATTGCTCTTATCACAATGCAATGTATACATGTACATGTTGATCTGCGAATGCAATGTAGATCTTTTGTAATTATGTATTTGTTAATGGATATTTTACTTCATTTCAATTAATTGATTTGCGAAATAGATGTTTTATGTTTGTCAAATGAATTGAGATGTGAATTGGATGTTGTACGTTTCTGAAATGAATTGAGATGTCAGTTGTCTGTATGCATGTACATGTTGATCTACTTATTTCAGAGGGCATGGCTAGCATTTCCTGAGACTAGCCAATTAACAGAAATAGATTTAGGGGCAGGAAAGAATATCACAAACGGTCTCTAACTAAAAACCGTCTGTGATAGCTATCATCGCAAACGGTTTGTATGAAAAAACCGTCTGTGATATATCAATATCACAGACGGTTTGTAACCAAAAACCGTCTGTGATAACCTTCGATTATCACTAACCCATAAATTCAGATGATTTAGAAAACTGTCTGTGATGACGTTTTTGAACTGTCTGTTATACGGTTTTCTGGTGTAGTGTCTTCTTCCACATATTCTTCTGATGGGTCCACAACTTATGTCCTTTTCGAAGCACAACATCGATATCCTTGACTATATCGTAGAACTCTTTCCTGCTAAAAGGCCTTAGTGCAGAGTCATCCTCTTTTTTTTGTCAAATTATTTCATCTTGTGGTATGGGTGATACCTTAGAAGTAACCTACGGTGACACATGTATACAGTTAGTTGCAAGTTGCTCAACCACACACTCTCAGTATAATCTAAACTGTGCGAACAAGCTTTGACTCCTTTTGTACTCAACCTCGATAGGCTACCAAGGATAGGAAAATCATTGATGGTGCAGAACAACATGGCATACAGAGTAAAGTTCTCTCGTCTATCCGCATCCCATACCTGCACCCCTTCATTCCATAATATCAAAAGATCAATATCGTTCTCATGTTGTTTTGGCCCTTGGATAAGTAGTGATATCAAAATATACTTTTGCTTCAAAACAGCCAAAGAGGAAGGTTGTACATGCATACAGTCACAGGCCATGTGCTATATCGGCTGGTCATGTTACTGAAAGGATTTATTCTATTTGTACTCAACACAAACCTTATATTCCTCAATTTCACACCAAAGTCTACAAACATCCTATCGATGTTCCTCCACTGGGTAGAATCAACAGCATGTTTTATCATTCCATCTTTCTTACGCTGCTCCGAGTGCTAACGCAGCAATCTTGCATCCTTTCGATTTGCAAATAACGCTTCAAACGGGGAATTATAGGCAGATACGACAACATCTTAGCAGGAGGTCTTTGCTTCACCTCGATGCCCCCCGTCATCAGAGCCATTTTTATGCTTGTATCGAGATGCTTTGCACACTGAACAAATAAGCTTACATACTCTTTACGGTAGAGGATACAATCAGTCAGACTTGTATGTATTCTTTCTACTTCCATTTCCAATGGACAAAGAATTTTCTTGGCATAGTATGTGGTTCTCGGCAACATATTTCTCTCTAGAAGAAAGTTCACTAGGAGATCTAACAATGTTGTGAAACTCTTGTCGGACCAACTATTGCTTGCCTTCAATTTCAGTAGTTCAAGAACGGATGACAACTTTGTGTATTGCGGCTACAACCCGAGAACAAAGGTTTCTCTATGTCCTCTATCAAGCCCTCGAATTTATCAAACTCCCTCTCACTATAGTTCCCTTCTGCATCGCGTAGCATCTAATCCAGATTTTCATTCTGCGGTCTATCCTCATCGAAAGCACAGTCCACAAATGGCATATCGTTGTCTCCCTCGATGATGTTACAACTACCTTCCTGTATAATCTTCTCTTCATCGTGACTGGTCCAACATGTATACCCCTTTTTGAAATCTCTTCGAATCAAGTGAGCTTTGATCTGCACTTAGTTGGTAAACATCTTCATATTATTGCAATCAATGCATGGATAATATATATGTTCTATCGCCTTCTTCAACATATCCTACTTGACCGCTCTTCTAAAAGCCGACATACCATTAATGTACTCCTCACTCACACGGTTCTCAGTGTATATCCAGTTTTGGTCCATCTACGTTACACATGTAACAAATTAGCTAGTGTCAAATTGGATTATTAATGCTACTATAGCTAACCAGCCTACCTACTTATACACATAATTATCATTCATCTTATAATAAATTGTCTATATCTAAATTAACTAGCAAGCCACGTATTCATGAAGCAATATATATATATATATATATATATATATATATATATATATATATATATATATATATCAAGTAAGAATACATTGAAGTAAACTATGAGTGCTAACCCATTCTTAAATTGGAGCAAACTACCATCTCTCTCCAAACCTAGCTAGGTACGTAGCTAGATTTAAAAACCTAGCTATCATCTCTCTCTATTACATACAAAGCATATAAGTTATTAGAAACAAATATTAACCTCTAATCACCAAGAACAAATTGATCTATAAGTGATATATTTATACCAAACTCCCCAAAGCTGGCCATCTCCTTCAATACAGCGCAATAAAAACAGATCTGCCAAGACCACGCTAGATATATAATAATATTGTGGCATATATCAGACGGTTCTAACCGCCAACCGTCTGTGATATGAAACTATCACAGATAATTTGTATTAATAACCGTCTATGAATTATCACAGATGGTTATTGTTGTAAGGGTGGGCCCCACCTAAGCCCAGCAGGCCTGTTAGAAGGTTGTGAGCCCCAAGTGAGACATGTGTAATGACGTGAATACCCTTGAAATGGATATTTGGATGAAAGGGTATAATTGTAAAAATACTCCCCATGAGGATATATGTATGCAATACAGGTCATGGAGAGGGCAGGAGCATTGCTCACCTAACTCTCCACTACACACTCTCTCTCTCTCTCTGTTTGGTCTGTAACCACAACAGTTATTAATACAAATCGTATATGATTTCTGCAACTATCACAGATGATTTATATAAATAACTGTCTGTGAATTATCATAGATGGTTATTAATAGAAATCATCTGTGATAGCTTACATTATCACAGACGGTTCGTATAAATAACCGTGTGTGCAAATATCACAAACGGTTATTCATATAAATCGTCTATGATAATTACAGCATAAACAGTTTTGTATGAACCGTCTGTGATGTAGTTGTTCAGTGTAACCTCTTTTGTAGTAGTGTGAACATTTCTATGCAGACACCGCTATTCTAATTAGTGCTCTTTATATCCTGAGTCTGTGTATAGAATATGTACCTATTTATGTCATATTCTTGCCATGTCACAACTGTAAATATTGGCCCCTTTGCCAACCATAGCAGCATATCACTTGACGAGCTCCTAGCGAGTTGCTCCTTCAACCATTAGTTGAACTAATTGTTGTGTTGCATCATGATCCAAACATCTAGTTGCTCTGAATTCTATTGCCGAAACACATTCTGATGTTGGTCGATATATGGGGACACTGTGTTGTAAGACCTTGAAATGGACTTGAACATATACATTCATATGTGGAGTAATTGCTTTCCATCCGATGGTCCCGATACCCTCGAGACTCCCCTCATTGCAAGATCGAGGCATACCTATCGATTTGACATGAGCCATGAAATCAACGCAGAACTCAATGACCTCTTCGGTTGCATAACCTTCGACGATGCTGCTCTTTGGTCGAGATCGATTTCGTACATATGACTTGAGAATTCCTATAAACGTCTCAAGGGGTACATACTATGTAGGAACACAGGCCCACACATCTTTATTTCACTCACAATGTGAATAATGAGATGGACACATGATATTAAAAAACTACGAAGAGAAATACATGTCAAGATGACATAGAATCATCACCACCTCGTCCTGCAGAGCATATAATCCTTGGGATTGATGACCTTCTGAGTAATTATGTTAAAGAAATAACACAGCCTCATGATTGTCTCTCAGATTTTGATTGGTAAAATACTTCTAATTGCAATAGAGAGCATCTGTGTCATCAGTACCTAACAATCATGAGACTTCATGTCAATTAAATTTAAATCTTCCATCGAAACAAGTTTCTTTATGTTGGTGGAGTAACCGGATGAAACTTTCACACCATGCAAGCACTAAAATAGTTTAGTTATCTCGACCTTGGACACAATGTAGCAAGTAAGGGGAAGGTATATTCGTCCTTTATTGGTCTTTATTAGTATTAATTCAGGTCTGATGTCCATATCAACCAAGTTAAGTCATGCGTTGACATCATCCTTTGTTTTGTCATGAATGTTCGGTAAGAGACTAATCAAGCTGTCACATATATTCTTCTCTACGTGTATGTTGTTGATGCAGTGGCAAACTTCTATATGCTCCTAATAAGGTAAGTCCTAAAATATTGATCTCTTCATCCAGATGTTTTCTCATGGGTCTTCGATTTGCATCTCTTTCCAAGTATAACATCTAAATTCTTAACCATATCATAGATCTCTTTTCTACTTAAATGACTCGGAGCTGAACTATCCTCCTCTCCATCGAATTATTTCTTCATCCTATAGTATGGGTGAGCCCTCCGAAGGAACCCACGGTGACGCATATATATGGTTTTGCATGAGTACTTTAGCCACACACTCTCGGTATCATCTAAGCAGTGAGTATAGGCTTTAGCCCTTTTTGTACTCTAGCCTAACAGGTTAGTAAGAGCAGGATAATCATTTATGGTGCAGAACAATAAGGAGCATAAAATGAAGTTCTTTCATTTGCACGCAATCCATACCTGTACACCTTCGATCCATAGTATTTTTAGATTTTCCATTAATGTTGCAAGGTACACATCAATATCATTCCAGATTGCTTCAGCCGTTTCATAATGTCGAGACCCGAATAAGCAAATCTAAACTCTCTGTGTATACTGTACTAGTCCAGGATCACGCTATCACTTAGTGTAAACATAGATGAAATATCACCCATATGCATGATTAATAAAGAAATAAACTCAAATATTATTAATTATTAGAGTACGACCTTATGACCAAACTTATAATTAACTAGTCTAAAGGGTTTTAAGAAACTAGCAGCGAAAAATAAGTATGGCTAAGTTGTAACATCACATGTGATGATGAGCCCAATGAGACTATAAGTATGGCTAAGTTCTAACATCCTGTTTTTCTGAAGAATTTAAAGCCCTCTTTTCAAAAATAAATTTGGGATAGATCTGGCTGATTAATTTAGGATGTTTCAACTTTAGTCTCGCCATTGTGATGAACATGGTTGTTGATTTCTATGTGGTGCAAGGAGGGTGTGATGCGAAACCCTTGCGGGCGGAATTAGGTTGGAATTGAACTTTGTAAAGGCCTTATTATGATTTCCTTAGGCCGAGATTAATCACATCGTGTGGGTACAGTTATGCAACCTCTGCAGAGTGTAAAACTTTTCGAATATCCGCGTCCTTGATCATGGACAATACTCGGTGATTTCACACGAGGTATAGTGATTTCATGATAACTTGGTGGTTTATGTTGGAAGTGGACAGGTAGTTCACTATTGGTTCAACTTGTAGATGGAAAGTTTGCAAGTGGTTTATTTCAATTCCTTTTATTACTTATTTATCATTGCTTTATTTAAATTCCGCTTTCAATCTATTACTTGTATTTACTTTCAAATATCATTTTATGCAAATTAACCTTTCAGCCCTCCATTGGTAAGCCTTACATACTATATTGCATTCATTTGTTACAAACGACTTGCTGAGTACCAATGTACTCACGGCTCTATGCCTATGTTGCTCAGTTGAGGAGAAGGAGTATTATCAGCAGGAGGTTCCATAAGGAGAGTACTTCGACGACTTCACGGATTAGGACTTCGTTCTCCACTCAATAGCCTGTGGGCATGTCAATTGGCTGCTACGCTTTATTTTAGATTTTTCGCTGTTAGATTTAAATCCCTTCCGGCTAGAGATATTGTAAGCTTGGCCATAAGGTCGTACCTTTGAGATTTATTATTATTTGAGATTTTTCTTTATTTTAGCGTGTGTATGGTTGTGATTACATCTATGTTTGACTGTATGCACTAGCGTGATCCTGGACTAGTCAGTTTACACAGAGAGTCCGAATTTGCATATTCGGGTCTCGACATAAGTATATTAAATGTACTACCCATGTGACAATTAGTATTACATCACTAAATAAATTTCCATCCTATGGTGACAATGGAATCATGGAATTCAATTTATTAAGGTAGGATTAATCAAATTGGACAATAACTATTAGGTACAAAGATTTATAATAAAATAGCAATACATGATAATTTAAAATAAATAACTAAATAAATATATTTGAAATCTAGATTTAATATAATCAAAGGACACAACTTGCCTTGGCCTTACTCAGTTATGAATTCTTGATTTTCTAGCAGTACTTTCACTCCTCCGAAGATGTGATCTAACAAAAGAGAAAACCAAACAAGGCACAAAATAAATTTAAATAAAATTCAAATGAACTTTAAAAATTTAAAAACTAGAACCAAAATATACAGCTCAAATTTAGATGAATTTAGAAATAAAAATGCGGTCAATGAGAACTGGGCCGAAGGAGAACGGGCTCTTGGAAAGTTACCCCTAATGGAAAATACTAGAAATTAAAAAAGGTTGCTATGCTATGGACTCGGCTCATGGAATAGCTAATCTATGGTAGACCCAACTCATAGAACAGTGAACGGTGCATGCCTGAGGTGATGTGGCGACTAGGGCTGACGTGGCATCCGACGTAGACTAACATGTGGCTGACAGCTGACTATTAGGGTTAGCATGGTAGGGTGATGTGGCATAACACGTGTCAGCTGGCGTGGAATATGGGATGTCTCGGGTGCTGACATGGCACTGATGTGGCACGACACGTGGTGAACATGTGGACTTAGGGTTGACGTGGTGTCTGAGCTGGTGGCTAACTCAGCTTGGTCGGTGTATCGGTCTATGAAACAATCACGAATAACAGGTGGGGCCAACTGCCAGTGGTTCAGCTCATGTGGACAGGGTTCACCAGAATTTGGAGGGATGTGACTGGTGTGGGTGCATGCTGATGTCACTAGGGTGCGCAAGCCGAAGCAGCACTGTGGGCGAGCGAGGGGGTCCAGGTGGCGAACCGAGGGTGGCGGACGAAGCGGCGGGCGCGAGACGATGACATGGGACTCACCGGCGGCGACGGCTGGATGATTGATGGCGCACGACAAAGCGGAATGGTGAAGCGGCTCGACATCGGCGAAGAGAAAGACAGCGACTCTGGTGGCTCAAGTACAATGATGAGGCATAGATGTTGAGACGATGGTGAGAGCGACGGTGGGACGAGGGAATTGAGGGTGCCGCGCAGCTATATAAGCACGGAGGCTAAGGTGTACAGCTCAGTCACGAAGAAGAGTTCGCGATGGACATGGCCCGAACATCGAGGTCTCTGGATCAAAGACAGCGGCGAATGGAGTCCGGGCGAGGATGAAGAATAGTGCATGCACCATTGGATGCCTGACACACGACAGGGCGGCAGATCGGGCAGTGATGGCAGAAGGCACAGATGCACAATGCATGGCCTCCCCGATGGCTAACACGTGTACTTTGGGTGAGATCTGGTTGTTGGGAGCGGCCACAGCTTGGATGGCCGACACGTAGAGACCAGAAAATCGGCCAATGAAAGTCTATTAGACTGGAGGAACAGTAACAGGCCTAGACCAGTATTATCTTTAGGATTTTTGAGGTCTTTTCTATTTTAGAAATTTAAATAAAATCAAAGAAGCTCTAAAAATAGCAAATAAATCTGAAAAACATAAAACAATTCCTTGAGACACAAGGAACACAAGTAAAATACTTTTAGTATATGTTAATATTTATTTTAGTCATATTAAATTATTTTAATTTATAAAAATTCAATTTAAGCTTGTATTAAATCCAGAAAAATCTAAATGGTGAATTTTCTTTTAAAAGCTTCAAATAACTCTGAAAATCAGGATTTTATAGATAAGTACTGACAACAAAATATACTTCTGCTTCATACACAACCACAGAGAAAGGTTGTAGATATAGAGAGTCACAGGCCAAGTGTTATGTTAGCTGCTCATATTACTAAAAGGATTCATTTCATATATACTCAATCCAAACATTATATTCCTTAGTTTTGCATCGAAATCTACCAACCTCCTATCGATGTTTCTCCACTGGGTGAAATTAGTGAAGTGTCTTAACTTTCCATCTTCTTACGCTCCTCCAAGCGCCAACGCAGCAGTCTTGCCTCCTTTGGGTTTGCAAAAAACAATTTCAAATGGGGAATTACAGGAAAATACCATACCACCTTAGTAGGAGGTCTTTTTCTTCACCTCAATTCTCCTGTCATTATTTGATAGATTCTTACACTTGTATCAGAATGCGTTGAATATCGGACATACATGCATATTTGCATACTCTTTACGGTAAAGGATACATGTATGTATTCTTTCTATGTCCATTCCCAACGGATAAAGAATCTTCTTAGCTTGGTAGGTGATTTTGGGCAACTCGTTTCCCTATGTAAGCATGTCTGCTAAGAGACATAATAGCGCTGTAAAACTCTTTTTGGACCAATCGTTGCTTGCCTTCAATTTTAACAGTTCAAGCATGGATGACAACCTTGTATACTTTGACTTATAGCACGTGAACAAACGTTTCTCCAAATCCTCCATCAAGTCTCAGAATTTAACATACTCTCTTTCATCACAGCTCCCTTCTACATCATGAAGCATCTGATCTAGATTGTCATTGTGTATCCTATCTAAATCGGAACCACAATCGACATCATCTGGCGGTATATCGTTGACTTCATCGGCAATGTTATTATTACCTTCCTATATAATCTTCTCTTCAATGTGACTAGTCCAACATGTATACCCCTTTTTAAAATCCCCTTCGAATCAAGTGTACTTTGATTTGCACTCGGTTCATAGTCAATGAATGGACAGTACATATATTCCCACCCCTTATTCAATATATCCTCCTCGGCAGCTTTTGTAAAAGCAGACATGTCATTAACATACTCTTCACTCATACAGTTCTCAGTGTACATCCAGCTATGCACAAGGTTGTTAAAATCGTGATTCTGGTCATAGAATCATACGATTCTACGACCCCCATAAAACCAATCCGACTCAAATCGCATCCTAAGTCATACCTGGTAGAATCATGGTAAAATTATGATACTAGTCGTAGAACATGTAGAATCGTAGTAGAATCATAGTAGAATCACGTATCATCTATGATTATGAAAGACGTAGGTGTTTGGTTATTTCCCATCCCTTAATTCAAGCTATATGTCAAATACTAAGTTGTTAATAGTAAGCAAATTAAGATTTAGAGGTTTGGAATAATAAAAATTATTAGATTACCTATTTATTTTACCTTTTTATGATGATCAAATTATGGCAAAATTGATAACACCACACTTGTAGTTGTAGATCTCAATGACATAAAATTTAAACCACGGTTCTAGTCATGAATAAGACATATTTATTAATGAAATTAGATGCCAAATGACCAAATAAACACTCATATCACTCTTGGAATACACAATAAATTAGAATAAATATATTTTTGGTAGAATCGGATAGCATCTTAGATTCTACGATTCAATCCTAAAATGTGATCCTAACAAAGTGTCTCCAATCCGATTCAGGATCACGATTCTGACAACCTTGTCTACACATATAACAATTTATTGTTAAATATTAAATTAATTAATTAATTAGTATACTATATATGATCTAAAGTAGCTATATATAGCAAGAATTAATTAAATTGAATTAAGTAGAAATAGACTATGAATTGGCTAAACCCTAAACCATGTTGGATGTAAATAATCTTCTCACTACATCAAGCTAGATCTAAATCATCTTCAATTCTCCCTTTATCAAGCTAGATCTAGAATATAATGCAATTAGAAACAAATTACTAACCATAGATAGTCAAGAATAAATAGATCTACAATCACCCTTTCCAAATCTGTGGTCTGCTTTCACCAAATGGTCTCAAAGTCCCACCTTCTCAAAGCAGCAGCATATAAGAATAGATCTGGAATTTAAGATAGATATATGAGGGTCAGGTCTGTAATAAGTGAAATTATCAAAGATGGTTTTTAATACAAACCATCTGTAATGAGTTAATTATCGTAGATGGAAAGTATCACAGATGGTTTTAAGAAAAAACTATCTATGATATTTAGTAATATCACAGACAGTTTTTGTTCAGAACTGCTATAATATTTCACAAATGGTGTTCAACATGAACCGTCTATGATATTACCTCTTCGCAAATGTTTTTTAGTGTGGCCAGTAACACAGATGGTCACTGAACCAAAACTATCTGTGATTTATTTAATACTGATAGTTTTGGTCGACCATCTATGTTGAGGCATCCAGTATTAGTCTTTTCATAGTAGTGCCCCGTCCATCTAGGTATAAGCTCTTGCAAGTTCTTGAAGTTGCTCATTTTTACTTGGATTTGATCTCTCATGAGCTTTCTAGATACAAGAGTTTGTACCTCGAATCTTTGTGAGTTCTTGATTGTTGTGACATATGAAAATAAATCTAGATTCATCTTGGCCATCCTTCACCCAAGAGCAAGTTAAATCTAGATTCATCTTGGCCATCCTTCACCCACGAGCAAGTCATATTCTAAGTTTTTTTTTGTTTTTGCCCGGTTTTGGCGTAACCTTGATTACTTTTATGAAAAGTCTAAACTTTGATAAGGATTCAAGTGATCCTTGGATGGAATGGGTTCCTCAGACCACGAGCAAGGTGTGTGCAAAATATCATCTCATTTGGTTTTGGATTTTTGTAGTTGTACCAAAAATGGTTTGGACTTGGATTGATTTTCTGTTATGGGAACAGGGAGTGGTGATACCACTCTCAGGCCTAGTTAGACTAAAGGCTAGTTAGCCCACCATGTAGCCGCCAATCAGACCACCAAGGAGGCACAGGTCAGACAACTCAGGTGTCAAACAGAACTTTGCCTGGTTACCGGTAGACTACCAAGTGTAGGAATTCTATTCTTTGACTTTTTTGAGTTGATTGCTTTGGCTTATAATCCTAATCTTCATATCTCAACAGCATTCATTCCCCGTGTTTCCATACTGATCTTCTTGTAGTATCCTTGGTCTTTTCCAACTGGAATGGTAGAGAGGAACAGTGATGTGCCATTCGACACTTCTTAGCCATTGGATTGAGCATCCAATAGTTCGAATTGGGGTGGATGAGATGATTGAATTTCTTGTGAGATACTCCCTAAAACCTCAATTTCTCTCTATGTTAAACTGGAGCATTGATTCTTGCAACGATGGTTGTCAAGGCCATGCCTTTGGTGCCTTTAGTAGATGTTATATTCCATGATCCGAATCTGGTCAAGTCTGACCATTTGAAGAATTCGATCAGGTTTCACTCAAAGATATATTCTAACCAATATGACTAGTTAGTAATATGAACTAGTCAAAGGTTATTATTTGGATCATCTCCATATTTGTGATGGACTCTGCACCGACTTGCACCATCATGGTGTCCAGAGGTGTTTTGCACTAACTAGAGTTAGACATGGCAACTCTAGATGCTTCTGACTAACTTTTCAACATTGTCTTATGAGACTCTATTTCATCTCTGAGCGGGGTGTTGTTCTCGTCTCCGAGTAGATTACTATTCATGTTTTTTAATAGGTCTTTGTTTCCATTGCTGACTAGGACTCTGTTCCTTCCATATCTGGTACTCTTATTTCTAAGGCTATTTATACACTTGTAAGTCCCATGATAGATAACGCGCACAACATAAATTATCTATACATGTAATACCCTAAGAGTGTTCTGTAACTTCTCCATATATTGATTTTGCCAAATGTGCATCTGTAGTTTTTTCTGTAAGGACTTTTCACATTAAATCTTTGTTCGTGATCTTGATTATTCTTAACTAGTCATCAACCCATGTACCATACAGGCTATATATTTTCGACAATGTTTTCTTTTTGCTTTTGGTAAATTTAGTTGTAAACTTGTATATATTTTGGTAGCAATACTTCAGTTATAAATGTTAGATTTAAAATATTGAAAATTCAAGTTATAAATTCTGAATTTATAATGCATTTTCATAGCAATTCCTAAAAATTAATTTTGAATTTATACATATTTAAATAACATAGCTTTTAAGATGGATTAAGACCTAGCTACCATAATGGTTGGTTCCACTCAGTTGATGAATTTGTAGTTATTCTTGAAATAATATAGGAAGTTATAACCATTTTTTCGTAGATTAATTTGGAGTCAAACTATTTTACTTTTGACTAACAATACCTTTGTGAATATTTAGATCAAATATATGAAAAGTATATGAGTATATTTATCTTAGCATATTCTTTAATAACTTTACAATTTTATTAGCTTTTCCAAATATGCCACAACAGATATTGGTAGTCAAAATTATGCTTTATAGACTGTATTAGAGTCCAAAATGGCACTTTTTTATGGCTAAATGGAGTAATTAATTATTCACATGGAAAGACTTACATGTTTCTATGAAGATATTTTAACAAAATACCGATACTAAATAGGCTACAAAATATTAAATAGGTAGTCCCTTACTATACTAAGGGGGCGTTCGTATTTGCTTTTGCTGATGGCTTTTGGCTATGGCTTATGATTTTTTGCTGAAAATAAATAGTAATGGTTGAAAGAAATATCTTTTATAAGGAGTGGGCGAGCAGTGGAAAAAGTGAGGAAGAGATGCTGCGCTTAATGAGAGCGAGAGGAGTGGGGTGTGTGATGCACCTGCGACCCCATACCTTTTCTACGGAGTGAGACTATAGCGCGAAGAGTGGAGAAGCCGCTTTGAAAAGCCGGGTGTTCGTAATGGATTTTGGCTTTTCTAAGCAGAAACCAATATGAATAGGGCCTAAAGTGCACAAATGACAATGAGCTTGGCAACTTTTAGTTAGCACTTACTTTAATTAGCAATCAAAGCACTGGGCTTTCTCCCTCTACATGCATGCACCGCCCTATGCATTATTCCCTTTGGAGGAGTTGATCGCATATATGGTCATGTGGCATTTGTTTTCCAAATTTGGCCTTTTGATGCATGAATTTTCAATTTTGACCCTTCCCCCCCCCCCCAACCGTGGAAGTAGTGGAAGGCGATATGTGTCACATGCCAAACTCCCATGGTGCGGTAGGTTGGGTCTGTGCTGCAAGTGGAGGCTTGAGCACCTACCGCACTAGGCGGCCTCGGCAGGAGACAAATAACACATGCACTAATACATGCTTAGTGTAAGCATGCTTAAATTAATCACTAATGCCATGCTTAGTGTAAGCATACACGATGGTTGTCGAGCTCGACTAGCTCGGTGCCACCTGCCAGCTTGGGTAGCTCGGTAGGTGGTATTGCGGTGTCCTAAACCCGCCGCAATGGTGGAGCTCGGCAAGTGACACATGTCACCTGCCATTGCTTCTGTGGTCACGGAGGAAGTCAAAATTGAAAATTAGTGCATGGTGGGTGCAACTTCGAAAAAATTGCTACTAGACCACATATGTGATCAACTCCGCTTTGGAGTAGTAGCCACATCAGATTTGGCAATGTGTCCTTTCTAGATCAGACCTATAGGTTTGTTGTGTTTAATCCAACCATACAATGAATCTTTACATATAAGTTTTTAGATGTCTTCTTTTTATTCGATTAATGAGAGAATTTAAAGTTATTTTTCTTTTTGTGATTAACACTACTAGATGGAAGTCCTATGGAGGCAAGCAAAATAAGCCTCAGAAGTGGCAAAATCAGCCTGGGAAGACATTCTGAGGCAGATTTTTCTTGCCTCTAGTACCCTTGTCGCAAAAGGTGTTCTGAGGCTAATAGATTACCTCAGAAGCTTTCTGAGGGAACTAAGCATGCTACCTCGAAAGACTTGCAAGGCAAACCAAACCTAATCATGATGTAAACCAAACAAGTTGCCTCGAAATCCTAATGAGGCAAATCAAGCTGCCTTAGAAGCCTTCCTATTGATAAAAATAATAAATAAATATTATTTTCATACATTCATGATATTTGCAAATTCAGATCCAATCAAAATAACTAGTTTGAGTGTTTTTACAATGTTGATTCCAAGACATAGTCAACAATCATGTATGTCCACAACTAAACCATGACATTGAAGAATTTCTAAATGTACACCACAAATACATAGCAAATGCACATCATTCAAGTCAAGTAACTAATATATATCTTGATTCTCCCCGCACCCCCTATGTTTATCTTAAGCATACAACACATTCAAATAGCACATGTTGCTCTTTTGACATCACAATTACAATTCAAGATAATAACCTACAACAATTTGACATCATAATCTAAATATGTTGATAATTGGTTTAGCACAAGTGGCTTGTGATTAACGAGCACTATATCTTCAATTGAATCAAGAAATAAGGAGTTAGACACTATACTATAGCTTCTTAGGAGGGACCAAACAAACATATTCTTATTAGCATGCACCCCCCCCCCCCTAGTAATCAAAGAACAACAAACTAGTAATAAAAAGGTGAGAAAATCCATAGTTCACAATTAACAGTGACCAAGAACACTAATTAATTAGAGAGGGGATTGGAGTGAACCGAGAGGGGGAGCAGTAGTAGTAGTCATCGGGGAAGGAGAAGTCATCGTCATAGTAAAAACCGAGAGGTGGTGGAAGAAGTTGAGGCCACCGAGGTTGGAGTCTTGGAGAAGAACGCAGAAGGGGAAGCAATGTCGCCCCATTGTCAAAGTCGTATGCACTGCTATAGATATTCAATGGATCGACGTCCCAACTGGAGCCAAGATCAACAGCGGTGCAGGACCAAAGCTCACCGTCGATAGGTTGGTCGTCGTTTTCAACAGCAAGGTGGTGGTGGATCTGGGACGAGGTGTCGCAAAGAATAGAGGGTGACAACATGGTGTAGGAAGGGGGTTGGATCTGGGTAGTGGTGGATGTGAGGGAGGAAAGCAGGTGGCACATCAGAGGTTTGGGTGCAACAGCACGGTGCTTGGTGGAGGTGCGTGGTATTGTGGAGGGATGGATCCGTAGGCGGTGTTGAATGTAGAATGGGAGTGTAGCTGGTGATGGCGTTGTTGACACTAATTTTATCACAAACTTAAGGAATTAATAAATAAATCTAAATAATAATGATGATGATGATGATGATGTCAACAATCAACATCAAGTTAATAAATGATGCTGACGGCTAAAATCCGTTACAATATAAAACAACTAAAGTTTAAATGAAAATCGCCACAGGCCAAAAAGTCATCCAATGGTCACCAGCAGTAAGCTGCAGTAGTCGAAGCACAGAGTCGAGACTTCATGATCAAAGCATCGAGTCGAGAAGCCATAGTCGAAGCTACAGGGTACTAATCGGTAATCATAAGTTACAGTACCTGTCGACCATGATACTTCGACCAGGATGGTTCGACCATGATATGTCGACCACATTGGTCGACACTGATACTTCGACCATGTTGGCTATTAAAGATACCTCGATCATGTTGGTCAACACTGATATTTTGACCACGTTGGTTGATATTGATATTTCAACCACGTTGGTCGTCAATGATATTTTGACCACATTGGTCGATATTGATATTTCGACCATGTTGGTCATCAATGATATTTCGATCACGTTGATCGACACTGATATTTCGATCACATTGGTCGATACTGATATTTCGACCACGTTGATCGTCGATGATATTTTAACCACGTTGGTCGACACTGATATTTTGACCACGTTGGTTGACACTGATATTTCGACCACGTGGTCATCAATGATATTTCAACCTTGTTGGTCGACAGTAATATTTTGACCATGCTGGTCGACATTGATATTTCGACCACGTTGGTCGTCAATTATATTTCGATCACATTGGTTGATATTGATATTTCGACCACGTTGGTCATCAATGATATTTTGACCATGTTGGCTGACCATGATACTTTGACTATGTTGGCAGATGATGATATTTTGATCACGTTAGTCGACCAAGTGGCACCATAATTGTATGCCTGGAGAAGTTAAGCATGCTCAAGCTAAATAATTAATAGTGACTAATAGTAATCATTAATAGGTCCACGGCTCAGCCATAGCTTGCAAGCAGAATGAGGCCTAAATAGCGCACGTCCTGCACGATCTCAAGAAAAGCATTTGAGCATCCAATAAGTGCACATTCTGTGTAACCGCAAGTAAAACCGATTGCAATGCCTGAACTGCCCATTAGTAAGAGACGATGTCAAACATAGAAGTTGCCATAACTTCCCTCCACGAACCACCCTCTCATCCTTGCTCTATAAATAGGGTCGCAGGGGTGGAGAGAAGGGGGATACACACGTGAACACAGACGGAGGAGCTTCTATAAGAGAAGAAAGCACGGAGCAAGCTCTGGGAGAAGGGAGACACGCAAAGTGCACTCAGGAGAAGAAAAGAGGTGAGAGCAGCCAATCGGGAAAGAAGGTGAAGTTCTTGCTTTTCTTGCTCTCACCTTTTGCTCCTCGATTTGGCCATCGTGGTATGGATCAAGGTGCTTCGTTTTGTTCATGTTCTGGCTCCTCTTGGTCTGATTCCGTTAGTGAATACAAACCCAAAGAACGAGTACTTGATCCCTCGTTTCTTAGGCTTGGTCCCTACAAATGGATACAAATCAAGGCGAGGCATGAAAACTTCAACTCTTCAGTTCGATCATTTGCAAATGGATACAAATTAAAAGTGAGAAGTTGGAAGATCCCCCATTTTTCTCACTTCGGTCCTCTCAAATAGGTACGAGTGAGGAATGGATATATGTTGTTGAAACATAAAATGTAAAACACAACATTGGCCTTGGTTACACTGCATCTACAAGCATTATGCCATGCTAGTAGCAATACCAAGCAGAGTGAAACAATAAAGGAGAGAAGAAAGGAAATACTTTCTCTTTGATTATGTACATACAAGCACTCGATATTCACGATCACTACATAATGCTAAACACCTGCATGCACCGTAGCTATGATTATCCCCAAAAGTAGCTACGACCATCTGCAAATTTGTAGCTACGACCATCTCCAAATTTCATAGCTACGACCATCTGCAAATCCAATAACTACTACCCTCTTCAAAATATTGCAGCTATGACTATCTCCAAGATACATTAACTAGCTGCAACCATCTGCGAAGCCGATAGCTACAATTATCTCCAAAGCTCACTAGCTCTGACTATCTCCAAAATATCGTAGCTATGAACATCTCCAAAACCCGGTGGTTACGACTATCACCAAAACCGTATGACTATCCCCGAAAGTAGCTAAGACCATCTCCAAACCCCGTAGTTACGACCATCTGCAAACCTGATAGCTATGACTGTCTCCAAATCCAATAATTACATCATCTCCAAAACCCGATAGCTCCAACCATCTTTAAAATCCTGAAGCTACGACCATCGACAAATTTGGTAGCTGTCACTATCTGTAGCTACGACTAGCAAACCGAGTAAACGCCCATAAGTGACAACAAGATTGAAGACCATTTTTTACATTTTGTGATTGTCATATGTTTTATTTTGTTATAATGTGTATGTTGGAATTTTTAATCAGGGGTTTTCTCACAAAAGAGATGTAATTAACATATTTTTTATGTAAATGTATTAATTTTGGAAGTAATGGACTTGTGATACCTAATTTTCATATTTCATTTTCAATTAAATCAACTTGTCTCTAGTGACGTGGAGGCGGGTTCACACCCATTTCACATTTTTCCCATCATCAAGCATCCGGATGGGGAGTGATTTGCAGTAGAGGAGGAAGGTGGCGGCTTCCCATAGCCTACTTCGGCTTCGCCGATGCTAGAGTTGGAGAAGGAAGGGAGAAGAAGCAAAGTGGGCAAAGGAAGAAAGAAATGTGGGCTCAAGTTGGGAATGGAGGCGACTAGGGTTCTTAGAACTAGTGGGATTTTGGTATTGTTTATTTGGCCCTTAGAGAACTTCGTTATTGCACAGAGACCCTCCCCTTGTGCTATACATTTCTGTTATGGCCCCATGGGTACTCTATTTTAATTGTAGAAAGGTCCTACATGTTAGTGTTGACACGTACAACTGTACGAAGCCATCTTGTAATACTAGATTTGAAGTTAAGATCCACGTCGTACCGATCTATGCAAAAATTACAAAAATGTGCAGTGGTCCTTTTTAGGCAATTAATTATGTAAAATGTATGTAAATGATGGGTAGTGGGACTAAATGCGAAAACATGTGGGGTAAATGATAGGAAAAATGCATAATTATGACACATCAGTCGGTCCATGGAAAAATATGAAAATATAAAACGATTCAAATTGGTGGTTAAAAAAGTTTATAATGCACGTAAATGATGGAATATGGCAATAAATATTTAGGAAATTACAAGGTAAATAATGATTATCAGTAGGCTTGCCTCAAAGATACCTAACTAGTTCGACTCAACCAGCACTTCTGGATCTAAGTGGTCGAGGTGACGACGAGGCCTCCGATGGCTAGGATTCAGTAGATCTGAGTGTGGCAATTACGGTGGCAAAAGAGGCAGTAGCTCACTAGAGGAAAATTGAGGAAGAGGAGGAGGAGGAGGACAGTAGGGGTAGCTAGAGTTGAGGGCAACACAAAGTGGCAAGGGCTAATTTGGGGGTAAAAAAGTGGTGGAATTAGGAGGTTTGAGGTGGAGGCATGTAGTTGTGGAGAGGAGGCAGTTGATTGGGCTTTTGTTTTGGAGTATTTGGATAGAGACGCTCAAGAGTAAGACTTTAAGTGAAAAAAAAGCTGAAAAACATTTCCTTTGGAGTCAACTGAAAAAGTTTGCCGCCTAGCTAAAATATTCTGAGGCAATCTTCTACTCTATCGCAATATCTCTCTAAGGTAGAATCAGTTGCCTCATTATCTTATCCTTGGCCACAGGATCCTACAAAATATGAAGGAAAACATAGTCTGCCTCAGAATAGTTTCTGAGGCCAACTGCTTTGCCTCAGTAATCTATTGCGAGGCAACCAGCCTGTGCTTGCCTCAGTAGGGGGCATTACCATCTTGTAGTTTAATGTGGTAATTTCTTACCATTTTACCTCCTAGGCTTAATGTAGAACTTCTGGAGGAGCCTCCACTTAGTAAAGATAAAGTTTGTTTTCATATCTCGCCGTGAGTTATATAACAAGTTGTATCAGAGCATGGTTCTTCACCCGATCAATCCAGGACATGGTGACAATAAAGTATGATCTTTTGCGCTGGATCGTGACACAAAATTTTCTCGCTGTCAAGTCAAGAGGCAATCTATTTTGTCACATCTCAATCTGGATGATGCGTTATTGGAAATCGACAAGATGCGTGTTACATGGTCCATTGAGGAGAAGCAAAGGAGAGATCGTAAGGCTCTCTCAAATTCATCTTCATCTTTCTAATTATATCCTCCAGGAAGTTACGAAGGAGACTGATACGGAGTCACCCGATCTTTTCGACGTAGGATGGATACTCACGGGAGTCTTGATGAATCGCAATGATCCTTCAATGCCAGTGTAAAGAACGAACACTCTTTAATCCACCAAAACACGATCGCGTTGATTTCGCCAACCACCAAGCGAAGAGCTATCGTGTACCCAATTCTCAGCAGAAAGGCTGAGCGATCTTGATTGAAGAACACGCCTAATTCTCTTTAGAATTTCGGCAATCACAAGGAACTCGAACAAGAACTTTTTGTAGATTGATTTTTCTCAAAGGTGGTCTGAGCCCTAAAGACTGTGAATACAAGGCTTATATAGCCACTTGGAACGTCCATATGGTCCTCAAACCGAATACAACTCAACCCTATATTATTTTAGACTCGAACTCCCATAAAAAGCAAACTAGATTTTACAGCCGTCACATTATTTCGGTCATAACGGATGATTCATGATATATTTGAAGATGGGCCTTATCCATTACATAGGTATTTAAATAAGCTTTCCAACAAGCATAAGAACACCTGAATCGGACTCCGTTTATGAAAATTATGACCTTTTTAGTAACTGTCTGTTGGGCTGTCCCAAACCAAATCCGAATTGAGTTCTAAGTTGAATCCGAGTTTGAATTTTGTTAGGCTTGTGGGAGATCTGAATTGGACTTGAAAATCTTATCTAAAATGTATACTTTAAGTTCTTAGGTTCCCCCTTTTGCTCTCCCACCATATGGACTTTCTTCCCCCATCTACATGGGTCTTCTCTTGTATGTTTCAACCACCCACATGGGCTTTGTTCTTATTGGCTTCATCCGCATGAGTTTTATTCCTTCATATCTTTGGGCACCTAATGTGATTATCCTCTTTCTTGCGTCTCTCCGTTGCTTTGGCCCCGGCCTTCAGCTCCTCCCTCCCAGTTCCAATATCTTCCATTTGACAAATCTGAGAATGCACTATGTGATAATATGAGGTAGTATTCTATCCTTTTGAATAACAACATTAAGTTTAGTTTAGAATGAGTTCACCTGGCCATATTTCATATGGCTCAATAATTCTTTCTAATTGAATAATATATTTAACTGAAAAATACAAGATACGTGTGTATCTGCATCAGAGACCACCGCTGTTATGTTATGACTAAAGTTGGAACATATTTGCATGACCAAGGATCTCACCAGTAAGGTGCATCTGAAGCAGAAGTTTTTCTCACTTAAGTTGGCAGAAGGCGGATCAGTACAAGATCATCTAATTGCTTTTAAAGATATGGTCATCAACCTTCAAGCCATAGTGATCAAATATGATGACGAGGATTTGAGTCTTATTTCACTTTGTTCGCTATCTATTTTGTTCTCTATATTTAGAGATGCAATTCTCTACAGTTAAAATACTTTTACTTTGAATGAGGTTTATGAAGCACTGTATATTAAAGAAAAGATGAAAAGTATTATTTCAAACGAGAACTCGAGTTCGCACACAGAAGTATTATTTCAGTGACGCCTTCTGGGGTGCATCCGAGTTCACACCTGCATGAGCTTTACAAACCACTTCTATCCCATGGTTTGGCTTTATAGATCAAATGAAGTAAACAAATAAAACATGTTCAGATTATAACTAGGGAAATATTAATTTCAAAAAACAAGAGAATGCACCTGAAGCAGGACCTCTAACTCTTCCGGAAGGCCACTCGGACAACACCACTCCCACCGAAACGCCCATTTTCAACAAGGACATTTCCCATGTCCCTTTCTGCTCTCTCCGGTAACTCTGCACTGTTGCTGTTTCCCAAGCTCTCACTTCCGACGAGCTCTGATACAACCTTCTCGGCAACACGCTTTAAAGTTGTATGTACATGCTTCTACGGTTGGAGTGGTGCAGTTCTTGACATGGGAAACACGGTTACCCATGATTGCTAGTCGCATCACCGGAACAAACTGCTCCCATTGTCGCGCACTTGGAGCCTGATGCGACAGAATCCAAGCTTTTCTCAGATGCCTGTGGCGAACTCGAGCAATTTGCATGTTCTAGATTGCCGCTGCCAGGTGAAGTCTGACTCCCACCACTCACACTAGAAGCCGTTTTCGTTTGGTTGGTCTCATCACCAACATTCCCAGATTGAGCCGATGAAGTTTTCGGGCGAACCGGGCTGACTGATGCCCTCTTTAACAGACCTGCAAGGTTCAGTGTCATCAGGCCCAGCAGAACCATGCTTTCTTTTGAGCTAACCCTCCGGAGATCCAGTCATTGTGCCATTTTCAATGTCATTTTTATCAGACTGCTGATGATGATTCCCATGTCTCGAAGGACAAGGTCTCTTGTAACCCTCTGGAAACACATAAGATGGAATCTGCTTCCTCCGAACATGAGAAACAGCTGACTCCATCCCAGGCTTCCAGAACATATACGTGTTGATTTCGTACATAAACTCATCTACTGTTCCACGAATATCAAACTGTTGACCTCCTTGTATTTTCACACCTTTCCTTGATAAGCCCATGAAGAAAGCACAAGCACACTGTCTAGAAGGATCAGCGTACTCATGTGGGTAAGAATGTCATTGCAACAGTGATTCCCCTTTCCCCAACCAACAATTCCCACCACCATACCCATATGAGGATAGCCCCAAATGGTAGTGACTTTATTACAGGCTGTGTTACACAAAAACATAGAACTTAAGCAACAAATTACCTTTAAAGTCAGTTGCCTCAATCGAGATTCAACCCATTTCTTCCAAGGTCTAAGATCTTCATCATCCTCGGCGATGATGTCAACCTTTAGATAATTCTTATACGCTTCAAAAAATTGGAAAGGATCAAAAAGGGCAGACCAATTAGCCTTGTTCAGCTCGATTTCCTGCATTGAAGAAGAGTAACGAGGACAGTCAAAACAGTAAGCACTTACTACAATAGTAACTT
Source organism: Melocanna baccifera (assembly GCA_036346265.1). Lineage (NCBI taxonomy): Eukaryota > Viridiplantae > Streptophyta > Magnoliopsida > Poales > Poaceae > Melocanna > Melocanna baccifera. Next base: position 338,907 of record JAYEVJ010000409.1, on the reverse strand, counting down.
CAGTGGTGGCAAAGAAGACTACCTGGCAAATTTTATTACCAAACTGGAATTGCTGCATCACAACCCTCAGTGTGCTTGTTGAAACATTATAGATGGAGTTCGTGCATGGGTAGGCTGGGGTGATAATGGGCATATGATGAGATCTGTCACGAGGATTTTTGCGTGGATCCCACACAGGAAAACCAAGCTCATCCTCCTCAATGGCACCAAGTAAATTGGGTTATACTCTTGAGTTGCCTCGGCATTTGTATTGCATCAGTAATTTAGAGGAATCAAAGAACACACGCTGCAGCAGTACTTCAGAAGTCTGATCACAAAGTTTGAGGCCGACTGCAGATGAAATATGCCATTGGTTTCTATAACTCTAATCAGCATGTTCATTTTTTTATTTGCTTGCTTTTGATGTCCAGTATACTTCTTCATGTTTTCATCATTGTGGTACTGTTCTATTGGATTGGATTAGGTCTTTCAAACTTTCTAAAATCGATCTTCCATCTAGTTCGGTAGCACATTTATGTCAGACCAGCTCACTTGAAATTTATTCAATGTCTTCCTTGTATATACCATGGTTGATTCCTTAATGGTTTCTTTTGCTATGTTTTGCCGATGCATGGTGCGTGTATACGTGGTTCAGTCAGCACAATTTTTGTTACTCTTTTTCTAGTATATTTAGTTGGGCTATTAGTCGACCGAACAATCATTAACTAATTATACTTAATTTTTCTATTAGTGTACTAACAATGTTACCTTGTTCAACCATTCCATTTTCAAGTAGAATGAGTATAATAAGAACACTAGGTTTTCAACCGCTATCACTAATGTACAATGAAATTTAGCCACCAAAGGTCATCTTTTGTGCCGTCTTAAAGTTTGCATAGCTAACATTGGTGTTCAAGCAGTAGAATGGCCAGCCGCGACAGCACGGCAACCTACTGGCGAGCGGCTGAAGAACGCCATGTGCAGCTTAACTACATGCGCTGGATGGAGCAACATGCATTTGATTAGCATCATGTAGTTTAATTTTGTACTCTTAGGGTATTTTATTGTGTAGAAAATAAGGTATTCCTGTTAGCTGAGCAGAGCTCTTCTACTATTTATTGGGATTGTCACGCTAGTTGGTTCAAATAGAACAAATTTAAATTCTACTGCACTCGTCTCTTGTCTTGGTATACTCTATGAACTCCTGATTTAAGTGGAAGATGGCCCCTTTGGCACTCGTATTAGCTCAACTTATTGCTTTAAAATGCTAGTCTTCATATTCTAAAATCGGACTCCTTTCTTTTTCAAAAGAGAACATACTTCTTTTCCATAGTTGAAATTCAGCAGTTTATACTTCTTCGGTTGCTAAGCAACTTCTTCCTTTGCTAAGCACTTAAGCAGTATATACTTCTTCGTTGCAAAGCTGCATATACTTCTTTGCTTGATACTGCTGCTTAGGTACGACGATTAGTCATTAAAAAAGGTATTACTCGGCTCAAAAAGAAGCAACATATTACTCCAAACGACGTCGTACCAAAATGCCATATCTCTGATGCTTCCATGCACAATGCAACAAACATCACACACGCTCCCTAGTTGCAAGGAATTGGTTCCACTAATAATGGTAATTAATTTGTATTTTAATAATTTCCATCGGTTGGTTTAGCCGCTAATGGATATATCTAATACGGAAGCATCTGTTAGGCGGTTGACATCTGAAAGCTGGTGAATGGTAGAGAAGGGTGGGGGTTTGCTTTCTGACCTTACATTAGAGCTGGGACTCGGGCCGAACTTATTTGGGCCAGCCCGAAGCACGACCGACACGGCACGGTCCAAGCACGACCCGGCCCGACACGTGGTGGGCCGTGCCGGCACGGCACGAACGGGTGGGCCGTGCCGGGCCTCAAAATCCGGCACGGTGGGCGGCGCGACGCGGCGCGCGGATCGGGCGTGCTTGGGCGGCAAGACGACACGGCGGGCTCGGGCGGCACGACAGCTCGGCGGCACGGCCCTCCCGCGTCCCCGCCCCGCCCTCCGTCGCCATCCCGATATCACAATCACGATATCACACACACAGAGAGGAGTAGAGGAAGGAAAGGAGCGTGCAGAGGCCGAGCCGCCGCCGAAACCCCACCACCGCGTCCCTCGGCGTCAGCGCCCTCTTCAGCTTCCTGCTGCATTACACCTCCACGTCGACGAGCTCCGCCAAGAAGTTGACGACCTCCTCCACGGCGTGCCGACGTCCCCAACCAGGCAACCAGCAAAAAAATTACACGCATTAAGACCTTGAATTAATTTTCAACGAGACGGGTACAAGAGAAAGTAAGATGACGAACGTCGCCACAATTGTCGCGCAGCCTTTGCCGTGCATAGTAACTTTGGGCCGAGCTTGGGCTGGCACGGCACGGCGGGCTTTGGGCCGTGCTTGGGCCTGACCGGAGGTGAGGCGGGCCGGCACGGCACGGCATGGTGGGATGACTGGGCTGAGCCGGCACGGCACGAACCGGTCCGAAGCACGGTGGGCCTGAGCTGTGCCGGCACGGCATGGTCCAACTCCCAGCTCTACCTTACATGATACTGATAGGGGGAGATAGCTGACATGCGCAATCGTGAAATTCATTTTGGTTTAGGCGCCAAATCGATGTGAAATCCATTTACGGTCATCCATTTTACAACTGAGACCTTGTATTTTTTATATTCACCAAGACATCCCCCACTCGAAAAATTTTCTGGGTCCGCTATCCAACCAATAGATATGTGCGATCATGCAAAACGGGAAAAAAACATCAGGTTCGGCACCAAAGTAAAACTAATTTTTTTTAAAAAAAAATAAGTTTAGGATACATATAACCTATGAATATTATAGCACCAAGTTCAAAATTAAATTTTGTCAAAAGAATTAGAAGCTTTTGCCTTTTTGTAATTTACGTGTTCTTTTTTATTCGATAATTGTTAGAGCATTCTCACTTTTATGTATCGAACATAGATATAACTTGAAGTTGATATTTAACACTAACGTGTACTAAACTCAGAATTACATTCACAATTTATTTTAAAATGTTTCATGTTGATTTGATTCCTAGTATATTATAATAATAAAAACCACAATCAAAGCCTTGCATTCGAGATTATACAAAAAAAAAAGTCTTGCATTTCATATTACCGATGGGGTTCGGCCGGGCTCAGACTTTAGCTTATCACTTCATGTTACAGTAGCTTTTAAAAGTTTCATAGAATGTAATAGACACTGTATCGAGTTAACTATACTGATCAATCGCATGTGATTATTTTCCTTCATGTGCTATCACTCACGAACTACCAGAATTCAAAAACCATAAGTCATAGCCATCGCCAAAAAACACACCCTATATAAAAGTCAGAAACAACTTATATTCAGAGACAGATGAGTATATAATTTACACAGTCGCCAACACAGCGCGATTGTTCAAAGAAGACCACCAACGCAATTTTACCAATTTCCATCGTAAATTTCCGCATCCAAACTATCGTTATTTTCTATACACGCCAGTAAATTGGCTAGTCGTGAAGCCAAGCCGAAAGTATTGCAACGTTGCTCACACGAAAAGATGGAAATTGGGAGTCAGTCCATGGCGGCGACGGCGTTGAAATGACAAGGCGTATCACCGCGCCGCGCATCCTCCTGGGGTCCCCAGCCCGAGCCAACAGTCCGCCTCCGCGACTTTCTCCTCCTTCCCCTTCTTGGCTGCCGGCGCCGGTGATGACGGCCGGCCGGCGTAGGGTGCCCTCGCACCGAGCCTGTCCCGCCTCTTCTCCATAAACCGCTGGAGCGACGCCTTCCTCGCCACGGGCAGATCGGCGAACCCACCGCCTGCCACGTCCCGCCCGGCAGCGCCGGCGACACGCACCAGCTCGGCCGCCCTGTCCTCCGGGAAGTCGTCGAACACCAGCACCCGCCCGCCGTACATGATCGTCAGCTGGGCCTGGGCCTGCACCTGCCCGTTCCCGCCCGGCGGCGTCGCCTCGGCCTCCTCTCCGACGTCGGCGCCCGGCATGAGAAGCATCGTGGATGCCGCCGTCGCCGCCGCGGGATGAGCCGCCGCCATCTTCCCAGCCACCTCGGCCTTGACGCAGCGGCTTAGCACGCCGCACGCCACGGCGAACCGCCGCCGGCTTCCGCTATCCGCCGCTGCCATCGCGCTCAAAAAAGCCACTGAATTTCTTGCGTTTCTACGGGGTATCTCTCAGTCTGCGTACGCACGTTGGTTTTCGCCGTCTGTTCGGCTGGATGGTCGTCGCGGTCGGGCTTTATAGGCTACTACGGGAGTAGAGGCAAAGGCAAAGCGAGCGTCTGCGTCCGCGTCTCCTCGAGGGTTGGGCTCGGCACGAAGAAAACGTGGGGATCTGGGTGCGCTCGCGAGGCGAAAGCGGTGGAGGTGGGGTGGAGACGGCCGCACGTTGGTTTGGTTGGACAGCGCGCGGCAGCGAAATATTTTACGGTCACGCAAGCAAGGCCGAGATGATTGATGCGCTGTTGGGGGGCCAGTGGTCGTCGTGTCGCGCCGTGGCTCCTCCGGTTTTGTTTAGCGGAGCGGTGGGCGTTGGGGCGGTTCGTTGGTTCGGCAGAGAAAAAATGTGCGCGTTCTGGCCGTGCGCGCGGGGCGTTTCGGCTGGATTCGGTGATCCGCTTGCGCGGTGCGCACGGCTATCCGTTCTCGGCGGGGCACGCCTCGATTGGCGGGTGTTTGTCCGGACAACGGCTCGGTTCTTTTGACTTTATACATAGGCTGTGACTTTTATTTCTGTAGTACTGTTAAATGAGACTTTTTGTTGAATCTTACGAACTGCAGACTGACTTTTTTCAGACTAACCTCTTTATTTTGATTCAAGTATTTCGGTAAGCCGGTTAATCAGTTTTACATCCCCGTATCAAAACATCACTTGACTGTTAATCAAGCAGAAAATACTATATCAACCTTAAGAGCCGAAAAAGGCAGTGAGTAACTAGCCTAAGTACTACAGCTAAGGTGTAGGTAGGGGCTAATTTAAAACCTTAGGGAGCGTTCGAAATAGCGATGGTTTTTTGTTTTTGTTGAAAAAACACTGTAGCTAGTTAAAAAAACACTATAACTAAGTTGGTTTATTAAGTATAATTAAATTTTAAAAATTTTAAAAATAAAAATAGCACACTAATCTAGAACAGACGATGCAAAGCAACATGAGAAAAAAAACAAAACAAAAAATGAAAAAAATTTATCAGAGCTGCTACGATGCGCGAACAAGAAAACAAACGCGACGAACGGCGGCGAGAAAAGCTGAACTGATCGCTGCCTTAGCAGAGTAATCTTCAGCAGGGACGTGTGAATATTATTAGTGTACGGCCTAGCTAATTTTAATTTAGTTCAAAATAGTAGTGTATCCTATGCTAATTTTAAAATGTTAATCTATTAGAGTTTAGCATGAGGCACGATAAAATTTTGGATCCGTTACTAGGCGTGGGTATTTTTATTTTTAAGCATTTTTAATTATTTTTTTAAGCAGCTGATGTCTTTTATGGAAGCTATTGATGTCTTGAATAACTAAATGAGACCGAACGCAAATAAAGAAAAACAAAATGACGCTGAACCCTAGGCCCTTCAATAACTACACAGGCCGCCGCGTCCATTGGCACCGTTTCCTTTCTAGCTAAGCGTACACCACTTGAGCCCGTTAGGGCATCTCCAATGGTCCTAGCTAGCAACTAACTAGGAGACTTCCACATCATCAATCAAATAGCTAGCATACAAAGGACTGTCTATAAGGATAGCTATTTGATACTTACATGCACACACAGTCATTTATAGAGACTGCCTCGTTTTCTGTTATAGCCTAGTGCTTAAGGAAGAGCCGGCTCGAGTTTTTTTGCATACTCTCTTTCCTCCACATAGGATTTATGCTGATGTGTACATGCAAATAGCCAGCCGACTCAGACCATTGGAGATGCCCTTACTAACCTATTGCTCTTTGTTTTTTGTGCCACTAAGGTCCTATCCTTCTTACCGGAGGAAAAAAAAAGAATAACATGATATAGAAAATACGCAATGCAAATTGAAGAAACAGAAAATACAATACAAATGAAAGAATCCTAAAATACTTCTAAAAAGTAACGGGTCCTCCTCCCCTCAATACCGATGAGAAAATCGGAGAAGAGGGTTTTCAATGTAAAAGCTATTCAACAAAGATCTTGAATGTAACTTACGTACGCATGTGCTTTATCATTATGTTCATTATAATATAAATTAGCAACTTTTCTGCAGAATTACATGACTAGATACTACATTGCATGCATTTATATCAAAATATAGAGATAACTTGTTATATTACTCTGATGCTTACAATAAAAATACAGTCGTATTCCTTATACAACTATAACAGCTCTTATACATTTGTGATTAATCTGCACCATTATAATATGGATTCACTAAAATCGACAGTGTAGATCTTTCTTTTTTCATCCAATTAATATGATAATTTTTAATCTCTAAGAATGAACATGATGACTTCATTTACCTCTGGTACTCACGCAATTGTGTGGACTGTATGAGTAAGAAACTTATTTTTTTTCACTCAAATTGATGAACTCTTATGAAATTCGACATGATCCGTGTCTATAATATTGAAATATAGGAAATAAATAATTATTGTTCGTGGAGCCAAATTAGATCAAGCCTAATTCTGTATGTTCCTGTTGTACTCGGAGTGGATAATCCTTGTGCAAGTGCTAAACGACCAGGATTTGTTGAATGTTATCGATGAAAACTTTTACAACATATATCAAGTATGATCATTAAATTTATCTAAAACACCTTGTTTCAAAAAAATCTAAAACACCTTGTTCAGAAAAAAATTATCTAAAACACTACGATTAATATATAGAACTTCATCGTGGGATACACGTCCTTCGTTGTGCTCATTAGGAGTAATAAAAAAATAGGCTTCCTGGATGAACTCAAACTGCAACAGTTATCGTTTTGTACATTAGGAGTAATAAAGGAATTCAATATCAAGTGCCAAAACACATACGTATCAAGTGAGGCATTACATTGGCATCCTTCCCGAGCGTTCATTTCGGCTTATTAAACTAGTTTATAACTAAATCTACACTGTAACTGACGTATTTTACACGATAATAATTTATTTGATATAATTAAATTTTAAAAAATTTTACAAATAAAAAAATAATTTAGCTAATCATAGACAATACAAACATATACGAAAAAAAGAACCAGTAAAAAAACTCAAAAAAGCAAAAAAAAATTAAAAATTAAAAAAAATAATTTAGAAGCCAAAAACTCGAAAATAAAAAAAAAGCAATGGATGTTTCGCCCTTTCTGTTTTATAGCTTGATTAGGCCCTGTTTAATCTGGACTTTTCTGTTGGCATTTAGCGTTTAGCTGAAATAACACTACAACATCTGTTAGCCTTTTTAAGTCATTCAAATAAAGTAAAATGAAGAAAAATGAGAGAGAAAAAAATAAAAAACACTATTATACATTCATAGACAAAACAAAAGAAAAAAGAAAAAAATTGTATTAAGAAACCAACGGCTTTTAGCTTTTAAAAACCAAAAATCAGAATCCAAAAACTATTTAGAACGAGACCTTATTTGTTTATGCCCAGCATGAACCACGAGACAATATTCATTGGGATTAGGCCCAATTTTTACCGCACTGTACTAGTAGGGTAGTACCATAGGGTCTGTTTTATATTGGTTACAATTGATGACTTTTGGTTAAAATTGAATATTGGTAGATAAAAAGAGTAGCTTTTAGAAGGATAGTGCAGGTGGTAAGGAAATTGAGGGAGAGAAGTGTGCACGAGATGAAAATAAGGAGTGGAGTGTATGATGTGTTCGTGATCACTACTTTACCTTCAGAGCGAGAGGGTAAGAGGAGTGAAAAAAACTACTTAAAAATTAAATGCTTATATTGGCTTCGAAGATTAGAAATAGAAGAATAGTGCTGTGGTAGGTTTTGGTTCGTCACGGTGGGGAGAAAGACAGATAGAGACCAGGCACCCCTTGTCGCGCACACAAAAGCAGCGCCAGAGAAAGCAAAGACTCTTTCAAACCCCAGGAAGCCAAGGCGGCAATATTATTGTGATTTTTAATAATATTTTAAAAACAAACTTCAACTTATTTCCATTAGTCTTGCCACACCATCCAGTAGAGTTCACTCTCTAAAATAAGTTTTGAGCTACCTGGTGCGTTCGTTTGCAACACCATACATGGCCTCACAGGTAGGGTGCATTTTAAAAATAAGGTTGTATATGTTTGTTTATAAAAAAATAAGTTGTAACGTGCTTTTCCTTATTTTAATAAAAAAAGTGGGCATTGAGAATAATTCATAAATGAGAATAAAAATAAAACGGGGAGACAGGAAAGTAGACGTCTCTTTCAAGCGGCAGCGACTGGATTAGAGGTCGACCATGGGGTCCGTCCAGCTGAATTTTTCTTCCCCCTCTGCCGTGCAGCCAGCCGGCTGCACTGCACTTCCGCGTCCCTGGTTTGGGTGCCTCGCTTTCGCATCACGTGCGCGCGGTTAGGCAAGTTCAAAACGCATATCGCCGATGATTTTTAGTTATCATCATTTGTTTTTGGTTGAAATTAGTGCTCGCTAGTTTTAACTAAACAATTTAATGAAAAAATAAAAAAACCATTACATTTTTATAAACAATACAAAAGAAAAAAAATAACATACTAAGAATTCAATGTGTTTAAAATAGCTTTCAGCTTCTTAGGGGCCGCTTATTTGGGTTAAATGAGTCAACTTATGGCTGATTTTTCACTGTAACTGACTTATTTATACTGTAACTGATAATGATTTATTTGATATAATTAAATTTAAAAAAAATAAAAAATATGTTAGCCTATTATAGATAATACAAACTAATACAAAAAAAGCTAAAAAAAACTAAAAAGGTAATCTGAAGTCAAATTGAGCAAGCCAAACCAGAAGCTAGAAAACAAGAGCCCGTTTTGAACGGGCCTATCCATGGCAACAGTATCATATTCCAAAAAAAAGGACAAACAACGTGAGGGATATGCTAACCAGCCGGCCGGCAAAGGCAAAACAAGTCAACAATGTACCGCCTGGTACGTACATAATGATCAAAGATTTGTGCTCCTACCAGGACATCTTTCTTTCCTGTGGAGCTAGGCCACTTTCGGATTTCGAGGATCTTCTCTACAGAAAAAGCGTAGAAGCAATATACATGAATCTTATGTATTCAAAATAGGCCTTGCCATCTCTTTTAAATTCCCAAGTAGGAGTGTTGAATTCTTTGAGATTTGGACATATATGGCATGATTGATTCCTCAAAATTTCGAAACTAGCTTCTAAACCATAGAAATTCCAGAAATAGCTCTCTGACTGACCGCGCAACCATCAGAGCATGACACGTGTGGGTGGTGCGCCCGGGGGGCGCACCACCCACTGTAGCATGCATGGGTGGTGCGCCCCCCGGGCGCACCACCCACTATTCATCTGGTTTTTTTATTTGCAATATTTTGTAAATAGATATTTTAATTACTTTGTACATAAATTATTTTTATAGTGTGCTTGAATTTAATTTTTTTGACCGTAAATTATTTATTTGTATAGTATTCACGAATTTAATTTTTGTCTGTAAATTAATTATTTGTATAGTGTGCACAAATTTAATTTTCGTCTACCATTAGTGGTTCTGGTTATCGGTATGTCATGTGTATATGAATGCAAATATTAATTAGTTAACCGTAATAATTTTAAGATGTAGCAAATATGGTTTGTAAACTTTGATTTTATGTAATTTTATGTATTTCGAATTTGGTTTCAAATAGCTTTTCACGTTTCTATTACAATACAATGCAGTGATGCAAATTGAAATACATAAAATTACATAAAATCAAAGTTTACAAACCATATTTGCTACATCTTAAAATTATTACTGTTAACTAATTAATATTTGCATTCATATACACATGACATAACGATAACTGTAACCACTAATGGCGATTTAAAATTAAATTTGTGCACACTATATAAATAATTAATTTACTGAACAAAAATTAAATTCGTGAATACTATACAAATAAATAATTTACACCAAATTCGTGAATACTATACAAATAAATAATTTACTGACCAAAAAATTAAATTCGAACACACTATAAAAATAATTTATTTACAAAGTAATTAAATTATCTACTTACAAAATATTGCAAATAAAAAAACCGGATGAATAGTGGGTGAAGTGCGCTGCGCACTCACCCATGCATGCTACTGATCGGTGGTGCGCCCCCCGGGCGCACCACCCACACGTGTCATGCTCTGGTGGTTGCGCGGTCGGTTAAGGGGTTATTTCTGGAATTTCTATGGTTTAGGGGCTAGTTTTAAAATTTTGAGGATCAATCATGCCATATGTGTCCAAAAGTCGAATTCTTTTGCCCAACCAAAATATTGTTCCACAGTAAATTTCACTAAAAAAGCTCATTTACGAAAAAAATGGAAAATTAAATTATTCAAGAGAATTTTGAAAATTGTGGGCAGGTTATAATGAGATGTTTTATAGTCAATTAAAAATTGAACTAGCTCTCGTGCTTGTTCTCGTTCATCTAATTTTCCCTTTCCCTTTCTTCGCTTTGAAAGTGGGTACCCAAAGCAAACATAGAAAAACATAGCCTAGAAAACAGAGAACACGTTAATTTCCATGCTTAGCCTGGTTTGAAAACCTCAAGGCAGAATCCGTTTATGTAAAGTTTTATGGAGCAACTACACCGAAAGAGAAACTACTTAAGAGCCAAAAAAACTCTCAAGGCAGAATTCCTCTACCTCTTTACTTACCAGCCCAAATCCCAGGGACGAGATTCCTTTTAAAAAGGGTAGTTTTTGTAACAGCCCAAATTTGCTTCAAAAATAAATCATGCATAATTTCTTGATTTTTTGTTGGAAGAATAATTAGCACTTCATAGAAAGAAACCCATCAAATTAATTATTTAACCACATGTGATGATGAACTCAACGAGACTATAAGCATGGCTAAGTATAATAATATACAACCCGTGTGACAATTAGTATTGCATCACTAAATAATTTTTCATCCTATGGTGACAATGAAATCATAGTATTCAAATTATCAAATGGGGGACTAAGGCAAAATGGATAATAACTACCATATACAAGGATTTGTAATAAAATAGCAATGCATAATAATTTAAAATAAAATAAATAAATAATAAATTAAAAACTAGATCCAACATGATCAAAGATATCACTTGCATTGGCCTTGCTCAGTTAATTCCTCTTGATCTTCAAATCTTGCTTCAGCTCCATCGAAGATGTGATCTAATGAGAGAGAAAACATAATAAAGTATAAAATAAATTCAAATAAAATTTAAATAAACTTCAAAAACTTTCAAACTAGAACCAAAAGGTAGATCTTGATTTTACATGAATTTAGAAAAAAGAACAGGATCAATCGGAGCTAGGATGAAGGAGAACAGGCACTCTGAAATTTTAATCTATAGAAAATATTGAAAATTAAAAAGGTTACTACGTTGTGGACTCGGTGCATGAAAAAACTAGTTTACAGTAGACTCGGCTCATGGAACAGTGCTCAAACGGCTGGCTAGCTAACGTGGCAGTGAAGTGGCATATGACTGGGCTGATAGGTGGCTCTAGGGCTAACGTGGCATCCAACGTGACATGCTGATGTGACATGACACATGGCACAACCATGTGGGCTTGTCAGCTTGGGAGCTGACATGGCAAGTGATGTGGATCGACACATGGTGACACATCAAATTAGGGCTAACGTGGATGCTTGTGTGGCTACTGACTCAGCTAGATGGCTCACAGGTCTTTGAAACAGTGATGGCTGGTAGGTAGGACCCAACTATCAGTATCATGGCTCTCCATGGTCTCGGTCTATGCAGACGTTGAAGCGTCAGTCGAGCGGGGGTGTGGGGTGACGCAACGGTGTGCGAACCGAGGCAGGCGAAGCATGAACCGAGGCGACGAGGTGAGTGGTGCGGCAAACTGAGGTGTGACGAGCCAACTGGTATGCATCGACGGCAGTGGAGGCAGACTGGGCGATGGTGTTCGGCGACGCATGATTCAATGGCGGCGAACACTCCCAGCGACGAGGTCACAAACTCTGGTGAGAGCGAGCAGTGGCAATGGCAAGAATAGTGATGGCGCACGGTGAGGCTAGATGGGTGGCTCAGCGATGTGAAACTCGAGGCGTGGTGCAGCTTTATAGGATAAACTTGGCCAATTAATTTGTTTAATTTTGATGTGGACTCCTGCACATTAGATTGGTAGAACGTGCCCCCAGAAATTGGCAAAATGTGGAAATGCCACACTTGTGTGGTTTTTGTAAATTAATGGATACTGGATAATGATGGTTAATCGACGAAAGTATGAAAAATGGTTATGATAACTTGATACAAAAATAAATATGGTGAAAAGAATTTGTTCTCTTGACTTAACTAAACTAGACATTTTAGTTTTAGTTAAAAATAGCTAAGTCATATGTTAAAAAACTAGCTATAGTATGATATTTGGCAAATTGACTTCATGCTAAAAGAAACATAAGACCTCTTAGATAAGCCTTGCATGTAGATGTATGCCCTCTATAAATATATTCTGCTATAGGGACTTACTGAGTACTTTTGTACTCATTATTGCTTAATATGTGGTTTTAGATGATAGAATCGATGATCCAATGTATGAGTACACATTTATGCCTCCGTATACGACATGGAAGACGAATTGTAGGACTAAGTTTATCCCTAGTTAATTGCCTTTGGCAGAACATAGAGGCCCCTTTTGGTTTATTTACTTTCCACTGCTTTATTGTGAGTAATCTCATTTGGCCCACAGGCCTGTTCTGTAAAACTAATCATAACATCTATTTATGAATGCCAATATAATATAAAATGCCCTTTTTTTGTTATATGTATGTATTGATGTAATATTTATTGATGTTATATTGTATGGGCTAGCTACTGATCCAGAGACTAACTCAGAATACACAAAAGACTCGATTGCAAAATCCGGTTTGCTACAGAAGTGGGTTTTAGAAGGAGGGCACGAGTGGTGGTGAAAGTGAGGCGAGATACATGCGCAAAACATAAACAAGAAGAGTGGGGTGCATGATGCACCATGAATCCCTGTCTTATCTCCGAAACGAGATGGGAGCGAAAAGAGTTAGGAAGCCGCTTTCAGAAGCCACGTGTTTATATTGGATTCTAGTATAGAGAAGCCAAAAGTTAGAAACAAAAACCAACATGAACATGTCCATAGTAGATTTGGTTCGCCATAGCAGGAGGAAGTCAGATAAGGACCAAGTGCCACTTGTCGCGCACACGAAAGCAGCGTCAAAGCGGAGCGAAGACTCTTCGAAACCCAGAAAGCCAGGGAGAAAAAATTATTTTGATTCTCAATAATATTTTAAGAACAAATCTCTCTCTTCAACCAATTTCAACTAGTCTTGCCATGCCACCTAGCAGAGTTCACTCTCCAAAAATAAGTTTTGAGCTATCTGTTGCATTCGTTTACAACACTATACGTGGCCTCACAGGTAGGGTAGATTTTAAAAATAAGGTTGTATACGTTTGTTTATAAAAAAAAGTACGTTGTAACATACTTTTCCTTATTTTAATAAAAAAAGTGGGCGCTGAGAATAATTCATAGACGAGAGTAAAATAAAACGAGGAGGCAGGAAAGTAGACATCGCTTTCAAGGAGCAGCGACAGGATTAGAGGTCGATCCGCTCCTCGGGTCCAGCTGTGGCCATTGTGCCGCCGGCTGCGCTGCACTTCCGCGTGCTAGGGTTCGGTGCCTCGCTTTCGCTTCACGTGCGCGCGGCCAGACCAGGGTACAAAACAGCTTTCGGTCACAGTTTTTAGCTGTCATTGTTAGCTTTTTTTAAAAAAAATCAATACTATAGTGTCCATTAGCTTTTGACCGATATATTTAATTAAAGAAAAAGAAGAAATATATTTTTTAAAGATGATACAAAAATAAAATATTTTAAAAAACTAACATATTCAAAATAGCTTTCGTTTTTTTTACAAACTAGAAGATGAAACCAAGAACTGTTTTGAACGGGTTCTATCAATGGCGACAGTGTCATATTCCAAAAGGGAATACAACGTGACGGATAGGCTAACCAGCCGGCCGGCAAAGGCAAAACAAGTCAACAATGTACTGCCTGGTACGTCAAAGATCCAAGATTTGTGCTCTTACCAGGATATCTTTCTTTCCTGTGGAGCTAGGCCACTTTCGGATTTCAAGGATCTTGTCTAAAGAAAAAGAGTAGTAGCAATATACATGAATCTCTTATGTATTCAAAATAGGCCTCATATTAGGCCATCTCTTTTAAATTCCTAAGTAGGAGTGTTGAATTCTTTTGCCCAACCAAAAATATTGTGCCATAGTAAATTTCACTGAAAGGCTCATTTACAAAAAAAAGAGGAAAATTTAAATTATTCGAGAAAACTGTGGACAAATTATAATGAGAAAATTGTTTTATAGTCGACTGAAAATTGAACTACCTCTCCTTGTTCTTGTTCCTCTAATTTTCCCTTTCCCATTCTTCCCTAGAAAGTGACAAGGTACCCACAGTCAACATAGAAAAACACAGCCTAAAAAACAGAACACGCTAATTTCCACGCTTGAATTGAATTGCTCAGTTGGATTGAATTTTAATAGCTTATAGTTGAATTTATATTGTAACTAATTTATTTTGTACGATAACTGATAGTGACTTATTTAACATAATTAATTTAAAAAAATTAAAATAGAAATAACAGATTAACTTATCACGGATAATACAAATGAATATAAAAAATCCAAAACTAAAAAAATAATAAAATTTTAAAATAATAAATATAAACCAAAAATTAAAACACTAAACCTAAATAAGTAGGAATAGCCTAGTTTAAAAATGGCAAACATAAGACTCAAAAGACGTGCGGTCCTCGAGGTGGACGCGCACCAACAACCAAGAAAAGGTCACAACGCACATGCTTGTCCGTGTACAGGGCTGTTGAGATCGTTTTCAGCTTTTAAAAAGCTAGAAAACCAATTTGAATATTTCAGTTTTTAAAAACAGCTCCATTATATTTTCTATATTTATGTCTTTTAAAAATTATTTTTTAAAATTTTATTCTAAAAGCTACTTCTTACGATCATTACTATTCTATTTCAGCCAAAAACTGAGCATTCGAAATGACGTTGGCTTATAGTTTTTTTTACTGTAGCTGACTTATTTTTCTACTGTAGTTAAGTTAGCTTATTTAGTATAATTAAATTTAAAAAATTTAAAAATAGAAAAAATATATTAACCCATCACAGACAATGTAAATGAATACAAGAAAAAAAGAAAATACAAAAAACTAAAAAAAGTTTAAAAAATAGAAAAAAACGAAATTATGAAATAGTGAAAAAAGCAGAAGTCAGAAACGGAAGTTGACTTTAAGCCAAAATAAGTGGGGCCCGCTCTAATCGATTAAAATACCCCCTCTTTTTCTTCCAATACTTCATTTACCACTATAAATTATAATATGCCAATTTTAACAGGAAACAATCGTCGTAGAAATGTTGGTTGGAAGGAAAACAATTTTCTACTGCTGGTGTGTTTCTTGTAAAAGTAGTGAAAGGTCTAGTAGGAACATAAGTCGACACAATATACTAGCATAACACAGCAATCTTTCGATCTCTGGGAGATTAATTATACATTATTCTTTCAAAAAGGGATAATATATTGTACATCAACATAAATGGATAAAAAAGTACCATCTATTAATCCCAGATATTTAGGTGCCAACTTACATGCCGTCGACGAGCAAATAATTAGTAAAAGAATTCTCAAATAGAGCTGACCTTGAATTATGGAAAATAATTAGTGAGTACTTCTTTGCCCTTTTTTTTCATGTTTTCCTCTACCCTGAACCTGAAGCTCTTCAGAGCCCGAGCCACGACGCGGGCTCATCTTTCACGGGCTTGACGGCGACGTCTTTCTCGGCCGGCGACGCAGAAAAAATGTATTAAAAAACTAACATATTTAAAATAGCTTTCGTTTTTTTTTACAAACTAGAAGATGAAACCAAGAACTGTTTTGAACGGGTTCTATCCATGGCAGCAGTGTCATATTCCAAAAGGGAATACAACGTGACGGATAGGCTAACCAGCCGGCCGGCAAAGGCAAAACAAGTCAACAATGTACTGCCTGGTACTTTAAAGATCCAAGATTTGTGCTCTTACCAGGATATCTTTCTTTCCTGTGGAGCTAGGCCACTTTCGGATTTCAAGGATCTTGTCTAAAGAAAAAGCGTAGTAGCAATATACATGAATCTTATGTATTCAAAATAGGCCACATATTAGGCCATCTCTTTTAAATTCCTAAGTAGGAGTGTTGAATTATTTTGCCCAACCAAAATATTGTGCCATAGTAAATTTTACTAAAAGGCTCATTTACAAAAAAATGAAAAATTTAATTCGAGAAAATTGTGGACAATTCATAATGAGATGTTTTATAGTCGACTGAAAATTAAACTACCTCTCCTTGTTCTTGTTCCTCTAACTTTCCCTTTCCGTTTCTTCCCTCAGAAAGTGACAAGGTACCCACAGTCAACATAGAAAAACACAGCCTAAAATACAATAGCTGAATTTTAGTAGTTTATAACTGAATTTATACTGTAGCTAATTTATTTTACACTATAGCTGATAATAGCTTATTTGATATAATTAATTTTAAATAAATTTTAAAATAGAAAAAATAGGTTAATCATCACGAATAATATAAATGAATACAAAAAAATACAAAAAACCTAAAAAATTAAAAAAAATAAAATTTAAAAATAGTGAAAAATGAATAGAGATAGCCTGGTTTGAAATGGCAAGAAAAGACGTGCGGTCCTCGAGGTGGACGCGTACCAACAACCAAGAAAAGGTCACAACGCACATGCTTCTGCATGTACAGGGCTGTTGAGTTCGCTTTCGGCTTAAAAGTTAGAACATCTTATTTTAAAAAAATAGTTTTATTGTATTTTTTATATCCATATTTTTCAAAAACTGTTTTTTGTAAATTTTATTCTAAAAGTTATTTCTTACCGTCGTTGCTATTCTATTTGAACCAAAAGTTTTAACAAAAAAATCATCAGCTCCAATCGATTAAAATACCCCCTCTTTTTCTTTTTTTACTTCCTTTACCACTATAAATTATAATATGCCAATTTTAACAGGAAACAATCGTCGTAGAAATGTTGGTTGGAAGGAAAACAAATCGAGATATATTTTTTTCTACTGCTGGTGTTTTTCTTGTAAAAGTAGTGAAAGGTCTAGTAGGAACATAAGTCGACACAATATACTAGCATAACAAAGCAATCTTTCGATCTCTAGGAGATTAATTATACATTATTCTTTCAAAAAGGGATAATATATTGTACATCAACATAAATGGATAAAAAAAAGTACCATCTATTAATCCCAGATATTTAGGTGCCAACTTACATGCCGTCGACGAGCAAATAATTAGTAAAAGAATTCTCAAACAGAGCCGACCTTGAATTATGAAAAATAATTAGTGAGTACTTCTTTCCCCTCTTTTTTTTAATGTTTTCCTCTACCCTGAACCTGAAGCTCTTCAGAGCCCGAGCCACGACGCGGGCTCATCTTTCACGGGCTTGACGGCGACGTTTTTCTCGGCCGGCGACGCGGCCACCTTCCGGTAAGGATCGCTGGTGGTGATCCTGTCAATTCATGCGCACACATGTTATCCAATGGTCTAAACAGTTTTCCAGCAAGCCTATTTCTATTTTTTTATATTATAATTTATAACCATGGTTTATATTTTTGATCATAATACAATTATTTATAAGAATAAAAATTTGGCCTTCGTTTAGTTTGGCTTATATAAGCTGGCTAGCTGTCTTATTTTGTATTATAGTTGTCAATGGATTTTTTACGTAATTAAATTTAAAAAATTTTAAAATAGAAAAAAACATATTAACCTATCACAAACAATATAAACAAATAAAAAAAGACAAAAAAACCTAAAAAATCTAAAAATTAGAAAAAAAAAATAAAATTAAAAAAAATAATGAACTAGAAATAAAAAGTCAGAAACTGAAGCTGAAACAAGCGAGACCTGAAAGAGCTATTCCTAAAAAGCTATCTTAATAAGCTACTTTGAAATAACGATGAAGATACTATCCTATTTGTTTATTCTGTTTATTCGAAAGAAATCATAAATCATAAATCATAAGTTAAAGTAATTTAAAAAGTACCGGCCTATAATTCTATTACGATGCACAGTTTTTTTTACCACATATATAGTCACGCTACGAAACTATATATATGCGCGTGCGGAAAATAAATTACTGCATGTGCATTAATGTTGAAAAGGAATTAAAAAGATCAATAAATTAGTAGATGCTGAGTGATATCTGTGAAGTCTCTCACCTGTTCTTCCTCTTTTGGAGGAACCGCTGTAGCGACGCCTTCCTCGCGATCGGCATGTCGGAGAGCCCCGCGGGCTGAGGGGCCGCGGAACTCTGCGGCATGGCCGGTGCTACCTTCTCCGCCGGCGAGGACTCCGACCTCTCCAGCTGCATCAGCTCCTTGGCCTTCTCGGCCGGGAAGTCCTCGAACACGACCACCCGCCCATTGTAGAAGATAGTCAGCGGCGCCGTCGTCTGCTCCCCCAGCCTGCAGGCAAAGGAACCTCCGTCAAATGAAGCCAAATCACCCTCCAAGAACAGAGCAATTCCATCACGAGTCCTGGAGGAATAACCTAAGCCAAGAGCTAAACAAACTCACCGTTCTTGGGATGGCTGTAGCATGCCGGCGTGCGGCGGGAAGAGCTGCATGGTCCTGGCGTCCGTCTCCCCGGCCGCCGCCTGCGCCGGAGGCGGCAGGAGGCTTACCACCGGCGGCCGGAACGCGCCGCCCGGATGCTGCTGGTGCTCCCTCATGTACTGCCGCAGGAGCCCGCACGTGACGGCGAACCTGCTGCTGCCGGCGGCGGCCATCTCCTCCCCTCTTCCTTCTCTCCCCACGAAGCTGCCGTGCGTAGGTGTTGGTGGTGGTGTGGAACAGGAAAGGCGTGGTTTGGTACATCGCGTTGGGGGAGTCGGTGTATATAGGGAGAGAGTTTAGCAGGGGTGTGTGCTCAGAATACTCAATCGGTTGGGGGAAAGAAAAAATATAGTTCATAAATATAAAAAAGAACTTACTTATTATACTAGTTTTTTTAAGAGAAGAATATCTAATACTATTTATAAATCTGTTGCTCTAGAGTTTATATATAGTAACCTGTAGATTTAGTTATGTTTAACCTGTTTGGATCTATAGTCCAAGAAATAAATTTGATTGGACCTAGATATATAGTTAGGATTAAGTGTGGAGCAAGTGGCGAGGAAAGGAGCACGTGAAATGTGAGGGAAGGGAGTGGAGGACCAGGGAAATCGATGGGGGAGGTGGACTAGGGAAGAAGAGGCATCAGGCAATCCGATGTGCGTAGCCAATGCACGACTCTTCGCTATGTCCCCTTAGCTCTCTCTCGTCTTTCTTTTCCTCCTTTCTTCTGGTTATTTTTAGAGGTATTCATCTCCTTTTCTTCTTCTTTTCCTTCTGTAAGTAATTTTTAGGGTACGTTTGGACGAAGGGGAGCGGCGGAGCAGGAGCTTGATGAAAGTTGAAGGGTCAATTGACACTATAACTTGTCAAAAAGATCCTAATATATACTTGTCAATGGGTAGCAAAGCCAGAAATTTTTTGAAGCCTAGAAAAGCCTAACTACGGCGAGCATTTGCCTAGGGAAACACCATCTTTAACCCCTTCGATAGCAGAGAAGCTCCATTGCTCCTTAATAACGGCTCACCGTGAGCCTAGGCAGCTGCCTAGAGTAGCTGGGACGTGGCTTCGCCACTACTTCTCAAAGTTCTTGTATAAAATCCATACAAGTTTATCGAAATACTCTCATTATGCAATGAGATTTGGCCCATAGGGTAAAAATTTTGGTTTCACCACCACAGGAAGGGATTGGTTCTGAGTAATTTCTTGAATTTCAGTTTGGGAAGCTTGGTCGAGATCAAAAGGATTTTGTATAGCGTATTTCTGAATAATTAGTCAAGATAAGCGGTTATGTAGTGAAGCTGGACATTAAAAAAATCTACTTATACCTATATATAGTTCTAGTTTCACTTATGTTTAAGAAATGGTATGTTCTTGACAAAAAAAAAAGAGAAACACCAAATTTATTCTTTTTAGGTTACAAACCTAGCTCTACGATCAATGGATTTGTTTATGGATTTTTGTTGACGTGTACGTAGTTATTCCAGAAAAAAAGGCATTTCTTCTCGAATTCTCCGAATGGTAGAAGAAAAGCTCCTTTCCTTTCTGGCCTCCCTCTTAACATATTGACTATTGGCTAGGTAAGAGGGTGACCCTTCACGTAGGCGTCGACCTCCTCCTTATCGATCTTGTCTTTATTATCTTTTTTACACTTCATCACTCCTACTTGGTATCAGTGACACCTAATATTTCTTGTTTTTTTTTGTTTGAAAGTGGCTAATATTTCTTGTTGGTTATAGGTATCTCCTCAAACTAGGTATGCATACATGGCAACAATAGCAAAAGAGCTATACATATAAATATCATGTTGTTCTCCGTCATTTAAGTGGTTTTAGATCGACTCATCTTCTTCCTATTGATGCTGGAAATACGAAGAGTTGGAGCTCTTTGTAATCACCATTGATAATTTGTGTTGTCACTACCAGATACTTCAACCTTATAGGGGCTTAGGGCTAATCCCCCCATCTTCCTATGGGAAAATGCATATATATTTAGGAATGGACATCATCTCCCGTCTTCTTCCATAATCCAATTCATTCAAGGGGGCTTCTATGGCTTTGTTCCAAACTGGTTTGTGGCTTTTAGTTTTTGGTTGAAATGGTACTGTAGCGGCTGCCAGAAGACGCGGCTAGAACTATGGGTGTTCAATTCGACTGTTGGTTTTTTGTTGAGCTGAATTGAGAAGCGTTGTATGTAATACTTTAGCAAGTGGTACTGAGCAAAACCATTGAATTACACCGATTCGAACTTGACATACAAATTGGATTACAAATATTACATGTGACACGTGGTCATATGGACATTCGTAGTGTATAGAGTACAATAATTGAAATTGTTAGAATGCTACCTATATCAAACCACCAAAGACGCTGCAATATGATCATATACCATGTCTATGTGGGTAGAGTCTGCACCATATGCACCGTGTGGTACATCACCTTCCCCATGACCTATGTACATTATCTACATCTTGACCTCCTAGGTTAGCAAAATCTATGTCAAACAACTCACTGTCCAAAATAAAGTTATGCAATCGTTGCAATAATTATTGCCTTGTGTTTTCGGGCATCGTAGATATGAATGTTGTCCAGTATATGCCACTTCATCTTGCACATACCAAATACATGTTCGACGACGTTGTGCATGGATGAGTGATGGAAGTTGAAGACCTATTGCATCCTTGTGGGGTGACTGCTATTTTGGAACTTTGCCAAACGGTACATCTAGTTATGGTACGGAGCAAGGTACCTTGGCCTGTTTGCATACCCCAAGTCTATAAGGTAGTACTTGCTTGTGTTGGTATATAAGTATCACAATATGTGAAATTTTTTACATACAACCATCGTACCTGAAGGTGGATGTGGAAACTAGTCTTTGTATTTCATTAGTGTTTCCCTGCAGTACATGTGTCTCACGCACTGATCCGGACCATCAAGCACACACAAAAGTGAATGAGGCATCGAAGTCATACACTGTAAGCACATTCTGATTGGTGTACTCGTACTTATTGAAATTCCTAGTGTGCTCCTTGAATCGAACCGTGACTTACACATGGGTCCCATCGAGCGCTCAGATGCACACTTTGGAATGTCGGATTAGTAGGTGCACTGGTCACAGCAGCCAATCTTTTCACGCAATTTAGGACGTGTGAGAACCTTCTGCTAATAGTTCCTACTGAGTGCTCGAATCGGTTAAGAGCTTGTCTATTAGACTGCAACGCTCCACATATCCACAAGAACAATGCAAGTACTTCTCCAGAGCAAACTTCTACAGTAGACTTTAGGCCATAGTGGGCAATAAGATTGTCGTGCAGATTATCAAACACTGACCTATGCATCTTGAACATATCATAGCATCACTGATCACTGGCTAGTTGCAGTTCTACCTAATGAATTTTGGTCATCACAGGAATTCTCGGTAGAGGTCTAGATGACAAAGATGTGTCGTCATCTAGGCATGCATAGGCGACATAGACGAACAACGCAAAGGAGCTAGTGGAAACTTCTATGCCATCGTTGTCTCCACCGCCATCTCCTGTCCCTCTCATTACTTCATGAAACGAGTACCCGAGGGGCATTCAGTTGTCAAATTTAATGACAATGCCAGCCCCCAAATGTTGATTCAATGACATCATGCAAATATCAGATAACATGAACAATACAAAACAAATAGTGAATAACATTACATAGTGCCTAACACAAGAACGAAATGTAGTTTATGTAGTACAAAAAAACTCAAAGTAATGTCCAAACTGAAATGTACAACATGACATGGTGGCAGAAACATAAATAACATTGCTCAAGGCTGGTTCTTCAGCCAGTCCCATGTCCTCCTTATCCACTGAAGCTGTCCCTCATCCGTTTTCATGGTAAGGAAGCTATCATGGCATTGTTTCTTTATGAAGAGCTAGCTAACGTAGTAGTACTCATCGGTATCCTCGCTAGCACTGACTTTCTCGACCAAGTCATCAGCCATGCCGTTTCTTCCCTTGCCGGGTCACGCATATGGGAATTGGCGCATACACCTGACGCATAGGTGTTGGTGGTGTCCGTCTTTTTGTACAAGTAAAAAAGACGCTTCAGCTCAGCATTGCGATCGATGGGCCTCGCCTTCATGCTGTCTGTGGAAGGAGGTGAGGACAGCTGTGGTCGCTAGCCTTGGGGTGCCTTAGATGGTCTAGCACTACCACCATGCATGACGGGGAGGGGATACGGTAGGGATGTCATCTTCGTTGTTAGAGTCCAGTGTGTTGGCATTGGGTACAAATGAGTGCCTGTTCATGCATGTCGCAGTGTCAAACACGACATCCATCATGTCCTTATTTTGAAGGAGACCATTCTTGAACTTGAGCACGATGGCCTTCCCTTGCAAAAACAAAAAACAAGGGCAAGTGAAAACTGAGTGATGGTGCATTGCAGAGCAAATGCATGTAGTAATACATGAATGTAACACATCACACTCACATTGGCTACCTGTGCCTACCACTGGTTGTCAGGGCGATGGAGCTAGTCTCTAGATCAACGCCAAGGCCGGACATGTGCTACTTCAAGGTCTTCCATGCGGCATAATCCCGTTTGAGGCTATCCCACTTATTTTTAATTTGCTTTTGTAGGTATGCTCGGCTGGTGCGCTTGGCAAATCTCTGGCAAAGGTTGTTATTGTGGTTACAGACCAAACAGAGAGAGAGAATGTGTAGTGGAGAGTTAGGTGAGCAATGCTCCCTCCTCCATAGCTTGTATCACACACACATATATATCCTCATGGGGAGTGTTTTTACAATTATGCCCTTTCATCCAAATATCCCTTTCAAAGGCATTTACGTCATTACACATGTCCCACTTAGGGCTTACAACTTTCTAACAGGCCCGCTGGGCTTAGGTGAGGGCCACCCCTACAACAATTGTCATAACCCTTCGTATTGAGACACTAAATGGCCAGTTGTGTGCAGTGACTTCATCTACACAAGTCTCTAAGAAAACGCATGTAGACTCCACACCCTAGGTAGCCATGGGCTTGTCCATCTTCACCTAGCGTCGATGCGGAAGAAGCAAATCCGACCAAGAAATGAACAAGCCATGCACCTAGACATGTCAGGCAAAAAATGCTAAATGAGCAAACAAGCTATCGCACATGGTATCTTCAGCAAATTGGAAGCAAGAATCGAACAACCTACAATACAAAAGGAAGAACATGGAAACAACAACACTCCTCATGCACTGTACGTACCTTAGTGTGGCAGCTAGAACCAGAGCAGAAATAGGTGGCCAACCCAAAGATAATAGCGTCAAGGATAGAGTTGTTGGATCTGGTGGGACTGGAGGCCACCGATGCGCACAACAACGTAGTGTGAGAGCGTCCTGATCGGATCCAGTGGAGATGGGTTAGCCAGAGGTAGGGAGGGCGGTAACGACGGTGGGAGCAATGGATCTGGAGAGGTGAATGCTATGGACAATGAAGAGGATGAAATCCCTCATGGATCTAGAGAGGCGAAGGGCACAGACGATGACGAGCCTACACGGTGACGGATGCCAACAGATGCGGCTAGATCAGGAGTATAGGGCAGTGGGTGAGAGAGTGAGAGTGAGGAGTGGGGAAAGGTGGTGAGAAAGCGAGCATGTGCATGAAGTTGTCGATGCTCACCCTTATCCATTCAATCGAAAGTGGCTATAGTTCCCATGAAAAGCAGCTTCTCAGAAGCCATCGAAAAAGCTCAACAATTTCAATAAGCTTTCAGCTTCTAAAAATCAGAAGTTTAAGTCCACATGGGTTGAAACACATACATACATACATACATACATACATACATACATACATACATACATACATACATACATACATACATACATACATACATACATACATACATACATACATACATACATACATACATACATACATACATACATACATACATACATACATACATACATACATACATACATACATACATACATACATACATACATACATACATACATACATACATACATACATACATACATACATACATACATACATACATACATACATACATACATACATACATACATACATACATACATACATACATACATACATACATACATACATACATACATACATACATACATACATACATACATACATACATACATACATACATACATACATACATACATACATACATACATACATACATACATACATACATACATACATACATACATACATACATACATACATACATACATATATGTGTGTGTGTGTAGCATTCACTAGATCAACAAATAGCTAAACACATTAATTCCTTATCGCTCAAGCCTCTGAACTCATTTAGCCATGGTGAATCTAGGGTTGAGTATTTACCCAAAGGGGTGATACTCACTAGTTGAGGTCTAGCTACCAGCGACAAGGCAAAGAGAAATATGTGAAAATAACAAGCATTGTGCATATTTTGTTTATCTACTCTCCTTTCAATAATATTTTGACATATGTCATGTTCACCCTTTTTTCCTCTACAGGTGAACTTTGACCGAATAATAAATTTCTTATTTTGAATATTGGAACATTGATCTTCCTCGTATGAGATGGATACACCCTGTGGGGCGGAGCCCCACGGGGAATATTCCCATGGGGGGCGGGGGCAAGGGGTGATCTCCCCCCATAGGGATAATGAGTCGGGGCCCTGCTATGCTAGCAGATAGGGGGTGGGATGGGGGACAAGTGTCACCCTTCCATCGCGGGACCTTTAGGGACCCAGTAAATATAAAAAATAAAATTTAAATAATAGATTATAGTTTTTAATATGAGAGATTATATTCTTTTTATGTATATTTGACTAAAACTTGAATCTATATGTTAGAATATATATATTTTAAAACTATATTTTGAAAACAAAAGTACGCCTAAATAATTATAAATTAATAAATAAAATTATATTATTATTTTAAAAAAATATTTTACCTATTTTATCCCTCGCGGGGATCCTCATGGGGGTCAAGTCCCCACGGGGACCAGGGAGGGGTGCCATCCACTACTGCAGGAAAGGTTATCATAAACGGTTCAAAAATATCGATCGAAACGTTCGAGCGGCAGGAATCTTTGGGCAGAAGGAGATTATGACTATGTGCATCAGCGGTCGTATTTGAGATTTGTTTTTAGGTGTTAATAAGCGGTCACAATCATTCACCCCCTTTTGATTGTTGTATACGATCCTACACATCTAAATCAAGAACAAGTAAGTTGTGAATTGTGACTTTATGTTCTGTAGTTTACTATATTAGTGTCAAAAGAGATGTCGTTCTTCGATTTCAAAGGACCTCTATGATAGTCATTCGGCTCTCAAACCTTCTCTGGTGTCAGTTGCATTCTATTTTCAATGAACATCATTTTATTTAGAAACTATAATGCATACATGTATGTATGCACATACATTTGCGTGAACTGAAACATGACACTAATACTACAGTCTGAGCATAGTAAATTGAATCACACTAGTATACTTCTATACTTAGAATTGATTAATCAATCATGTTTACAGAATCTTGATCATAGAGTAATAGTTATATAGGATTATATTCAAGTGGACATACTTGACATAAAGAAAACCCTATTCATACAAATGTTTGGGTCAGTCCTACGATTCCATTTTATAAATAGTAGTAACATTCATGTAGAATTTCATTTTTTAAGTTGTATTCTCTATACATGTCAAATATTCCATTTTTATTTGCCTTTTATTAGCAAAGGAATCCCAAAAGAATTACCGCATAGTAGTTTATTAAATTAGATCACCTATAAAAATATAGCATCACACTCATGCACATATCAACTATTTATACATGTCATGGCACTCACATTCATACATGATGTACACCTTGAGCGACAGCGACGGGGAGCCGAGAGGAGGAGCTGTGCGATGGGGAGTTGAGGAGGAGGTGACAGCGATGGGGAGCCGAGAAGGACATGATAGCGATGGGGAGCCAGGATAAGGAGCCACGTGCAGGACGCCGAGGAGGAGGCGATGGTGACAGGGGGCTGAGGAGGTGGCGGCAGCGCCGGAGGTGAAGAAGGCGCACTAGTGTGTTGGAAAATCTAAGTGTATGCATGAGTATAATGATTTATGTTTTCACCCCTGTATATATATAGAAGATTAATATCACAAACAGTTTTTAAAAATAATCGTCTGTGATATGTACGATGTCACAGACGGTTCTTAATCCAAAACGTCTATTTGTGATAATTGCAGATATCACAAATGGTTTTTAATCTGAAATGTCTGTGATACATCACAGATGGTTCTTAACAAGAACCGTCTATGGTAACTATGTATCACAGACGGTTCTAACCACCGCTAGTAACATAGATAGTCCCCTTTGTACAGTCATCTATGATAATTATAATATTGACGAATTCTAAAGAATCATATGTGATGAGATATTCAGTATAGCCTTCTCTGTAGTAGTGATCTCCCCGGTAGCTCTAGCGAGACGGAACAGGAGGTGTGCTGGCGGGTCAGGACGGGCCATAGGGCCCTCCCAGGACCCGCCCGTTGCCACCCCTAATCCCTCCATACATCAAAACATTTGAGGTCTCATTTTTCTCCGTTCTGTTCGTCAAAATCGGGATCATTTTCCTGCGCTACGGTAGATTTGCACTGAATTAATTGATGATGTGAACTTCTTTCATGTGCAATCGATCAACCACCCGATTGACCTGAAAATTAATGAAATGTCATCGCTTTTGGGTGCACATGCAAATCAATTTGATCTGACCTTCAGCATGAGGAACATCAGTTGCACAATTTGAATGCATATCTATGATGTATGCATGAAAAAAACATTTGCAATGGAAAAACAAATAAATAGAGTAAAAATCATAGTAAATGTTCAATTATTTATTACTTACCCTTCAATTTATTTCGTTTAAAAAAGAATTTCGAGCTAGACAATTGGTTTGAGAATGGGCAATTGCAGCCACTAAGTTATTACGTGATAGCCATGCATGTCCTACGTGGGGGCGTGTCTTCTGTTTTTCTTTCTTGTACATATCTTATGCATGGCCAAAGAGCAATGCATGTTTAATTGCTTTCTTGCTAACTCCGATATTGATCACTGGATTTGTTAGCATATATATGTGCAAGTAGACAGATAGAGCAGAACATTTTTTGTATGGGTTACTTGCCACGTCACCGCAATTTTATCTGACAGCCTCTTAATAGTCCATGTCCTAAAGATACATGCTCTAGCAAACTCCCCAATCCTGTCAACGAAAACTTTATAGACCTAGCTAACAGTTAGGCACATCACATGCAGAACACTACCCTAATCTTTTGTGCTAAGTTAGGATCCTTGTGACCACGCAGCAGTGAGAGAAGCGTGTAATACTTCATCTGCATGCAGCAACAAACTTAGCAGAAAAGAGAAAAAAGAAATCGAATGATCCAAAACTTGCAAGCCCAACAGAGAGTGCATGCCTTCTGGTACACTGCAATGAACTGTCACTGTCCTACTCTCCAATGACGTGTTAAGTGGATAGGTTTAATTTAGTAACTTAATGGTCGAGAAGAGTATATGCTAGTGCCAAAAAGAGCTTATTAGTTTAGGTTTTTAGTTTTTTTTAGGAAAAAGTCTAAATTACTACCCCTAAGTATAGCCTAAGTCCAGATAACCCCTGAAGAATAAAAAGGTTTACTTAACCCCCTGTGTTTGCTAAACCAGATCAAAATGCACCTTTTACCTATCTTCAAAAGTGGTTTTGCTGAGGTGGCTGGTTTTATTAACTAGAATTGTATTCCCTAGGCATTGCGTATGATAATGTTCTCACATATTTTTAGTTTGTGTCGTGCAGTATGCTCATCGCGCTTGTGTAATTATTTGTAATTATTTGCTTAATTATACTTTATTTCCTTGAATGATTGCACAGGATTGTCCTTGAAACAGGAGGTGTGATATATGAAAAGGTGTCAGCTCATGGAGTAGAGGGTGGTGCTACATCACTCGCTGAGCAGGTATGTTGCAGCCATGATCTTTTTCAACCGAACGAAATTTATTGCTTTAACTGAACTTATTGTTTTCTGCATGCAGACTATTGTTCAAGCCCTGACAATAGCAAGAGAGCACCTGGCCAAATCTCTTCTCATGTGATGTTGTGTTGTGCCTTTGGAGGTGAAGATGGAATAGCATCCCATTGCTACGTCTCTAGGATCGATACGTTCTTTTCAGTAGCAATGAAAAAAAAAAGAGAATGACTGAATCTATGGATGTGTAGAACGCATATTTTCTCCATTGATATTCCCTGGTTATTCAGTTTTGCATGTGTTCGAAGTTGTGTAAACAAGGTTGTGAATTGGGATTGTTCCAATTTTTGTCGGTTCAGTATATTATCATGCGCAATGTCTAGGGAACACAATTCTAGTTAATAAAACCAGCCACCTCAGCAAAACCACTTTTGGAGATGGGTAAAAGGTGCATTTTGATCTGGTTTAGCAAACACAGGGGGTTAAGTAAACCTTTTTATTCTTTAAGGGGTTATCTGAACTTAAACTATACTTAGGGGTAGTAATTTGGACTTTTTCCTTTTTTTTATTGTAGCGGTTGAAAATACATTATAATTACTATTAACTTTTTCTATGTAATTATATTTAAAAAAATAAAAAAATATGTCATTACAGATAATGCAAAGGAATA
Source organism: Melocanna baccifera (assembly GCA_036346265.1). Taxonomy (NCBI): domain Eukaryota; kingdom Viridiplantae; phylum Streptophyta; class Magnoliopsida; order Poales; family Poaceae; genus Melocanna; species Melocanna baccifera. The sequence goes on along the minus strand of JAYEVJ010000409.1, from coordinate 309,401 downwards.
ACAGAAAGAAACAAAAAGTTAAAAAAAATAAAATTAAAAAAAATCAGAATTTAAAAGTTAGAAACTAAAGCTATTATTAGAACTGGCGTGCATAAGGTGTCTGCCTTTAAAGTCGAGTCAGACAGTGACTCGAAACAGCCAGCTCTTGCTTGTCAGTCGTGAAGGCTTCACAAGATACCTAACGTGCGACGAGATGATTAATACAAAAATATATCCAAGCTAGAGATAATTCGCCTTGTCTTGGCACATGCTGGTCTTGTTTTTTTAATTATCTTTACTATTATAAAAGAAGGAGTTGGTGATTGACCCGTCGTCACTCCTCTCTTCTCAGCCATTCGATCTGATTATAGAATAAAATCTGAACCGTCTTTTACCCCTCCCTCCCACCCCGCACGACGCCGCCTAAACCCTAAAATCCGATCCCACTCCGGATCCTCTCCTCCCACCCCATACGCCACCCTCCCACCTCCGCGCGCCGCCTCCCCACCCCGCGTGCCGCCTCCTCCCCTCCCTCCCACTCCGCTCCGCCTCCTCACCCCGCGCCGCCGCACTGACTCCTCCTCCCCACCCCGCGCCGCCGCACCGCCTCCTCCCCACCCCGCTACGGCGCCTCCTCTCCCACTCCGCTCCGCCTCCCCACCCCGTGCCGCCGCACCGCCTCCTCCTCCCCACCCCGCCCCGGCGCCTCCTTCCCACCCCACCCCGCGCCGCAGCCACCTCCTCCTCCTCCCCCCCACCCCGCTCCGCCGCCGCCTCCTCCCCTCCCTCCCCCGCTCCACTGTCGGTCACCATTAGATCCGCTCGCTCTCCCCAAATCAGGGGAGGAGGAGCGAGGCGACGTCGGCGGCGGCCGGATCTGCGTGAGGCGAGGCCGTGGTGGCCAGACGAGGATGAGACGGGTTGCACGGCGGCTGAATTGGAGACCTCCTCCCCTCGCGCAGCGCCCTCACCACTCCTCCCCTCGCTGCGCCGCTCACCTCCTCACCCGCCGCCCTCCCCACCACATCCACCACCGCCTCAGCCTCGTCCGTCTCCCCCATGGCCACCAAGCGGCCGCACCTCGTCGGTGACGACACGCCCTGGCGACCATCGGCGCCGCCGGAATCCGCCCCGTCCTGCGCATCCACCACGCCCCCGTCCTCCGCGTCTCCCAGGACTCCCCCGAGCTGGGTCAAGACCGCCACCTTCGAGGTGAGAGCCTTGCATTCTCTTCGCTTGTTGATTCGATTTGGCTGTCGTTTTCTTTCCTTTTGCACTGTGATTTTTTATGTGGTCAGTCGATGTCTGTGTCGGTTCTTGGTAGGTGGAGGAGATGATCACGAAGGCTGCGAAGAAGGGTCAGATGCCATCGCAGATCGACGTGGTGCTCCGTGACCAGCACGGCATCCCCCTCGTCAAGAGTGTGACCGGCAGCAAGATCCTTCACGTCATCAAGGCCCATGGTGAGATCCCTCCCTTCTCAAACTCTACCTCCATTGCTTGATCTGTGACGTGTTGTGTGTTGATGTGTGGATATGTCGCTGTGTGTTGCATCTCATCATTTTCTCCAATTAGCTTGATTTGTGTATTGCGAGGAGATGTGACCTAGGAAATTTTGTCTTTATATCTGGGGTTGAGCTATGCAAATTGCAACCCAGAAGTTTTCAGAATAAGATGCGACAAATTGTTGCTTTGCTTGAGCAAAATATATTCCTTCTGTAGATTGAAACACTAAACCCCATTTAACTCTGGAATTATTTGATGACACTACGAGAATTTTGTATGAATTTGACGCAATACATAAATGAATTGGGGGAGTGCTTTGCTTGTGCAGGGAATGGCCGTCGTCACACTGCTAAGGCATTTTGGTTGCCCTTGCTGGTGAGAGAGATAGCTCCTCCTCCTCCTGTATATATTGTTTTGCCCTGAAACTTATGAACTACTACTTGGTAAGAGTTTGTGCTTGTTGGTTTAATTTCCTTTTCTGTGCTAATCATCAACTCTGCTTGTGTCCTGTGTAGTTGGGAGTTGGCCTCTGTGTTGAGGGATACGAAGGAGATATTTGATTCAGCCGACGTCAAACTAATTGCTGTCGGTATTGGCACTCCAGATAAAGCCCGTATTCTTGCTGAACGTGTATGTAGTACGCTTCAATTTATACCTTATTTCTTACCCTCTTAACACACAGCCGTGAACTGTTCTAAATTATCCCTCTTGTCTGACGACTTGCCAGACAATGGATTTTCAAAAAAAAAAATCAATCAATCATGCATATATGTTTTAGAGAGTTCTCCAGAAATTTCCATCCCTAACTAACTCTGTCTAAATATTTAATGCAGTTGCCCTTTCCATTGGATTGCCTCTATGCAGATCCTAGACGTAAGGTACTAATTCGTGTGCTCGCACATTAATGAACCTATTGGATATTGCTATATTGTATGCTAGAGAGTAACTATATGCACTTGATATTATGGTTGAACTTTTGAATATACCTTTCTTTCATATAGTATCTGTTGAACTTGTAAGCATCTCCTTGCCATTTTATTGTCTGGATTGTACTAACAGGATCTATCCCATAAAAATGTGTAATTACTATTTTGGAGAAAGATTGTTGGAAATTATTTTGTTGTGGCCAGTCAGAGAAATGTGAATTCATAAGATGCAAGTATTGATGGTGAACGTTTATTCACAAGTGGAAGGCATTCTATAGTTGCAGAACATGATATCTGTCTTATAATCGTAAAAATGTACAATAATAAATTGTTCCATAAGTAAGGATTCCATTAGAAATGATCTTTGTTGCTGCTGGGATTAATTTGTGATGTATATGTTTTTCCCCACTTTTCGAACTTAGTTGTTAGATATCTAAATGAGGTAGATACATGCATATACCATATTTGGTACATGAGGATCAATTATATGTGGATTGAAATTTTTACTATCCACCAAAAACATTTTCTTTCTTCTGTTCCTGAGCATATGACTTCCATCTAACCTTTTCAGGCTTATGATCTCTCTTGGGTCTATATTTTGGTATTGGTCGCGCATTCTTCAACCCAGCCAGTGTAAGCATCAATTTTGCTTTTCACTTGTGTAGTTGTTTTGTAATGAAAAATGCTTGGACATTGTCGTAAACAGTTGAACATATTCCTTTGAAGGTCAAAGTGTTTTCTTGGTTTGACTCCCTCAAGGAGGCGGTGAAGAATTATACAATCGAAGTCACCCCTGATGATAGGGCAAGTGTCCTGCGCAGAGTTAGATCATTATCGTACTTTAATCGCTTCGCAGCCCTTGAAAAAATGCTTCTGCCACCATCATCTGAACTTATTTTGGGATTTCTCAGTTTCTTGATCCATGGAACTGCTTGTTTGTTTCCCGTGTGTTAGGGTGGAATGTTTGTGTTCAAAGAGAAAGAACTGTTATACGCAAGGAAAGATGAGGACACAGGTGATCATGCACCTTTAGATGATGTCCTAAACATCTGCTGTAAAGTTCCAGTCGCCTGATGTTGTGTCCTACAAGCTGGTATGTCAGATACTCGTGCTCTTTTATCCATCAATTACCATTTTGAGTTGCTGCTGCTGCTTCTCTCTCGCTCGCTCACTCTCTCTCCCCCTCCCTCCCTCCCTCCCTCTCTCGGGTAAATAGCAATTTCAGTTCCATGTTAGCTTATGGCAGCCTGGGGCAAAAGAAATAACAATATACTTCTGACTTGCTTATTATCTTCATCAACTCATTTGGTATTTCGTTGCAACGCACGGGCACCTTACTAGTGATTAATTATTCTTGACTCGATTAGTAAATCTGATAAATAATATTAATTTATAGAAATCAAAACTAAAAATTGGAAGAGCCGAAAAGAACTCGGCGTTGATTATTGCTCCTAGAGTTGAATATATGACCGATCTTGTGTTGCAAAATTCCCGTGATTCAATTGCCGCTCACAATTCTTCTCGTGATCCTGTCCAAGTGCATGAGCATGATGTTAACGAAAGAGTTAGGAAAACCAGCAACAGCTCGATCATTAGGCTGGGGTTTTTAAGGATATAACCTCTGTTTTATTACTCCTATAAAACAGTACACAGTAACAACAATAGCTCAACGAAAGAGAAGGCGATGTAAGCCAAGACTCCGACAGGAAAGACACTAGTAGAGGGAGGAGTAGCTTAGTAGAGGGAGGAGCAGCTTGGGTGGTGCCGCCATGAACAAAACGGAGACGATGGACGGCAATACACTTGGGGAGGAGCTCTATCTGCATACAAAAGGAAAAGGGAACCCTATAACCTAGTGCTATACAAGCGGATGGGTTCGTCGCCCTGCCCGATATTCTCGTTTAGCCGGGGAAGAAGGGGAGGGGGATTTGGTTAGAGAGGCTTTGTGAGGCTCGGGTATTATTATAGATCAAAGTAAGTAGTTCGTATGAAAAAAAAATTATACCTCCCATTTGTAAAAAAATGCAATTACTTGGGCATTACTTTTTGTTGGGAGAAAGATCCTCGCGCTCTCTCAAGTTGATTACTAAGCTCTATTCGTATTAACTTCTAAAAGCTGTTTTTTTTTACAGTAAATGACTTTTCTATAGGACATACTTTTTAAACGGAGTGTCTTTTTAAGACGGAGTCTACTAGTCGATTGTAGTACATACTGTAGCGACTTCATTATATTAGTCAAAGTCGCACACGAGTGTCTCTCTCTAAGTTTCTTTATAAGCTATTATTATTATTCATAAGCCAAAGCCAAAAGCTAAAATAAAAGGATATTATGAATGTGCCCTCAATAAAAAAGGAGCTGATGTAGGCACACACACGGACAATGTAACCAACATCACATGACACCACCCCGGTCTCGAGCCCAAGTTCGGTCTCATGGTGAACTAGTGATCAACGTCGATTGTGTTGTTTCTATTATTTTTGTTCCTAAGAAAGATGGTATATGAAAAATATGTGTTAATTATCGTGCTATTAATAATATCACTGTTAGATATTGTCACTCTATACCTAAGCTTGATGATATGCTAGATGAGCTTAGTAGAGCATACATTTTCTCAAAAATAAATCTAAAAAGTGGATAACGCTAGATTCGCTTGAAACCAAGAGATGAATGAAAAACTATTTTTAAAACAAAGTTTAGAATGTATGAGTGGTTAGTCATGCCTTTTGGTTTAACTAATGCACCCAGTACATTATGCACTTAATGAATCTTTTAAGAGCTTTCAATGGTTAATTTGTGGTAATCTACTTTAATGACATTCTAATATATAGTAAAACCATGGGTGAACATACAGATCATTTGAAACAAGTGTTTTATGTGCTTAGAACTGAGAAGTTATTCGCTAACCTTGCTAAACGCATGTTTTTGTACTGATAAAGTAGTGTTCCTTAGGTTTGTTGCTTCTGGACATGGAATTGAAGTTGATGACTCTAAAATTGATGTAATTAAGAATTGACCTATTCCAATTAATGTGAGTCAAGTATGTAGTTTTTATGATTTTGTTGGCTTTTATTGTCGATTCGTGAGAGATATCAGTACTATTGCGACCCTATTAAATGAATTGACAAAAAAGGGAGTACCTTTTGTGTGGGGGTGGCACAACAGGGAGCTTTTGATACACTGAAAACAAAGCTCACAGAGGCACCACTGCTAGCTCTACTTGATTTCAATAAAACTTTGAGATTGTATACGATATTAGTGGAATAGGTATTGGTGGTGTTCTTATGCAAGAAGGTAAGACCATTGCTTATTTTTTTTTGAAAAATTGAATGGAGCTCAGCTGAATTATCCTTTTTGTGGTAAGGAGCTATATGCACTTGTACATGTTCTTAAAATTTGGCAACATTATTTATGACCTAATATTTTTGTCATACATTTTGACCATGAATATCTCAAGTACTTGAAAGGGTAATCTAATTTGAACGGTAGACATGCTAAGTGGATGAAATTCGTAGAAATGTTTTCATATGTTCTTAAGTATAAGAAGGGCAAAGATAATGTTATTGCTGATGCTTTGTCTTGAAAGAGTGTTCTTTTAACTCAATTGGATACTAAGGTGCTTAGTTTAGAGAGTTTGAAAGAGCTATATGATGCTGATTGTTATTTCGCTGAACCTTTTGCTCGCTATTCACATAAGAAAGGATGGGATAAATTTCATATTCACGAAGGGTTCTTGTTTTGCGCTAACAAACTTTGCATTTCAATTCGTCCATTCGTTTGTTCCTTGTATAGAAATCGCATTGCGGGGGATTGATAGGACATTTCGGGCACGAGAAGACGTTAAGCATGCTGGCCGATCACTTCTACTGGTTGAAGATGAGACGTGGTGTTGAACAGTATGTACAATAGTGTATGACTTATCACAAAGCTAAATCGAAGCAAATCCACAAGGTTTGTATACTTCTCTTCTGGTTCCTACAATTCCTTAGGAAGACATTAGTATGGATTTTATTCTAGAATTACCTCTAACTAAGAGGTAGAGGGATTCAATATTTGTTATTGTGGATAGATTTCTAAAGAAAAAAAGTCTAAATTGATCAATCATATAGATGGTACTATATAAGTCCCTTTGGGCTGTGCAATATACAAGTAAGCATTCCAACTTACATGGTATCAGAGCTCTAGAACTCAATCCAAGCCGTTGCGGTTGACTAGTGCTCGCATTCTCCCGCTGCTGCTACCCCGGGAGGAGTGATCTCCACTCCCGGGGCGGCCACGTCCTTGGATCCGGACGCCGCCACTGTGGATCCGACCTCCGCGACTCCCGGCCGCCCACGATGCTGTGCATGCCTCTCCCCCGTGCCACGTTGCCTCCTGGATCTGGCCGCCTTCGACACCGTGGAGTCCAGATCTGGCTACCTCCAGGCCGAATCTGGCCACCTCCGATGCTGCCAAGTTCGGATCCGGCTGCCTTCGGGTTGGATCTCGTAGTCTTCGCCACCGCTGAGCTCGTATCTAGCCATCTTTGGGCCAAATTTGACTGTCTCCCGCTGACTTTGGCCCTCTCCACTGCCACTGCACTGGGCCACCAACGCCTCCGGCAGCCTAAGCCAGTGTCGGTGCCTCCTCCCAGCCTTTTGGCCGCTGCCGCTGCATTGGATACGGCCTTCTCTGCACCTGATTCGGTCGCCTTCGACCTCTTTCGCACACCATGCCTTCGACCTGTGCTAGATCTGGCCACCTTCATCCTATGTCAGCACTCCGCGCTGCCGACGGTCTGGGCCAGATCCAGCTCGCCTCTGACCAACTTCGGTCTGGCATGTGTAGGATCTGGCCGCCTCTGGCCCTCCCCGCGCAGATTTGGCCGCTCGACCCCTGTCGGCCAGATCCAGGCCCTCTTTGCCTCCTCGGGCCTCCCACCTCCTCCCGGTTGCTGCTATTGTTGCCCCCTTTCGGCCACTACCATGGGATCCCGCCGCCACCGCTCCCTTGGTTGCCCGCACCAACTCCAACCTCCTTGCCCACGCCCCTGCTCTGTGCCATCGTTGGGATCCCCTTTGGTTGCCGCCTCCTTCTGCCTCTGGATTCTCTCTCCTCTTTGGTCTCCGGTTGATGGTAGAAAGAGAAAGGGAGAGGGGCAGAAAGAGAGACAGAAGGGAGTGAGGGGTGAAGAGAGAGAGGAGAGGAGGAGAATATGAAGGTATAGCTCTATTGCCAATATTTCTGCTCTAATATCTATGTTTGAGTCTTTTTCTTTTAAGTCTTCCGTTTGCGTCCATCCAAATCCATAGTATCTCTATGTCAGTTCGTCAATGACGTGCAAGTCCACAAAATTCCTATCAATCAGCCGATTGCTTTGCTAACCATGTTTTATTCTTTTAGATGAGTGTGATCTTCTCCTTTCTTTTGTATAGCCATAACCGCTGCTCTTCTCCTTAAACCGTTGCAGATCGTAGAAGTTTTCATGATGTCGCCGCTTCTCTTTGAGTCGCCGCTCTGAGCTTCTAAGGCCGTTGTGCTTCTTCTGCATCGCGCCTCCGTTGCACTTCTTGTGCACTGCGCCGCCACTATCTTGGGTTTTGATCTACGCTGCTATGCTTCTATCTATCCCTCTTCGGCTTGATTTGCTAGCTTTCTCTATTTGTGTCACCTTCCATATCCTTTTTATCGTATTGTTGTGGTCAACTTTGCTCCCGCTTACCTCTACTTTCCCAGCCCCCGCACTTTGTGCTTTTTGAACTGTTGCACGATTTCGGATGGTTGGTACTCGACACAATTTTTCAAGAGCCACACGATATGACGACAACTTCAAGACTCAGACTTCGGATCTTTCCTATTTTAGTATAAACCCTTTCAAATGCAATGCTATTGCTTATACCTTGTATTTGAGGGGTGTTAAGGGTATTAGTGTCTTTTCTCATTGTCTAGGATTTAGGGTTGTGTGTATTGAGTTTGTACTATATAAGCCCCTTTGAATTGTGCAATATACAAGCAAACATTCCAACTTACACTTCGAACACGTTTTTACTTTTTAGTGGTTGGGTTTAGCCTAGACCCAACACAGATTCGTGTATTCCTAGCACTAGGCATGTTCTTTTCAGCTACGTCTCATGACTTATAACTGTGGTTGATAGTCTTTATCCTTAGAGTGAGCATTTGTACGAATAAATGAAATGTCGATAAGTCATTTCGAAAAGACTGTTTCAATAAGCCACTTCGAAAAAGTGACAAAGAATCTGTCATATTTATTTGTTCAAAAATACTATAAATTATAAACCATAAACTGAAAAAAAAAACAAAGCCTTAATTATCACACGGAAAAGGAGTGCGACAAATATATTCCTTTTCTGACATGTTCCGAGGGAGACCGGAGAGACTAGACTCGCCGCTGTGCGTAACGGATTGCTGTGCCAGGAGAGTAGTAAAAAAGTTTGTAAAGAGAAACTATATCTCTTCAGTATTTTTTTTGTTTTATTTTTTCATTTATGTTGTTTATGGTATATTGAGATATCATTTCTGTTTTGTCTTCTGAGTTACGCATTGCCAGTAGCCTCAGTATAGGTAAGGTACGTTGCAAACTACGCGAGCTGGACTATTTTGGTACCGTTGTGCACAAAAATTCTAATTTTAGCTCTTTTTATGAAAAAATTCCAAATCTAGCCCCCCTCCCCACCGCACGACTCACCAGGAAGCGACACGTGGCGGAGTCGTGCGGTACCGGACCGCACGACTCGCCAGGAGGCGACACGTGGCGGAGTCGTGCGGTACCGGACCGCACGACTCACCAGGAGGCGACACGTGGCGGAGTCGTGCGGTACCGGACCGCACGACTCACCAGGAGGCGACACGTGGCAACGCACGGCTCTAAAATCGTGCCGCGTGTCGCCTCGTGAGTCGTGCGATCGGCATCGCACGACCGCCACGTGTCGCCTCTCTGGTGAGTCGTCGGCGTCGGCATCGCGACTCGCCACGCGTCGCCGCCTCGACGAGTCGTGCGGTCCGGTACCGCACGACTCCGCCACGTGTCGCTTCCTGGTGAGTCGTGCGGTGGGGAGGGGGGCTAGATTTGGAATTTTTGTACGAAGAGGGCTAAATTTAGAATTTTTGTATGCTAACAGTATCAAAAACGTCTAGATTTCGCAAACTACGACGATGGACGATTTTAGTCCCGTTTCTACCGCGGAAATTTCTTTCCATCCATACGGAAATCGAACTATCGGTGCGGACAAATACCGATCAACACTGCGGATTTAACCCAAAAAAAAAGTAGCATCAGATCTTTACATCAACCATGAAACTCTGGAAAAGAAAAATGCCAAACAGGGGACTTTTGCACATCAAATCTTCGACTGCCACATTGGATATTCCTCTTGTAAGCGTAAACCACAACTTTTCGCATCCCGCGTATGCTGGCGCCTAATCTTGCAAGATTCCCAGAATGGCCCAAACAGTCACCCTTTCCCTGTGGCACTACCCTGACCACCCAACCTCCAGATTCCTCATTTTTGTAGACAAAGATACATTTTTTTTTGCAAGGTTGTGATTTCTGAACAGGACATACAAATATTATCCTCACAAGAAATAAAAATACTACAATAGCATACCTGGAGGAAACAATTCGCTTAGGAAGTGCACATGCCAACCTGAAACTGGACCTTCACTCCATAGTGCAGAGAATATCTGTCATGGGTTTTATGTATTGGTTGTGACACCAAGAGGTCGATTCATACTACTAATATTGTTCTTTTTAGTTACGGCTTATAATTTATAGCTACGACTTATGTTTTTTTATTCTATTACAAGTGTTTATGTGAACAAACTAAATAACGACAGACCAATAAGTCACTTTAAAAAGATTGTTTCAATAAACCGCTTTAAAATAGCAACAGAGATATTGGTCCATTTGTTTATTTGTTGTAGAGAATTCATAAATCATAAGCTGAACTTGTCCATAGGCTAATTTGTTGGTGACGCGACTGTTGTGTAGGAATACGAGACTACGATTCGAGTACGCGGTACTAGTCGCAATTGCAAAATTTTTCTTTGGGAAACTACGAAAGCGTTGAAGAGAGAATGGCGTCAAGAAGCTTCTATTGCTAAGTCAGCGGCGGACTAATGCAAGATCCCATATTCCCATGGAATCATACCTGCCATGAACAGAATAAGGGGAAGATAATCAATGGGGAAGAAAAAACTCTCTGGATGCTCAATGATTCCGGTCGTGTCCTGACTCCTGAAATGGAATATGCTTCGTATATTCTCTTACCCATCTGTTTCAGTTCTCTTTTTGACGCTTTACTCCTCTCTCAAGAATTCTCTCGCTTGCTTAGGCCGAGTGCACGCCACAATCGACGAGTAGAAACCGTATTTTACACTGCAGTACTCGGAACGGTACACTCTGCACTCTGTTCTTCAGTTACATCCGAATAACGATTTTTTTATAATCGTCTGATAAGAAATTAATGCTCATGGTTTATAGTCTGCAGAAGAACAGTGTCGGTCCTTTTCTTTTTGGTTTTTGATTTCAGCCTTTGATTTTTAGCTTCGTCGAAACGAGGATAGTCTTTTAAAGTAAATTCTACAAACGGTTTACCAAACTTATAATCGTATGCGTCATTCGTATTGAAGTCTCTCTACTGCCCTGTCAGCCAAAAAAAAACAAACATCCCCGTAGCTTGCCTTGTTCCTCGCGTGCTACGCGCCCCGTATATTTTCGCAAGTCCACCATAGCCCAAAAGGTGCAACAGTGCGTGGTACTCGTTTGTATTGACGGGGAACGCTTGCTACTTCACGTTGTTAGCAATTAATAGGCTCCCGTCTCTGCCGTCCTTCCCTCCATACGCCAAATTGCCAACCATGGCATATACTTTAGATATTCTCTACTAACCCCTTCTTGCACTCCTCCATGACAATGCCTCGTCCCTCTCATCTCTTCCACTCCCTTCCCTCCATAAAATCGAACATTGCTCACGACACACACACACACACACACACACACATATTCATATATAAGCATATATTGCTAATGAACTGATTGATTGTTGGAGTAGGTAGGAAAGTATAGTCAAGAGCATTGTGAGGAGATGAAGTTTGGGAAGAGGCTGAAGAAGCAGGTGGAGGAGAGCCTCCCGGGTTGGAGGGACAAGTTCCTGGCGTACAAGCGCCTCAAGAAGCTCGTCCGGCTCGTCTCGGTCGGTTCCGGGGCGCCGGAGGCCGCCTTCGTGCGGCTGCTCGACGACGAGGTCGACAGGTTCAACGCCTTCTTCCTGGAGCAGGAGGAGGAGTTCGTCATACGGCGGAGGGTAAGTAACGTGTAGTAATGTTTGCGCGTAGTGTCGTAATTTGTAACGGATGTACGTTCATGCATTGTGCAGGAGCTGCTGGAGACGGTGAAGACGGTGGCCGGCGAGGTCGGGCCGCGGCCGTCGGGTGCGGAGTACGCGGCGGGGATGAGGAGGGTGAGGAAGGAGATGGTGGATCTGCACGGGGAGATGGTGCTGCTGCTCAACTACAGCGCCGTCAACTACACAGGTTCATACTCCATTCAGCGTCCTATTTGCTATGTCGGTCTCGTGGCTGTTTATGTTTCGCTCCCCAGCATATGGCGTGTCAGGTTCGGATCCTGTGGCATCCGCCTTCGGAACAAACGGTACGAACATATAGCTTATGGCTTCCACCAAATAAACAATCGGAATGGTTTTTTTTATCGTCTTTTCGAAACGATTTATTAGGATAATTTTTTCAAAACGGTTTATCGACATTCGATTAATTCACACAAACACTCACGTTAGAATAAAAAGCAATCGTCTGCAGCTATGAATTATCAGCCATAGCAAAAAAAAAAAAAATCCAACTGTGTGTGTGTGCTGGCATGACGGCCGTTTTCTCGAGGATCGGACGGCTTTACATGGAGGCAAAGAAATTCCGAGCGCTTTTACAAGGAAAATGTTTTGCTACTACCGACATGTGAATTTGTGGGCACGCAACCAAGTGGACATCATCTGTAGCTGCGCGTGCAGCAACTTCTGATAGACTAGTAACACTAGACTTTTGACCGCAACTCCCTCCAAAATTGAACACTTCAACCGCAGAGACTAGTATTCAACAGTAGCTTCATTGTGCACAATCCGCTCAGCGATTCATTGGGCGGTGGTGATTTTTGGCACTGTAGTAGGTACTGTAGCTACAGTATCTATTACAGTAAATTTTTTCGTTTTTTTGTTTGATTTTTTTTCTCATGTTTCTTTGCATCGTCCGCTCTAAATTAGTGTACCGTTTTTATTTTTAAATTTTTTAAATTTTAATTATACTCAATAAACCAACTCAGCTACAATATTTTTTCAGTAAAAACCAAAAGCTATCGCTATTCCGATCACCCTCTTAAACTGCAACAAATTTCTCTACATAACAAAGTGGACATTTTGTGAGTGAACCTTAGCATCACGCATAGAACAGGGGACACAGCCTACAGAGATTTGCTCATTTGGTATAATGATAATTACGTTCAGTAGTAAACAAAGCTGAATGCATTGTGATCGATGAGCTGGCAGGGCTGGCCAAGATCCTGAAGAAGTACGACAAGCGCACCGGCCGGCTCCTCCGGCTTCCGTTCATCCAGAGGGTGCTCGAGCAGCCCTTCTTCACGACGGAGCTCATCTCGAGGCTCGTCCGCGAGTGCGAGGCGACGATGGAGGCTATGTTCGCCTCCGCTGCAGCGACGACGGGCGGCGATCGGTGGCCGATGATAGGTCACACCAACGCCGAGATGGATCCCATGGCAGCTGAGCAGGGCATCTTCAGGAACACCGTCGCCGCGCTGGTGACCATGAAGGAGCTACGCAGCGGGAGCTCCACGTACGGGCAGTTCTCGCTGCCGCCGATGGCGGTGCCCGCTTGGCCGGAGCCCGACCTGCTGCCGTCCATGCAGCTCGCCGACCCCATTACCATCTGAGGGGCATGGAATTGACCCAGTGCTCTGACAGATGCACGAGTTTAATTGTATCTGAAATTCTGTATGTTTCGAAGGCTACTTACCGGTGCCAGATTGCATCATATCAGTACTGCAGAGAATTATTAATGAGCAGTTAAGAATTTTGCGCGTGCAAATTCACACGTAGGCTAAGAATTTACCCTTAGATCAATTTGTATTTACTACAACATAAATGATGTACGATATTTAATGGAAACACCTGTTCACTTGCACATGCAGTTTGAATCTCCTACAACGACCAAAGCCAGGAATTTGTATAATATAACCAAAAAAAACCTCAGTGAAGTCCATCAATGTTCAGGCTTAATACGGAAGTGACATCTGGGATTTAGAACGGACAAAATTTGGACTAGACCAGATCACAAGAGGCAGGGACGCAAAACAGCCACACACTACACTTCTGCATTATATATGTAGCTTCTTCTATAGTAATACAATTCATTCATTCATCCATCCATCACGCCCCATTGCCTCAACAGTCTACACTCAAAATGCCGCAACAATTAACAGTTATTGCGAGGTGCGTTCCTGCATTGATCTCCTGCAGTTTGATACTAATTACAGAATTGAACTTCCAGAGCAAAACAGCCGATTCCACTGAAGAGAGCAACATCTCCAACTCTACAGGGGAAACAAAGTATTGCGATGAGTATAACATCAATGGGGTTTAATCAAGATCCCAGATTCTACCTTCAGAATGCTAACACACTAGTAGTCTAGTGTGGCTTTGTGTTCTTTCAAGATGTTGACTTCCGCCTCACCACCAAATCATCAGCTGAGTAATACTCAGCAATAAGCCGGTACATATATGATGGACTGTGCCCTCCACTGTTGGTTAGGTAAGTATGTTAGGAAAGTAACTGACAATGATTTGAACTTACGGGTAAAGAGTGCAGATAGAATAATAATGGTTGACATATGTATCAATTAGTTCAACATTAAGGCCCCTTTTGGAACGCAGGAATTTCATAGTAATTTCACAAGAAAGAGTTCAATTCTCGCAAGGATTGGGGGAAATTCCGGCATTCCAACCAGGGCCTAAATTTCGAATTATCAATTGTTAACAATAGTTTTTACACATAAAGGTCACACGATATAATTTAAGTTTCATGCCTAATCTCTGCACAAAATGACATATCATGTTATAAATATGATTTCATGACATTAGAATTTCTGGAACTAGAACACAAGGCACAAATATTCTCCAGTTTAGTTAACAGTGTATGTGTTCTGCCATACTAAACAGTTAAAGCAAGCGGCACCAGCACAGATTCGTTCTTTTTAAGTTTAGTTGATCCCAAAAATAGATGCAGAGAGAACTTACGTATCGGTGATGAAAAGGCTCACAAGCTTTGGTGGCACATAGTCAAACGTTGGATTGACAACATTTAGAAGAGGAGTACCATCCTGAGTACTGAAGTTCATGCAATCTGAGAACTCGCCAAAGTCAAGCAAATCAGATGGTGATTTAAGTTCATTCAGCAAAACCTCCGGGTTGTGTGGATACAAAGGACACAACTGAAATGTGAAAAATGAAGAAAGAATAGTAAGTTTCTACCATGAGACATAACAAAAAAGAGGAAATTTCAGAAATAAACATTATACTTCAAATCATTGTTAGGGCTGTCATATGACATGAACATTCTAACAGCAAACACCAGCTCTTGCTCTTTAAGCAACTCTAGACTATTACTTACAGAAGTAATCATAGTTTTTTAGGTAAAAATGCCTTCCATTGAGGATTTAAGTGGCACCTCAGTAGTCCAATACTGCTCGTTGTTGTCATTTGTCATAGGCACAGGGTTAATCCTCACCAGGGCAAGGTTTAGGTAACAACTGGAGATGACTAACTCCAGTTATCTAGTTTGATATTCTAAAGAAAATCCTTCTCCTGAATACAAATTTTTATCTTGTTAAACTGGAAAGAAGAGCAAGAATAATGAATGCACTTGGCAAGGTATGCACCATACATTTTGAGTTTATCTAAGCCCAATCCAGACTATGGAACCTGCAAGTATCAACGTGATGTCCAGAGAGCTTAGATAACCGAAATATTTGTAGAGAACAGTAAACGACAACAAATATTTGTATTGGAATTAATGCTGAGAAAATATTTGGTTAAGGCACAATTATAGTGGTATTTTTGTGATATGACACATATAGCATCACATCATGACTGATATCAGCCCACTTTTGTCCATTTAATATGGACACAGGAACAAGTGGGTTAACAACAGGAGTGTGCGCAATTTTGATCAGAACCCAGAGAAACAACACTATGCATGTTGGACGAACATTCAGTCAAGGACAACATGCTATGATAGTATGATTTCAAAATAATAGGAAAGCATAATAGCATATATTGTGACTCTTTAGATGCTTACAATGCAAAAGTTGGACATAGATGTCATAATTAAATGCACAACATACAGAAATCAACCTTATGGCTTCCAGCAACCACGACAAAAGGCACAGCATGCCTTTGAGCAGCAAGTGCAACCATGTTCATCCCTACTGGTGCAATGACTCCACCATTTGCCATTATTGCATGCACTCCAACTATGACCTATTAAGATAAATCAGGAGTTATATTTGTAATAGAAACAAGGACACCTAAACAATAATAATCACCCTGCAGACATACCATGTTAACTCGGGATATCATAGCAAAAACTGCCGAATCTGTTATAACTGTAGTTTGTATGCCTTTCTCAGCAAGCTCTTTTGCAAGAACATGTCCCTGATATCTGATTCAAACATTATAACTAAAACAATGAATCAAGCGAGTAGATCCTATATACAAGAAATAATCAGTTCACAACAAAGTTGGCAAAGTGCACAAACCTTGGAGCACCTTCAGCAACAAATACACGAAAAGATCGTTTTTTCTCCTTTGCGGCACACAGGAACTCCTTCACAGTTCTAGAACGACCTAGAGTTAGGATTACTTCGCTGTGGCAAACAATAACATTAATTAGCTAAAATTAGTATTTGAATAATACAAGCAAGATAATTAGATGGTCCTTAGGGTTAAAAAGGATCTCTGAATCTAATTTTCATATTAATCAAGATTCAAGAGCATTATGAGTTACTCCCTCCATTAATTTTTATAAGGTGCGGTTTGACTAGGCGTGATCTGTTAGATCTATGGATGAATAGATAAATCGCACTTGTATTGCACTACCCAATGGACAATATATAGAATAAGACTCAAGGGACATAGCTAAACCCTAGAAACTAGAAAAAAAACGCAAATACCCTTATATCCTTAACACCCCCACAAATGCAAGACGTACGTAATATCATTGCATTTGAAAGAGTTGACACTAAAATAGGAAAATTCCAAAATCCAAGTCTTAAAAATGTTGTCATAACGTGCGGCTCTTAAAAATTGTATTGAAGCCAGAAGAACTCCATCTAAGATCATGTGACATCCCATAAAGCATAGTGGCAGCACATAAAGTAGATCGAAACCCGAGACAACGGCAGCGCAGTGCACAAGAAGCGCAGTGCAGAAGAAGTGTGGTGGCCTTAGAAGCTCGAGGCGGCGGCTCAGAGAGAAGCGACAGTATCATAACGACTTCTATGACCTGCACGCAGCTCAGAGAGAAGAGCGGCGGCTAACTGACATAGAAATTTATAGACTTGCACGGCTTTGACGAATTAGAAAATAAAGATTACGAATTTGGATGGACGCAACGGAAGACTTAAAAGAAAAATACTAGCAGCAAAATTGGTAGCCTTATCCTTCAGCAGTTCAAAACCAAGACCAAAGAACTAGTCCTGCAAGGCCTCCTTGAGCTGTCATAAGAGACGCATTTTGCTATGTCTTAACTAACACTCCGCACAGGCGAGAAGAGGAGACCAAGACCACGTGTTTGCTGACAAAAAGACATTGCGTCTTGACCGACGGACCGAGGCGCACGATCATGGATGAAGAGACACCGTGCGTCTTGACTGACAAACTAAGACCGTGCGATCGTCTCTTTACGCATACACGCGGAGAAAAGCAAACACAAACCCAAAAAAAGGTCTCCTCATTCCACAGCAGCAGAACACACTCTATCTCCCCCTTCAACCGCTCCTCCATCTCCTCGTCATCGGCGACTAGAGACCAGCGAGAGCAATAGCGACGGAAAAGCCGGATTGAGTGCCAGCGTGGTTACGGGTGACCACAGCCTGGAGACAGCGCCGAAAAAGCCAGATCGAGTGCCAGCGGCTACGGGCGACAAGAGATCCGACGAGGCGGCGGCAAGTATCCAGTCAGTGGCGTGGGTGCACAGTGATGGCCGGATCTGACCGTGGGACGCTAGATCCAGTTGAATCCGGGCGAGGCAGGTGGCGGCAACCCAAAGAGGAGCACATGGTGACTAGGATCCGGTGGCGGCTGAAGAGATCCTGATACGAGGATCCGTGGCGGCGGCAAAGACCCTAGATCCGAGTGAAGATGAGTTGGATCTGGAGCGAGCTGTCGGCAACCGCCCGAAGAGTAGCAGTGGCGACAGCTGGCCTAGAGAGAAGACTGCTTGATCCGGTCAGTAGAGCCCAGATCCGACGAAAGGCATGGGCTCGGACGACGGCGGCACCAGCGCGAGGCGATAGTCGACGAGGATCTGAGGTGACGACGGCTCGAAAAGGATCCAACGCGCATGAGCCAGATCCGGATCCGGTCCTGGTGGGATCCAGCAGTGGCGAGAAGAACGCTCCGACGGCGGCTGTCCAAAGAAGAGGACGACGGCGGCTAGGCGATGGCCGCCCCCGGGAGCGGCGATCGATCCTCCTGGGGGCAGCGGAATACGAGCAAAGACTAGGGTACGAACCTAAGCTCTGATACCATGTTAGGTCTATGGATGAATAGATAAATCGCACTTGTATTGCACTACCTAATGAACAATATATAGTACAAAACTTAAGGAATATAACTAAACTCTAGAAATTAGGAAAAGACACAAATACCCTTATATCCTTAACATAATCTTCAAAGTTGGAAGTTCAAAAAACTATCCGTATTCATACGTCAATCAAAACCGACTCCACAAACTTTGGTAACTCCAACTTCAACTTCGATTTTATTAATGGAGTTATGAGACCTTTTTTGGCACATACCCCTTATCTCAAGTTTGACTGCTAATTTCTTGTACAATACTTCATTCATAGCTACAAAATCATAATCATAAGAAAGTGCTTTCAAATACGAATCCAATTGTATCATTTTTGTGTCACATAATCTACATATTGTTGGACTAATTGTTGGTCAAAGTTTGCAAAATTTGAATCTCGAAACTTTGCAAAAAAAATAAGCCCTCGAGAAAATTTGCTAGAATAAAATTATATAGTAATGGTGTTGGTGTGCCATAGGCATATACTACTTTTCTTCTTAATTATCAATTTAGGTAGAGAAATGCAGAAAATAAGTAGGAAAAAAGGCTTTGCTCCGTTTGATTGATTTTTGTGACAGAAGATAAATGTAAAACCCAGATAGTTAAGAGGAGGGATTGTTAGAAAACCACATCACTATCATTAATCATTTGCCATTGGACACATGCTTCTTGTGAACATACATGCCAAATATATCCAGAATCCCTAGCCTATGCAATAGCTCAAAAATGTTTTCCATCATTTGAGTATCTCACATAAAAAAGATCGATGCAATTAGTTTTGGCTGAAAGGCCCCGTTCAAAACAGTTTTTGGCTTATGGCTTCTACCTTCCAGAAGCTAAATACCGTTTTGAACGCATTGGCTTCTTAACATCGTTTTTTTTCCTTTTTATTGTCCATAGAGATATAATGGTTTTTTTCATTTTCCCTCTTTTTCTTCATTTTCTTTTAATTGAATGCCACAGCTGCTATAGTACCCATTTCAGCCAAAAGCCATCAGCAAAAGCTATTTTGAACGGGGCCTAATATTGATGTATTTGGCCAAAGAAAGATTGTACTTTTGGTGAATAAGCTCCACGGCTTGCTCTGAAATCTGGTCATAGCATGTATTGATCTCATCAATCAGATCACCAATGGCAGCAATAACATCATGCTTTAGTTTCCGAGTTTTTGAGCTCTTATCTCCAGCTGCTGATGTGGAACATGCAGAATTTCAGTGTCAACAGTAACATAAATATGAGAATGTATAAGCCCTAAAAGGGTAACACAAACTTGAGAATATATCGGTCAGGTATAATCATTTCTTAAAAACTACATGGTTCTAAAATAAATAGAAAAAACCATGAATGTCTATTCAGATGGGGTATGAGTACTGAAAGAGAATTCATGAGATCATACATTTACTTTTTCCATCTGAGTCCCCAGTTGATGATGCAGATTGTGAAAGCGCAGTGCTCACAGGAATATCTTCCAGGAGGGTCTGCAATGAAGGTGCCCGAAGGGCATTTCTAGCATGGGCAGCAAGAACAGCAGCGGATAAGGTAGGACGATCATCATCTCCACTGTCGTATTCATCATCACTGTCAACAGTTATAGAAAGACCTTCAACACCAACTGCTGTAGAAGATACATCCTCCTCTTTTATTATATGCAAAACGCGTCTCACAATGTTTCCAACAGCAAGCTCTGCAAGAAAATAGAGAGAAAGATTCCACATCGATCAACGGCTAGCATTAAGCTAAGAAAAGGATGGGCGAAATATTCTCTATGACTGCAAATTAATGCATTACATCTAGCTACTAGCTACACTACATGTTACCCACTATACATGAAGTTGAAGCTGAATAAGAAGTATCACCCTCTAGTCAGGGTACAATTTGCTATGATGAAAGCATCCTTATCAATGACAACCAAGCACCATTCAGCAACTGGATGTCTGGATTCCTCATGAAACTTGCTGACTGATATCTAACTACAGATGAAATGTTAACTACTAGATTGACACCTATCACCTATGCAAGTTCTGATGGTACTAATTCCAACATATCACAGTACTGCATCTATTCCACACAGAGAGAGAGAGGGTGCACATTGATAAACATGCCTTAATAATTTTCTTTATACTTCTTCGAAATGAACATGTCAGGGAAATGATATTCTCATGTCAAGAAAAGTTATTTCCTCTTCCTAAACCTGGAGGAAGCTGATGAAATGCTTCAGCTGAACTAACCTGCTCCCATGGAAGAACCAGTGAGCTTCCTACGAATGTTAGGGGTAGAATCACTACGTTTGAACTTGTATCTCTCGTGTTCATATGAGCTTCAAGTAAAACTATTATTTTCTATCTTTGCTGGCAGGCCATTGTTATGAATCATTTGTTTACAACAGGATAAGTACCGTGCAAAGAAATGCCAAACGGCTTGAATGGGATTAGGGTATTAGGAAGGGGAGATAGACATAGATTGGGATGAAGAGAACTAGAAGGGTTGAGAGATAGCAAATAGTGGAGAAATATTTCTCTTTGCTTGCCTGAAACAGCGATACAATGTGCCCTCATGTAGAGCAGTAGAGGATAAGCTTGCCTCCTTTCAGGATTCCAATTCTAATACTTTCCTACTAGCTTACAAATTACTAACTTCCTAATTCTCCTAGATTTGTAACCAATGGACTCTAATTCCTATCTGACCCTACAATCTTCCTATTCTTCTTCTCCCTGGACTCCAATTTGGACGCCAATTTCCTCCAGGACATCTTGCTGGCCGGCCACTAGTATTGATCTTGTCCTGCCCCTGCACATATGTGCTGCTGCCGCTGCCGGGCCTATGTCGCTACTAATTTTGTCTTTAGGAAATGTAGGGGCTCTATATTTAGTTAAATAAAATAGGCAAATGGCATAGGCGAATGACACAAATATCTATTCTGATGGTTTAGACCAAAAGATATGTTACAACTTAGAACTTCATTAAACTAAATCCAGTTCACTGATATGTCACACATATAACACATGATGGCCACAAAATTTGCCATATATTCAATCAAATTTAGATTCCATGACACTCGGAAAAAATAAACATTGACAAACTACAACTGCATATCTAAAAACACAATGCCCAGAATAATACGATTTAGGTAGATTTGTTGCAAGATAAACTTTCTACAATTTCTATTAGATGCTACTCATTTAAAAAGTTAGATTGGATACTTCCCTATAAGATGCAGGGATTAAAAATAGGCTACAAAGAGAATTCTCAAATTCAACCAATCTATTTCCTAATAAGCTTAGATATTCCGTGAAGTACATGCCCTCCCTGGTCAGGACCATAGTGATCACATCCACTTAAAACAAATAATGCATCATCCAAGCTTGAAAATAAAGAACAAAATACTATGCAAGATATTATCTAGGTGAATATGTGACACACTAAAGTACTAAACAGAAGGAAAAGAGCATTATCTCCAAAAGATTTCCATTAAACTAAGCTAACAGATGTACCGATGGGGTTAGCACTTGGAGGAACACACAAAATTCACTAGCATAGCAATTCATTCCATTGAACTGAATCCAGTACCGCTAAGGCCATCACGCAACACAAACCATAGATTAAAAGCTCTATGCAATAAAAAGCTCACAATTGAGAACAGGAAACAAACTAAATCAGTAAATCCAATGGCACTCAAAGCATCAGACTACAAATAATAAATAATTAGATATACTGATTAGTAAGGGTGCATATATTGTGCAAACTAATAGGTAGGTGAAATCATGCAAAGCACTTCAATTTGGACACCAATTGAAAAGGAAAACAGAAAAACTACTATTCACAGCAAACTTTTCTTTCTCATTTCTTCTAACACAGTTTTATTTTGAAAATTGAAATTTCAAAGGATGCTACAAAACTCCACAGACGATCTCCTAAAATTTTTCAGGATTTTTAGTGTTGCCCAAAACCAAAGTGGTTTGGATGATTACACCTAGCTATTAGTTTGTACTAGATATGCCCCGAATAACACCAGTAACTAACATCAGTACCGTTCCTCAAATTTTCTATCATATCTGTCTTTGAGAATGCAGTGACACACTTTGAGGCAGTAAACCATGACGACAGTTGCGAACACAACCACCAGCATCCGATTTTTTTTTTGAGACATTAGCATCCAAATTTAACAGGAACATGATGGCGTCACAATTCTTAAAAAAGAGTGAAGCTTTTTGGCGCACCAATGGGGTTGGCGGCGATGAGCTGCTCCCCGACGGCGCGGACAGCGTCGGCGAGGGCCGCCGCCTGGTTGGCTCTGCCCATCCGGTGCTGCGACACCACCGACCTCAGCAGCTCCGCCGTCTGCCGCGCCACGGCGTGCGACCCCTCCATCTTCCTGCGCGCCCACACAAACACACAGGCATGAGCACATCGGAGCAACGCCCGAATCCGCACCAAATCCGACCGGCGGGGAGCTGCTTACCGGCGCTTGAGCTTGCGTACGAAGTCGCTGACGAGCGGCTGCACGTCCGGCATGGCGGCGCGCGGGAGATTAGGAGGCGGAGGGGTTCGGATTTGGTGTTGGATCGGCGGCGAGGAGGGGGAGGGTTAGGGTTTTCGGAGAGGAAGGGGAGGAACGCGAAATTAACACCAACGATGCTGCACTTTTACGAATTTTACAATTTGGTCCTGCTCTTCAACGCCCACCACGGCACGGGTCTGATCCAAATATGATTCATTTAGACACGATCCGTTTAGGCACGGTAAATAAATAGACCGTATCATGCTGGCTCATGGGCTGAGGTTCGAGCCCAAGCACGGTCCACGACAGTATCATACCGGCACAAGTACAGTTAGGCCTTAACGGACTGTGTCGGCACGGTTGGCCTATTTAGCCGGGAAAAGGAGAAAAAATATAAAAAAATTAAGAAAAAAATATAAAAAAATTATAGACATTGTTAATCATCAAAATAATTAATATCAATGACATAATAAACTTTATTAACTTGTTAAATTACATTATATGGTTGTCTTGTTAAAAACTTTATCAAGTAAAAAACTCAACTTGAGAAAATCTTGATAAAGAAAAAAGAGTACAATGTATAAAGCTCACTAGTGAATATATCTGAAGAAAAAATATTATAAATTCTATTCATTGCTATATAGATACAAATTATCAAAAGATTCTTCTAAATCTGTATTCTCTGCAGTATGTTGGAGTCTTGATTCAGTTTTTCCCAGTCTTTGACGGTCAAAAGAATTTCGACTATCTCATTCAAGACTTATTCGCCACTCCTCGATTATTCTTTCAAATAGACTGAAGGCTAACTCCGAAGAGACCGTAGAGACAGGAATAGTCAACACATTATGTGCTATATAGATAGCACCGAATATAATACTTTCTAGGTTTGCCACCATAAGAGAATATTCAACTTTTGCTCGAAGCTAACGCTATTAATGTTGAGACAATTGATAAGTCTTTGGTGCTTTGCCACCTTGCTCCTTCTGACTGATGTGTATCTACATGAGAACCTCGAGAATCTCTAGAGGAAAAACAAAAAATCTTGCTCTATTGCATAGTCCTCACAGAGGTGCTAGGGGCTATCTGGGGTTTTTTCAAACGCACAGACCCAAACTTATTTTTGTATTTCTCGTATACCTCATATAATTTATCTTTAACCAGTAGCATCACTTAAAAGTTGTAATACATTTATAAATCTTTGAAATTTGGCCCAAGAATCCAAAATAAAGACGAATGTATATAAAATAGAAATTTTTCTTTAATATTTTAAAAACTTAGTTTTCATGGCAACCATAGTATCCCGTAGTACATAATCATTTTCAAAAGCCTTTAGGTGAGTGGCAATTTCAAGAATGTTATGAACAATTAGAGGAGATGTTGGGTAGTATACTCTAGAAAGACAAAGTGTAGCTTTATGAAAAAGTTCTAAAAAAGAAAGTATTTTTTCTCCAACAATCCAATCGTACTCAGTAAATTCAGAGTCTCTAACTTGAGTTCAAATAGAGGAGTTACCAGATTGATAAACTTAGGTGTAAAGAAAAATAGATAATGTGCTCTTATATGGCAATATATGTTTAAGCATAAGGTAAGTAGAATTCCATTTAACATACATGTCTAACCCAAATTTTCTAGAGTAGACATTCATTGCTATACACAATCTCTTATATGCGGCTATTCATTGGTTAAAACAATTAATATATGAAATTACATCCCTAAAAGAATCAGTACAAACATTTAATCTTTTTAAACCAGATTTAACAATAAGATTAATAATATAACAAGCACAACATTGATATAGTAAGAAAATTATGCATAAGTATTAAACAAAGTAAGAATTTTCATAGCCTTAGTATTTGCAGTTGCATTATCTAAAGTTATAGAAAAAATTTTATCTGTGAGGCCAAAATTTTCTACAACTTTAATAATGCATTCTGTAATATTTTCAGCAGTATGTGAAATATTAGTTTATTTAAATCCTATAATTCTTTTTTTATTACCTAGTCATCATTAACATAATGAGCAACAACAAAAATATAATCCTCCCTAGCCCTACCACTCCATATGTCTGATGTCAAAGTAATAGAGAATGTACAAAAATGAAATATTTCTTTCAATTTTTCACGACAGTTATTATAATATTTAATTAAATATCTAGTTATGATTTGCCTAGTATCGATGTTTTAATATCGAACTTACGTATGATTTATTGGATTTGGGGAAAAGCGCTCAAGGCTATAGTGTGCTCATGCAGAGTAAAGACATAAGGATTTTATTCAGGTTCGGGCTTTCTCCTGAGAGAATAATAACCTTATGGCCTGTGCTATTGTTGCTGTGAAAAGACTTACAAGCATGAACAGTGGAAGGATTTACACTATTTAAGGAATAGATTACTCCTTACTGGGACCTATCACTCGCTCCAGCCTCCCCTCTCTTCTTAAAACCTGTCCCTTATATTGCTGGTGAATCAGTGGCAGTTGCTCCTTACAAGGAGGCGTCTTGACGCTTTGGAAGTTAACCGCTAGACGGCGGTTATTGTCACAAAGATATGGTAAGCAGTTCATCATAAGACGGTTGTTGTCAAAGAGATGTGGGTAAGATCGTGTGCAATTATAGAGTATAAATGCACGCTTAACTGCCTTGTCAGACTACCCTACTGCAAGAGTAGGTTGGTCGTTAATTCAGACAATCGCAATAGGACTCTCGGCCAAGTAGTCGCAGCAAGTCTTACGACTAAGTACTCATAGCAAAAGCTACGAGTAGGCTACTATAGCAAAATTCACGACTAGGTAATCGTCGAAGAAGTTACGACTAGGTAGTCGTAGCAGAACTTACGACTAGGTAGACATAGAAGAGCTTATAGAGTAGTCATTGTGAGACTTACAACTACCCTATGAAATTTCTTCCTCATCGTTAAGAGGTATATTCGAAGAATATGATGACGTAGTAACTAAGAGGATTATTATATCCTAGTCATCTAGCCCCCGAACTTCAAGTGAAAATGAGTTTCTCGTGCAAGCGCAGTCGTAGATGATCGAAAGCATTGTCTTTTCGATCCTTGACTAATGGTGCGCTTGGACAGAAAGGTAATTTCGCTTGAGTTGAGAAAACGGACTTCAGATGGATTCTTAATTACCCCTTATAACTCTGTCCATCCGTTCATTTTTCGAGAAAATCGTTCAACTTTCGAGGCGGATAGCCAGACCTTTTGATAAAAAGGCAACCTCTGGATGACCTTTTAGTTTTACCTTCTTCCATCGCTATCATTTCTGTTGCGCTTTCGAACGAGCGAGTCATCTCCTTCCTTCAACTCTCCTCCAAATCCAAATCACTTAGTCAGGAAAAATGGTGAAACAAACCTCCAACTGGGCGGTTTCGGAGATGGATATCCCCAAGCTAAAGGCTTTGGAAGAGACTGAGATAATCCCACCGTGGAAGTTTGTGAGATGGATTGTGGCCACTAGACAACATTGGCCATTGGGGGAGATCGAACAAATCCCGATGTTCCAGGCATTTTGCGGAAGTTGGTGAACTTAGTTCCCAACTCGATCACCATGTTGAGCCTGTTTGTCTACCTCTGCAAGGCGTATCTGGGAATTCCCGCAGATTTGGAGCTCTTCCACTACTATCACGAGTTGACCCGTCAAACTGGCATCGCTGGAAGCTACAGATTGAAGCTCTATATTGGCAAGTCAGAGGCTTAAATCTCAATGTTCACGAGGTCGTCGTGGCCATTGTGGAAGAAAAAGTGGTTCTATTGGGAAACCACTAGCGAAGATAGCCTTTCCTTCGTGGGGAAGGCGACTGAGAAGAACATTTTCTAGAACTCAGTCCCAAAGGACATTACCAAGATAGCTCCTTGTATCTCAGCTATCAAGGGGCTGAGGGACAAGGGGCTTACGGTATGTACATCCCATGTGGATGTACTCTGGTGCTGCTGACGCTACCAGAGACTATGAAAACGATATGGGTAGAAGTACTCGCAAAATTAAATTCTTTCATTTCTGAAATTAACTCTGGGTATTGTATACTAATTACGAGTTAAATGAAATAGATCTTGACCTGGAGGAGATTAACCTACGAGTCAAGATATTTACGAGAAGGCTCTATCAGTGGATGTGGAGGCTCCTCATATCTTGGTAGACATGTCCACTGAAGAGAGAGAACACCTAAAGATAATCGAAACACTGATGTTACCTTTTAGTGCTATATAGTTGTAGAAGAACTTTAGACCAAATGGTTGTAGAAGAACTTACAACTAGATAGTCATAGAAGAGTGTACAACTAGATAGTCGTAGAAAAACTTACGACTAGGTAATTGTAGAAGGACTTACGACTAAATGTTATTCTCCCTCCTTTTCTTCTCAGAGTGTGGGTGTGAATAACCATCAGGACGACCAAGAGGTCGAATTCATGGTTATCGAAAAAGCGACAGAGGAGAAATAGACTCCTGCTACAAAAAGGCATCGGCTAACTAGAGCTACCGACAAGGAAAAGGCCAGCTCGAGTGTTGCTGCCTCCACTGCTAAG
This sequence comes from Melocanna baccifera, assembly GCA_036346265.1. Lineage (NCBI taxonomy): Eukaryota > Viridiplantae > Streptophyta > Magnoliopsida > Poales > Poaceae > Melocanna > Melocanna baccifera. Next base: position 282,097 of record JAYEVJ010000409.1, on the reverse strand, counting down.
GTCAACCCAATGAAGTAGTTCATTGCGGACTTAAGTACCGCGTTAGAAATTGGAGCAGTTATGCTTGAGCAATCGATCCCCAAGGTCAAGATACCCTTCTATTATAGTACTGAAACCCATTCAGTGTGCATTTCTCAAGGCTTTATTAAGAAACTCAATAAGGAATACTGGAGGGATTTCATGTCTTTTGTGAAGGAAATTACCGAATCGACTACTCCATGATCGAGGAGGGGTCCACTCTTTAGGTAGTCAAGGCTGCTCTCGACTGTTAGAAGAGCCAAGAGGAGCAAGGTGTTGAAAGCCTTGCTCAAAGTTCTCGGCCAGACGTGGTCGAGAGTATCTCCGTCTGACCAGAATTGGTCGAGGAGAAGAAACCAAAGAAGCTAATCTTTGGAAAATTTTCTTCGACATTCAAAATTAAAGGAACAAAAACAACGTACGTATAAGTATGCACGTAGCTCTTTCCTTTCATATTGTATTAGAAAACTCTCTTATCTTTGTGACGTGCAGCTCGGCGTCTCCATTGAAAAAGGATGACACTGCGAGAGAGCTTCTTACGACTTTACCCGCAGTCGACGAGGAGATCGTAACGGTGGTCGAAGAACCGACCAGCCAACCAATGGAGGCTGAGACCTATGTTGCGGGACCCACGACCATAGAGGTGGTCGAAGAACCGACCAGCCAACTAGTGGAGGCCAAGACCTGCGTTGCGGCATCCACAACCATAGAGGTGGTCGTGGAAACAAAAGGAGGAGAACTTCCTGAGCAGCGCACTGAGGAGCTCGCCGAAGACATTCCTCCTCAGATTCGGGAAGGTAACTTATGGGAAGATGACGAACTTCCCAACTTCTTCTCTTACATCTTTAACCCTCCTTTTATAGTGAGGAACTCATTCGATCGACCTCAGGCTCCACACCCAAATGACCTACCCAACAAAGAGCAGATTTTCGATGACACCTGTCTCGAGTATGTGTGGTGGAGGAGGGTCGATGAACTCGACCTACTACACGACTCTACGAGAGTCCTCGGAACTTTTGCTCGTAGGAAGATGAATGTAAGTACCAAGTACTTAGATATTCATCTAAAATCTTTACTGGTTTCTTATTGGCTTCTCAAATGTAGAGAGCTTTGAAGAATATGACGACTATGGCCGAGTACCACAAGCAGCTCACTCTTCTTCAAGAAGAGAACACTAAGCTCTCTGAGGACGTGAGAGTGTGGTAACTTCCCCTGCAATCAAATCTCATTTTGACTGCTTGACCAACTTTCTCATGGCGTCTGCTGACCTGACGAGGATATAATAATCCTCTTAGTTGTTACGTCATCATATTCTTCGAATATATCCCTTAGAGATAAGGAAGAAATTTCATAGAGTAGTTGTTAAGTCTCACTACGACTACTCCGTAGGCCTCTGCTATAACTACCTAGTCATAAGTCCTTCTACGACTACCTAGTAGTAAGTTCTGCTATGATTACCTAGTCGTAAGTCCTTTTATGGCTACCTAGTCGTAGGCTCTTCCACGACTACCTAGTCGTAGCTTCTACTACGACCACTTAGTCGTGAGTCCTGCTATCATGGCCTACTCATACCTTCTACTACGAGTACTTAGTCATAAGACTTGTTACGACTACCTGGCTGAGTCCTACTACAATTGTCTGAGTTAACGACTAACCTACTCCTATAGTAGGGTAGTCTGACAAGGCAGTTAAGCATGCATTTGTACTCCATAAATGCAGTTGGTGCCGTCCATAGGAAAGGTTTCTTCCAAGGCTCCGGTGAAATCCTCGTCGATGAATTCTCAGCCCTCTAATGCCATCATGGCAGGAGAGTGGAATGAGAAGAATTGGTTCGACTTGGCGGACTATGTGGATATCAACATGGAGGCCTGTTATGACTACGAGAAGGTCCTGCTTGCTTCTGACGGTGAGGATGTTCTTGGAGATCTGGAGGGTTCCAGAGACCCTACCACGGGAAAGGTTGTGGGGAGACCTGAATCCTCCGTAGTAGTACGCCCACGGGAGAGTTCATCCTCCCCAAGTGGCAAGGGTCAATTTGATGGTGAGCAGGGCTCGCAATGCGGCAATGACTCTGTCCCAAGGAGTCCAAGTGTATCACTGGTGATGACCCAACCAGTTTCACCCGATCCTGGAAAACCAGAGTCGGGGGCTCTAGCATTGCCTACTGGTGATAACGCTCTGCTGGAGTCATCTGAAGATTTGCACCCTCAGGGTTCGTCCGCATGATCGCAGAGCGCTCCTCTCATCAGAGACAGTTATAACCCAGACTTCGCCGAAGGAATTGCGCGAAGACTACGTAAGATGATGGATAGACTCAAGCAGCCTAGTCAGCACAATCCTGGTTGTCAGATGAACAAAACAACTTTGAGTCATTCACGGAACTCTCTACGCAGGGTTCAACATGGAGACAATCTACGACGATTGTTTGGTCATAAATCCAGTCGAAGAAGAGTTTCTCAAGCGACTTTGGATCGACAGGCCGACCAAGCAGGTGGTCGGTCACCTCTTCAGCCAAGGAATCTGCATCAGCAGATGGAATATGGGGAGTATTACCCTGATATAGATTAGGCCTACTATCAGTTGGGCCAATCTACTATCGGGCATCATCGACTATGGTCTCCCGATGACCCAAATTATCCTTTTCTGCAAAGGAGGTAGTTTTCGGGTGTCGGGCATTCATACCCAAACTTCGAGCAGTATGCTGGCCGACACATTTCCATCCAGTTAATATGGAGAGTTCCTTTAGATCTATACAACTGCAGTACGGGCAGCAGGAGGCGATGAGCACGTCATGGCTAATTACCTTCTGATAGTATTTGAAAGGTCCGCTCAATCTTGGTTGCTCAACCAACCATTTGAGTCAATCTATTCTTGGAGGCATCTCTGCGACTTGCTACTAGTCAACCTCCAAGGGACGTACAGCTGTCCTAGGATAGAGGACGACTTGCATCGAATGTGATAGAACAGTGGCGAGACCCTGCATCAGTTCGTCAGGCATTTCAGCTAGGTTCATAACTCGATTCTAGAAGTCTTTGACACTTCTGTCATTATGACATTCAAGTAAAGAGTCCGCAATAAGAGAACGTCCACCGTTGCCGAGCTCTTTGAGATAGCTGATCGATATGTGTTTGCTTCCGAGGCAGTCGAATGGACAAAGGCACTTGATGAAACTGATCGAGGCAAAAAAGAGGAAGGCGAAGGTGGAAAGAAGAAGAAGAAATCCAAAAGCAAGACAAAGAGTTATAAGTCCTGGGCCGATTCTTCAAATAAAGTCTTAGTTGTAGGTGATGAGAAGCCTCGTAATCCCAACAAAGGCAAGGGCAAACCATTTGCCCAGAGGGATAGCAAGCCAAAGTGGTGCCCACTTCATCAGAAGCAAGGTCACGACTTCCGTAATTACAATTTTTTAAAGAAAACTCAAGGATTAATATTCAAGCAAGGGACCACTTCCCACAATCGAGGAAGTAGGACAGTCGAGCGGTCGAAAGCACTTAGACGCAGATGAAGATATGCCTTTCCAGAGCCCGAAGCACACGATTGAGTACATTTACGGGGGTTCATCTGCATACGAGTCAAAGCGGAAGTATAAGGATATCGAACGTTAGGTTAATTCTGTCAATTCCTTCCACGCTAATAATTTCCTAAAAGGTCGAAAGTTACAGTCTCTTTCGAGAAGGGTAACTGTCCGATCCCTCTAACTTGACCCGGTCAGTTTCTGATTGTGGTCGAATCCACCATCAACAATTGCTAAGTTAATCACATATTGATTGATAGTGGTAGCTCTTTAAATATATTATTTGTTAGCGCACTAGACAAGATGCAGGTTTCTCGAAGTAGAATCAAGCCGGTATAGTATTCCTTTTGTAGAATCATGCCAGGATCTTCGGCCAAACCTATTGGCCAAGTCTCTTTGCCTATAATGTTCGGTACACCGAACAACTTCAGGATAGAGAAAATCTCCTTTGATGTGGTTGATTTTGATACGGCTTATAATGCCATACTTGGTCGGCCAACTCTGGCACATTTCCTGATGGTAGTTCATTATGCGTATGAATGTCTCAAGTTGCCAGATCCCAAAGGAGTAATCATAGTACACGATGACAAGAAAATGGCGCTATCGTGGGACTGCAAGTCCCTCGAGATGGTTGGTCAGCCACCTACTCAAGAAGCCAATATGACACAACCTTCGAGCAAGTACTCGAATTTGAAAGCCGCGCCTAAGCCAAATGAGGGGGTTAAGGAGGTTCCGCTAGATCCAGTGGAGTATTCCAAGACTCTTCTTATCAGAATCACTTCTGACCCTGCATAGGAAGGCGCTCTCGTCACCTTCCTCTGAGCAAACACAGATGTGTTCACGTGGCAACCATCCGACATACCCAGAGTCCCCAGGGAGGTGATCAAGCACAGGCTAGCTCTACGGCCTGATAAGAAGCCCGTAAGACAAAATTTACGGAGATTTGCACTAGATTAATGAGAAGCTATCAAATCTAAATTGGACAAGTTGTTAAAAGCAGGCTTTATAAGAGAAATTAATCACTCCGAGTGGTTAGCTAATCCTGTAATGGTTAAGAAGTCTAATGGTAAGTGGCGTATGTGTATAGACTATACTGATTTGAATAAAGCTTATCCAAAAGATAATTTTCCTCTTCCTCGTATCGATCAATTAATTGATTCTACTGTCGGCTCTAAAATGTTAAGTTTTTTAGATGCATACTCTGGTTATCACCAGATTAGCATGTTATCAGAGGATGAAGAGAAGACCGCATTTCTCATACCATTTGGATATTTTGTTATGTCAAAATGCCATTCGGTTTAAAAAATGTTGGTCCAACTTTTCAATGATTGATACAATTGACTTTTATAAATCAAATGGGTTGCAATTTAGAGGCCTATGTTGATGATATAATTGTCAAAAGCATCAAACGACTTAATCACATTACAGACTTGTAGGAGACTTTTCATAATCTCAGAAAGCATCGCTTGAAACTTAATCCCAAGAAATGTGTGTTCAGAGTCTCTTCTGGAAAGTTGCTCAGATTCCTCGTTTCGGCGAGAGGTATCGAAGCAAATTCTAAGAAGATTAAGGCCATTGAGCAAGTGCACCCTCCAACAACGAAGAAAGATGTCCAAGAACTCACTGGCTGTATGGCGGCTTTAAATCATTTCATCGCACGCCTAGGTGAGAAGGGACTTCTTTTCTTTAAGCTTCTCAGGAAATATGAAGGTTTCAAGTGGTCGAAGGAGGCTAATGGTGCTTTCGAGGATATCAAGAGATATCTCACGAGTGCTCCTGTACCGGTTTCTCCGAAGTTAGGCGAAATGTTTCTCATATATCTTTCTGCCATGCCATAGGCAGTAAATGTTGTACTCATTGCAGAGCGTGGCAATGTTCAACGACCTGTATATTATGTAAGCAAAGTCTTACATGTGCCTTAGGAGCGCTACCCGCGGTTCAAAAGCTATTATATGCCCTCCTCATGTCTTCAAGGAAACAAAGGTATTGTTTTCAAACGCACAAAACTTTTGTACCATCTAAGTTTCCCTTAGGAGTAGTCCTCCAATATAGAGAAACAGCGGGACGCATGGCAAAATGGTCGATAGAACTTGGGGAGTTTGACCTCCATTTCATGTCTCGAACGGCCTTTAAATCCCAGATCTTGGCAGACTTTGTCACCGAATGGACAAATCCTGAACCTATTTGGGATCCCCAACAGTGTGATTCCCACGACATGTGGACGATGTACTTCAATGGGTCACTTACGTTAAGTGACTCGGGAGCTAGGGTTAATGCTAGTTTAATAACTGGTAAATACACCAACCAGCTCAAGCGCTACAAATGATTCCTTTTTCATGGCCATTTGTGACCTGGGGGGTTAGACATCCTTGGACCATTTCCGCGAGCACCAGGGGGTTTCAAGTTTCTTTTTGTGACTATCGATACGTTCACAAAATGGATAGAGGCCGAACCAGTGATTCGAATAACAACGGAAGGCACAAAGAAGTTTATGATGAGAAGTGTAATTACTCAATTTAGAGTCCCAAGTCTAATAATTACAGATAATGATAAGCAATTTTCTAGTACTAAATTCCAGGAGTTTTTCGATCAGCTCAGTACAAAGCTTTGCTATGCCTCAGTGGCTCACCCTCAAAGCAATGATGCGGTGGAGTGTGCGAATGGGCAAATACTCTAAGGGATAAAAACTTGAGTCTTCGATCAGTTGGTAAAATGCTCGGGAGCTTGGGTACAAGAACTCTCTTTAGTATTATGGGCAATTCGCACGACTCCTAGTCGAGCAACCGGAGGAACTCTATTCTTTTTAGTCTTTCGAGAAGAAGCCATGTTTCCTCTAGAACTAAAAATAAGGTCAGCAATGGTCAAAAATTTTAATGATTCCAACCAAGAGCAACTTTGAGTGGATGACATCAACCTGCTCGAAGAAAGGAGGAACTAAGCTTTCATCCGATCGGCAATCTACTAGCAAGCCATGCGTAAGTACTACAATCATAAGGTTCAACCTTGCAACTTTACTGTAGGTGACTTGGTATTGAGAAAAATCCAATCCCAGTCTAATCGAAACAAACTTTCCCCCAAGTGGGAAGGTCTTTACACGGTGGTCGAAGTCATGCATCAGGCTCTGTACGACTTGCCATGGAAGACGGTCAGGTTCTTTCAAATTCTTGGAATATTGACCAATTATGTAAATTTTATGTCTAAGATTCTTGTTTCTTTAGCAATAAAGTTTTTCGTATTCCCAATCTTTTTATACTTGTCTAGCAAGAGTGCTTTTCATGTCTGCTCAACTGTTCCTAGTAACTCCAATTAGTTTTACTTAGTCGGGGAAGGGCACAACACTATTTGAAGTCTCTCATCTTTGTATGTGGTCTTGCCCACTAGAAGGAGCTTCCTAGTGATACGCTGCACCTCATCTTTTGCTGCTAAAACAAAACAATTGAGTCATCTATGAACACGTCGGTCAGACATGAACAAAGTAACTCGAACAATCATCTCGCTACCATTTTTGTCTTTGAATCGATTAGCTTGTTCAAAGTATGGTAATGGCTATTTAGTCGGAGACTTTTCTATCTACACGTGGTCTTGCCCACTAGAAGGAACTCCCTAGCGTCGACTTATTCTAAACTTTTACTGCCAGAGCATGTAATCAATTTTGACAATAGTGGTTAGACAATTCATTTTACACATTACTATTCGCTTAGTTTATCCGTATACACTAAGTTAATAGTAGAGGGTTAGGATAAGGTTACTCATATAACTTCATTTCTTAGCTCTAAATTTTTCTTGCAAGTTTTGTTTTACGAGTACAAAAGAAAGATGCATTGTATGGAAAAGCTTCTCGTTCATCGAAGGAAAAGACCTTTCATTCATCAAAGGTAAGTTTTTACAAAGTTTATTACAATTACACGACTAGGGCGAGTCGAACTGCATTTCTTTCGACACCTTGCACCCATAAGGTTTGACTTCTTTCATCCATTAAGCCGCTTGGTGTCAGAGCAGTTGAAATCGTGCTCGATTGCTTGGAGTGATTGACTCAGGTCGCTCGCCTTGAGTTTTACCAAGGCATAGCTTACTGCACTTTTGACTGCCTCCCGAATGGACTCAATCTGCTCGCCCTTTAGAGATTAGCTAGATGTCTTTCTAAAGTCTTGACTTGCAGACCAATTGTACTCGCATAAGCAGTTATGGTATCTTCAGAAAGGATTACTTTCTTAGAACCAAACTTGCCAAGCAAATTGTTGAAGAGAACAATGTTATCGTGAAGAGCTATCTTCGTCGACTTTGTCTCCTCTTCACTGCGAGTCGAGACTCCATGGAGTCATTTCATTTCAGCTATTGATCCTGCAAACAGGGAATCAACGGTCATGTTGAATGGTATATCATTACACTACATAGTCTAAGTCGTAAGTTCCGGTACAACGATGTAGTTGTAAGTTTAGTTATGATTACTATGACTTCCTAGTTGTATGTCCTGCTACGACTACTTAGTCAAGATATACTATGGCCATCTAGTCTAGGTGAAGTAACCCTTAACTAAAAGTCATGCATTAAGACTTTCAAGGTCTTTCTTCATCTCCGCCTCCTTCTCCTTAGTTATTCTAGTAATAGCTCTGATCACCTTAGCCTTTTCTTCGACTTTAGTGTAGAGACAGTTCATTTCGATTTATTTTTCTGTCAAAGGAAGGAAATCAGGGAAAGTAAGGAGAAAGTTAAAAGAGTAAGCAGTCGAAAGTTCATAACTCACTGTTTGTTTTGTCCTCTAAAGCTTTGCCCTTAGAGTTGGCCTGTGTTAGGCCAATCCTAAGGTTGGTGACTTCTTTCTTAAGTCTTTGCATCCTCAGTATGCTGTTCGGGAAGTTCTCCTCCCTCTTCAGTTCCCATGACCTCCTCTGCGGTTGTGGGCACCGTAGTTTCCACGACCTCCTCTATGGTCGCGGCACTGCAGTTTCCACGACTACCTCTGTAGTCGTGGGGTGCCTCGGCATGGGTCTTTATCTCCATTAGTTGGCTGGTCAGCTCTTCGACCACTATTATTATCTATTTGCTGACTACAGGTAAAGTCATGAGAGACTCTCTTGTAGTGTCATCCCTCTTCGATGGAGACGCTAAGCTACACGACCACGAAGGTAAGAGAGTTTTTTTAATACAAAACGAAAGGAAAGAGCTACATGCATGCTTATACGTATGTTATTTTTGTCCCTTTAATCTTGAATGTTGAAGAAACTTTTCTAGAGATTAGTTTCTTCAACTTCTACTCCTCGACCACTTCTGGTCACGTGGAGACACTCTCGACCACTTTTGGCGGAGAACCTTGAGCAAGGCTTTCAATGCCTTGCTCCTCTTGACTCATCTGGCAGTCGAGAGCTGTCTTGACTACATCAGGAGTAGACCCCTCTTCGATCATAGGAGCTGTCGTTGTAGCAATTTTCTTCACGGAAGACATGAAATCTCTCCAATATTCTTTGTTGAGTTTCTTAATAAAACCTCGAGAAACACACACTAAATGGGTTTTAGTAGTATAATAGAAGGGTACCTTGAGCTTAGGGGTCCATTGCTCAAGTACTGCAGCTCCAATTTTATACATGGTACTAAGGTCTGCGATAAACTACTTCATTGGGTCAACCTTATCAGTGGGAGAAGAGGAAGTAGCAGCACTCGAGCTAGCCTTGTCCTTGTCGACAGCCTTAGTCAGCCGACACCTTTTTGCAGCAGGAGCCTGTTTCTCCTTTGCTGCTTTTTTGAGAACCATCAATTTGACTCATTGATCGTCCTAACGGTCATTCATGCCCACACTCTGGAAAAAAAGAGGGAGAATGATATTTAATCATAAGTCTTTCTGTGACTATCTAGTCGTAAGTTCTTGTATGACTACCTAGTCATAAGTTATTCTACGACTACATATTACTAAAAGGTAGCATCTGTGTCTCGATTACCTTTAGGCATTCTTCTCTCTCTTCAGTGAACACGTACACCAAGATACAAGGAGCCTCCAGGTCCATAGATGGAGCCTTCTCGCAACTGTTCTTGACCCGGAGGTTGATCTCGCCTAGGTCAAGGTCTGTTTCATTCAAACCATAATTAGTATACAAAATTCAGAGTTAATCTTGGAAATGGAAGAATTTAATTTTGCAAGTACGACTACACTTACCATTTTCGTAATCTCTGGTAGCGTCGAAAGCACCAAAGTACATCCATATGGGATGTTCTCACCTCTTCAAAGGGCTAATACGATGGGTGATGTAGGTTTTTACTACATGCCCATCATGAGCCCCTTTTCCCTCAGCTCCTTGATAGCTGAAATATAAGGAGCTATCTTGGTGATATCCTTCGGGATGGAGTTCTAGGAAGTATTCTTCTCGGCTGCCTTCCCCACGAAGGAAAGGCTGTCTTCACTTGTGGTCTTCCAATAGAACCACTTTTTCTTCCACAATGCCCACGACGATCTCATGAACATTAAGATGTAAGCTTCTAACTTGCCGATGTAGAGCTTGAATCCGCAGCTTCTGGCGATGCCGGTTTGTCGACTCAACTCATGGTAGTAGCGAAAAAGCTCCAAGTCCACAGGAATTCCTAGGTACGCCTTGCAGATGTAGAGAAAGATGCTCAACATCGTGATCGAGTTGGGAACCAAGTTCACCAACTCAATCCCGAAGTATTTGAGCATTGTAGTGAGGAAGGGATAGCAGAGAGGCGTAGGCCGCACTCGCAAAATGCTTGGAACACCAGAATTTGTTCGATCTCCCCCGATGGCCAATGCTATCTGGCGACCTCGATCCATCTCACAAACTTTTGCGGCAAGATTAGCTCGGTCTTCTCCAGCTCCCTTAGCTTGGAGTTGTCCATCTCTAACACCGCCCAGTTGGAAGTTTGTCTCGACATTTCTTCCTGGCTATGTGGTTTGAATTCGGGAGGAGAGTTGAAGGTGGAAGATGACTTGTTCGTCAGAAAGAGCAAACAAGAATGACGGAAGAAAGTAAAGCCGAAAGGATATAGAAAAGTTCTCTTTTTATGGAAAGCTTTGACTATCCACCTTGAAAGTTGAGCAGCTTTCTCAGGAAATGAATGGAATTATGAGGGGTAATTAAAAATCTGTTTGAAGTTCGTTCTCTCAAGTCAAGTGAAATTACATTTTTGTCCAAGCGCACTCTTTGTCAAGGATCGGAAAGGCAATACTTTTGATCATCTACAACTACTACTTGCACGAGAAAGTCATTTCCATTTGAAGTTCGGGGGCTAGATGACGAAGATATAATAATCCTCTTAGTCGTTATGTCATCATATTCTTTGAATATATCCCTCAGCGATAAGGTAGAAATTTCATATAGTCATAAAGTCTCACTATGACTACTCCGCAGGCCTCTGCTACGACTACCTAGTCGTAAGTTCTTCTACGACTATCTAGTCGTGAGTTCTGCTACGACTACCTAGTCGTAAGTTCTTCTACTGCTACCTAGTTGTAGGCTCTTCCACGATTACCTATTCGTAGCTTCTACTATGACCACTTAGTCGTGAGTACTGCTATCATGGCCTACTAATACCTTCTACTATGAGTATTTAGTCGTAAGACTTGTTACAACTACCTAGCTGAGTCCTACTACAATTGTCTGAGTTAACGACTAACCTACCCCTGCAATAGGGTAATCTAACAAGGCAGTTACACGTGTGTTTGTACTCCATAACCGCACATGATCTTACCCATGTCTCTCTGATAACAACCGTCATACAGCGAACTGCTTCCCATGTCTCTCTGACAATGACCACCATCTAGCAGTTAAGTCCCAAAGCGACGAGACACCACCTAGCAAGGAACAGGTTTTGAGAAAAAGAGGGGGAGGAGCCCAGGGTGAGTAATAGGTCTCTGTAGGGAGTAATCCATTCTATAATCAGTGTAATTCCTTGCACTATTCATGCTTATAACCCCATTCATAGCAACAATACCACAGGATATAGGGTTATTATTCTCTACGACAAGGCTCGAACCTAGATAAAATCTACGTATCTTTACTATGCATGTTCACATCATATCTTTAAGTGCCTTTCCCCAAATCCAAGAAATCATATACAAGATCGATATTAAAACATTGACACAACCCTTCTTGTCTTAGGAGCGACGCAAAGGCTTTGGTGACTGCGCTCGAGGAGGAAAAACTCGAGACGCCAAGACTCAAGAAGGAAGTCGCTAACCTTAGGATAGGCCTAACACAGGCCAATTCTAAGGGTAAAGATTTAGAAGAAAAAAAATAAATAGTAAGTTCTGAGCTAACGTTTGCGTACTCTTTTAACTTTTCCCTTACTTTCCCTGATTTCATTCCTTTGACAGAAAAAGAAACCGAAATGAACCATCTCCGTATCGAGGTCGAAGAAAAGACTAAGGTGATCGGAGCTACTACTAGAATAAGCATGGAGAAGGAGGCAAAGATGAAGGAAGACCTTGAAAGTCTTAATACACGACTTTCAAGTAAAAGTTACTTCACCTAGACTAGGTGGTCGTAGTATACCCTACGACTAGGTAGTCTTAGCAGGACTAATGACTAGGTAGTCGTTGCAGAACTTATGACTAAACTGTCATAGAAAAACTTACGATTAAACTATTGTAGAAAAACTTATGACTATGTAGTCATAGCTGAACCTATGACTTAATTGTCATAGAAGAACTTACGGCTATGTAGTGTCATGATACGTCATACAACCTGACCATTGATTCCCCGTTTGCAGGAGCAATAGCTAGAATGAAACGATTTTATGAAGTCTCGACTCACAGTGAGGAGGAGATGAAGTGGGCAAAGACAGTTCTTCACGACAACGTTGATCTCTTCAATGATTTACTCGGCAAGTTTGGTTCTGAGAAAGTAAACCTTTCCGAAGATACTATAACTACTTGCGTGAGTGTAATTGGATTGCATTTAAAGGCTTTAGAGAAATATTTGGCTAATCTAAAGGGTGAGCAAATCGAGTCGATTCGGGAGGCTATCAGAAGTGCAGTAAGCTACGCTCTAGCAAAACTCAAAGCGAGCAACCCAAGTCAATCATTCCAATCAATCGAGCACGACTTTGACTGCTCCAACACACAAGCAGCTCAATGGATTGAAGAAGGCGAATCTTATGGGTGAAAGGTCTCGGAAGAAATGCAACCCGAGTCACCCTAGTCGTGTAGTTGAAACATATTTTGTAAAGACTTACTGTTGATGAATAAGAGGTCTTTTCCTTTGATGAACGAGAAGTTTTTCCCTGCAATGCATCTTTCTTTTGTACTCGTAAAATGAAAGTTGCAATTAAAATTTAGAGCTAAGAGATAAGAGTTGAAGTTATACGAATAACCTTATCCTAGCCTCTGACTATTTACTTAGTTTATACGGATAAACTAAGCGAATAGTAATGAGTAAAACAAATCATCTAACTACCGTTGTCGAATCAATTGTCATACTCTGGCAGCAAAAGTTTGGAATGAGTTGATGCTAGGGAGTTTCTTCCGGTGGACAGGACCACATGCAGAAAGGAAAGTCTCCGACTAGATAGTCGTTACCATATTTCGACCAGGTTAATTGAATTGAATACATAAATGGTAGTGAGATGATTGTTTGAATTACTTATCTCATATCAGCCCAATGTGTTCGTAGATGACTCAATTATTTTATTCTAGCAGCAAGAGTGTAGGTGCAGCGTATCACTAGAAAGCTCCTTCGAGTGGGCAGGACCACGCGCAGAGAGAAGAGACTTCGACTAGTGTTATGCCCTTCTCTGACTAAATAAAACTAATTGCAGTTACTAGGAACAGTCGAGTAGACATAAAAAACTTTTACTAGACAAATATAAAAAGATTGGGAATACCGAAAACTTTATTGCCAAAGAAACGAGAATTTCAAACATAAAATTTATGCAATTGGTCAATATTCCAAGAATTTGAAAGAACCTGACCGTCTTCCATGGCAAGTCATACAGAGTCTCGTCGCATGACTTCGACTACGGTGTAAGGACATTCCCACTCGGGGGAAAGTTTGTTCCGATTAGACTAGGATTGGATTTTCCTCAATACCAAATCACCTACAGCAAGGCTACGAGGTTGGACCTTACGATGGTAGTACTTACGCATGGTCTGTTGATAGACTACCGATCGGATCGAGGCTTGGTCCCTTCTTTCTTCAAGTAGGTTGATGTCATCCGCTCGAAGTTGCTCTTAGTTAGAGTCATTAAAATTTTTGACCCTTGCTGACCGTATTTTTAGTTCTGGAGGAAGCATAGCTTCTGCTCTAAAGACTAAAAAGAAAGGAGTTTCTCTGGTTACTCGACTAGGAGTCATGCGAATTGCCCATAATACTAAAGAGAGTTCTTATATGCAAGCCCCCAAGCGTTTTACCAACAGATCAAAGACTCGAGTTTTTATCCCTTGCATTATTTGCCCATTCGCACGCTCCACCGCACCATTGCTTTGAGGGTGAGCCACTGAGGCATAGCAAAGCTTGGTACCGAGCTGATCGAAAAACTCTTAGAATTTAGTACTAGAGAATTGCTTACTATTGTCTATAATTATACTACTTAGAACTCCAAACTGAGTAATTACACTTCTCATCATGAACTTCTTTGCACCTTTCGTTGTTATTCGAGTCACTAGTTCGCCTCTATCCATTTTGTGAACTTATTAATTGCCATAAAAAGGAATTCGAAGCTCTCTAGTGCTTGCGAAAATAGTATGAGGATGTCTAACCCCCAGGTCGCAAATGGCCATGAAAGAGGAATCATTTGTAGTGCCTGAGCTGGTTGGTGTATTTGCCGGCTATAAAACTGGTATTGTACACATTTTTAACCAACTCTTTGGCGTCACTAAGGGCTGTTGGCCAGTAGAAACCTTGTCAAAAGGCCTTACCGACCAGCGTTCTGTAGGATGCATGTGCCCCACAGATGCCTCCGTGTAAATCATTGAGGAGTTACAACCCCTGTCTCTGCGATATGCATCGCATGAGATTGGCTTGAGTACTCTATTTGTAGAGTACCTGTTCGACTAAGGTATACATCTTGGCTTTGCGGGACAAATGATCTACTTCCAGATCGTCTTTGGGTACGGAACCCTTCTGAAGATACTCGTATTTGGCGGATATCTAGGTATCTTCGTTCTCAATAGATGCCACCTCATCAGGAGTTATCTCTAGTCCTTCGACTAAAGATGGCTTCCAGAGTTGCTCTAAGAAGACTCCGGTAGAACTAGCAACCGATAAGAAGCTAGTCGAGCTAACTGGTCTACGAGAAAGTTATCCTTCCGAGGCATATACTACAACTCAAAACTGAAAAAATGCTTTTTCTAGCTTGCGGACTTCTGTCAAATATTGAGACATGGTCGAACTCGAGCATTGATACTCTCTTCTAACCTGATTCACGACTAGTTGAGAGTCTCCTCTGACGAGTAGTCATGAATCCCAAGTGCTTTAGCGGCTCATATGCCAGCCAACAAACCTTCATACTCAGCCACATTGTTTGTAGTTGAAAAGAGTAATCAAATGGCATACTTTAAGGTCTCTCCCGCAGAAAATTCCAGGAC
This sequence comes from Melocanna baccifera, assembly GCA_036346265.1. Lineage (NCBI taxonomy): Eukaryota > Viridiplantae > Streptophyta > Magnoliopsida > Poales > Poaceae > Melocanna > Melocanna baccifera. The sequence goes on along the minus strand of JAYEVJ010000409.1, from coordinate 267,035 downwards.
CACCCCAGCCCCGAGCCACTTAACGTATGTGACCCATTGAAGTACATTGTCCACGTGTCACGAAAATCGCACTATTGGGGATCTTGAACAGGTTCAGGATTTGTCTATTCGGCGATGAAGTCTTCCAAGATCTGGGATTTAATGGCCATTCGAGATACAAAATGAAGGTCAAACTTCCCAAGTTCTACCGACCATTTTGCCATGCATCTCATTGTTTCCCTACCTTGGAGGACCACTTCTATGGAAAACTCAGACGGCACAGAAATTTTGTGCGCCTAAAAATAATGCCTTAGTTTTCTCGAAGACATGAGGAGGGCATATAATAACTTTTGGATCTGCGGGTAGCACTCCTTAGGCCCATGTAAGACTTATCTTACATAATATACAGGTCGTTGAATGTTGTCATGTTCTGCAACGAGTACAATACTTACTGCCTGTGGCGTGGTGAAAAGATATACGGGTGGTATTTCACCTGGCTTTGGAGAAACCAGTATAGGAGTACTTGTGAGATATCTCTTGATATCCTCGAAGGCATCATTAACCTTCTTCGACCACTCAAAACCTTCATGTTTCCTGAGAAGCTTAAAGAAAGGAAGCCCCTTCTCACCTAGATGTGCAATGAAACGACTTAAAGCTGCCGTACAACTAGTGAATTTTTGAACTTCTTTCTTTGTTGTCGGAGGACGCATCTGCTCGTTGGTCTTGATTTTCTCATGATTTGCTTTGATACCTCTCGCCAAAACAAGGAATGTGAGCAACTTTCTTGAAGAGACTCTGAACACACATTTCTCGGGATTAGGTTTCAAGCGATGCTTCCTAAGGTTATCAAAAGTCTCCTGTAGGTCTTGAAGTGACTCTGAACACACATTTCTCATTTGATGCTTCTGACAACTATGTCATCAACATAGGCCTCTAGATTGCGACCCATCTAATCTATAAAAGTCAATTGCATCAAATATTGAAAAGTTAGACCAGCATTTTTCAGACCAAATGACATTTTGACATAACAAAATATCCCAAATGGTACAATAAATGTGGTCTTCTCTTCATCTTCTGGTAACATACTAATCTGGTGATAATCAGAGTATGTATCTAGAAAACTTAACATTTTAGAGCCAGCAGTAGAATCAACTAATTGATCAATACGAGGAAGAGGAAAGTTATCCTTTGGATAAGCTTTATTTAAATCAGTATAGTCTATACACATACGCTAATTTCCATTAGACTTAACCATTACAGGATTAGCCAACCACTCGGAGTGATCGACTTGTCTTATAAAGCCTACTTTCAATAGTTTGTCCAATTCTGATTTGATAGCTTCTCACCGATCTGGTGCAAATCTCTTACGAGCTTCTTATTAGACCGTAGAGCTAGCCTGTGCTCGATCAACTCCCTGGGGACTTCGGGCATGTTGGATGGCTGACACACGAACACATCTGCGTTTGCTCGAAGGAAGGTGATGAGGGCATCTTCCTATGTAGGGTCGAAAGTGAATCCGATATGAAGAGTCTTGGAAGGTTCTGCTGGATCCAAGGGAACCTCCTTATCTCCCTTGTTCGGCTTCGGCGCAGCTTTCGACTTTGAGTACTTGCTCGAAGGCTACGTCATATTGGCTTCTTGAGTAGGTGCTTGGCATCTCGAGGGACTTGTGATCACACGTTAGTGCCATTTTCTTATCATAGTATACCGTGATCACCCCTTTGGGACTTGGCAAATTAAGACATTGATAGGCATAATGAACTGCCATCAGAAAACGTGCCAGAGTTGGCCAACCAAGTATTCCATTATAAGTCATATCGAAATTGATCACATCAAAGGAAAATTTCTCCTTCTTGAAGTTGTTCGGTGTACCGAACGTTACAGGCAAAGAGACCTGGCCAATAGGTTTAGATGAAGATCCCAGCATGATTCCATGAAAGGAATATTGTACCGGCTTTAGTTTTGCTTCGAGAAACCTGCATCTCTGATGACGAGAAAATGGGCGTGAACCCACGTCCGCGTCATTAGAGACAAGTTAATTAAATTTAATTAAAAATGAGACAAAGGAATCAAGTATTGCAGGTCCATTACTTCCAAAATTAATACATTTACATAAAAATTCTGTTAATTACATCTCTTTACGAGAAAACCCTTGATTAAGAATTCTAATATAAATATTACAACATATGACTATTACAAAAATATAAAAGAAAAGGTCTTCAATCTTGGCATCGTTGATGGATGCTTGCTCGATGGTATTTTAGTTGTATCTATATTATTTTGCATGGCATAGTATTTATTTTTTAGTGAACCTATGCTTGTAGCGTGATTGGAGTTTAATTATTTTTGTTTTTATATATCTTTTTACTTCGCCGTATGTTACTACGAACATTGCATAGCGCTTACAAATATTGAGCACTTGCATGTAACATAGCCCAGGCGAATGTCGTTTTTTTAAATATTTTTTTATTACTAGCATGACACGAATTTTATGCACTTAGTGTAATATGAGTTTGAGTGTTTTATTATTTTATTTTACTTTTGTTTTGTTCCGCCTTGTATTACTACTAGCACTGCATAGCACTTACAAATATTAAGCGCTCGCATGTAGCGTAACCGAGGCGAAGTTTATTTCTTTAATATTTGTATTACTACTAGCATGCCATAGATTTTAGGCATATAGCGTAATAGAAGTATTTTATTATTTTATATTTTTTATTGTTTTACCTCACCTTGTATTACTACTAGCATTACACAGCGCTTGCAAATATTAAATGCTTACATGTAGCGTAACCGAGGCGAAGTTTGTTATATTAATATTTTTATTACTACTACCGTGACATGGATTTTATGCACGTAGTGTAATAAGAGTTTGAGTATTTTATTACTTTTTATTGTTTTACCTCGCCTTGTATTACTACTAGCATTGCATAGCGCTTAGAAATATCGAGTGCTTGCATGTAGCGTAACCGAAGTGAAGTTTGTTGTTTTAATATTTTTATTACTGCTACTGTGACGTGGATTTTATGCACGTAGTGTAATAAGAATTTGAGTATTTTATTATTTTTATTGTTTTGCCTCGCCTTGTATTACTACTAGCATTGCATAGCGCTTACGGATGTCGGACGCTTGCATGTAGCGTAACCGAAGTGAAGTTTATTGTTTTAATATTTGTTCATGCATTTTTATTTTTTTGCAGCATACACCCACCCTTAATTCGTATCCCTCCGTTTGAGGGCACCGAATTGAGGAAATAGGGTTTTCAATCTTCTCACTCTCGGTTTGTATCCAATTATAGGGGGATCGAACCTAAGAGACAAGGGATCAAGCCCTCGTTCTTTGGGTTTGTATCCACCTAACGGGACCGAACCGAGAAGATGAGGTATTTATGCCTTACCTTGATTTGTATCCATTTGTAGGGGGACCGAACCTAAGAAACGAGAGATCAAGCACTCGTTCTTTGGATTTGTATCCGCCTAATAGGACCGAACCAAGGGGGCAAAAGCATTTTGCTATACATACAGACAATGCAGCAGGACATGGTTTAGTGGACACTTCTCTCTTTCTTTTGTTTTAATTAATCCATGTAGAGTGCATGCAGGATGTTTTTGTTTTAATTAATCCATGTAGAGTGCATGCAGGATGTGGTATTAGTGGGTCTCTCACTTGTTTTTTATTAATTAGAACATCAACACTTTGATGTATTTTGTTGCAATCCGTACATGCAGATAGCACAGGACGTAAGCATACATGGTGGTTTACCTATTTGCATGAAAGTTTTGGCTGCTATATGGGTCTTTATCATTTTTATTAATTTTTGTAATTAGAGAGATAATTAACCCCTTAATGCATGCAACCACTTTCTTTACTATGTGGGAAAGGTGCCCTTTGACTGCCATGTGGGCTATGATCTTTTCTTCTTTCTAGCTATGGAGATTAGCGATCAGGCTCCACAACTTGCTCTAATAATATTCTAAGCCCATCTCCTTTTATCATTTCATCAAAATATTTATTTTAGCTGCACTAGCTATAGATATATATGCATCTCTTTTTTTAACTCATGAAGCACAAGCATGCACATGCATGCAGATCATGCAGGATGTGGGTATGGGCTTGTGGCTATTTCTCTCTATTTTTTAATCCATGGAGAAGGTAATTAGTACTTGTACGTATTTCCTTTATGCATGCATGTAGTCATGCACCATTTTTTTTTATCACGTGCATTGATTAATCAACTAACTCTTTCTTTTTGTGAAAGTTAATCAACTAGCTAATAATGCATGCCAACCATTTTATGTGCGCGTCTGCACTGACCGGGGCCACTATACATTTTTTTAAGGTGACATGCGTGGCAAAATATCTCTTTTCTCTTTAATTTTCTTTTCTCTAGTATTACTTTTGTGTACGCTGTCCGGCTATATCAATTTATACAACTAAGCATTTGTTCTCCGAATAACCTAAAAATTAAACATGAGACTTTCACTTGCACCACAAACATGCCATAAAAATTTTCCACTCAAATGTAATGTACGCTATGCCAAAAAAATCTTGGAAGGTAGACTTGTAATTTTGTGTATGACGTCCGGCTATATCAATTTATTCGAGTGAGCATCTATTCTTCGAATGAGCTAGAAATTTGACATAAGATTTTCACTTGCCCTACAAACATGCCGTAGAAATTCGCCACTGGGGTTCAACATGTACTGCGTAGAAAAATCTTGGAAGGCGGAGTTCTGATTTTGCGTAATAACTCGAGTGTAAAAAAAAATTCAGGACAAAATCGGTGTCAATAATCTCATCTAGTGCACTAATGAATAATATATTTAAAGAATTACCACCACCAATCAATATACGATTAACTCGGTAATTTTCGATGGTGGGTTCGACCATAATAAAAAACCAATCGGGTCTAGTCGATCTACTCCTGGTGGCATCTCTACGACTTGCTATTACCATCGGAAGCAAGCAGGATCTGCTCATAGTCGTAGGCCTCCATGTTGATATCCGTGTAGTCCGCCAAGTTGAACCAATTCTCCTCATTCTATTCTCCCGCTATGATGGCATCAGAGGGCTAAGAATTCGTCAACGAAGAGTTCACCGGAGCCTTGGAAGAAACGATCCCTACGGATGGCACCAATTGTTGATGTTCTAATATTGATCTTACGTATAATTTATTGGGTTTGGGGGAAAGCACTCAAGGCTATAGTGTGATCATGCAGAGTAAAGACACAAGAATATTAACCAGGTTCGGGCTTTTTTCTGAGAGAATAATAACTCTATATTCTGTGTTATTGTTGCTGTGAAAACACTTAAAAGCGTGAACAGTGGAAGGATTTGCACTATTTAAGGAATAGATTACTCCCTACTGGGACCTATCACTCGTTCCAGCCTCCCCTCTCTTCTCAAAACCTGTTCCTTATATTGCTAACGAATCGGTGGCAGTTGCTCCTTGCCAGGAGACGTCATGACGCTTCAGGAGTTAATCGCTAGATGGTGGTTATTGTCAGAGAGATGTGGGAAACAGTTTACCATAGGACGGCTATTGTCAGAGAGATGTGAATAAGATCATGTGCAGTTATAGAGTAAAAACGCACGCTTAACTGCCATGTCAAACTACTCTACTGCAAGAGTAGGTTGATCGTTAATTCAGATAATCGCAATAGAACTCTCGGCAAAGTAGTCGCAGCAAGTCTTACGACTGAGCACTCGTAGCAAAAGCTAAGAGTAGGCTATCGTAGCAGAACTCACGACTAGGTAGTCGTAGAAGAATCTATAATTAGATAGTCATAAAAGAACTTACGACTAGGTAGACGTAGCAGAACTTATGGAGTAGTCATTGTGAGACTTACAACTACGCTATAAAATTTCTCTCTTATTGTTAAGAGGTATATTCGAAGAATATAATGATGTAATAGCTAAGAGGATTATTATATCCTCGTCACCTAGATACAACACTAAATAGAGGGTTATGAGTAGTCCTAATATATTTTTGAAAAGCATCAGACTCATCAAAAATTAAAGGTAAATCTTGAGAAGGAATTAATCTACAAAGCGATTCCCAGGCTACCTCTAGGTTGTACTCCCAAGTACATACCAAATCGTCGGGGTTATATTGTATTTGCATTAGGCGTATTTGTATTCCTTGCCTTCTTATGCAGCTTACAGCATGCCGTTGCAGGTGACCCATCCCACATAAAGATTTTGCCAACAATTCATTGCCATAAATTTTATAAATAGCATACCTCACCGAAATCCTAACATCGTCGGTCTTAAACTTCTTGTCGAAATCATTTCAGACTCCTGATGTAGTAGCTCTTGTTATTTTTGCACTCGTTCTCTGGGTTGTGAATGTACTCGTTGAGCCAACAGAAGATAGATCGATTTGACCATGCGCCGTCGGACCGACCGCTTTTTCTTGCTCTACAGTTTGTTATGGATGTGGACCTTCCACGGATAGATATCTTTGTTGAAAGAATTGCATATCCTTCACCGTGAGGCTGAATTCAGAGAGTTGAAAGTCATAGCTCTCCATTGAATCAACTGCAATTGAAATAGTAAAATACAATTAACTTACTATTGAATCAATAAATAATATCAAAAAAATTAAAATAGGGAAGCATTATTACCTCTTCTGCAGCTCTCCGAAAATTCTTTGAAGTTTTTTGAAGAATTTTGCATGAATTTCTCACTAATTTTGCCAAATTTATGCAAACACTACCTAATTTTTCACAACCAAACAAAGAGATGAGAGTCAGCTTTGAGGTGTGGAGAATAAAGGCCAGATGTTCCTATTTATAGGAAAAAATTTCATAGTTTTTTTATTTTTTTTGCTATTTTTCAAAAAAAAATTTACACCTCAACGGTCAAAAATAGCTATTTTTCACCAAGCCGGGCTGTACCGTGTTGTACTGGCACGACACGTTTACACCCGTTGGCAGTCATGCCGTGCTGTGCTGGTCCGGCGTGGCGGCCGCTCAGCCCAAGCATGGCACGGTCCACCGGGTCGTACCGGCATGGCCTACGACCTAAACGGGCTAAGCCGTATTTGAGCCAGGCCAACAATGGTGGGCTGTGGACCGGTACGCTAAGGCACAACCCATTGACCACCTCTAGGGTGACAAATGGATGGAATGCTCACGGATTCAAATACAAACTCAAAAATTGAAAACAGACTTGCGGTGATTCAAATACATATTTCCCTGAAAATGCTAACACGCACGCCTGAGCGCTAGGCCACACAAAACACACTAGCGTGAGCATAGGCCATATCTATCCCAACCACCATCCCTATCTCCCATTCTCTTTCACCTACCAACTCACCCCATCCTCTCCGGATTTATTCATCATATACCCTCCCCTTAGACGGAAATTCAGGATTTACCCTCCTGGCCCACGTGTCAGTGACTTGTGATGACCCCACATGTCATTGAGTGGGGAGGGTAAATCCTGAAATTACCAAATATGGAGAGGGTATATGATGAAGAGCCCCCGTCCTCTCCTCCCTTGCTGCCGATGACATCCCCCCTCCTCTACCACACCTGGCGCCACCTCCTCCCCTTCTCTTCGTCAACTGCTTGCTCCCCCTCCCCATCTCTTCTCACATTGGATCTAGAGATGGTGACAGGCACAACGATGGAGGCCGGCCCACGGTGGCTTGGTGCGACGCACCCCCTTACACCGGTAGAAGTCGGCGTAGCTGCTAGCCGTGGGGGCCAAGAAGGCTTGTGGCACTGCCTGCGCCATCGAGGGCGTCGCCAGTGAGGTCACATTAGGTTGGCGGTGAGGCTACATCAAATTGGAAGTTTTGAAATTTCGGTTGAAAGCTCTCCAATTTGAAAGTTTGAAAGTCGAACTTGTTTCTCGATCTAATTGAAACTTTTTTGGGAGAAAGTTCTTCAATCAATTGAAAGCGGGGGAGTATGAAAGCTTCTTAATCCTGTTAAAAATTGGGGGAGTTGAAACCCTTTGATTTCCGAGTGAAAAGGTGTTGATTTGTTCAATTGAAAGTTGGAGTCCCGAGTAGAAAGTTTGGGTTCTGAGTTGAAACCATTCGATCTGTGTGAAAACATGATGATGTGTTCAACTGAAAGGTGAAAACATGTATAAGCTAGCACATAGTCAAAAGTTTTGCACTAATGACTGTGATCAGTAAAAAATCGCCATATATTTAGTGGCGGTGTGCAGTGAATACTAGCAATCAGCATCATGCATCCTTTTTTTCCTGCGAGGATGCATCATGCTTCTAATTAACTTTGACAATTAACAACTGAAGTTAAGTCTAAAAAACTAACAACTGATCTACAAACATGTGAACGACTGGACCACGTCTTCAGCTTCGGCGACTCGCTCACCGGCGTCCTCATGTTCGAAAATGTTTTTGCAGCTTCTTGGCTCCTCAACGCGCGGTAAATATATCATGAGACCACTTCTGATGCTTATGGTATGTAACTGACGGTCTTATGTGTTGTGCTGCCGGATTCATTCCATGTCGTAGCTCAGCGAAACTTTACTAACTCTAGGAAAACATTTGCGTTTGGCTCTAAGTTTAATTAGTTTGAGCGCCAAAATTATAAAGACACATCGTGATATGCAGAATTTTTTAAATAATGTTTTTTTATTTTAAATTATAGAAATGTACTTGCGTGAAATTTTTTACAAGAATGATCTCCAGTCGCCTAACTGTTAAGTGACTGGAACGTGTCGCCCAATGGCCACGTGACACGCAGCCAATCCGTGGGCGGCGCTTAGGCGATAGGATGCGGTTGCCCCACCGTTGGGCGATTGCGACCTGTTACCCAATGGTCGAGCGACTGGAGGTCCAGTCGTCCGATGTGATACCCCACGCCATTATCCCTTGGATAATTGCGCGGAAGCGTACGAATCATTATTTGCCTGATCAATAAAACACTGCTCCGGCAAATAACGAGCCTTTACCAGAGTAGCGCAGCAGAACAATAAGATAGACACTGTCTTATTTAGTAAAGCAGTTGCCACAGGGCTAAAAGTCTGGTTTTACAAAAGTAGATAAGCAAAAGGTACGGAAATAATACCCCAGAGCTCTCTCACCCGCTCCACTAGGACGTCTACTCGTCCCAACCAAAGTATACGGGGTCCACCTCGCCCGACTCCTCAGAGTCACCATCCTCCTCATCCTCGAGCTCTACAGATCCTGCTGCCCCTTCATCCTGCTCGAAGTATTCTTCGATCGGAGTGGGGTATAACAAAGGAAATGAATAGCAAGGGTGAGTAATACGGTACTCAGCAAGCACAATATTAGCGAATGCACTGATATGCCTCTCATGTCCTTATGTCTATTTTCTACTTCTTTTTATTCTGAAAGTAGACTAACGAAAATAACTGTCATCTTTTAATTATGAAAATTCTATTATTCACCTGGTGAGGTAAGATCCCAAGTGATCACTGTAGTCCACAATCCAGGAGATTGGCATGAATTCATGATTTTGTTAAGCATTACACAGGCTTGTACCACTACACCCAAAACTACTCTGAACCCTTTGAACCAGGCCTTCCACACTACCTTGGGTGTGGAGTCAGGTCCAAAGTACAGAACTTTTCTCCGATTACATTGCTCCATTCACCAGCCCATCTATTGTCCATCGGTGTATCAGGTCGCTTACCTGGGCTCCACCGATTTTCAACAGTGTTTGGTTGGCACCAACTCCTGGCCGAACACTCCGCCTAACGCATATAGCGTCTGCGACTTACTCACTTCCAGACTTGTATTACTGGTCCTGAACTTTATCCATCTCTTTACTTACACATATTTACTTACCCTATATGGTGAGATGGATAACGTAACAAGATACTATTTTTTGCCCGTCGGATATGGGGAAATGGCTGGCACGTTATTACGGTTCCCAATCCGAGTAAAAATTGGGTAGATTCTTATATAATAGCCCTATGTAAAGAGGTCCGCCTACCCTCTCTTCTTCCTTCCCAAGAACCTCTTTACCCACCATATACATGCTTACAGCAATGCTGCTCTTTTCAGCAGTACTGCAGCTACTAGCTTCTTTTCTTGTTCTCTTCCTTTTCTCTTTCTTTTTCTCCTATTTTCTTTTCTCAACCAGTTCTTACTTAACATCTTTGTCCATTTAATTCCTTTCAAAAACCGTTTTCCATGCATTCAGATATACATAGAGCAATGTACGGAAAATACTGTGTACATTTGACATAACTAGGTGCATGATCAAAATAGGCTTGCCTGAGTCGTAGGGTACACTGGAACTGGTAAAAATCGCCTTTGCTTCCTCGACTAGTGCCTGCTCGGGCTCTGCAATAACGGTACACTACTCAAAATAAAGTAGATATTTATGAGTAATAGTTTTCTCCTTTTTGAAAACTTTTTCCCCTTAACCCAATCTATTTTGGGGACTCAGCTACCTAGGATTTGCGGATAGGTCTAATCGAGATTTTATTTGAACTAAGAAGCAAAAAGAAATAAAATGCTGAAAGAAATAAGAGACTACTAATTAACAAAAATAGGCTTTGGACTTCACCCTACTCAGCCTAATCTAACTATTAGGAAACTAGAGATAAGGATTCCCGTTTAAACGGATCCTCTCCGTTTAAATGAGTCCTTATCCGTAGTGGGCACCTCTCCACCCCCCTATAAATAGAGAGCCATGTGGCTGATTTTGTACCCCATTGAATTGAAGCAATACAGAAAGACCAGGAGTTCTCTCTACCTCTCTCTGTGTTCAATCTATTATTCTGTCGCTTTGTGATTGATTCGTTCTTGTTCTAAGCAGAGGAATTGCTCGGACTGGTCGCGGCAAGGGTTCCTCAACACGTTATCGATTTAATCGCTCCGGTGAACGAAGGTAATCATCAAGCACTTAATAGATTGGTTTTTAGATCGCTTTGAATTTGCATTTTCTTCGCGTTCTAGATTGGTTTTTACGGTGCAAATCCCCTAATCTACCGCGAGCGACACAAGTCGCGGCACAATGTCGATCGGTAGATTGCGAAACGGGGTAGATGTTGATTGCACTGTAGAAACGATGCAAATCCGCCCTAATCTACCGTGAGCAGACCTAAAGTCACCGGCACAATGTCGATCGGTAGATTGTGAAAAGGGGTAAATGTTGATTGCATCGTAGATTAGAAATAAAAATTTTATGCATCTTTTCTGTTCGATAATTGGACAAGAAAAGATTCGCAAGGGCGGCCCTGCATGGCTACCGCGCCTGTACGCGCGCCGTCTCTCGGCATGAGGCACCACTCGGTCGCCGTCGCACCCGCATGTGCACCAGCAGCCGGCCCCCGCACGGGCCGTCTTTGCCGTTGTCGTCACATCGGCCCCAGCCGCACGCGCCCCGCACGGTGTGCCACCACCGGCCTCCGCGCGCGCCCCGCACGGCTCGCCACTCCGCCCCACGGCGCCACCGCCGTCAACTCGAAGCTTGTGCACGTGCCCCCACGGTGCGTCGCCCCCAACGCCTCGGCTTCTCCGCCTACGCCTGCATGCGCCCACCACAGCTGGCCCCTTGGCTTCCGCGCCCGAACGCGCGCACTGCCATCGGCGCCTCGGCTCCTCCTCTTGTGCCTGCACGCGCGGCCGCCGACGCCGACGTCTCGACTCCCTCCACCCACGCCCGCACGCGCGCGACGCCGACGACACCTCAGCCCCTCCGCCTCGCATCCCGTGCGCGCCGCAGCCCGGCCCGAAGCCGTGGCGCCGCCCGACCGCCGAGACACCCGCACGGCGCGCCCGCCAGACTCCCGCGCCATGCCGCCACCCCGCGCGCCGGATGGCGCCGCACCGCGCTCGGCCGCCGGCGCCGCTTCTACGGCACCGCCTGCGTGGCGTGTCCGTGTCAGCCGCCCCGCGCCGTAGCGTGCCGGCCGCCTCCCGCGCCGCCCTGCGCGCACCGCCACTCCATGCGCGTGCCGCTGCCTTGGCCAGAGCATGCCTGCCTGACGCAGCCACTGCCGCCACTCGGTGTGGTGGGTAGGGAAACCCTACCCCGTCCCTTGAGTCCACCCGGTGGGCCGATGGGCGATTGGGCCGAAAAAAAGAGAGATGGGCCACGCGGGGGAAAGAGGCCCGGTCGGCCGAAAGAAAAAAAGGGGGCCCAGCCGGCAGGGTGGATTTTACAGAAAATCCCTTGAAAAATCAGAAAATTACGCATAATCCGCACACTGTACAATCCGCACGCAACTATCGTCAAGACGGCTACAAGGGGTACGCCGAATTGATTGATATGATGCAGGTTGCGAAGGCTCAGGACGAACTTCTCCGCAAGAATTACGTCACTCAGCCATTGGGGAGCTCCGCTGGCCGCGAAGTCAACGCTGGGAGCTACAAGATGCGAAAGCCCTTGATGAAAATAAGGGGGAAGAAGGGTAAGGCCGTTGCCCAGAAAAGCAAGTCAGATGCTCCAAATAACAAAAGGGCTAAGGAGAGTGGTAAAACCTATGGTCAACAGAACCAAGGTTGCTACAAGTGTGGCAAGTGGGGGCATTGGTTGCGGATCTGTAAAGCACCGCAACATATCATTGATGCCCACCAAACCCAAAAGAATAATGGCAAAGGGCAGCCTGAAGCTCACTTTGCAGCAGTTGAGGGGGAGCATATTGAGCAGTTGCCTGAAATGATGGAGGTTGAGTCCATCCCGGCAGTAGCACCCCCTTACGACTTAGAGGCAGCCACCTCCATGATTTCTCTTGAAGAGAACATCACTCCTGAAAAGATAGCCGAAGAAGTCAATAACTTTCTAGTTGATTCCGTCTGATGCACAGAATGCATGAGACGTTAATTGTCATTTATTTTGCATTAAATGGACAAGTTAGATCTTGCATGGATGGTACTTTAGCTTTATTTTCCCATAATGGTTGGATGATTTTGAAATAATTCATTCATTTATTCAGTTTATAATGGCATGAACACGTGTGGCTATATTATATCAACATTAAGGCGCTGCAGCTGCATAATCGCTCAAGACGGATTTAGAAGCTCTGAACTATTCTGTCTCTGGCATGACAGATTAGGCCACCCAGGTCTTAGAATAATGAGAAATATAATTAACAATTCTCAAGGGCATAATATTAATGTGAAGAATTTCCCGAATCCTGAAGATTTTGTGTGCCCCGCATGTGCCACCGGTAAATTAATTATTAGACCCTCCACTCTGAAAGTGAAGGATGAAGTCCCTGCATTCTTGGAACGCATCCAGGGATATATTTGCGGTCCTATTCAGCCCATCTCAGGGCCATTTAGGTATTTCATGGTGCTCATTGATGCTTCCTCAAAGTGGTCATATGTGGGTTTATTATCCACAAGAAACCATGCTTTCGCTAAATTGATCTCGCAGATCATTCGCATCAGAAATGTGTTCCCTGATCATCGCATCAAGTCCATCAGAATGGACAATGTCGGAGAATTTACTTCAAAGGTATTTGATGATTATTGTATGACAATGGAGATTACAGTTGACCATTCGGTACCGCATGTCCATACCCAGAATGGTTTGGCAGAGGCTTTAATCAAGAAAATTAAATTTATTGCCCACCCCCTCTTGCAGAATTGTAATTTGCCAGCTACATGTTGGGGACATGCAGTCCTACATGCAGCGAATCTCATCAACTTTAGACCTTCGGCCTACAACATCCATTCACCTATGCAACTAGCGCAAGGGTCACCACCAAAAATTTCTTATCTCAGGAGATTTGGATGCAAGGTTTATGTACCTATACCCCCTCCGCAGCGAACTGCAATGGGCCCTCTTCGTAAGACTGGGATATACGTTGGTTATGAGACTACATCCATAATCAGGTATTTGGAACCCATGTCGGGAGATTGCATACTGCCCGCTTTGCTGACTGCATTTTTGATGAGGATAATTTCCCAACATTAGGGGGGAGGAAATCAACCCCTTGATGAAAAATGTCGGGAAATCACGTGAGCAGCCACGGGAATTCCTGCACATGACCCGCGCACTAGTGAAGCTGAACAAGAGGTCCAGAAGATCATCGATTTGCAAGCATTACCAAATCAACTGCCTGATCACTTTAGTGATTTGAAGAGCGTGATTAAGTCGCATGTACCTACACGCAATGCACCGGAGAGGGTTGAAATACCAAAGGAAATTGAAGGTATCCCTAATTCCGTCCAGAGGCCTCAGAATAAAAGGACGAGAACTCCGGCTCCTCGAATCCAAAGTAACCGGGGACGCCTGGCGAAAAATGATAAGAAGGACTTATCACAGCCGATCACCGAAGTCCCCCAGAATGAGAAGGGGAGCCAATTGAGACCTGGCACAAGTATGACACCCATTGAAAAGGACATACCGAATTTGAATATCCCCATCGACATGGATGTGTGTGCACATATCGGAGCCAAAAAACTAAAGGGACTTGCCACCGCAATTGAAAGAAGCGACGCGCAAGATGAAGCTCCAGAAGAAGCAACTCATGAAGAAATAGCTATAAATTATGTGCACACGGGAGAGTCCCTGAACAGGACAACAGCCAGTGTCGATATCTACTTCGCAAAGAAAATTACCACAATCATTGATCTTGATCCCGAGCCCGCATCGCTCGCTGAATATAAGAAAAGATCAGATTGGGAAGATTGGAAGAAGGCAATAACAACCGAATTGCTATATCTAAACAAAAGAGAAGTGTTTGGGCCCGTATGCCGCACTCCTCCCCATGTACACCCTGTAGGGCACAACTGGGTATTTGTTCAAAAGATGAATGAAAGAAATGAAGTAGTGAGATACAAAGCAAGGCTGGTAGCACAAGGTTTCACTCAACGTCCTGGAGTTGATTATGAAGAAACCTACTCCCCGGTCATGAGTGGAAATACCTTTAGATACTTGATCTCAATGGCAGTGAACTTGAATTTACAAATGAAATTGATGGATGTTGTGACTGCATATCTTTATGGTAACTTGGATTCGGAGATTTATATGAAAGTCCCTGAAGGAATTCCTCTCCTGAACCAAAACAGAGCAAATAGAAATCTGTACAGTGTGAAGCTTAGAAAGTCTCTGTATGGACTAAACCAATCTGGCAGAATGTGGTATAATCTCTTAAGCGACTTTCTCTGCAAGAAAGGCTACACGAACAATGAAGACTGTCCTTATGTATTTATACGACGATCCCAGAATGGATTCTGTATAATCTTAGTATATGTAGATGATCTGAATATCATCGGGACAGTGGAAGATATAAAAGAAGCAAGCTCCTACTTGGAGTCAGAATTTGAAATGAAAGATTTGGGCAAGATCAAGTTCTGCTTAGGCCTGCACCTACACCCAGAAGGTGCTAGAAAGATTCGGCTTTGAGAAAGCATTTCCATCAAAAGTACCGATGATCGAGAGATCTTTACAACAAGAAAAAGATCCTTTCCGACCTAGGAAAGAGGGGGAGGAAGTCCTGGGATCGGAATTCCCATACTTGAGTGTAGTTGGAGCACTCATGTACTTAGCAAACTGCACTAGACCGGATATTACTTTTGTCGTGAACCTATTAGCAAGGTATAGTGCAGAGCCCACCAAAAGGCATTGGCAGGGCATAAAGGACATCTTCCGATATCTCCAAGGAAGCAAGAACATTGGATTGTTTTACAGAAAGAATCAAGATCTGAACTTGATTGGCTATGCAGATGCTGGGTACATGTCTGACCCGCATACCGCAAAGTCACAAACAGGCTATGTATTCCTGTCTGGTGGAACTGCAATTTCCTGGAAATCGTCTAAGCAAAACCTTGTAGCTACTTCGACGAACCACTCAGAAATAATAGCGCTGTATGAAGCCGCACTTGAATGCGCTAGGCTACGCCGAATGGTTCACCACATCCAGCAGTCATGTGGGATGAACATTGTGCAAACCCCCACAATTATCTATGAAGATAATGCCGCTTGCGTTGCATAAGTACAAACGGGCTATGTGAAGAGTCATCTCACAAAGCATATCAACCCCAAGTTCTTCTATGCTCATGAATTGCAAAAGATGGACGAGATTAAAGTCTCAGATACTAAGTCTTGTGAAAATCTAGCAGATTTATTCACAAAGTCTCTCCCCGCATCTAGCTTTGAAAGGTGCATACGAGGGATCGGTATGATAAGACTTAGAGAAGTGCAGGATTCAGGGGGAGAATTCCCTCAAGCCCGTTAGTGAATCTTGATCCTGAAGATCAAGTACCCAAAGAATAAAAGTCCTGAAGACTGAATGAAGTTGGGTGAATTGTACTCTTTTTCCCTTGACGAGTTTTCCCGAAGTTTCTCGGTCAAGGTTTTTAATGAGGCAATTCGTGCATCGCAGCATAACATGCATCATGTACTCTTTCTCTAAATTTTTCCCACTGGGTTTTTATGGAGTTTTAATGAGGCATGAGTATGTCGGATGAGTGCCCAAGGGGGAGTATTAGGAAACTAGAGATAAGGATTCCCGTTTAAACGGATCCTCTCCGTTTAAATGAGTCCTTATCCGTAGTGGGCACCTCTTCACCCCTCTATAAATAGAGAGCCATATGGCTGATTTTGTACCCCATTGAATTGAAGCAATACAGAAAGACCAGGAGTTCTCTCTACCTCTCTCTGTGTTCAATCTATTATTCTGTCGCTTTGTGATTGATTCGTTCTTATTCTAAGCAGAGGAATTGCTCGGACTGGTCGCCAGCGAGGGTTCCTCAACACTAACCACCGGCCTCCACTGATCGCTCGCCCCACGGTCCGCTCCAGCCATGACCCAAGTCAAGGCCTTGACTTGGCCGGCTCGCCTGCCCTCGCCCTTCCCCTCGGGTGCCATAACTCCACCGACAACTCAACTCTTCTCGCCTCCCCTGTTCCTCTTTGTCCTCTACTACCTCGACTCCCTCCTAGCAACGGCTGCTCTCCTCTCTCTCTCTCCTGGCTGGATCCCCCAGATCAGGCCCACTCCGGTGAGCATCTCACCGGATCTGGTGTTGTCAGTTGCCTGAGCTTGGATTTTGGTGTTGGATCCGATGGATCTGGTGGGGTTGCTTCCCATTGGCCACGGCTCCCATGGTGTTCGGCGAGGCGGTGTAACAGCTCGGCGACTCGGCGACTGAGCGACGGCAGCCCGAGGCTTGGTTGCTCTAGCACTCCACGGCTACACTGGTGCTACCCTTCTATCTCTCTCCGATGAACTTTTATTTTAGCGCTTTACATCTACGCTCCTTCTATCCTTTTTACTCTACCTCACCCAGTTGGGAGACCCTAGGGTTTGGTGACGGAGCTAGGGTCTTGGGGGTTTTCGCCTTCGGGGCTGACCCAACTCTAGGGCGCACTAAGCACGGGTAGCCACTGGTCGCTGAGGTAGTACCCGGTTGGGTTGGGGTGGCTTCCTTCCCTCCTTGCTCAACCGGTGAGCTAGGGAGAGTAGAGCCAAAGAACGTGGTTTGGTTCGGATAAAAGCCCCAAAAAGAAAGAAGATGGAAAGAGGAACGGGCCTACTTGGTTGGGATGTCGGGCTTCAGAAGGAAAGTCGGGGTTGAAGGGGACCGCCAAGGCGACTTCACGTGGTTGCGGTCAGAGACAAAGACGCGGCTTGTGGCTCTTGTCGAGGGTTGGCGTCTTGCCTTGTGGTGGCCCCTGCTGACGTGCTCCTTGCTCCTTTGTTCCCGCTGGCCCTTGCCTGCTCCCGTGGTAGCCGTCCCTTCTTCCTAGGGCATCCCCAGTGTATATATCACAATAGGTCTTAAGGTGGGTCCCACCTAATTGTTAAGGTCGACTCTGTTATGTTTAAGATCACCGCTCGGCCTTAAGGAGGGTCCCACCTAATATCCCTTATGCCACGGTGATTGGCTGATGGGGAGAGAGAGAACACATGATTCAAAAGAAAATTTGTATTTTAATGCTTATGGTCAGGTCTTTAGCTTGAGGACTGGTCTTAAGCTTTTTTTGCTTATGGTCTGTTTAAGGTCGACCCTGTAATGTATAAGGTCGACTTTAAGGTGGCTTAAGACCCCCTATTTTCATACACTGTGGATGCCCTTACTGCGGTTGGACTCTAGTCTCACCTTCTACCTCTGGCCGAAGGTGCGACGCCATGGTTAAATATGATGGATGGATGCTTTGGGGCTCTTGACTGTGGTTGCTGTGTTTTGGCTGTGTTGCAATGTGTGGAAACTGCCTACTCTTTGGCTACGATTGCTCTTGCAGCTGCTTGTGAATGCACAGGGAAGGGGACTGGGTGCTTTGAACTGCTAGGGGGAGGTTGTTTTCGGTCTCCTCCTATCTGGGCTGTGGGGGAGCTATACGCAGCTGGCTCTGCGTGCTTATCCTCTTTTGAGTCTTGTTCTCCTGTTGCTATAGACCTTTGGTTCGTTCGAAGGGTGGTGCTTACGCTGTTATTGAGGGCTGGGCTAAAAAATTTGTGGGCTTTTGTGGCTGAAAATGGATGGAACATACTTGTGGGCTTTGTGGGCTGAGATGAATGAATGATGGTGGGTTGCGGGCTGAAATGAGTTGATCGCATTGTGGGCTTTCGGGCTGAGGTAAGATCGAGAGGATTTTGTGGGTTTTGACTTTTAAATTGTAGAATGACGACGCCCACTGAGATGAGAGGCGCCGACCGGCCCGGGACAGTTTGGGAACCTCTAAGACGTTCTCTAATTGGCCCTAGTAGCCCAAGGATACTGACGGCAATCACTACTTACTTAACCTGTTTTAGTCTCCCTTGGATTGTTACTCATATATCCTTCTAGTTACTTAAAAAAGTGGGCTGATACTAACGGCAATCTTATTGCAGGGATTGCAGAGGAAAGCAATTACTTGCTCTCAAGCTGAATACTTGGGAGTCAAATTCTTTTTCTTTCTTCTTTTGTACAAATTTTTTGTAAAAGGGTTGTGGGCATGTTCTTTTCGGCTTCTCAAAACGGCTTTTGGCTTTTGATACAGTACCTAACTTTTAAACGGAGTATTTTTTTAAGATGGAGTCTACAAGTTAATTATAATACACGTTAAAAGCCCAACATCTGTACCATTCAAAATCGCAAGAGAGTATCTCTCTCTCCGTAATCTCTGTCGTAAACAGCTAAAATTCAAAAATTTCAGCCAAAAGTCATAAGGCGTAACCATATCAAACATGCCCTGTAATTACTATTGCTAAAGGGATTTTGAGAATGTAATTCAATTTTGTAATCATAATTTGCAATAAAGCTTAATGAAATATATACATATATTTATTTTTATTGCTAATTACTTACTTAGCTAGGGATTAGGTTTGAGGGTTCTTTCATCCGATCATTCAACGACTGCAATTTTAGCCCATTTTTGCGTGAGTGGCCCCCTGACCTATGCATGTGGTAAATGATAATTGTTGTAGATAAGTAACATTGATCAAATTTTATGTATGAGTTGTATTTTTTTGGGAAAAATAATAGAAGACAATGTCGACAAAATCCAATTGTGATTTTGGTAGATTATAAATGGTATAAAATTTGTTAGATTCGTAATTACCGTTTACCATCATCGTATGTTGTTATAGTGCAAGAAATTTTGTAAAGATTATTTCGAGGACAATTGAGATAGCAACAATTGGTAAGTACGATGGTAGGTGACATTGTGATAAACCGGGAATTCATACTTGGAGGGGACATGGATGATAACTTGTTTTTTCATGTTGTTGGATGCCTTGCTTCGCAAAGAATTGAATATGAAAAGATGAGGAGATGTGCTTTTACGAAATAAAATATTTCTTAATAAAGCTGTGAATAACACAGCATGTAGGGTTTGGTTACATACATAAGAAAGAGCGTCATGCATGATCCAACAAACTGAACTACTCCTACAATACATATGCGTCTTTTTGGAATGGAAATAAATTCGATCTTGGGGGGACTAATACGGAACGGCCTAACCTACTACATGGATCGGAGCTATTTTTCCTTCCTTGCGAGCTTGGCGTCAAACTCCTCAGTGGCCTTTTTGGCCTTGGCTGCTATTTTTCCTTTTTTTTCTCCCGTGCTCCCTCTCGCGAGCCTCGCGCTCTCTGCACGTGCACGTCTTGAGATGAGCTTTCGTCTCCCGACGTATACACTTGGTTTGCTCGTTGTTGCGTCGCTCCTCCTCCCGGATCTCGCAGTCGAGAGTCACTCCTCAAAGTCGAGAGTGCAGTGGTCATGTGGGTGGATCTCTGGGTCGATCCACTTGCGGTAGCCACACAGCATTTTCAGGGACTGCAGGTAGACGGAAGAGTTTGTTAGTGCGTATTTTGAAAGAAAAATAGCAGTTGGAAAATACACTGTTACTGGTTCTTACCGGCCATCAATAGCTACTCGTGTCCTAGCAGCAGTCGGGATAATCACAGGAGTAGTTTGTGCAACCCTAGTAACGCATGCCCAGGTTGAGCCGCTACTTAGACTTGAAAATCTTGCATGAGTCTCTGCACCAACAGGGTGGCGATGTCTTTCCCTTGGGCGGGTGTTGCGGTGAATGCTAGGTTGGAACATTTGGGATGGGTTGACCTCCTGGCACTCTCAGTTTGTTTGGCCCAGGCCGTAGTAGCCCTTATTGTTCATCGCGGGCCACAGTAGATTTTGCTAGGTCGCAGGTCTCCTCCCATTGATTCAATCTTGTCCTATTGCTTCTTCTACCTCCTGTCCATCCTGACGTGGTAAAGCAAACTCTGCTATTGTCGAGACCCGAATATGCAAATTCGGTCTCTCTGTGTATTCTGCACTAGTCCCAAGATCATGCTAGTGCACACAGTCAAACATAGATGAAATCACAACCATATACACGATCTAAATAAAGGAAAAGCTCAAATATCGAGAAATCTCAAAAGGTACGACCTTATGGTCAAGCTTACAATAAACTAGCCCGAAGGCTTAACAAGAGTAGCAGCGGAAATCCAAAATAAAGCGTAGCGACCAATCGACAAGCCACAGGCTATCGAGTAGAGAACGAAGCCTAATCCGTGAAGTCGTCGTAGAACTCTCATTCTGGAACCTCCTGCTGATAGTACTCCTCTCCCTCAACTGAGCAACATAGGCGTAAAGCTGTGAGTACATTGGTACTCAGCAAGTCGTTTGTAACAATAAATGCAATATAATATGCAAGGCTTACCAAAGGAAGGCTGAAAGGTTAGTTTGCATAAAGGCATTTATTGATGAAATATATTAAATAACTTGAAAGCGGAAGTTAGCGAAAGCAGTAACAATAGATAACCAAAGGAATAACATGAACCACTTGTGAACACCAATTCACAAGTTAAACCAACGATGAACTACTGTCCACTCCCAAACATAAACCACCAAGTTATAAATGAAACACTAACCCTCGTGTGAAATCCCGAGCACCGCCCATGACCGAGGGCGCGCTATTCGAATAGTTTTACACTCTGCAGAGGTTGCACAATCAGTACCCACACGATGTGATTAGCCTAGGACTAAGGAAATCACAACAAGGCCTTTACAATGCTCTACCTCAACACAATCCTGCCCGCTAGGTTTCATCACACCCCCTTGCGCCACATGGAAATCAAGCAACCATGTCCATCACAATGGCGAATTGAATTGAAATATTACAAATTAATCAGCCAGTCCATCCCATAATAGACATGTGGTTTGCGATTAAGCTCGGATCAATGGCGCACAAAGTTAAGTCCTTAACATTACCCGGCGAGACTACCACATCCCCAAAGTACAACCGTACTTCCCCTTTCTTGCCGATCACTGCCTCGAGTGCGAAACCAATTTGTAAAACCAAGCCAACGTCACACCAATGACGTGGCACAAATTTTAATACACGTGGCACCAACCACGGTTTCATATGTCATTAAGTCAAGTTAATAATTTAACATGTGTGATGAGACCAATCGTAAATATAAACCACTAAGCAATCTAATCGTACCAACCCATGTGACAAATAAACTAGCATCACTAGTAGATTACCCAACCTATGGTGACAATGGCATCATGGTATTCCAAAGTATCAAGGAGGTATAATTTCAATCGGGACGATAACTACCAGTCCAAAAGTTTGAATAAAAATAGCAATGCAATGTAATTTAAAACAAAATAATTAAATAATAGTTTGCAAAATTGGGTTCAACATGATCAAGGGACACGACTTGCCTTCGTTATGCTCGTGAGGTACTCTGGTCTTACAGCGCGAAACACGCTCCTCGGAATCCGAATCTAACGAGAGAGAAAACGACCGAAAACAAAGAAACACATAAAATGATAAGCAAATGAACTCCAAAATTCACAAAACTAGAACCAACAGCTAGAACTCGATTTTAGATGAATTTAGAAAAAAGAACGGGGTCAAACGGAGCTAGGACGGAGGAGAACGGGCTCCCGGAAAATTAATTCTAAAATTAATTCGGAAAAATCGGAAAAGTGCACTGTGCTGTGAACCCGGTGCACGAAATTCCGAGTTCACCGCAGACCCGGTCCATGGAGCGATCTTGCGCCGGCGGGTAGGGTGGCGTGGCGTCTTGGCTTGGTGCCGCCACGTGGCAAGGGTGACGTGGCAGCTGGCGTGGCTGCCACGTGGCACCGGGGCTCGGGATCGGCTGACGTGGCGCAGACGTGGCATTGCCACGTGGCTGCCACGTGACTTAGGGTCGGCGTGGCTGCGCGTCGGCTAGGGTGGCGTGGCTCGGCGTGGTCGCGGCGCACGGTCGGATCGGACGGTGGAGGTAGTGCGCGTGGCACAATCTGGCGTCGGTTTTGGATCCGATCGAGCGGCTGCGATCGCGCGCGCGGGGCGAAGCCATCGATGGCCGACGCGTGGCGGCGCGCGTTGCGCTGCGTCG
Organism: Melocanna baccifera; assembly: GCA_036346265.1. Taxonomy (NCBI): domain Eukaryota; kingdom Viridiplantae; phylum Streptophyta; class Magnoliopsida; order Poales; family Poaceae; genus Melocanna; species Melocanna baccifera. The sequence continues at coordinate 244,298 of JAYEVJ010000409.1, read as the reverse complement.
CGGACCTTGGCGCGAGCGCGCGAGCGAGCGCGGCGCGGGGACGACGGCGGATGCGTCCGCGCGGCGCGAGTCGGGCATGGGCACGCGGACGAGAGGCAGCGCGCGGTCCGGCGAGGCGGCGGCGGCGGTGGATCTCGGCGACCAACTTCGCCGCGGCGGAGGGTCAACGGCGCGGGGTCGGCAGCGGCAAGGAAGCGGGAGAGGTCGGCGACGCGGCTTACGGTGGCGGCGTGCCGCCGATGGGCGGAGTCGGCGAGCGGAGGCCCGGCGGCGGAATCCGACGTCGGTGCGGATAAGGACGGAGGGCGGTGAGCACGGCCGGGGTTCGGGGCGACGGCGCCCGGGGCGTAGGTCTGGCGGCGGTGCGGGGCGCCGGCGGCGAGGCGACGGGCGAGCGAGGAGCGGCGGCGGCGGGAGGGACTCGGCGTCGGTGCGGCGAGAGGACGGAGGCGGCGGCGGCGGCGCGCGCCTGCACGAACCGAGGTCGGCGCGCTTAAATGGCACGCGAACCGAGGAGTCCGGGGAGACGACGCGAGCGCGAATCGGAGACGAAGCGGCCATCGCGGCGCGTGGCTGCGGGGACGATCAACGGCTGATCGATCGAGTGGCGCGGGCGTTAGGGTTAGGGTTCTGCGGCGCGGCGCGGTACGAACGGCACGGATCGGCGTCGGGCGAACGGACGGCCGCGGCCCTTGGCGCGATCGGCGGCGTGCGAACGCGGCGGGCTTGTGCCGCCACGTGGCGGATCCGGCAGTGCGGCGCGGCGGCGTTAGAACAACGCGTGGCGTGCGCGGGCTGGGCGAACGCGCGCGCGAGCGGCCGAGGCGGGAGATGGCGCCGCGTGGCGTCATCGGACGGCGGAAGCGAGCTAGGGGAGGCGAGCGCGTGCGCGGGAGGGGCGGATGGCGGCGCGTGGCGAGGATAGATCGGGCGGTGGGTTATTTCGCCGAAATAAAATCTTTTCCAGAAAAATGAATAAAGATTAAATAGCTCTAGAAAATAGCAGATAAATCCCAAAAATTCACCAAAAATACCAGAAAAATTCTTGAGACCTGAAGAATCCAAATAAAATATTTTCAACTTATGTTGATGTTTATTTTATTCAGATTAAATCATTTTAAAATTCTAAAATTCATTTGAAGCTTAATTCAATTTCAGAAAATTCTGGAAAATTTCTTGTGACTTAAGGAACTTAATTAAAATACTTTTAGATAATGTTGAGGTTTAATTTATTCATATCAAATTATTTAAAACTTTTGAAAATTCCATTTAAGCTTTATTTAAATTCAGAAAAGTTCCAGAAGTTTATTTTTAAATTCAAGGTTTTTAAAATCCCCAAAAATCAGGATGTTACAGCTATAGTGTTGGGTTTGGTTGTATAGTGTTATCTCCCAGATCTCTTCTATAAGCCAAAGAGTGAGCATAGTGTGGTTAATTTTATGTGAATAGCCTGCCAGGTAGAGTGTTGCCTTGTCTTTCAGAAAAGTTGATGGCGAAAAGGTGCCCTGTGAGTTCTTGTTAGTGCGCAAAGCTGCACCATTTGGTTTTGTCACTGGGGAAAGCTGACTCGTTTGGTATTGTCACTATGCAAAACTGCTCCGTCTAGTCTTGTTGTTGTGCAAAGCTGCCCCATTTAGTGTAGTCACTATGCAAAACTATCCCGTCAAGTCTAATCACTGCGCAAAGCTGTCCCGTCAAGTCTAATCACTGCGCAAAGCTGTGTCGTCAGGTTTAGTAAGTGTGCAAAGTTGTCCTGTCTAATCTTGTCACTATGCAAAGCTGCCCCGTCAGGAGTAGTCATTGCGCAAAGCTGCCCCGTCTGGCCTTGTCACTATGCAAACCTACCTTGTCTGGTCTTGTCAATGGGCAATGCTACCTCGTCTAGTCTAGTTACTATGCAAAGCTATCTTCCCTGGTCTTCTAATTGTGCAGGGAGCTATCACATCATGCTTTTCAGTCCACATGCCAGTTCTATTTAGGACACAGCAACACAAAGGTAGCACACGACCCAGTTTGTCGTAAAGCACCCTGCCTCTGCCCACAGGCTATAAAATGCACGCCCCACCCCCTTGATAGTATGAGCACTATATGCAGTGAACCGTAGGAAGAACTGCCTTATCCGTCCTAGACTAACATACCATGGCAGACGCCGAGGGACCAGTCGAATATGGGTCACCAAAGGAAGACCTTCCACCGGAAAGGAGGGAGGATTTCGGCCCTAACTACCGCTTGATGTCAAATAAACGTGCTCAACCGGTGTGGCCGAAATATGGACACATGGAGGGTGCGGTCATGTAGGTCGTGGAAGGCCATTTCGATGGCGGACGACGTTTCCTCTGATGCCCACACCCTAGGGTACATTTAGACAATCATTCATTTTCTATTATTGCTAGTAAAGTTTCGATATTAATGCCCCTTTCCAGTAGGTGCCGAAATGCGACTTCGTCCGCTGGATCGATCCTCCTCAAGAACGCTACGTTGTTAGGTACATAGATACGTTGTGGGAGCGAATCTATGACTTAGAGACGCGGATTGAAAGTCTGAAAGAGGAGAATGATGACCTCCATCAATAGATGCAACGCGAGATAGGCAACAAGGAGGTTATCAACATAGGAAATTCGTATGATCTGACATACTACTGCATAAACCCTAGCTGCATATCTGCATATGTTTGTATGATCTAATTGCACGCCTTACCGACTTAAGTCGTCTCTTTATATGCTTTGAGGACTTCATATTGTCCTTCCTACTCTTCGTCTTAACCAGAACGGTTTAGTTATCGCAATAGGTTAAGATTGCTTGAATTGGCTTTTCCAGCACAAGTAGGTCAAAAAGGAGTTTTTTTAAACCATTCTGCCTCTACAGCCGCTAAATCTAGTGCTACTAACTCAGCATTCATAGTGGACAGTGTAAGGATAGTCTGTTTAGAAGGTTTCCACGTAATAGCCCCACCAGCTAGAGTGAATACGTAGCCACTTGTAGCCTTCATATCATCCAAGTCACTGATCCAATTAGAGTCACCGAATCCCTCCAAGACCGCCGGATGACCAGAGTAATGTATTCCCAAATTTGAGGTCCCCTTTAAGGTATCTGAGTACTCTTTCTAGTGCTATCCAATGAACATCTCTTGGATTGGATATATAACAACTCAATCTGCTAACAGCATATGAGATGTCTAGCCTCGTTGCCCTAGTTAGATATATCAAGGATCCAATTGTTTGAGAATACTTAAGTTGGTCCTTTCCAAGTCCTGTATTTTTTATAGCTTTGCTTTTGGATCATAGGGCGTGGTAGCTAGCTTACAGTCCATGAATCCAAATCTAATTAGGACCTTGTCCACATAATGAGATTGTGAAAGAGTAATCCTTTTCTTACCCTTTATAAACTTGACGTTAAAGATAATATCCGTTTCACCCAGATCTTTCATGACAAAATTTTAGGGGAGAAAATACTTTGTTAAATTGATTACATCTATGTTGGTCCCAAAAAAACAATGTCATCTATATATAGACATAGAATGACTCCTTCACCCCCCACTGAACCGATAGTAGACACATTTGTCGACTTCGTTTATACAAAAACTAACCGAGGTCATTGTACTATCGAATTTCTTATGCCATTACTTGGAAGCTTGCTTTAGGCCATATAAGAACTTAATTAATCGACATACTTTCTTTTCTTGCCCTTCAACCACAAAACCATCGGGCTTTTGCATATAAATCTCCTCATCCAACTCTCCATTTAAAAAACAATCCTTACATCCATTTGATGTACTTGGAGTTTGTATGCGGTAGCTAGTGCTAAAAGCACCTAAATTGTGGGTAAACGAGCCATAGGAGAGTATATATATCAAAATAGTCTTCTCCTTCCTTTTGCGTAAAACTTTTAGCCACTAAGTGGGCCTTGTACTTTTCAATATTACTATCAGGTCTGTGCTTTCTTTTAAAGATCTATTTGCAGCCCACTGGCTTGCATCCAAATAGAAGATCTGTGATCTCCCATGTTCCGTTAGCTATGATGGAATTTATCTCACTACGTACTGCCTCCTTCTAGTAATCTACATCTGGAGATGTGTATGCCTCTGAAAGGGTTTGTGGTTCCTCATCCATAACATAGGTGATATAATCATCGTCAAGTGACTTTTTCAGTTCTCTGTCACTTACTCCTCCTCAACTCCAACTCTGGAGCGGCGTTATCCACACTAGGAAGAATAGAGTATTCATTTGAACCAGTGTCATCAATGACTGCATTTGGTCTCATAGGAAACACATGCTCAAAGAATGTCGCATCACGAGACTCCATCACTATATTTGTAGCGATGTCATTCACCTCGGATTTGACCACTAGAAATATATAAGCCGTGCTATTTATAGCATACCCTAGAAGAACACAATCAATAGTTTTGGAACCAAGCTTTCTTTTCTTCAGCAATGACATATATATTTTTACAAGACATCCCCATGTCCGAAGAAATGATAAGTTAGGTTTTCTCCTCTTCCATCCTTTATAGAGTGTCTCCTCTTGATTGCAAGGTGGAACCCTATTCAAGACATAATGAGCTATGAGAACTATTTTACCCCACCAATAGTTTGGCATACCTTCTGGAGCATAGCGTTAACTAAGTCATAAATAGTTCGATTCTTTCTTTCGGCTATTCCATTTGATTAGGGTGAATATTATGGAATAATTTCATGAATTATTCCACTTTCTTCACAGAATTGAGAAAATTCATTTGAGACGTATTCACCGTCTCGATCCGACCTTAACCGTTTGATTTTCTTTTCTACCTGATTTTCAACTTCAGCTTTATAGACTTTAAAGTGTTCAAGTGCTTCATCTTTCGACTTAAATTAAGTACTTCATCTTTCGACTTAAGTAAATAAATGTAACAATACTTGGTCGCATCATCTATGATAGTCAAAAATGACATTTGCCACCTTTGGCTACTATTCCATTCATCTCGCAAAGATCAGAATGGATTAGCTCAAGGGGAGAAGTGCTTCACCCTTCAACGCTATAAAAAGGTTTTCAGGGCTACTTTGATTTCACACACACTTCACACTTTGAACCCTTCTCATAATTATAGTTTGAAATTAAACTCATTTTGCTCAACCGCACAATGGCTTCAAAATTAACATAACACAAATGTGAATGTCACATATCATAAATTTTATTACAATAAAAAATATTAAAAATATTTATATTATTCAAATCAAGAATAGAAAAGCAAAATATGCCTCCGCTATCATAACCTTTGCCTATAAAATTACTAAATTTGGTCAATACAACCTTATTGGAGTAAAAAACAAGCTTTATTCTTTGCCTACAAAACGTTGACCCACTCAAACGATTGCGAGTCGTGGCAGGCACATATAGTAAGTCTTTCAGGATGAGTGTTTTGCCCGAGGTAAGCTTCACGCAAACCTGTCCAATCCCACGTACTATCGCATCAGCTCCATTCCCCCATTAGGACGGATCCACCACATTCACCCTGAAATGAAGAGAAACAGAATTGATCAGCACATATATGTCTAGTAGCACCTATATCAATCCACCAATCAATTGATGGATTTGCCATAAAGGCTAGAGGTGCGTACTCTTCTGAACTGAAGCTGGCCAGTGCAACATTTACTTTAGCCTTACAGCTCTTGTGTGGACTAGGAGAGGGACCCCTACCTTTACGGTTGCAGCAATGGTTGGCCTTGTGGTTAGTCGCACCACAGACAAAGCAAACGATTTCTTTCTTCTTCTTCTTCTTCTTCTTCTTCTTCTTCTTCTTCATTTTTTGGACTTTGAGATTATTTTGGGGCTGGTTCTTGAACCTTGGTTTCCCACTGCCTGGAGCACTCTTGACCTCCACTTGATGAGCTTAGATTTGAGCCTTTCCTGCACCGTCACCAGCTCTAGCACGCTCTTCGACATTTATGGCTGCTCATAACACATTGAGAGTCAAGTGTTCCTTCATATGTCGGCGAGTGGTAATAAAGTCATGCTATGAGGGTGGTAACTTAGCTAGGATGACATTTACTTGGAACTTCTCTGATAGGATATAGTCGTACTGACTCAAGTCACGTACATGGAGTTATAGCCTATGGAGCTGCTCTATCACAGACTGTCCCTCAACCATCTTATAGTTCAAGTAATTAACAGTTACCAAGGACTCATTCCCGTTATCCCCTTCAGAATACTTCTCCTCAAGTTCATCCTAGAGTTGCTTGGCATTTGTGAGGTTAACGTAGATGTTGAACAATCGGTTGAATAAGATGGCTAACAAATAGGCTAAGACTAAATTGTTCGCATCCTTCCACGGTGTCATTTCAGCGGTTTCCAAAGGGAACATTAGAGGATTCAAAATTACCCAAAATAATTTAAGATCAGTCAGCCAAAGTTTTGTTTTAGCTTGCTAACATTTGAAGTTGGCACCGTCAAATATTTCCAGCTTAACGACACAGATGAGGAAGCCATTTCTTTAAAACTTGGTTTTTTGTATTGTTGTAAATATTGCCGTATAAGCATATATTTATATTTAATTTCAGTATATTCACTAAAGACATAATCATGATATAAAAGACATATAAATGACTTGACTACCATATATGAATTTTCTAAGCCATTCAAATTGAAATATATGCCTAACAAATATATCATGTAAGAGTCTAAAATCAATATATATACATGTAGACAAATTAAGTTATACCAGCTGAATGTTGATAACAAAATGAATATAACATGTATGACCAAATTTAACATGTTATTAATATTTTGAATGTTATAAAATGCTCCCAGAAGGCTAGTTACACAAGATTCATTCTTGGCTATCTCCACCATAACAAATATTAATCTTTATTATATATGACTGTTGTAGATTAGATCTTGAGCTCTAAGTCAAGATTTCTATTAAAGGAGATCAATGAATCATGAACAAATGTTACTGAATAGTACAACTGAATGCTATAATCAATCTAACCTTCAAGTAGACTAAAAATATTAATTATAACAAAGCAATAAAACTCGGCTACAACTGAATCAACTGAAGGCTAACTCTTGTACTGCTATAATATCAAGTACAGCCGATTCAGTGATCTGAGTAAACACAATAGTAAAGCTAGTCATAGGCTCAAGATCAATCTACCCTCACATTCACACATAATCTCAAAAATATGTTATTTCATCACAGAGCAATTATTATTAGCCCACAAAATCACTTTGCACTTTCTTTAGAACAGACATCCTAGAAAACCAAGCGCCTCGCTTTGCCGAGCAAAAAGACAAAAGTTGACGGAGATACAATGCCGGTCTTTAGACCACAACAAACCGAAGGTATAGTCGAGGTTCGGAGATGCCGCACAGGACCACCAGAGCACACCCGGCTGAGTGCACTTGGAACAACAAGGAAGAAGCTGAAGAGAAGAAAATGCAAGATCTGAAGATGAGATGCTCACGGAGGAGGGGATGGTGTCTTTAGCCCGAACCAGCTCGCGCCTCCACTACCGCCTCTCCAGTCGCCGCCTCCCCATTCGCCGCCTAAATCGATCGCCGAGACAAAGTCTAGATCCGGGTGAAATAGTATCCTCCCCCTTATCCCTTCGGCGTAAGTTCAGATGGTCCGAACTTTGCCTCACGCAAGTTTAGACTATCCGAACTCGCTTTCGTACAAGTTCGGACGGTCCGAACTTTGCCTTGCGTAAATTTGGACAGTCCGATCTCTCCCACTGCAAGAGATCAAATGGTCCGAACTCTCCCGCACAGCGCACGCCCATGAGGGCTTTGGCCCTTTTCCTTCTTTGTCCCAATGATTGATGGGACCCTTATTTTTTTCCTTTATTAAATTATGAAATTACCAATTTGTCCTTAGGAGTCCAACACTATATACATATCTTAATATACAAAGTATATACTACAAACTTCTTCCTCAGTTGCAGCACACAGCCCATCATTTCAATATGCCTAGAACACAAAATCCCTAAATAAGCCCATAGCCACAGCCCACTAAGCCACAACCATCACCATCGGTCACATCAGATGATAGGATCGACTCCCAAATCCCCCTATCCCCATCCTTAATTTGCCCTAGCAGCTGATGAGCCCTAGACGTAGCACAACAACAGTGGGGGACGGCACGACGGGACAACAGCTGATGAGAACACGACACCGTAGTGGGCCGCAGGGCACGTGCAGGTAGCGAGGGCACAGCGTGCACCGTGGTCATATGCCGGTGCAGTGCTACTCAGCGACCAGCGTCTCCGTCCCCAACGACTAGGCATGACGATTGGGTTTTAAGAGCACAATAGCTGGAGGTTAGAATTCTCTATTGTAAGTCTTGAAAATGTTGAATCCTCAATCTTGTTCTACTTCTTGTTTGTTCGATCTAGTTTAGTTACATTTCTATTTGTATATGTAGATTTGAATCCTCAACCATACGTTTCAGTAGAATTTTTGTGGTGTTATGGATTTATCTCTAATCTACATCTTTCTAGACATATGCTAAGAGACGCACTCATGTGTGTATGCCTGTGGTGCACTTGCGTGGTGGTGTATGTATGTATATATCTCCATTGTAATCGCAAAAAAAAAACACCAATCAAGCTAAGCTAGCTAAATTACTCCATGCTGAACTAGCAAATTAGCTCTGCCATGTCATTCATCCGAAAGCGAAAGTGCCTGTTAGTAAAGAGGTAAATTTACAGTAGAAATAGTACAATTCTCTCTTCGCAAAAAAAAAGTACAATTCTTACATAATTCTCTAGTAGTAATAACTAACTACTAGAAACTAGCTGGCTACAATTAACTATGGACTTACCAGCCACTCCTTGTGGCCCTGGAGCCCTCGAGGTCGAGCAACTTGACGGCGACGGCCTGCCCGCGCACGCCAGGATTGAGCCGCTCGTCGACGTAGCCATTGTACACCGGCCCAAACCCGCCCTCGCCGACGAAGTTGCTCATCGAGAAGTCCCGCGTCGCCGTCCGGTGCTCCTCCACCGTGAACGCCTGCACGCCGGACCCGACCAGCGACAGCGACAGGTCCTCCGGCGACGGCATCCCGCCGTTGCTGCTGCCGCTCTTCAGGTCGTTGCACGAGAGGCGGCTCGGCAGCGGCGCCGGCGTCGGTGCTGGCTTGGGCGGGCGGGAGGTGGCCTTGGTGGCGTTCTTGGAGTCGTCGTTGGCTTTGTCGCGGTGGGAGCTGAAGCAGCCCAGGCCGAACAGCGCGCTCCACGACGTCTTCCCCATGCGCGCGTGTGCGTGTGCCCTTGCGAGTGGCCAACCTGCTGCTGCAAAGCGAGGAGACAGAGTACGTTGTCCTAACTCACTGTTCGGCTTTTTATGAATATTGTAGATAATTTTTTAAGATTTCAATAGAGTGTAATAACATGGGATTTGGTAGAGCAGTTTAGAAGTTATGATTTCCAGAATGTTGTTGTCCAAAAGTTGTTCACTGCTGGACGCAGTCATAGTAATCTATTATTTGGTCCTAGTAGATGGCCAAATTAAATTGTGTGCATAACTAAAGAAAGATAGATACTTTTTCGTAGATTCCAGAAGTGGTATGTTTTATCATGTTTGGACCAATGTATTAATAGATATAAAATTGTTAAGCCTGCTATCCAGTAAAACAACAGAACCTTAATTACTACTTAAGACATCATTAATAGTAATTAACTATATGTGGTTCTTCTCTTTCGCCCAACTAGAGCATGGCTTGCCGTGCTCGTCGCCAGTGAGGGAGGCGACGGTGGTTGTTGGCATGGCGCAAAATGGGTTGTAGGATTGCATCACACCCGTAGGTGGCGACAGTGTCGCCAGTGGCGGAGTGCAGCAGTGGCCGTGGGTGGCCACCATGGTAGCCATGGCGTCATCTGCAAGTTGTGCAGTTAAAGGGTTTGGTGAGCATGTAGGGGGCACTGCGAATTCATCGGAGCGATTGGCAACGTCGAAGAGGCAGCGTGGCAGTCTGGCGATGGTAGCTCGGGGCAGAGCAACGACGGAGCATGGCACCGGTGAGCTAGAGATGATAGATGCCACAATTGAGCGAGGGCAAAGTGAGAGGAAGCGAAGGGGTTGCTCCAAATGTGAGGAATTGGCCACAAGCTCACCAGGGGGGAAACAGCGGTGAAGCGAGCAATTTTAGCCAAAGAGGGAGAAGACAGTGGCGCCAATGAAATTTGTGTAAGGGGGAGCTCGATTTGTCTGTGGGGAGTGATTAGTGAAGTGTTGAGAACTAATGTGGAGCTCAAGGGTGGCTTTTATAGGCAAGCAATAAGCTCGGGCGTAGGACATTGCATGTCAACCAGAAGGGAGGAATGGGTCGTGGCATGGGCATGACATGGAGGCAGTTGGGGCACGGTCAGGGAATCATTTGTGTGACGCGACGGAGCAGGGGCGGCAGGATAGGGTGGAGCATGGGTGGCGATGTGGGGGGTGGAGCAAGAGCGACGCTGGCGGCGTTGACGCCGGGGCTCGGCTCGGCGATGGGACGGGGGTGCAGGAATATGTTGGTGACACAAGGTGATGGCAATTTGCAGGCGTGACGTGGCTACAATGCAAGTGATGTGATGGGGGTAGTTGTGGGTGCACGTGAGCGCAACGCATGAGCGCTGTTAGGGGCAGTGCAGCACAAGCCAACGCGCGGGCGCTCGACGTGCGGGCGAAGCACGGCGTAGCCAGGCTAGGGAGCGGGCGTGTGTGGGAGACAATGGTGCGTAGCCTGGCACGGCCATCGCGACGCAGGTGCAGCTAGGGCGTGGCGAGACAGAGAGTGCAGAGAAGAGGGCTAGTGCCAGCTGGGCCTATTGGGCCGGATGGTTGGTGGGCCAAGGGAGGGAAAAGAGAAACAGGCCAGTCCAATTCATTTTCAGAGTTTTAAATTCCCTTTTTAATTGGGCTTTGAATTTGAAGCCTAAATTTTGAATTGAACTCTCATTTGATTTTTTTTAAATGAATTAAAATTAAATTTTGGATTTCAGCCATGAATCAAGCTTCCCTTGAATTTTGAATTTCTAATTCGAATTATTTTCACTATAAATTCTCCTACCTACTTTTATGGATCATATTTTTCATATTTGGCTTTTTATTCTCATTTTTTTTGTTATTTGTATATCTTTTCTTAAATTTAATTTTCATAACTCAATTTCTAGAAAAGCCCCAAATAATGTTTTAGAAAAATTCAAATGGCAACAAGATGTATCAAAAAAGTTTTAAATTTTACACATTTTCGAACATCAAATTTTTGTGATGTTATAGTAAGCGGCTTGATCAAAAGGATCTCCATGGGTCCCTCGTTGGGGCTGGGCAACCTGGAAGGATGGCACCTATGTCTTGGAGGCACGTTCTTGTTGCCACTCTCTTAAGATGAGAGCACCACAAACCGCAGCCAAGAGTGCAATAAGGTAGGCGAGCATGCCGGCGAAAGGAGCAGTGGTGCGAGCGGTTAGAGTGCGGAGTCAGGGAGGAGCAGCACGAGGGTGGATTGCGGTGGAGGCCTCATCAGTGCCGGAGAAGGAAGAAGCAACCAACTAAGTTGTGTTTGGATTTGACTCCTTTGTGCACAGGCAAGTAGGAGTAGCGAGGATGCGCAGGCACAAGCAGTCGCCACCTGAGAGCTCGTGCTGCACCTTCATTTCCGCTTCTCCGTCTGAGATCTGACGCCTAACAGCAGCCGTCGTCATCGTCTTCTTCAACTCAGGCTAGCTTCGCCCCCGCCTAATCTTCGCCAAGGTGATGCCTGCATTATATCCGACCCCACCTCTAGCTAACTCTTCTCCTCTTTCTTTTCCCTCGATCTCCATCCGCCACCCCTCATTAGAGTGCCACCACCACACCATCCTCTCCCGCCGGCCGCATCCCGCTGTGGCTAGTCCTGAGTGCCTCACCTAAGGTCGGAACCACCACATCTCTCTCTCTCTCTCTCTCTCCTCCCCTCCCCTCTGGCCAACCTTTATCACCTTCTCCGACAAATAGACTCATTGTGTTGAGGGTTCAATTTTGTCCCTTGTTGAAACCCACCACTGCCTCCCTTGCCACCGGTGATCACTGCCCGAACGCCCCTCCCTTGCCAACGGTGAGCACCACCCGAACGCCTGTCACCCTCATTTGTTTTCATTGCAGTGAAGAGGAAGAAGGCGAAGACCTCTCCTCTCATTCTCCCCCTCTGACTCACAAGATGGGTCAAATTAAGGGTCAAACGGGCCGAGGAGTGTCATTTAACTGGCATTGAGATGGAGAACATGTTCTAGACTGTATTCGCACTTTAGTGGCGAAAATTAAATCTTGTGACGATTTGAGGGGACAGATGGAACTTTTTCTTAAAAAGATGGCATGTTGGAACATCTACTTCATTTTTAAGTTCCCAAGGTGGTGCTGTATCAGCAACTGGTCAGGAAAACGATGCCTCTCCATAAGCTCATCTTGTACGACAGCTATACCTTAGCTCACTTGCATTGCCACAACCAAGATTCATACATGTACAGGCAAAGAAGAATCAGCGCAGACTGTGACACAGGGAAGAGATCATATACTGCCCCAAGGAAATATTAAAAGGAAGATATACAAAGTTGCACACTTAATTAGCAATCAAGCATCCAGTACTTACTAATTCATTCAGATCGAACAAGATAATTATAAATGCATATAAACCGGACTACAATCCGCTAGCACCATCGGTGCACTTAGAAGCAACACAAACAAAAGAAACAAAAATTGTTCCACGTTCCAACACCAATCTAGATTCAGCTAAATACTTATTACCGCAGAAGAATCGACAGGAGAAATAGGCTTGCATCGCCTACTGGCTCCTAATATACGACGCCAGGCAATATATTGGCGATGCTGCAGGAGTATGTACAAGAGTGCCATGAAGGGTTTTTTTTGTTTCCAATATGGTGTTACTCAGGACCATTATGGAACGGCGACGAGTGCAAACTATTGCCTCAATATCACTCCTCCAGATGACAGCAGCCTTCATGTTATGCGATAAGGCTGCTCTGGATGTGCTTCAGTGTTGGGCAAACCGCACGTAGTCTGCCAAAATCCAGCGCATTTATCTGTTCTTAATCAAACTGGACAGTTTAGGAAAGGAAATTCGAACATATCAGATACACAAAATTGAACTATTGCACACCAAATGCAAAAGCTTACCTTTGGACAAGACTGTACATTGAGGAACTCCAACGCACCACAAAGGGATATTGCAGATTCTAGTTCCTCCTCTTGCAACATGGTGCATGCCTATAATGGTGATATTGCAAGAGTTAAGTGTATGCAACAGAACCAGATAAAGCAATAAGATTAACTAAGTTGAGAAATACGTAAAAGTGCATCATGGACCATGGAAGTTAATAATTGATGAAATCAGGTGAGATACGAAGCAAAGGCCCAAAACCAGACCTCAACTTTGATAACACGATATGTAAGTGCACATATTTAAAGAACTCCATAGTGACAAGTGAGTACTGCCACAAATCATTGCAACTATACAAACGTTCTATGAAATACCTTGAGGAATTATAGGCATTCACTGCAATCAGTTTAGATTACTTGGATATATTATTAGCGAAAATTTTGTTTTTGCCACCTCAAAATGTGCACAATATTGTTGCTGCCATAAAATGCTTGGTCTTTTCATTTTTGCCACTCCAAAACCGGGTTTCATTTCGTTTTTGACACTAGCGTTACAAAATGTTGGTTGACTGTCATTGATGGGAGTTTTGACCGTGACAAAGCTGCTGAAAGGACTTTGCCGTCAAATTACCAAATTAACTCCAAAAAATATTAATAAAGCATTTTGAATTCAAATAAATTATTTTAGCTCATGAATAACCTCTAATTAACCACAATAAATACTTTTCAAATTCAGAAATTTGGAAAAGGCACTTGAAAATCCATGGTAATTCTAGAAAATAATTAAAAAAAATAAATGCCAGAACTCAAATACAACTGGGATCACAAAAAGGCTTCAAAAAGCATACCAAGGCATGCAGGTGGCCTTCTCTAGAGCAACTAGGACCAGCATGGCCTTTTTTGTTAGGTTGACCGTGGCCTTGACTAACAGGAGTGGAAAAAACAGAATGAAACCTAGTTTCGGAATGGCAAAAACGAAAGGAGTAAACTTTTGATGGCAGAAACGATATTGCACACATTTCAAGTGGTAGGAACAAAATATCTCTACTAATATAACGTGGGAGTTTGTACGTCATCTTCCATCCTCTTCGCGCAACACACGAGCACAAACTCTCTTTGCGCAACCGCCGCGCACAAACTCTCTTCACGCATGTGCCCCCCCCCCAAAAAAAGATCACTGCCTACAGCCAGCACATCCGCAACCTCTCACCGGCCATGGCGGCTCTTCACCCTCCCCTCCATGCCTCACGCCTCACTGACACTGCAGTTGCTCCCAACTCCATGCTGCCTAAACCGCCGCACCCTCCTCCCTCCCCTCCGCGCACCTCACTGCCACTACTGCCCCTCCCAACACCGCACAGACTACACCACCGCATCCCCCCCCCCCCCCGACCTCTCCATCCAGCTCCCCCTCCCCCCTCCTCCCAGCCTGCTGCTACTGCTGCCTCCCCTCCCCCCGTGGCCTCCGGCCCCAACCTGGGCAATCAGCTCGCCGACCCCAATGCCAACCGCTGCATCCGCGTACTCAAAGGGCGCACCAACTTAAACCCACAGACCAGCTACCAGGTCACCTCCGTTCGACTGCACTGTGCGCATCTGGGACGTCAAGAGAGGCCACTGCGTTTGCACCATCGACGCGCACTCCGAGCCCATCACCTTCGTGCACTTCATCCAGGATATATCGATCATTGTGTCAAGGAGCCACGATGGGAGCTGCAAAATTTGGGATGCTGGGACTGCGTCTTGTCTCAAGACGGTCATCGACGACAAGAAGCCCGTGGTGTCCTTCTCCATGTTCTCGCCCAGTGGCATGTTCATCCTTGTCGCCATGCTCGATGACTCACTGGTATGACCAATTAACTGTTACTTCATACCATTTAGTGATCGATTCTTCAAAACACTCAATGTCTTTGCTATTAGATTATCTACATAGCTATCGTCTTATTCTAACTGAAGTGCAAACAAAGCTCATAGATAGGCCCCTTAGGTATTGTGAAGTACATACCACTCTTAGTCATTGAGGATGAGAAAGCCCCTGCTCTGTCGTACAATATGCAAGCCACAATTTTGAAGCAACAATTTCACATTTTCCTTTAAGACAACCTAATCATGGAGGACTAAGTGAAACCTTTTCGATGCTCTTGGATACATGGTTATTAAGTCGACGACTAGTTATTGACTAGTCGACAAGTCAGTGGCCTGGAAACGACTTGCGCCAGCGACTCGACTTGTGCCGGCAAGTCAGGCGCCTGGTCGACTAGTCGTCGACTTGCCCGTCGACTAGTCGACCAAGCGACAACAAGTCAGGCGATATCAAGGTCACTTCGATGTATTTTGATATGGGTAATGCAACAAGGTGTTAGGCGGTCGAATCTTGCTCTTGGTGTTAGCAAGATCCTTACTCTCATCGAGAGGATGACACTCTTAGAGATGGGGCAATTTTCTTGTTATTTCCCACGCAATGCCATACCAACCTGAGGGGTTGGGGATACATATTTATAGGCCAAGATGGGCCAAGCATATGCTGTCCTAGAGATGCTAAAGCAAAGATGCTAGTCTAAGATGCTAAAGCAAAAGCACTAAAGCAAAAGCAAAAAACAAAAATGCTAGTCTAAGATGCTAAAGCAAAAACTAGTCTAAGATGCTAAAGCAAAAGCAAAAGAGATGCTAAAACAAAAGCAAAAAAAACAGCAGACACAGCACAGACTTATCCATCACTCTCCCCCTAAGTCTTGTGTGTCTCCTTGTGAGAATCTGAGCCATCCCGATCTGGCGCGAAGCTCTGGAACTTGATCCGCCAAGAGACTTGGTCGAAGTCGGCGGTGGTCTTGAGTGTTGATGTAGGTGGCGGACACTCCTTCATCCAGCGACCCGATGAAGTGATACCTCACCCAGATGTGCTTGCTACGCTCATGGAAGACAGGGTTCTTCGCCAAGGCCAAGGCGGACTTGCTGTCCACCCTGAGCTCCACTGCCTCCGCGTCTTTGCCAAGGAGATCGCCAGCGGCCGAGCGACCACGAGCACGAGTAGAAGCGTTAGTGGTCGCAATGTACTCGCCTCGCGACTAGACAAAGCCACCACTGCCGCTTGACCGATCGCCGGTGATCGGACATTTGCCGAGGAAGTCTGACATCCGCTAGTGCTCTTGCTCGTGTCGATGTCGCGGCGTGGTCGCCGCCATCGCATGCCGATGAAGTGCGCGCGGCGAGGCACCTTGGGTAGTGCAAGCCGTAGTCGGAGGTGCCCGCGACGTAGCGGAGGATCCTTTCACGGCTGCTTTGGTGCTCGTCGTCGATCGTTGCATGAGCCGGTGGCGTGGCGACGGCGAACGCCAAGTCCGTCGCGTGTGGACAAGGTAGCGGCGCTGCCCACAATCGCCGATCTGCGTCGCGTCCGCCTCCTCCGCCGTACTCTCACGACTCGACCGCCCTCTCCTCCAGGAGTGTGGGTGGGTTGCGATCGGTGAGGCCGCCACTCCACGATGCGCTTGGCGTGGCGATCGCGAAGAGATGCCGGGTGTCTGGTGGACCTCGATCCCGAGGTAGAAGGAGAGGGCCGAGGTCGCTCATCCGGAAGGTGGCCTTCATCTCGCCTTGAATGCCTCGATCTCCTCTTCCTTGGTACCGGTGATCACAAGGTCGTCGGCGTGAGCGCCTATCGCCAGGCATTGCCTCCTTGCCCCGCCGGTAGACCGCGGCCTCGTGAGCGCTCTGAAATCCCATTTGCTTGAGGTGGAGTCGGCAGGCGTTCCAAGCTCGCGGTGCTGCCGCATGCCGTAGAGGGCCTTGCGCAAGCGCGGGACCTTGCTCTCCTGCCGGGGATGATGAAACCCGTGGTGGCGGACGTAGACCTCCTCCTTCAAGTCGCCGTTGAGGAAAGCGGACTTGGCGTCCATGTGATGGGCGCACGGCTCTCTGGGGCTGCGAGGGCAGGAGGAGACGCACGGACTCCATCCGGTACAGCAGCGCGAAGGCATCGTCGGTCGACTCCTCTCGCCGAACGAAGCCACGTGCCACGAGGCGCGCCTTGTGCTTGATCACTTCTCCAACCTCGTCTTTCTTGAGCTTGAAGACCAGCTTGAGAGAGATGGCGTGGTGGCGGTGGAAGATCGGCGGCTCCCATGTCTTGTTTCGCTCGGCGGCGTCCATCTCCTCTGCATCGCGGCACGCCATGCCGCGTCTCTCTCGCCTCGGCGAATGAGCGAGGCTCGCCGTAAATCTGTGCAAGGTGCGGCTCGCCTCGAAATCGCGCTGCGCCGATCCGAGGCCGTTGCTCGCCGAGAGGTCGCCCACGATGCGATAGCGCGAGGCTCGCCGCCGTGATAAGCGTCGTCGATCCTCATCGTTGGACGGAGTGGCAAACTCCACCGTCTTGCGCTCGTCGTGGGCCGGCTGCCGGTCGCCGAGCTCGCGGAGTAGGCGCCGGTGTAGAGAGGCGGCGTGGCCGACGGTCTTGGCGGTGGACTCGCCGAGCACGTGGGCTTGCCGGGCCGGTGGTGGCGGTGGTGAAGGGCTCGCCGGAGGTGGTGGCGAGCGAGGTGGTGGGGTAGGCGAGCTCGGTGAAGGCAAGCCGCCTCCCCGCCTCCTCGAAGTGGGCGTGGTCGGCAGCGAAATCGGTCGTCGGTCGGCCGTCATCCACCATCTTGCCCGCATCCGGCCTCGCCTTCGTCGAACACGGCGTCACGCGCGTGATGCACACGCGTCGTGTCGCGGTCGAGGCGCGATAGGCCTTGGTGCCCTCGCGTGGCCGATGAAGACCCCTGGCGTGCTCCGGTCGTCGAGCTTGCCGACGTGGTTGAGCTCCTTAACGAAGGCCAGGCAGCCGAAGACACGGAGGTGGCTCACAACGGGCTTGCGCCCGTGACAGGCCTCGTATGGCGTCTTGCCGTCGAGGGCCTTGGTGAGAGCGGTTGAGCAAGTGGGCGGCGGTCATCACGCCTCGCCCGATGAATGCGGCATCCTCTCGCTGAGAGGAGGCGCGGCGGTGGCAACCACCGTCTGGTTGCGGCGCTCGACGACGCCGTTCTGCTGCGGGGTGTACGGCGCGGAGAAGTGACGATGGATTCCCTCGTCGGCGCAGTACGCCGCAAATTCGGCCGCCGTGAACTCACCGCCGTTGTCCGTGCGTAGGACCCGAAGCTTGCGGCGCGCTCTCGCCTCGCGGCGAAGGCACTTGATGGCATCGCCGCGGCGCCTTGGCGTCGGCGGGGCGGCCCACATGTAACGAGACACGTCGTCGGCGAGGAGAGGAAGTAGCTCGGCCTCGGTGTAGCCGGTGTCACGGGGCCCAGAGGTCACCGTGTCGAGCTCGGCTCTCCTTGGCGCGAAGCTCGCTGGCGAGGAAGAGGCGCCGCGGCTTGGTGAGGCGCAGTGTCGCGAAGCGCTCCACGTGGTCGGCGTCTTTGCATGCCCCGCCCATCTCGCTCGCTGCCGAGCGCCTCGGGGCCTCAAAGTTGAGGTGCGGCGCTCGTGCCACCTCAGCGTCGTCGTCGCGGCGGGTGCGCAAGACACGAGGTTGCGCCACTGCGCGTGAAGGGCGTGGCGGTTGCTCTGTTGACCTTGACGAGGAGCCGCGGCGATGATCCCGGATCGCAACACCGTGCTCGATCTCCACGCGCGATCCGTTCTCATCCACCGTCCCAAGGCGATGATGGAGTTCCTCAACACGGGGATGTAGTAGACACCGTGGCGGCCGGTGCTCGCTAGTCTTGGCGAGGAAGGCAGCAGAGCCGACGCCCTTGATCTCCACGGCGGAGGTGTCGCCGAACAGCGGTGCCTCGAGCGCTGAGTTGAGCTCGGAGAAGTACTCCGCCGCCGGTCATGTAGTGGGTGGCGCCGGGTGTCGAGCACCGCCCGTCGGTCTTGTCGTTGCGAGAATCGCCGCCCGAGGCGTGTGCTGGCTCATCAAGGTGGAGGAGAGTCGCTACGGCGGTCTGCGGCCGAGGTAGTTCCATGCTCGCATGAGCAATGAACGAGCCGCCGCTCCTCCTCCGCTTTGCGCGACGTGGGCTGGCGCGTCGTGGTTGTCGGCGATCTTTGGCCCAATGACCGGGCTTGCTGCGGTTGTAGCAGCGAAGTCTCGTCTTGACCTTTGCTTGCCGCGCGCCTGCTGGCGCCTCCACGGTCATTACCCTCGCGACGTCCTCGCGCCCTGCTGGCGTCTTTGCGCGCTTGCGCGCGCTTACCTGCGCGCCGCTGTCGTGGAAGAAGGCTCCCTTCTTCCTGTCACCTTGGCCGGCGACCAGCGCTCCCGAGTGAGGAGCTTCCGCCAATGGTGACGGGTCGGAAGCGCGTGGCTCATCGCATCCAACGACCTTGAGGCGACCGCGCCTCCTCGATCGTCATCGTGGAGAGGTCCAGCGAGACTTCGATCGGCGAGCCATCCGCTTGTACTTCGGGGCGCGGCGGAAGAGCTTTTCCACGCTCTCTCCTCGCCGTAGGTGTCGTCGCCGAACCGCACCAACCACGCAGCGATGTTGAGGCGGAGCAAAGTCATCAATGTCCTCACCGGCTTGAAGACCGGGTTCTCCCACTCCTTGCGTAGTGCACGTAATGTAGACTTGCGGGTGCGGTCGGCTGCCGATCGTCTTTGCGGCGATGGCGTCCCAAGCCTCCTTGGCGATCCGCTTGTTGGTAGCGAAGCGCATCTCGGGCGGGGCTGCGGCGATGAGAGCATCGGTGCCGTCGATCCCGGTCATAGTCGGCGTCGCCGTCGGATGCATCCCACATATGCGCGCTGGAGCTTTACCTCATCACCGCGACCGCTCGGCGTAGTTGGTCTTGGTGAGTGTGGGCCACCGCCGCCGGGCCGGCGTCCTCGACGATACTGGTACTCGTGGTGCCACGGTACCAAACGAGGAGAGAGCGCGCCGCTGTGAAGCCGCGCTCTCCGTCGACCCGTCTGCCGCCGCCGTGCATGCCTCCTCCGAGGCGCCGCCGCGCGTCCGCTGTCTGGCCGCCGCCGCGCTCGTGGGCGTCTTGCGCCATTCGCCGCGCCGCCACCGCCTCATTTGCCTCCTCTCCAGCACTCAAGGTCCGCGTCGGCGTTGTCATCAGCGACGAAGGCTGCTGTTCTTCTGCTGCGTAGAACCTCGACCTCATTCTTTGCCACGCGCGCATTTGCCGCCGCCGCCGCTTCCACCTCGCTCGCGCGCTGCCGCTCTGCCGCCGCCCGGCCTTGCGCCCTTTCGCGCCGCGCGCGCTGTGCCGCCGCTTCGCTCGCGTTCCTCTGCGCGCGAGCTCGGCATCTTCTTGCCGCCGCGTGCTCGAGGCGGCCGAAGGCCGAGGCATCTGCGGACATGGCGCGCCACCGAGGGCTAACTGCGTGGAGAGAGCGCCTCGATGAGCTGCTGCTCGTGCGAGCAGAGAGGAGTGAGCATAAGCGGCCGGCTGCTGCTGCTGCTAGTTGGGTTCAGCTGCGAGGCCGGAAGGGACGCTGAGAAGGGATTGAGCAGGAGATGCTCAGGCTACAGGATAACCTCGCTCTGATACCACTTGTTAGGCGGTCGAATCTTGCTCTTGGTGTTAGCAAGATCCTTACTCTCATCGAGAGGATGACACTCTTGGAGATGGGGCAATTTTCTTGTTGTTATTTCCCACGCAATGCCATACCAACCTGAGGGGTTGGGGATACATATTTATAGGCCAAGATGGGCCAAGCATATGCTGTCCTAGAGATGCTAAAACAAAGATGCTAGTCTAAGATGCTAAAACAAAAGCAAAAAGCAAAGATGCTAGTCTAAGATGCTAAAGCAAAAGCTAGTCTAAGATGCTAAAGTAAAAGCAAAAGAGATGCTAAAGCAAAAGCAAAAAAAACAGCAGACACAGCACAGACTTATCCATCACAAGGCACATATAAAATGAACAAATGTTTTAAAATCTCTGTCCCCCAAAGCGGCCACCTAGACGCTAGGCACCACCCTCCCGCCATGTCCGTTTAGCCGATTTTTCCCGCCTAGGTGGCAATTAGGCGTTAGGCGCCAGTCTGCCGTACGACTAGTGCCTAGCGTCTTGGTAAACACTGTTTAAAATTGGAGAATATGTGTAGGACACTAGGACTAGGACACTGTGCAGTAAAACATGACTTTGTCAGGATCTGAAAGAATGAAATCTTGCTGGTTGTAAGCTAAAATCCGCCATGTTTTGTAATGAGTTATATGCTATCTATAGGTTGGTCGCCTATGAAGGGCTTGAAATTATTAACCCAGATGGAAGCACGGAAGATGTGGAAGCAAAGGCTTTGAGGGGATGATGGAAGCAGAAGGTGAGGATCAGTGAATTAACAAGAAATAATAAATTTATAATCGGAAAGACATAAGCATAAATTACTTTTAAATGCTTAACAAGTCAGGAATAAATTTTGGATGAAGTTTAAGATTTTCATAAGAAATTCATTGCTGAAGCTTGCTTTCGGGTATCTGCACTTAGTTTGCATTATTAATTACATATGATGTGTTCGGGTCGGGGCTACTGTGGTGCTATGCAAGTGCATCTCACAAGGTTATCAAAGTCTCTGACAACAAAAGTTGGACATGATCAAAAACACTTTACGTTCTGCTCAACCTTTTGTGTTTTAACTTTTAAGTCAACTAAATTTACTAAAATTATACCTAAAATCTGAATTTTGTTGGTAACATGATTCACTAAGATGTTTCCTTTGTCGCACTAAACATACAATTATGTTCTACCACATGTGCATCTCAAAACCCCTTAAGCATGCTCAGAAATTACCATAGTACTCTCCCTTCTAATTTGATATCAGTACTCTCCTGTCAGTCTCAAGAACATCTTGTGTCTTTGTGTCATTTCATTATGAAGTGTCAAGTGTGCACTCTTCACAAGCACTCCACAGCCACATGAGTTTTACCAATTGGATTAAGTTGTAATATTTCATAAGGGACTAATGTTAGTCATTTAGTTGCCAAAAATATCACATATTTAGTCAACTGGACCCTACCTCAATTATTTAACCAGTCACATGGTTACCAAAGTCATATTTATGATCTGGGTTCGGTCATGGTCCACGAATCATAGTGACGTGGAAAACATTGTATCGGTTGTTGAATGTTATTGTAACCTGAATATTAAAAGGTGGGCCCTTAATGACAGTCCCACTCATTGTAAGATCGATGATAATTTTATCAGACTCCCTAAGTTCTGTTACTAATGAGAAATGAGCATTGCATGTATATTGGAGTTGGTTTCCATCAAACAGTAATTTGTATTGTACCATTTGCTGCTATGGACCTATGATAATTTGCATCATGGTTGATTAATGAGTAATGACCTGCATCATGGTTGATCAATGAGTAATGACCCTCATGTTGTGCACTAAACTTGCACATGAGGTTCTTTCTAGAGGCAATTATCACTCTATTAAAGTTTGCTTGGATTATTAGCTAAAGAAAAATCTAATAAGTCATTTGGACCACCCTCTGTATTTCGGTTGTACAACATCATTGTGTCGATTATTGCACTTCTATGCTGTTTTTTGACACTTAACTTGCAGGATCATGATGGTTATTGGAAGATGATGCACAAGTACATAGGTCCGGATGTTACGCCACTTGTGACACTTCCAATCATCATTTTTGAGCCAATGACAATGCTTCAAAAAATGGCAGAGGTTTGTACATCACAGCCTAGCCCTTGTGCCTCTGAAGAAAGTGTCTGAAGTTCTTCAATCCTCTGCACTGAAAACTCTTTTATGCTGATTTATTTAGCATAGTCTGGACCCTAGAGACATTGTAGTAGTACTTGGCTCCTTAAGAAAATTATTATTTTGGTAAGGTTAAAGAATCTTTCAAGTAACAATATAGTTTGCTGTTGTTTCTTATTCATAAAATATGGTTATTCACTTGGACATATAGTCATATAGAGTAACAAAACTACTCAAATATACCTAGCATGCGACTTCATATTGTCTTCTTTCTGTGTTTGACAGTACAGATTTGGTTAAATGTAATGTCAAAAGTTAAATATTGAAAATCCGTAGTCAAATAATCCCGTGAGATTCTGCTGTTAATTAGCGTTAAAAGCTGAAATTTAGTTGGGCATTCTTTGATGTATCTCTTCTCTTCCTGTTCTATCATGCTTCACTAATGTGATGCTTGTAGCTTGTAGATATATGTATATATCACCATCTTTTTATTGGTTGATTCGCTTTATGTGTTAAAAGGAAATATTGTTATTTGTTTAGTGTTCTGTCGTATGTTCCGATTTGATTTCTTTACGAGTTTGAACATGTATGCTTTGCTTGATACATGATAACATATGATATAATTAATGTTCACTGCTCAGTTTGAGATCACGTTTGATAATATGTATCACCCTCATTTAGTATTCCGTTGCAATGCACCCTCATTTGATACTCCGTTGCAATTATGGTTGTCACGACGTAATTAGCGACCACAGCGCCTAAGAGGTGCCACAACACCATGACGACACCACGGTGAAACGCCTTGCCAGGCATACGCTACATGCATACAATGCATATACATGGAGCAGCCTCCTCACCTCATAACTCGTAACCTCTGCTCTCTCCCGACTCCTCTCCTGCGGCCTCCTCCCCCCATCAGCTCCCCTCCCTGCCACCGCCTCCCCCCGTCCGCGGCCTCCTCCCCCCGCCGCCTCCCCTCCCAACCGCCTTCTCCCCCGACGCCTCCCCTCCCCGGTGCCTCCCACCCCATCTTCGCCAAATCCAACTGGATCCGACTGTTCCCGTCAGTCGGTGCAGGGGAAGACGGGAGGGCGGTCACATCGAAGCTCCATGATGTCCCCCTGGACCGCCACGACGCCATGACAACTGGTTGCAACGCATAGGCACCTTACTAGTTCCATTATTATATTGAAGTGTGCTTTTAAGAGATGAAGCAAAGAACTTGACAGTCAGCACAAACATCACTAATCTAGTTAACAGAAGTTCTATAAAACTTTAATCTTGTACAATACTCCCTATGTCTCTAAATATTGATTGTCGTGAATCCACGCAGTCTATCTTTTGAAACTGGCCACTAATAAACGTAAAAGTATATGGATTGCCCGCACAAAAACAATGTTATTAGATTATTCTTTGAAAATACTTTCATTATATATATATATATATATATATATATATATATATATATATATATATATATATATATATATATATATATATATATATAAAAATTACTTTAGAATATGATGTAAAAATAATGGTCAAAATCTTGCATTGGAGACTGAAATGCCAAAAAAAGCTTATATTTCGGGAGGGAAGGAGTATATGTGATGAAGTTAGAGCTTAACATTATATTCCTATCTGCTAAGTAGTCATGCCAGCCAAAAGTTCAAAAAAGTCTTGAAAGTTGCATTAAGAATAGTACCAGAAGTTGGAGATTAGTCAATCTAGGGCAATCAAGCTTCAAAACCTCCAGTGAGCTACAATTGCTGAAAAAAACAAAAGTATATGCTGTAAATACAGAACAAGCTACACAGATAATCTTCGAACAGTACAGAAACACACATTGATATTACCTCAGGTTTAAAGTATAAAGATTGGAGCATGTCAAATCCACTTCCTTCAAGTCTGTAGATAGCTTAAGATTGATTTTTGACAAGTGTAGATAGTTTGCCATTGAAGGAATAACAACTTTCTTAATATTTGGACAGCCAGTACAATTCAGAACTTCAAGCAGACGATCAGATCTCTCACTGATCTCTTCACTCTTGACTGGTGTAGAATCAGGAGGGCAAACATCAACTGGCATGTCAGCAGAACTGTAATCATCTGACCCACACACCAATTCATGCAAGTTTGTGCATCCGTTCAAATTTACATTAACTAAATTTGTACAACATGCAAGAAGCTCCTCTATCGCCGTCTGCCCAATTGATGAGTAGGACAGATCTAGCTCAACAAGCATTGGAAGAGCACCCTCTCTGTAGAGGGCATCTAAAGATGAATCACTGAGACACTTGCAAGCTGAAAGTTTTAAGACCTGACAAAGAAAGTAGATATGGTAAGAAAGCAGTAATTTCAATCCTTTATTATATATCTACACCTATCCCTTACAATACTCAATTCCAAAATTATGCATTTCCAGTGCATCTCATATTAGAAACTTCAAAATACTGGAAAAATAGAAAAAAAAAATAGCATAGAAGTTAACTACCACAGAAGCTAAATGCAATAGATCATATACTCGTCACATGTTCTTGCATACAATATTAGTATTACACAAAATGACAATTTTCAAACATACAACAGTAATTTGTCCACATAAGAATAAATGCATAGGTCATGTGGTATGACTTGCTAATATTAACTAATACACACAACAGCAATTGTCATATGTACAACAGTAGCAACTGATTTAAAAAGTGACACAAATCAAGCACCTACCTTTAACTGTGGACAACTATCAAAAACAGGCTTCAAGTTGATCAAAAATGTGTATGACAGGTCAAGCAAGGTCAGCTTATGAAGGCAACGCAAAGAAGACAATCCATTGATGTCAATGGATACACATGATGAAAGAATAAGATGTTCAATAAGAGGACATGCCTCTGCTGTCCGAGACAGTGAATCATCCATAAGCTGCCTGAACATGTAAAATAAAGTACAGTAACAATTAGAGTACCAGTCAATAATGTTTACAAGAACTATAGGAAGCAAGGTACAACCTGCAGAAAGAGGCATCTAAAGATGTCAAGTGAGGGCAATTAATTGAAGCCTGGGAAAGCACACCACAACCCTTCAGCTCCAATATAGACATTTTTTGTGCCTCAATGAGTAGAACGCTCAATTTTGGACAAATTCCAAGGTTTAGGGATTCAAGACCAACCTATAAAAGAAGCCAGTGTCAGAAAGTACAGATATATTGCTTTATGTAGGCAATAAAACAGATAAAAATTATTTTGTATTAATTCAGTTTATCTACACATTTTGTGCTTCATATTTGTTCCACAAGACCACAACTATATCCTTTTATAACAATGTTTAGCAGAACCACCCACCCTATCTTTCCAAATAGACCACAAATCAAATAGCAATTGCAAGTTTCCCAGGAGGGTAATCAGACAAATCAAATTACACGCCCTGTTTTTACACACCATTTTAAGGTTCATATATTGATAGAGCACAATGAATGCAACTTGTGGTAGAAGGAATGGACCCAGTATAAGGTGCAAATTACATGCTATTCTCTTACTTTTTGTAGGCCTGAAACAATGTCACACATCCTCGTATTCTTACCAAGAGATCAATGCACATCATATCCAATAAAGTATTGTTCATATCAGCTAAGTTGTTCACAAACAGTGTTCCCCTAGGCACTAGGCGCTAGTCGGATGGCAGACCGGCGCCTAGCACCTAGGCAGGCTAGGCGGTCGCCTAGGCGGGCCAAATAGGCAAGGCGGGAGGGCGCCGCCTAGGCGGGCCAAATCGGCAAGGCGGGAAGGCGCCGCCTAGCGCCTAGGCAGGCTAGGCGGCCGCCTAGGGGATCAGCGTTCACAAATAGCTCCAAATAAATCTATTGCACCTCAGAAGCAGAATGAGCAATACTCCACTTACCGGACAAAATGATGCTCTTTCAAGATGATCGCAAGCATCAAGATTCACCTTTTGCAGATTTGGGCATGAGAGTTTTAGGAATGTCATGAAACGGCAACCAGCAAGCGAGAGATTAACCAAGGAACTACTATTCAGTTCCACAATGCTCAGACTCTGAGATAAAAGGAAAAAGATCAACAGAATTGAAATATAATGAAGCAACATGTCACCACTCAGTACTCTTATCTTGAAAGCACACACACACAAAAGGAATACATTGATTGACATTAGCACCAAATGATGGGAAAATGAGGCTAATCTTTACTACTTTAAAAGAAGGAGTTGGTGGTTGATGAGTCCTCCCTTATTTCTTTTTAGCCATTTGATCTGAATAATTAAATCTTGACCGTAAATCCCTTAACCCTAAACCCCGAGCTGACTCCTAACCGAAACTCCGGCCTGATTGGCTTTATTCTCAATCGCTCCTCCCGCACGCCTTCTCCATCGCTCCTCCCGCCGCCCTCGCCTCCTCCCCTCCCTCCGCTCTCACCGCCTCCGCCCCTCCGCGCCGCCGCATCCTCCTCCCCGAACCGCCTCCTCCCTAGCCCGCGCCGCCGCCGCCGCCTCCCTACTCCCAACCCCGCGCGCCGCCTCCTCCGCTCCCCCCACCGCCGCCTCCTACTCCCCACCCTCCTCCTCCGCCGTCGCATCCTCCTCCCTTCGCCCGCTGCGCCGCCACTCCTCGCGCCCACCTCTTCGCGCCGATCCCGCCTCACCCCTCCGCCCCCCGCGCCGCCGCCACTCGATCGCCAGCGTGAGTCGCCGCCACCACCATCGACTCCCTCCTCCTCCCTCTATCCCCCTCGCAGTTGGTGCCCGCCCCCGGCCACGCCTTCCATGACCACGGCGAACCCCTGGGCCCAGGGACTCAACGGCGTCTAGCGACCTTACCCCTCCCACAAACACCTCCTGTCCAGGTACGACGGTTGTGTGGGTATTCTGTGTTTTTTTAGCTTGAATGGATGTTCAAGGCTTGGAGTTCAATTAAGATGGCTCTCGACCTGTGAAGTGATTATAAATCCAGTGCCCGTGCATATTTGTGATGACCTGTGAAGTGATTATAAATCTCTAGATATACACAAAGTAATATGAAGTGATACACACAAAGTAATATGAAGTGATGACCTGTGAAGTGATTATAAATCGCTAGATATACGCAAAACCAAATATGTTCTGGGCACAGGTTCATATTTGTGCCTTTGTGTGTGTGCATTGCAACGGAGACTGTGTCGCTCACAAGCATTGTTCGCCTTGATCCAACTGCAGCTTGTATGATTCTGATGCCTTGCAGAGACCTACAAAGCAGCCACAGTTTTTGACCTCGGCACATACAGTTATTTGATTCTGATGCCTTTGTGTGTGTGCAGATCATACGAGTTTTTTTGGTAGTTAGTCCCTCTGAGCACATTCATATAACCCTTAAGCAATTTGACTAGCATTGTTTTCTTCTGCTTTTTTTCAGTGAACTTTATTTTTATTATGTTCCAGAGATGAGTATTTTGCTTGGGGTCTTCATCAGATATCAAAAGCTGTGAGCTTTCTCAACAATGACTGCAAGCTTGTAAGTTCCTGCCTTAAGAGTTAAGAATGAGATGCTATATGTTATTTGTTGCATGCAAGCTGTTTATCAAAACTTTCTATTGTTTGTTGCCATGTGATATTTACTTGTAGATTTGATTACTTCTAATGGTTGCTGGCTTGTTGCTTGCTTTGTTCTTGGCTGAAGCAAATTTCTTCTGTATAATCTGCCAATGAATTTTTTGCATCATGCTTGCAGCACAAGTCATTTAAAAAGTTTTAGTTTTTTTTGTCCCATGGTTCTTGACCTAGAATGTTTTCTATTTTTTGATGTGGTTGCCACTTTATCATACAAACCTTTTCATCACAACAACACCAAAGTTCTCTTAGTTGACATTACTTGTTGAGAGATAATTAAAGATCAATACACGTTTTTGTTTTACTGCAATGACACATTTAGATTTTATGTACTGTTGGCGACAAAAGCATGTTGAAGGTGCTTTAGTCATATTTGAACTGATATTATGATAATGCATTACTGCATTGTTGAAGATAACAAATACTAGAAGTACTTTGGTCATAAATGAGCTGATTGCCATCACTTCATCAATTCCAAGTTCATGGGAATGTATGCTTGGCCAGTGTAGTTGTTACTCAAACTCTAGATTGGAAGCTTCATGCTTTTGATGTTCTGTCAGAATTTGATGCTAACAACGAAGCCTCTGGTAGCCCCATGTTGGTACAGATTCTTAATCCACACCTTTATTTATATTTGTTAGATATAGAACTATGCACAATTCTCTATCTGATATGTTTTGGTGAATGTTCAAACGATGCTTTTATGTCAAGCTTGGAAGTTCTTTTTTTGACACATGTTGTGTTAAAGTTGTTTCTAGAAAGAAGGATTCGATGCTCTTTAATATCATGAAATGTAACGAAATGCAGGGAGATATGTACTATATTCCTTGATTACAATATACATGTTTAAATTTGTATGGAAAAATCTTCTCATATTTATGTCCCTTTGCAGCAATTTGAATGGTTAGTTGGAACACAGTACAAGCCGATGGAGCTGACGAAGTCAGATTGGGCTTCAATTAGAAAATCACCTCCATAGGCAATTGATTCCTGGGGATTGGGTGAGCAGATCTAACTGCATTCTATAACTAATATTGTGGTTCCTTTTTCTTCATTGCATGCTTGTCTGATTCTTCTGTTTCTTTTTCTTGGTTACGAAATGGGGAAAACTGTGTTCAAACAGTTCCTCACCAGATGTGCACTTGATATTCATTACATAAACTGCGAAAGTTGTTTAGTTATTTCTTGATGGGTATCTCTCTTTCTGCCTATATCCATAGTTTCAAATCTTTATGGTAAATACTGCTTTTGCATTCTAGACCAAGCCAGAGTGGGACTGTGGAAGTAACCAAAGAAAAAACTTGTCAAGTGTAATTCAATAAACTGAGATGATCTTTAACTCTTCTGTTGTTTGCCCTTGGTGATATTTAGTTTCGTGCACAATCTCTCTTTTTCTTCAACATTGGTCTCTATTTCCTGTGATGAAATAATGAGAACATATGGGCACTCGTTGCAGGGTGTTTAATTTATGAACTCTTTTCTGTGCAAAGCTGATCAGACAGAGAGGACCTTCAAACATCACGTCAATCCCAAAGGTTAGCTTGCATGGTTGCACCCCGACAACTTCATTTATATTGGGCTACCAATTTTTTTTGTGGTTTGGTTTTGGAGTTTTCCCACCGTATTCTCTATTATCTTGACTGTAGAACATTACTCTGACAAATTTGAAGTTATCGCTTTCCTTTTCGTTTGATGCTACCAGAGCCACCGAAATAAGCTTAACCGATTGGTGTTGTTGCTTCTGTGGCTTCAGGAGCCTCTAAAGTTGGATTTTGTCATAAGCTTTCCGGACCACGGGTTTCACCTACGCTTGGATCCTTGGTCACAGGTATGTTTTTATTGGTACAAACATATGCTTGGATTTTCGTCGATACTTGATTGCATCTTAGGCAGTATTGAACTCACTTATACTGAATGTATGAATACAACATTTGTTTGTAAAGAATTGAATTCTGTACTGAACCGCTTATATAATCAAATTTGGGTGGCTTATGTATTGTATAAACTAGAAAGTGTAGCACAGAACCTTGTAATAGGGAAATGCCATAGTAATTTGAATTCGACAATAAAAATTACTTCAAGGATATGTGTTGTATTCTATAAAAATGCATGCTTTACATGTGCTAAAGTCGGTGAAATTTATTCATCATCCTTCAGAAAATGCTACAGGTCATTTCTTTTTCCTTGCAGAGGCTCCGTCTCATAGAGATTTATGATGTTAAGAGACTGCAATTGTGATATGCAACATCTCTAATTGGGTGATCTGGAGAGGACCAAAAGAGTAAGTTCTTGTGCTGTACCATTTTAATTGATTATGCTAGCTTCAAATTTGATATTTATTATTCAGTTTGAGATCATATTTGATAGTATACACCACTTTTATTTGGTTTTTCGTTGCAACGCACGGGCACATGACTAGTTTTTTAACAGTATTAAAGAAAATAAAACCTTATGCATTTAAAAAACAATTTTTTTCACTAAATACATAAAGAGTTCTGGCACAGAGGGATAGTCAGAATCACTATCATGTGCTATTATCTGTGTTGACTGTTATTGATAGGAGGGTGCACGTGTCATACCTCACAGTTATCAAGAATCAATGATCTGAGCATAGGGCAACCACCTCCATCACTAAAAACTTCACAGATTGCATTTGTTAATGATTCGCAGTCACTAAGATCCACATCAATCAAATTGTGGCATTGCAATGACAAACTAGATAGGCTCTCTTGTTTTTGTAGCACCAATTTCTGCAGTCACAAATTCAGCACATGGTAATGTTAAAAAATATCCACATAAACCAATAAATAGAATAACAAAATTGAGCCCTTCACCAAAACATAGGAGCTGACCTGAAGAGCACTCGATGTTATGCTAACACGATGAAGTGCCGAACATCTGGAAACTTTAATGTAAGAAAGCACAGGACTTCGCAAATTCAAATCAGCAAACCTAACATGGCAGGTAAGACAACCCCATAATGAGCAAGGTGAACAATTGTACAAAATAAACAACAATGACAATTAACAAAGATAAAGAAAAAGCAATCCTATTCACATGCGCAGGTGTACAAGACTTATATTCTTCAGATGTGGCAAATCCAGAGACACGGATGTCAACAGACTGCAATTATCAAGTTGTAATGCCTAGAATGATTGCAAAAGATGGAGATTAGTTCTTAAGACAAAGGTACACAAAACATTGCCCAAAGAAAAGCGAATCACTACCTCAAGCAGACGACTATAAGATATTGCAGCCATGGACGCAGATGTGATTCCCTCACAACTTAGTAGCCTCAAGTCTATCAACATCGGAAGCCTCACCGACTTCATACCGAGACAAATAAAGAGAATATGTCAGATATATGCTGCAAATTTGCAAATAGTGGCAGGCAAGATCAGTCAAAGACATAAAAGAGCACAGGGCATAGAAAAGTACCTCAAATGAAATGTTTGGGCAGTTAGATGCATCAAGAACAGAAAGATTTGGACATGAACTAGCAATGTCACGCAATGTCTCATCAGTAACACAAGAGCAAGATGACATGTCTAGTGACGCTAACAGTGGACAAGCTGTAGCAGCTTGACGAATTGCATTGTCAGAAAGCTTATGGCAGGATTGAAAATCCAATTTAAGCAATTGAGGACAGTTGAGTGATACATGAGCCATGCCTGTTCTTCTCAAAGAAAGTATTTTTAGTTGGGAACACCTGGATGATAAAACAACATATATTGGTTAAAAGGACATGTGAACCTATTTATAGAAGAAAAATAATTGCACCAAAAAGTTCATCACCTGACAGATATTCTGAGTGCCCGGCACTTCAAAATTTGAAGCTCATGCAATCCATCATGATTAACAGTTACTTCTTGGATGCCACTCCCAAGAGATGCATCACTGATTGTTAGAGTAGTCAACAATGGGCATTCAGCCAAAGCTTGAAAAAATGCTTCTTTGAGTTGTCCCTTGCCCATTGTTAATGTCTTTAGATGCCTGAAAGCCAGCGAATTTCATAAATACAATAAAAGAAAAACAATATTACAACAAAGGAGAAAGAAAATGAATGAGAAGAAAACCTTAAGAACATTATCGCTTCCATCAAAAGTATTTCTGCATTCATGACACCATACAAATTGAGATCTGTCGCATTGTGGTAACGATGGCAAATATCAACAACTGCAAAAGCAACAGTGGTAAAACATGTAAGAAACATCAGGTAATAATCCAGTGCGATCACAAATGACATCACAGAATGAAATGTAGCTAAATTAGTCGCAATATGTAGCATTTAAAAAGAACAGGATGTTTAGTTTAACTGAACAGCTCAGTAGATCAATCCCACATTTATTAACTAAAAGCTATAAAATTATAAAGGGTTCCGAACAACAGGCTTTATCCTAATCCAAACAAAAATTATAGTTGCCTGATAATTTACTTTTATGACAAGGGCTTCAAAATCAGTGTAGATGAATGTAAATTTGTAACAGTCACTATCATGGACTCCACACTATCACCTCCTTACATTGGTATTTTCATCAGCATGAAGGTAAGAGAGTGTCCAATCATTAACATCATGGAAGTGTCATATAGATGAAATCACGAAAGTGGCACCTCTTGAACTTGTACAGGCCAAACATGTCCTCCCTAAGAGCTAACTAATACACCATTCAGGCCTTTCTAGGATTACCTAAACACAAGGAGTGTTTCTTCTAACTTATAAGAATTTACAAGAAACATGGCATTTGGGATAACCGATTGAAAATTATCTCAGACAACCACCCAAAGGCACAAATATACATGAGAACACCAATCTCACACATATATTGGCAGTCCCCAATGCACACAATATTTAAAAACATTTCAAATAAGAATTACAATATACCATATGCTCGTGCACTAAAAAATAAAAAAGAGCCAAGCAAAAGACATACAGTTCTGCAGAGATATTCTAGTGTTTTCAAACTTCAAACATTTCCAGAAATCTTCATGCGTACTGGCAGATCGCCACTGTTTGCAGGTAGCACCTACTCTGCATATATCTTTCTGGCCCAAGAAGGAGAATATCTGAAATAGCATATCTAACAAATTAGTACATTACTACATTTTGAATCAAGCATTAGTAATATTTGCATATAGATAACTATTAGCAAAAGAAATTCATGGCGCACCAGGTGCAAGAGATCATCAGAAAGATCCATTCTTATTTCAACATCTTCAGAATTTCTTCCAGCTGATTTTCCAACAACACCAACCCTTTCATTGTTGGTGTCCCGTGGAATCTCATTACCATCATCATTTGGGAAAAGAGACAAGCCAAAATCTAGTTCATGTTCTGGACAACCGGACATCTTGAAATGCTCATGTTCATCAGAAGCGTGCAAATGTGGTGATTCAACGCCAAATAAGGCTGCATTGACACCTGAATATTGTGGATTTTCTCTGCAAAAAGGGAGAACTTTTTAACTTGAAATGTACATTAAGACTTGTAATCAAGAGAAGAGTAACCGAGGACGTATTTGATTAACAAGTTAAGAGAATTTCATAGAGATCATTGGCACTTCTACCAAGAAAAAAATATTAGTGGCCCTGCAACTCGAGCACGTATTTGATTAACAAGTTAAGAGAATTTCATAGAGATCATTGGCGCTTCTACCAAAAAAATCATTGGCCCTGCAACTCGAGGACGAGTTGCTCATCGAGAAGGGGAGAAGTTGT
Organism: Melocanna baccifera; assembly: GCA_036346265.1. Taxonomy (NCBI): domain Eukaryota; kingdom Viridiplantae; phylum Streptophyta; class Magnoliopsida; order Poales; family Poaceae; genus Melocanna; species Melocanna baccifera. The sequence continues at coordinate 210,223 of JAYEVJ010000409.1, read as the reverse complement.
CATGTGCAGCGGTTCTGGTCACGCGAACAGTGCTACGCGGTTACCATTCAAATGGCAGCCACCGATTTGGTAGGATTAGTTTCCTTAGAGATAAAATTAGATTAGTTAGGATAATATATTTCCATAATATTATAAATAAGTTCCTTAGGGATCAAGCCATCCAATCTATATAAATATGGGAGTGTATCTCATTTTATTAAGCAAGGAACCAATAAAGATGAATTAATCTAGTCTCTTCCCAAAGTTCTATCATCTCAATTTATAGTCAAATCTCTCATCCCACCAAACCGACGCCGTCTGTCCTTTCTCTCGGCGGTGTTTACCCCAATTATCTAAGGCTTATCACATTTGGTATCAGAGCAGTCAATCTCTTCCCATGACTTCTGCTATCATGGCTCCTATTGCCGAGTCATTGGTCATGATAAAGACTAACGCCAATAAGATGACCACTAGTACCAACGACATCGACAAGAAGATGACGGCCACTAGTACCATGACTTCTTTTTGAGGTCTTCTTCCTCGTTGCTAAACAATAAGAGCATAAAAATAGAACAGACAAAGTCCATGTGATTACAGAATGCTAGTTCTTTCCTGCAGCATGCCTGCAATCTACCTATTTTCATTGCTCATCTTATATGTAATTTTTTGATGCAGAATAAATGTGGCCTAGGCCGTCAATCAGAAAAGAAGAATGACAAGTACAAAGGGTAACTACATAATTGCCTTACCAAATGCCAGATTCAATCTAGGATTGTTGTACAACTCAGAGAAAGTCACTTAGGCCGAGTAAAATTGGATAGACTAAGGAAATGCGTGCTAACATAACTAGAGGGAAGCACTCTATCCACTTCTGGCAAAGCAGTTCGTTCATTACCCATCCAAAGGGTCTCAGCATTTCTAGCAACAAGTAGAAAACATCTAAAAGAGCACCTTTCTACCCCATCTCCCACCTGGTTTTCCAGAATGGCCATCGCAGCTGTACTACTTGAAGAAATCCTTAAGTAAAACCACCAATTCAATCTCAGCTATGTCCTCCATGAATTGTATACTTATTTTCTCGTTCAACGTGATAGGTTTACCTACAGAATACTAGCACCATGAAATCCACAAAACAACTTTGCTAAAAATCTAAAGACAAGAAACAGTAAAAGGAAAAGGAGAAATTTTTAAGCAACTTACTCGCCAAAGCCGCGCACTTTGGGCCGTTTATTCTGCAGGTCCCTATCTCCATCCTCATCGCCCTCCTCGTCGTCATCGTCCTCCTCCGCAACATCCACAGCACGCCCTGCATCACTGTCAGCGCGACCGCCTCGCCACATGTCACGGAGCCTGAGCGGCGGCACAGGTGGCAAGTCCCAAGCCCTCTCCGCAGCCCGCGAGCCCCCGGCCGAGTCAGGGTCCCACGCCGGGAAAACCATCGTCCACCTCAACGCAGGCGGCGGCACCGGCTCCTGCCACACTGGCGGAAGGTGCCACCCCCGCCGCCCCAGCGAGAGCGCGAGCTCCAGCTCCTCTCGCGCCTCCTCCTCCCTCTCCTCCCCGTCCGCGGCGCCCCCGCCCCCGCCCTCCACGCCCTTCATCCTCCCCCCGTCCGCTGTCCCCTCACGCCACCGCCCCAAAACCTAACCCTAGAACGGTAGAACCACCCCCTCCGCCGCCATCCTCAACCTCTACCCCAGCCACCCAACCTCCAGACCCACCAACCCCCAATGAGCCCCGATAAAAAACCGCCCGATTGCAGCCGACTCCTCCCCGAATTCCACCGGATTTGGTCGAATCGGATCGGCCCCGCGCAGGGGGAGGGCGGCCGACGCGCGATCCGGGAGGGACGCGCCGGCGAGGTGGGGACGCTAGGGACCGCGGCGTCCGTACCGTCGCGCTCGCCTGGGGCTCCAGGGATTGGGCGGATCTGCGCGCCGCAGAAACGGCGGTGCGGCCGCTGGCTCGCGAGCTCTGGGAAAGGGGAGGCGAGGGGGAATAGGGGGTGAGGCTGCTCGGGCCGAGAGTGGTAGGGCGAGGCCTTTATGTAGCGGCCAGATCTCACACTGACATGTGGGCCGAATGGTTGTAGGGCCCAGCTGTTAGTATGTAAGTTTTACTGGCCGTGCTCCTGTGTGGGCCTTGCATTTGCTTAACGCGTCTCGTTCTACGGGATTCTTCTGCGCTTGCGTTCTATGACCAGTGGGGCAGAGAGTTCGGAGGTGACGAGTCAGGGTGCTGTCTCGCTGATGTGTGGGCCAGGAGGTCGGGGCACCGTGTGCGCGGCTGTCAGTGAGAGAGAGTACTTCGGCCAAGTTCGTGGGTGTCTCATTCATTTTGGTGCTGATTCCATGACAGGTGGGGTCAAAACGTTGGGGACGAGGTGTCAGCCAGCATATAGACTGTGGGCCCTCTCTTGTGGTGGGTCGTTTGCCTAGTGTGCACTTTGACCGCCGATTTGCTCACGAGACAGAGGAGGGACAGGTGGGCCCACCGTGTCTCTCACGGGGTGTGCTATGGGTCTTTTTGCTTAAAGCTGTTTTATATTTATATATCTACAGTAATAGTTTTTAAATAATATATTTTTTTAAATGGTTTTAATAAAAATAATTATCGTAAAAAGTGTACTAAGTATAGTTGTGTTGGCCAAAATCTCTTATAACTATTTTTTTCTATATATTGTTTCTCACAAACAGTCAGAATTAAAATATTGAAATCATAAGTTATAAATCATCAGTCAAAAAACTCACTATGTACCGTGGTGGGCCGACATGTCCGTGAGCTTGTAGCTCGCTTTGCGGTTTCCTGGGTCCTTGGTAAGCTCTGATCTAGGTTTGACTTTACACGGTTAATATCTTAAGCAGGTGTCGTACTAAACTGGGCTGCGTGGGGCCCACATGTCATTTTCTACTCGGAATCCAGTATATATAAGTCTTGCTTGCGTATCTCCGAGACTTGTAACATTTGTCTAAGTAATTCAGATTTTTGAAAAACAAAATAAACTGAAGTTTACCAACACCTCATAGTTGGTTTTAGCTCAGTAAGCTGTGGATTTTCTTGGCTTAATCCGAGCGTACGCCGATGATCGGAGAGGGACGGCGAAATGTACTCCTCCTAGACTCTGTTTCTTTTTATAAAACATATTTTTGGTTATTCACTTGAACTCAGGACGTCGTAAGATCGAGAAAAATGTCAAGTAAAATTGGTCATTATGCCCTAGCTACTTTGTATAAAAATCAAAATTTGTAGAGCCCTACTCTGTTGTTGGGATGCATTTAAACCTGACTGTCCTGACTGACAGAACAGATAATGTTCTCTGTTTTAAGTATTTAGTTACGCCATGCTAAGAACAAAATTAAAATATGTGATCTACATGAAAAGTGAAGGAAAATGAGTAAGAAAACCAGAAATATTTTCCCCTCTGCAAAAGGTTTAGTAATCTTAAAGATACAAAAAAAATAAGTAGCGTTGCTGCAGCGGGCAGAGTATACAACCGTAAAGCGGAGAGAGTTGTGGTGGGGTTTTGGGGATTAGCGTCGCCTTTACTTCTTAAGACGCGATTTCCTTGCTGTTGTATCGTGCTAAGAGGTACTTTTGAACAGGTGGTGTTGCCCCTGAATGCACGTGATTGCTTCGCTTCAACGGTAGAGGCAAGTAAACGTAGTGGTTATGCTACATGTTTAACTTGTTAATCATTTTACCTTCATATTAATTAATTCTCTTAATTAGAGGTGCTATGTCATTGTTACATGTTTACTCAATATGGTCCATGTGGTAGTATTTTTAAGAATTCAACTGTTTATGATCTTGATGGTTTAATTGTGGGTATGTAAAATTGTTCTTAATGAAATGAATATAGTTGTGGAGTAGTATTCGTTATGAACATATGGTGGTATAGGTGGTAATGTTCTTAGTGAATATTTGTGGTTGTGGTGGTAGCATTCTCGATGAATATATTTGTGGTCTATGTGGTAATGATCTTATGAAACAGGGCATTGTGCTTAATGAGACACATGTGGATTATGAGGAAATATTCATGATCATTATATTGTTGATCTTCGTGATTAAATTCTTGTGGTTTATGACTATCATAACATTCATATCATGTCATGGTATTTGCATTGTGGATGTCGCCGCTTATAGCCGCAACCGTACCGGTACAACATCATACATTGCCGTAGTACGATGCACACTCTTACCTTGTTGGGTAAGGGTACAGTGGAGTATACGCATTCATATGCATTACATTGTGGAAAGATTATTTGCATACTTATGCAATGTATTATGGTGAAGTTATTTTGCAAGCAAATGCAACTTCATAGTTGTAATGTGGAACTAGCTCATGAGAGTCATTTGTGGTATGAGGAATGTAGATGTGATTGTGGAATGGGGTTAATCCCTTGTAGTATGGTAGGGGTTATGATTGTGGCATGAGATTATTTTTCTCTTATGGTAATTTTTTATAACAGTTGTAGATGTGAGATATAATAAAGATAATGAGGTAAAACATGTTAATGCTTTACTTTGATTGGTTATGGTAGTGGTTGAGGATGTGAAGTAGTCAATCAAGATTTATTTGCTAATGATTTATTATTGATGGTAGTAAATATGGTTAAGACTATAATTGTGGTCATTGTAGAAAATGAATAATGATGCTTAACAACATTATAGTTTAATTAGCTTGTTAAACAGTTTGCTTGCTGAGATTTTTATCTCACTCTTGCTTTTTTGCCCCTCCAGGTGATTCTCGAGTATGCATGGGAAGGGTAGAGCGGCACATCACTGTGACACATCATATCATGATTAATGTTGTAATAGTTGTGTAGTCTTAATCATGGATTTATTTGCTTTATTGATATTTGTTTCAAAGTAATAATGCTAGACAGTAGTTCATTTTAATTGGTTAAATTTTTTAGCAGTTGTTCTTTAATTAATAGTGTTCCAGTACCTTGCTTTAGTATGCTTCCGCTTAATCATGATTTAGAAATTGTTGCCAGTTTATGTTATCTTGTAAATTGGCTAGCTACATAGTGGTTTGGTAGCATCTTAGGGTAATGTGGGTCCTGGGGTGTTACATTGTATAGGACCAGCCAGTAAGTAAATAAATACTCCCACAAATTGTGCAATATCGATCATGGCAAGTGCGAATGTGGTGGCGGAAAGCAAGGCGTTGGATCAGCTTGTATGTTGCCTAATTAACCACCCAGTTTCTGCCTTTCTGGTTGGATTAGCTTGTCTGTTGCCTAATTGGAACGTTTACCGAAGGAATTGATACTTTCCAGTAGCAAAAAATAAAGCTTTATGGTAAGTCAGTAACAATTGTTTTGAGCATAAAATATGAGAACAATGGGACTAAGGATCTCAATCGTACCTAGACTCCGTCCCAGCGAAGTTGTTGGCATAGCAAGAACAACTAAAACCACTAGCGTAGTTACCAAGAGTAGAGAGTAAACAGACAAGCGTTGCTTGTTCATCTCCTGTTCTCCTTCACCTTATCCCGTAATTGGTTTTAGCTTGCGTCTTGCTAGCTCTTCTATCAACCATCCAAGAAGATTTCTGGATATATATAGTGTGAAAGAAATCTTCTAGGATGTGGTAAGTATAAACTTAAAGTAAACACTCACTGTCAAGTGGACTCTTTGGGATACACACTTTGAGTGATGACTGAGTTGTTATTTTGTATTATTAAGAATATACTATCCTTGTGCGTATTCATGTGGCACTTAATTGTTTATGCTGAGATTGCTACTCCACCAATGAGGATTTTTTTTGCTAAGAGTACTCAGGGTGTATTTTTCATTGAACCAACAGAAGCAACATGTACCTGTGATACAAGACCCTCCTAACATCGTGGGCAGATTCAAGAATAACGGTTGATGGGGTCATATACTCTCTCTCTCTCTTTGTTCTCAACACTATCCTTGTTCATCTTCTTTTCTCCTTCACCTTATCCCTTAGTTGGTTTTGGCTTATGTCGATATTTTAATATCGATCTTACGTATGATTTGTATAAATTCAGGGAAAACTCTCTCAAGGGACAAGCCACGAGTACGCAAAGAACACAAGAATTTTTATATAGGTTCAAGCGTTCTCCTGGAGAATAATAACCATATGTCATATATTACTATTACTCAAAGAAAATGATTACAACAGAGTAATGCGAATATAACTTGCAATATCTCCTGAACCTACTGGCTCCCCCCTCTCTTCCTCCGATGTCAATCTTTATATAGTTGACTAAGTGACGGTAGTTGCCTTACGCCAGAAGACGTCTTGACATTTCGGGCAAAACCCGCCTAAGGGAGGTTATTATCAGAGAGAGGTGATTAACCGTTCGTCATACGACGATTATTGTTAGAGAGATATCATATGTGGTTATTTGGGTATAAACACACGTTCTAACTACCTTGTCAGAGAGACCAACGGCAAGATAGTTCGTCTCAGACAGGCTATTCGAAGATACATTGGTCACAGCAAAGTCTACTACCATAAGGTGGCCGTAGGACTACTTACGACTATCTCATACTTATAAGAGAACTTACGAGAATGATATAGTCGTAAAAGCATTGAGACCAGGTAGTCATCAGACAGCTTTACGACTATGAGATGGTCGCAATTGAACTTATGATCACTTTGTAAATTTTCTCCCTTTCTAATAAGGGATATATTTAGAGTGTATAATGGCGTAATAATTTGAGGATTATTTTATCCTCATCATTTAGCCCCCCAACTTCAAACAAAAATAATTTACTTGAGCAAGAGAAGTTATAAATGATAAATGATCGAAAGTAATGCCTCTTCAATTCTATATGACCAAAAGTGTGCTTGGTTAGAAAGATAATTTCGCTTGAGTTCTGAAGACAGACGAACTCTAAGAAGAATTTTGATCGACTCTCACAAATCTGCTGGTCGGAGCGGATCCTGAAATAACCGTTCGATTCCCTAGATGAGTAACCGATGCTCGATTGTAAAAGCTTATCTAGGGTAATTTTCCAATCTCTTCACTTTCCTTTCTTGCTCCAATCTCCCTTGCGCTTTCCGCCGCCGTGCAGGTCATCTTCCTCCTCCAATCTTTCTTCCAAATCCAAACCATCCACTCGAAAAAATGGCGAAGTCTGCATCCAACTAGGCGTTGTAGGAGATGGATAAAGTGGAGATGTAGGCGTTGGAGGCCTCTGAGAAGATTCCTTAGCGAAAATTCATCAAATAGATCGAAGCGAACGGTTAGTATTGGCCAACCGGAGAAATTGGATACCTCCCCGTCTTTTAGGCTTATTGTGAGTGTCATCTTCGATTCCCAGCTCATCCCTTCCTCACAATTATGCTCGAATACTTTAGGGTCGAGTTGGTGAACTTGGTTCCCAATTCGTTTACGATGCTTAGTGTCTTCATGTACCTCTTTGAGGCATATCTGGGCATCCCCCCGGATCTCAAGCTCCTCCACTATTATTACGAGATGAGCTGACAGACCAGGATCGCCAAGAGCTACGGATTGAAGCTTCACGATGGCAAAATAGAAATGCACATCCAAATGTACAACCGATCGTTATGGCCGGGTTGGAAGGGTTGGAAGAAGAGGTGGTTTTACTGGGAAACCACCAATGAGGACAACCTTTCCTTCGTAGGGAAGGTTGTGGAGAATAACTCGGTTCCCAAGAAGATTAACCGGATAGCCCCCTACATCTTAGCCATCAAAGAACTGAATAACAAAGGGCTTACAGGCTGGCACGTGGTGAAGAACCATATCACCTGCCGCATCAGCCCCTTGAAGAAATGAGCACATCCCATGTGGATGACTCGGGAGCAGCTGATGCTAGTCATGACTACGGTGCAAGGCGAAGCAAATGTGGGGCAAGGTCAAGGCGCTGCCTCGGGCGTGACGGTGAGGCCTTGGGGAACTGAGCTACGACCGCGATGGGAGTACGGTGGAGAGCGCGGGCGGCGGGGCTAGGAGGAGGAGGAGGGAATCTAGCCTTGAGACGAGAGTATGAAGAGGTCGCGACGGTGCCACGGGGAAGGTCTTGCGCCGGCATAGGGGGGAGGTCGGGGCGATGATGTGAGCGGCATCATCAGCGCGCGGGAGGCGAGAGAGCAAGGAGAAGGGGGGAGAAGAATGGCGGGTGGGCCGGCTGGGCCGTGTGCGGGGAGGGGTTCTTTTCTTTTTTTAATAAATAAATAAAGGAGAGAAAAATTTGGCAAAACACAAAACCATAAATAATTTCAAATGTTGTATTTTTAAAAAACCAAAAATTTCCAAATTAAAATTTAATTTTCACAAAACAAGAAACAGACACAAACTTCTAAAAATTGGGATGCTACATACTGCATTGTCGGACCCCGGAGCAACGACTCCTGGATCCTCTGTGTAAATCGCACTAGTCCAGGATCAAGCTAGTGCACACAGTGGATAACAAAGATTCATATCATGCACAATGACATATATTCATTAACTAAATATGAGCTTGATGGCCAAAGTTTACATCAATAGTTTATAAACCAAAAATAAATATAAGCAGCGAAAAAAGAACCATAAATCAGCAGCCCATCCTGCCTACCCACAGGCGAATGACTGTAAGACGTGGCCTACTCGTCGTTTTATTCTCACCGAAGTTGATGAAGGCTTCCTCTAAAAATGGTGAATGAAGCAACATGAGCACATAAAGTACTCCACAAGCTAGACTAGGAGATTTCACAGAGTTCATGCATACATAAGGATTGACAATGGAAGGCATAATAGGTTATTTGTGCGTAAAAGCAGAATTCAGTAAATAGATTCAAATGTTGAATTTGATACAATAGATAGAAAGAGTAATTTAACAAAATAATATCGTTAGTGCAGACTCTGACCAAATACTAACATATCCACAGGTATCCCACCTGGTCCATATTTTCCAAAAGATCTCAAACGGATTCCATCCATCCATATACTTTTTCAACTCCTATGGATTCCATCCATCCATAGGCCTTTTTAGAAATCATTTTGAAAAAAAACTAATCCATGAAAAACTTTACTCAGCTTGCCCATAACCGTGGGCACAGCTATCTAGGATAGTTTATACACTCTACAGAGATTGTACAGCTTTACCCACAAGACATGATCATCCTATATTGCCACCGGATAAACACACTTCCTTTGGTGTGCGGCGAGAATATCATGACAATGCTGTTACAATGTTCCGTATCCAAAATAGTTACGCCGCCACTAAAGTTTCACCACAACTTGAATTCACAAGTTGGAGCCCCCTCTTGTGCCATGTGAGATTTCTCGCGGCCTACGCCACGCTCACATTCAACCTATAGCGAAACCATGTTTGGAACCTCACAAATTACTTAGCCAGGTCTGTCCCATACCGGACTTGTGATAGTACGATATGGCTTTGCAACAGTAGCTCACAGACCGGTTCTTAATTTGACTTAGGCTCAAACCACATACCCCTTGTGCCTGATAATCAACATTATGTCACCGAACAACAATGCATGCCAGGACCCATCACCTAACCATTAGCCTAGGTCCAAACCAAGTTTTTATATTTTTCTTTGAAACACTCATAACCCTTCTTGACTCACCAAAGTAAGGATACATTTTTAGAAAATCATCGTTATGAAGTGAAATAAATATTCTCACTTAAATCATTCTAAGTATGGCTAAGCAATTCTATAAAATTTTTAGTCAATACTATTGTACTAACTAGATTTTCATCTAAGGTGACAAGGTATAAGGGAATTCAATATCAAATTTGACCATACACAAAGGATTTGGGTATAACTAGAATTTAAATCAAATTTAAACTATGTTTGAATAAAAGTACGCATGCATAATAATTTTAAAAATAACATAGATAATTTAAATTACTGAGAGCAACATGATCAAAGGTGTAACTTACCTTGCTTCGAAGTTTGCTAAGGTTCGCTGAACTTATACTCTCCGGATTAGTTGTAGTCTACACGCGAAAAACCAGAACAAACTAAACTCAAATAAAATCCAAATAAAATCCAAAAATAAGGAAATATTATCTAGGAGATAAAATATGAATTTTGGAATTCAAATGAGTCAAAATGGAGTTAGGGCGAAGAAGAATGACTTCTAGTAGTTTGAATTCCAAAGAAATGAATAAAGAGAATTATTGGAATTCTTTCCTTTGTGAAGGAAAAGTTGTCGGAAACTACGATATTTGTGAAAGATCGAAGCCATGATCGAAGGTGTAGTCGAAGATATAGTCAAGACCATAGTCGAATCAACGGTTGAAATGGCGGAGGTCTAAGTCGAAGACAAAGACTCCAAGTACGGGTGCAGTCGAGACCATAAACGAAGATCTGGTCAGAACTGTACGGTGGTTGAAGAACACTATAGCGGTCGAGAACAAAGGGTAGTCGGAGTTGAGCGGTCGGAGAGATCGGAGGGTTCAGAGAGGTCAACGGGTGCGGAGGTTAAAACGGTCTAACAACCATGGTCGGTTCGAAGACGGTGATCAAAGTTGAAGACACCAATATCGAAAGCCGAAGTCGAATTCTTCGAGGCCGAAGGTCGAAGGCTGGAGTTGAAGTCTCTAGGGTTGAAGGTCAAAGTTAAAGTTAAAGGCTCCGAACAGTAGGAGTCTAAGAAGCCTCCGAATAGCGGTGTCTAAAGAGCCTCCAGATATCGGAGTCTAAAGAGCCTTTGGACAACGGAGTCTAAAGGGCCTTCAAACATCGGAGTCTTATGAGCCTCCGAATGTCGGAGTCTAAGAATCGGATAATTGGGAGAAGTCAGACGACCTCACGTGACGAGATCCGAATGATCCAACGACAGTGAAGACAGGGAAGGTGTACAAAAGAGGGAGAAGTGTATGAGTCTCGATTTACTTTGGCGCACGATTTTGAGCTGCACAGAGTTGGCTGTCGGTGAGGGTGTAGTGGAGGCGGGGTACGATTATCGACGGTGGAGACTCTCCGACGACGGCTTGCTCGGAGAAGGGGCGTCGAATGTTCGCACGGGCCGGAGGAAAGCGTGGACAGCGTCAATGAAACCCCAAGCTGGCCGAAGATATGGCGATTGCTTGCCGAGGCTCCACCGGGGCTTGGAGAAGGACATTGTCAGTGTGAAGGATTTCGGGCGTGGGAGAGTAGAGTTGAGCGAGGAGCGAGGTGCGGAAAGGAGAGAGGGGACTGCGAGGAGTGCATTGGTGCTCTTGTGCATTACCACAAGTGGTTGAAAGGTGGTTGCCGGCGAGGTGAAGCAGTGGTGCAACTCGGGCGGTGGTGGCGACGGCGTTCCGGTGGTGAGGAGGCTCAACCAAGTGGTGGTCGAGAAAATCCAAAAATTATGAAATATATACTGAAAAATAGATTGTGAATTTAGAAACTTGAATCACCTGATTTGGAGTTCGGACAGAAGAGAACGAGCGATTGGAAGATTGTCGGATCAGAAAATTCTAAAAAAATATAAATCAGGAATATTCCAAGGAATATTCCTGCGTATGAACAGTAACTCGTGAGAGTGTTTTGGCCGCGGAGGTGGTGAGAAAAGTCACGAAAAGTGAAGTCAACTAGCAAAATGGGTTGCTAGGGACCCAAGGCACATGCAGGAAGTGACGGCACGTCAAACGGAGCACGGTGACGACGTGTACGACGACAACGACATGGGGTGTGGAGAGAAGAATAATTTTCGGACACAAGACGTAGAGAAGAAAAGTGAGCACGGTCTAGAACGCGGCAAGATGAGTTTAGAAAAAATATCGTCTAAGCCAAAAACTCACCGGAGGCGACGCAATCGTAGATTGAACGATGTCGGTACCGAAACACGAAAAACTCAATATCTTGGTGCTCGGTGGAGCGAATCCAAAACCGTCTGAAACGTAGCCTCCTGAGATGGTTTGGCACGTTTTGACATGAACGGATTATTGAAAACATTCCCGGACAGACGGGGATGCGAAGTGCTAATTGCGGCCATGGTTAGGTGTTGGGCTCAAAAATTTGTGCAAGGTTTTTGGACAACGGAGGGAAGCACGGCGTAGAACGCGTCGAGACAAACTCAACGGTGTAGACGGCACGGCCAACAAACTAGCAAAATACGGTGGATAAGACTTTATGTAGCCGACAGGCTGACATCGACATTCCTGACAAACGGAGAGGAGTTAACATGCGAGACTTACGGCAAAACGAAGAGTAGAGCGTGGGGAACGTGATGCTCACCTTGGTTTTGATCGGGTATGCAGGATCAGTCGGTGGCGACACGAGGAACGGGGCTTCGGCGATGTTCCGACGAAGGCGAGGTGTGCACCGCGTAGAACGCGACGAGGCGAAGCCAACGGTGTGGTCAAACGCGGCAGGGCTCCACTGGACGAGGCGCAAAAGGCTGAAGAACGACGCTTGAACGATAAAAATAAAACTCCGATTACGGCCAAACGAATGGGAGTGAGGATTTGGGATTTTCGGGGTTGAGTGAGAATGAGGAGGGGGTCACGGGGCTCTCTTTTATAGGCGTTGAGGAGGTCTGAAGAGGGAGATCAAAGGATCATGTCTTTGAGTGGTATAGGTTAAATCCCGCGAAAATAGTTATCAATGAGAGGGGAAACGGTAAGAAATTGAAAGAGCTTGATGAGAGAAAGAAAATGCACTTTATTTCGCTTAAAACCGTTGAGTAAATTACAAGTTATGAAGGTTTAAAAAGCTCCCAAAACGTGGCCATGGTGGTTGCCCCTGCGCAAGAACGAAGCCAACTCCTTGGGAAGAAGAAAGGAAAAGGAGGAGAGAGAAAAGAGAGAAAAAGAAACAAATTTTGAAAAAATTTCAAGAAAATTTTTTAAAGATCCTTGGAACCTAAAAAGACCAAAAAACATATTTTCGGAATTAATTGACGTTTATTTTAATTTTTAAAAATGTTTCTCTTTTCTAGCTTTAAAATAATACAATAAATAACAAAATAAAGCTTAAAAATCATAGAAAAATTCATAGATGTTTCTAAAGCTATTTTAAACTTATAAAAATATTCTCAACTAAAATTTAGATATTTTTTGTTATAAAATTTTTTTATTTAACAGAAAAGCTCTTTTCTTTAAGCAGAAAATTAGGTTAGCGAAAAGTTTTTAAATTTTTTTTCAAGGAACCAAATAAATTTGATTTTTATTTTGAACTAACTTAATTATTATTTATTTTATTTTATTTTTACTTTTATTATTTTTTACTTAAATAACCTTTTCATAAAAAAAACCTTTTTTAAAAGTAGAAAATCAGGCAATTAAATTTCTTTAAAAACTTAAGAAATCAAAAATAATATTTTATTTTAAATTAAATTAAATATTTTAAAATAAACAGCTGAGCTGTTACATGCATGCACTCAAAATCTCGCTAGCTTCTCACCGTCCTCCTCCTCGACCCCGACCACTACCTACCAAGACGGTGCTTAAGTCAGCTCCTGCGACCGTGGGCGTTAAGGACATCCAGCTCACGCACTGCATCAAGGGCAAGGGATCCTAGGCATAGAGGTCTCGTCGGTGCGGTTGAGCTTCTACTGTCTGCTAGGATCTCTGCTTCTTCTATATTCATGCCATGTTTAAGAGTTAGATTCATAAGATTAGGAGATGTATTCTTGCCATGTTCTTACTTTGTTAGATTTTTAACCTGCTTGTTATCTTATAATATTTTAATGGTGGATTCTAATCTTAATGAAAATAGAATGTGTTGCTATATTTGCTGCTGTATTTGCTTGTTTTTAAAGGGCATAGCTAACATTTTCTGAAAGCTAGCCGAAAAACAAAAAAAAGATATAGAATGAATTATCATATATGGTTTTATGGTATAAACAGTCTATGAAAGATTATCACAGACGATTCAAACCAAAAACTGTCTGTGATACTCACACATCACAGATGATTCTAGCTACCAACCGTCTGTGATGAGAAAGTATCACAAATGGTTGGTATATGAGTATCACAGATAGTTTTTAGTTTGAGCCATCCATGATAGTGTTCTTCACAGATGATCCTAGTTACAATCGTATGTGTTGTATTTATCACAGACGGATAAACCGTCTGTGATAACCTCCGATTATTACTGACCCATAAATTCAGATATTTTAGAAAATCATCTGTGATGACAGTTCTGAACTGTTTGTGATGACCCTTTTTATAGTAGTGTCCATACATCATGACTCTTATCATGAGAAAGACTCACTTTTGAGGGGCACGTCTGATAGTTCACAACCCATACAAGTCAAAATAAGGGCCCCTAGTGCCCACAACCGTCCCTCCTCATGCTGTAGTGAAATTAGAACATGGTCAAGAGCATGAGGATCCCCCTCAAGCCTATAAAGCCATAACTTTGTCTCAAATCTATTCAACTATCTTGGAGATTCGCAACTCGTAGATTGAGACCAACACTCAATTAGTGGCTTTGACTCAGCACGTGAGTATGCTTGAGCGTCTCTCCTCTTTAGCGACACCTCTTTCACCACTTCGTTATCAGCGTCACTGCCATTATGATCCTTCTCCCCATGAGTGAACCTTTTTGGTATTTGAAGTCAAGGAGGGAGAAGAAGGAAGTGAATCTTGGAGAAGAAGGGGATAAAGATTGAAGAAGAAGAAGAAAGTCAAGTTGGATAAAAGTTATCTATCTATCTACTATTAGTTCTATTTAGACTTATCTTTTAGTTGTAAGCATCATGATAAATATGTAATAGTTAAGTTACGCTTGATTATCAAACTTGTAAACTTAATACTATTATGTTATGCTACGTTGTTATCATTGCTATGATTATCGCTATTATGCTAAGTGTCACATTTTATCTCATTATTATGTGGTCAAAATTTTTCATGCTTCCACAAATTCAATAAATAAAGGAAACTCCGCCAAAATTTTCTAAAAAATCCACACATGCGCATGAAATTCACCTAATGAACCCATATACACATATTTAGGGGGAGTTATATTTATTTGTTGATCGACATTTGAAAGCAACTAATTCTTCATCTCCTTTGAACCTTTCTCAAGAATTAACTGCAAACCAAAAGTCAAAACAAGAATATGCAACTTATTTTTCAAACTTGGTGTATGTTCAAATCTTTTTATTCATTCATATTGCTTAGGTTGTCATCAATTACCAAAAGGAAGAGTTTGAAGCATCTAGACTCCTAAAAATGATTTTGGTAATCAATGACAACAATGTTTTCAGGAGACTAATGCGTGTGTTAAGATATTTGAAAGATTTAGTCTTGGATTTTGGATGACGACTTGAAAATGGCTTGTAAAGACGATAAAGTATGACATGGCTCAAAAGAAAGGTATTATGTAGTCTAAGAACATTTTTATATAGTTTTTACCATCTTGGAAATTGATTGAAAGACCAAATTTATAGGCTAGATGTCGTATTATAAAAAAGAATCATGGCTAGTAGCTTAAAAGTTTATCTTGTGCCACCTTCATCAATTAAGGGTCATACATGCATTTGGTAACCTAACTGTGCTTAATCTGAAAAGACGGTATTACCGCATGACCGCATAAAGGGTGCGGTAGTATCGCACCACGATAGGTCCGAAACCTACATGGCGATAGCTAATTTATTGAGAGGTATTTTTTAGAGCTTTTCTCTTCCCTAGAAATCGGTAGTACCGCTTGTTGGGAGCGGTACTACCGCATGATTAGTAGCACTGGCCTTTCTAATTGCGGTAGTACTGATTTGAGGTTCAACGGCTAGTTTTTGAGCATGTAATGAACTACAAATAACCTAGAACAGTAGGTGCGGTAGTACCGGCTGGTATATGGCGGTAGTATCGTACCTGTTGAATTTTTAGGGATTTTTGCCCCAACGGTTGAAATTATGGTTGGGGACTATAAATACCCTCTCACCAGCACCAAACCAATGATGCTTGACCTTATTGAAAACATTTGAGACATTGGTGCACTCTCATCTACTCATTTATTCCATTTTCATATATTTGAGGTAGTTTAGAGTATTCAAGTGCATTGCACTAATCAGTTGATCTTTGTGGTACTTAAAATCTTCAAGTTAGAGTTGTGATTTATTACTCTTAGTATTTGCTGACACCTAGATGGCTTAGAGGAAGTTTGGCGGTGATATTTTCAAAAGAAGCTTGTGAAGAGCCCTGACGAGTTTGTGAGTGGTGTGATGTTCGCCATCTCCAGACCAGAAGAAGAACAACCATTAGTGAATCAAGGTGGTTAGGCTCAATTCGTAGAGCCGGTCTAATTTATTTGAGTTTATCTCAACGTAGACTAGGAAAGATCGACAAATTTTCGATACCAAGGGAAAACATCGACTATCTTCATTGCGGTTTTTTCTATTGTCTTTACTATTCCGCATTTACATTTCTAGTTTGCTAATTGTGTTGAATTATTTAGTTAGAATTGTATCTAGTATTGACATAGGCTTAGGGTGCATTAGTAAAACATTTTAGCTCTTGACTTGTGTGAGAACCTTGAATTAGCTTATACTTACTAGAATTTTCGATTAAGGTATAAAAATTTAAAACTTTCTATTTACACTCTTCTAGTCGGTCATCTTTGATCTTACAGCGAAGAGGGTGTTTACTTTTTAATAAACGTTCACCGTAAAAACTATTGGTGAATGGATACATGTTGGGTACACATTTGCCCCTTGTTGCCAATGGATCTATTATTTTGTGCTACGGCTTATAACTTGTAATTATATCTAATAAATAGTAATTGTTGTGAGAAACCAAAAACCGTTAAAAACTCAAAAGAAAAAAAAACTAGGCCAGTTTGTAGTTCCTTTGCGTCACACATCTCTCTGTTGAGAGCAGAGGCAGCAAGTTATTGGATTGTCTATGGCTTACCCAACACAAAATCTTACATAACCCATTAATATACACTTCGTGGGAATCAAACTCATGTTGGTCGAAAACTCAAGCACCGCACAGGTTGGACAGGTCTCACTCGTTTCGGCTTTTTTTTCGGCTTCTGCTTCTAGCTTATGTTTTTTTCACTATTCAGTATTTCGTCTTTTTCTGAATTTTTAAAGATATTTTAGGCTTTTTTGTATTTTTTTCCCGTGTTCCTTTGTATTGTCTCTAATGGGTTAACATGTTTTTTTTATATTTTTATATTTTTAAAATTAATTATGCCCAAAAAGTCAAATCAGCTACAGTAAAAAAAACCAACTACAGTAAAATTTCAGCCAAAAAATAGAAACTATCGCTAAAACGAGCGCCCCTAACCAATGGCTGAGTGTTACACATTTATTATACAATCACACGCACGTGACGTGATTGCTAATGGAGTAATCAATCTTTTTTGGAAAAAAACCATAAACAACCCTGTAATTCACCATCTTTTTTAATTTACTTCTCATATCTCATTTGCATTCAGTTTACCCTAAGACCTAAGTTAGCTTGTGAATGCTCCTCTAGGTTGTATATTCGTACTATTCTCTCTTATTTTAATTATTTTTGGCAACTTATTTTAGTGATTTTAGTACTTACTTTAGTTATATCAATACTTATTTCAATGATTTAAGTGATTTTAGTATTTGTAATACATAATTTTAATATTGAATTATTAGTAATAAAACGGTGTATTATAAGTATCAAAATAACTAAAATAGGTATTAACATCCTTAAAATAAAATTTGACACCATTGAAATAAGTGTCAAAGATAATAAAAACTATAAAAATAGTGCTAACCTGTAGTCTAAGAGGTTATTTACACGTCGACTTTATTTATAGAGGAAAGTAAACGAATTAGATACGGTGAAAAAATTGAAAAAGTAGACGACTTACCAGGGTGATTACATATTTTTCCTTTTTTTTAAGGCGGCCGTCGCATTCTGAGCACCAAATCCGACTACGGCAACAAGAGCAGTGTTGAAGTCCGCCACCGGTCCACCACTAGCTCGCGTCTCCTCCATTAACGAACGAACCAACGCGCATAGTCCCCCGCTCGTTCTCTCTCCCTCGCCGCCTCCACCACCAAGGCACCACCCAACCCAAGCCCCGGCCGAGGAGGAGGAGGCCGCCGCCGGCGACGTCTCCGGGGCCGATCGCCTCCTCCGCCGTCCTCTCCCCCCGGTGGCGGCGCGCGCTCGGCCTTCGAGGATCCGGTACGGCCTCCCGAAACCCTAAGGCACGCCCGCGAGCAGCTTTAAGCTCGGTTCGGGCCAGGCTTCGCGGTTGTTGGGTTCCGAGGTCGCGCGGTTGCCCGGGTGGCTTTGGATTTGGGGGTTGGGTTTTGGGGTTGGGGCGCGCGTTTTGGCCTGGTCCGAGCGTGCGAACTCTTGAGGGTGGACGCGGTGCGATGCGAGAGCGCGCGTCATTTCGATGCGGAGATGGCGTCCGATTGCTTTGTTGGTAGCATTGATTTTGGCGGTAGCATGCAAAAGCTGGATTGGCTTTTCTGGAGCCCAATTTTGCCATTTTAGATGCGGATCCGAGGGTTCGTTGCTGCGATGCTTTGATGAACTAGATACCTTGATTAGCCAACCACCTTACCTTGTGCTAAATGAACGCATAGCAAGTAACCGATGTAATTCCGCATGGGTTGGGTGATGTTTGGCAATCCCTTGGATTCTACCTAGCTGTTACCGGCTTGATATAATGTATCGCCTGCCTCTGTCAGGTCGTCATAAGATTATGTTGAAGTTACGGTGGTTATTGGAACAGAAATGGATCGTGTATAAAATTTCAATTAATTCCGATTGAGCGCTCGTATGTTTTCTGTGCACGATGACCTTTTCATGGCAACTTGGTACAACACAGAACTTAATAAAAGGAGCGTATATACACAGAACTTTCTTGTCTACATGCACACCATGTGTTTACCCTTTTGTAGCCTGGGTTTTACTCGCAAGACCAAAGTAGACAGTTGGTCTACCTTTTTCTCCTGTTCAGTTGTCTCCGTTCATTCTTTTTGTTTTCATGCCTATTACTTACAAGCGTGTTGTTTTTTAGATGGATCTCAAGGATAGCCTCTCCAAATTTAAACAGCAGCAGGAGAGGTGCCAGTCATCTTTGGCCAGCATAGCTGCAAGCCAAGCTTCGACCTCAAAACCAAAGCATAGGGCCCAACCGATTAACGCTCCATATGCTCCAGCAAGGCCGCCCCAACCTATTAAATTTTCAAATGATACAGAAAGGCTACAACACATTAATTCGGTTAGGAAATCTCCTGTTGGAGCACAGATCAAACTTGTCATTGAACTGCTTTATAAGGTACTTCTCACTAAGCTACAACCTTGTTTGATTTTTACTTTCCATACTAGTGTAAGTTGGTAAATGAATTGCAAAGTGCTCCATTGATCCTGCAAATACATTGCAAGAAAAATCATGCTAATTGAGATTGTATGCCAGAAAGCAGAAACTGTTATGATTCTTCATGTGGAATTAATTATCATCCAATTACTATTTTGGTTTAAATATGCCCTAGTTTAGTGGGAATATTTCAGTTTATTAAAGACCTAGTTTGATAATATTTATGCCTTTGCTCACATGTGAGATGCTCAGTCCGGACATGCACAATAGCCTGCAATTCTGAATGTGCAAGATTTTGTCCAAGCCTTGCTGCTTATTCTGTGTTCAGCCCAGGCAAAAATAGAACTACCAGAATAGATAAAAAATAAGCTGGGATAATTGGCACTATGTTGGTATCTGGTGCAAGGTGCAATGATCAATGTTTTATTGGCTATTATGAACTGTCATATGCGGAACATACCTACCATTTGCATTCATGCTGCACATCAAGTAGGACTATGTGGACTGTTTGGCTGGATGGGTGATGTTAGCAGAAATAGGTATTTCAAACCAATGAAACAAATATTAGAACAACCCTACGATGATTCTCTGGTTCACCTTTTGCACTTCAGCAATCTTTGGCTTAATGGTAGAATTTACCAACATCTTCACCAAGGATAGCAAAACGAGCATTATGTGAACTTCTTTAGAATGCATTGTTGTATCTTGTTCGTTGAATTGATATTGCTTTTGAATTTGAATTTGCAGACAAGACAAGCTTTTACTGCAGAGCAAATAAATGAAGCAACTTATGTTGATATCCATGGAAATAAGGCTGTCTTTGACAGTCTGAGGAATAACCCCAAAGTACATTATGATGGGAGGCGTTTCTCTTACAAGGTAAAGGCGTAAGTACTTCCTAATCATGTTGTCAATACTTAACTTGAATTGTTAATATTAGTGCCCATTTTGTTGGTAAAATCACCCAATTGCTAATCCTTCCTACCTGAAATGGCTCTCATTCTATGTTCTCTGTAACCTTAGCTAATTCAGAACCTTTTCATAAATGCCCCCTCATTTTACTATCATGGACGCCAATTAAGGCATCTTCATTTTGACATAGCCTATTTTCGCTGTACCTTCCATCAACTCAGTGAACTGCCATATGGCAGTTCAACTATTAAGTGCTGGTGTGGCAAGCTAAACCTTTTGTGATCAATAGATAAATAATTGATGATGAAATATCTATTTTAATGTTTGTTCGAGGGGAAAAAAGGAGATAATGTAATTATGATTACTGAGAATGACATCAGAAATGTTTAATCTCTAGTCTTGTTTTCTTCTTTGAAGTTGAATTGCTTCTAAGTTCTGTTGGCACTGCAGTCCAAGCATGATCTGAAGGGAAAAGATCAACTACTTGTTTTGGTAAGAAAGTACCCAGAGGGTCTTGCTGTTGTGGAAGTGAAGGATGCATACCCAACTGTAATGGAAGATTTGCAGGTGCCCTAATTCTCCTGGTTAGATACTTTGAGATGTTGTCTTGGATAGCATGTGCTACAAACACTGTTCTGCATGGTACCCAACTAGTGAAATATTTGAATCATGCAGTCATATGTTATTAATCTTGGCATACTGTTAATTAGATGCAATGTCAGTAGTGCACTTACCATTTTACTCAAATATTTGTTGTTCTTCCACCTACTGATGCTGAATACTTTTCTCATTTTTCCCCTGGACTTCTGGAGTACCACACTGAGCACAATTAGTGGTCACTCACACCTGGATTAATGTGCACGATTATTGTTTTTAGCGTCGATACCTGGGTAAATTTCCAGTGGCATATAGTCATTGAGATGTAGTTATGGTCCTTCTGGATAAGTTTTGAGGTACTATGCTTTGTTGTCACCATGAGAGTGATTCATCTATGAAGTTCCCAAGGATTTCCTTATGACAGTTGAATAGCAAAATACTGTAAGAGTGGGTTCAAGTCAGCCCTGCAAGCTCTAAATGCGAAGGTGTTTCGTAAATAACTAATGTGTACTTGAGTTTCTCTAAGTCCCATACAAAGTTGTTTCGTAAATAACAAATGTGTACTTGCGTTTCTGTTAGTCCCAGCCCATGTATTGCCTGTTCAAGTTGGTATTGCACTCTCTTACTGAGCTTCTAGATGTAGCTAGCCTTACAAGAGCATGAGTATGACCAAGCAAAATGTAATATTCAAGGATGCATGTGTTCTCGTTTCAGTCCATATATAATCACTGGTGGTTTATCTTGAGTACTGCTGCCCTGTAGGCTCTGAAGGCGGCAGGTGAAGTATGGCTGTTATCAAACATGGACTCCCAGGAGGACATTGTGTATCCTAATGATCCAAAAGCGAAGATAAAGGTTGATGATGACCTGAAGCAGCTCTTCCGAGAGATTGAGTTACCGCGCGACATGGTGGATATTGAAAAGGAGCTCCAGAAGAACGGCATCAAGCCCATGACCAACACTGCCAAACGGCGAGCTGCTGCCCAGATCAACGGGGTGCAACCCAAGCCTAAGCCCAAGAAGAAGCAGCGCGAGATCACCCGCCGGACCAAGCTCACGAACGCCCATCTACCTGAGCTGTTCCAGAATCTCAACCCTTGATTGTGCTATGATTATTTGTTGGCAACTCGAGATATTTCAGAGTCGTGCTACCTCTAATTATTGCAGTATTTTGTATACCTGTAACCTTTGTATGCGTCATGTATGGGTCTGTGCTCCAGAAGCTTGGTCTGAGACGCCCTGCTTTGTGTAACATAATTCGAGAGCCTGAGATGGCATGTCATGTAGTAATGCCCATGATGCTCTGAAAATAGTCATGGTGTAATGCCCATGATGCTCTGAAAATAGTCATGGTGTAATGCCCTCAAGCAGTGTATTTGTTTCGTTTCAATGGAATCTTTTGAGAGTTTTGGATCGATCACGAAGGCTCTTTTTACGTAGGTGGTACAGACACTGTGCTGCTGCAGTGCTGCCGATGGAGGCTAATGAAGTAACTAATCATCTTTAGATGGATTATGGAAGAAAAAGAGGACTCGGTACCCTAGAGTACTAGTGAAATAAGTTTTTCTGTGTTGCAAGTCATACCTGTCTCTCGCGAGTGTGCAAGCCGTATCATCCAATATAGGTGAGGTGGAAAAGATGACAGGCTCATGGCCTATCCAAACAAAATATAGGTGAGGTGGAAAAGATGACAGGCTCATGGCCTATCCAAACAAAGGTCTAAATTAGTCCTAGGCCCTGATCGTTTTAGTTTTTTTCGGCTTCAATTTCTAGTTTCAGTTTTTTTTTCACTATTCACTACACTATTCATTAACTCAGCTACAATGTTTTTTCAGCCAGCTACAGTATTTTTTCAGCCAAAAGACAGAAGCCATCGCTATTCCGATCACCCCTTAAAGCAATAATGTTATAGAAAATTTTGCAGGAATCAACACAGATCCCAGATTCTTTTTTAATTCTGAACTTTTCAAGGCTCTGTATGACCTGTGTCTAGCCACATATATTACTCCTGTTGTGAATTATTCCTTCCAGTCGTGGAAAGCAAGCAATCTTATAACAAATTGCGGTTGGATCGGGGGTCTCAAAATGCTTTCGTAATGTAAGAAACACCGAGCCTCACAAAATTCGAATCATTTCACTGGCGAAGCCAAGAATAAATTCGAGAGTGGGCTTTGGTACTAAGGGTCTGTTCTTTTCAGCTTCTCAAAACAACTTTTAATTTTTACTACAGTGCTAAACTTTCAAACGGTGTATTTTTTAAAGATGGAGTCTACAAGTTAATTATAGTACACGTTAAAAGTCTAACATCTGTATCATTCAAAATCGCAAGCAAGTATCTCTCTCTCCGTAATCTCTATCGTAAACAGCTAAAATTCAAAAATTTTAGCCAAAAACTATAAACCGCAGCCAAAAAGAACAAGCCTTAAGTTAGATTGTCGCAAACATAATATTTTATTTTTATTCAATTCAAATTTATACATGAATAAAAGATAAACAAAGCAAAACGATAGAAATATAACGAAAGTACCTCAGCAATTAAAGCATATCCCAAAAATATATAAATATGTTTTCAATCGATAGATATCAATCATCTGCATATCAAAAATAGCAAAATTAGTGATACGATAACTAATCGTAAATGATCACAAACATTCAAGAAAATCATAAATCGGAACAAAATGTGACACATCAATTTTAATCAAACACATAAATCATAATTTTAATTTTAATATCTAGTAATTCGAGTTAGTCTATAGCAATGAAACAACATACATGTAATCTCTAAGAATTTAGGTGCTCAATGGCTCCATGTCAATAACTCAATACAAATTATAAGGATTAAAGAGTAGTAGTTTTACCCTCTGACAGCAGCCGTGGTGTGTTAGTCGTCCAAGACTCTTCTAGGCTCCAAGTCCAAGGACCAAGGCCAACCGGCAACTGGTAAGGGCCAATTCCCCACTCACCACTTGGACTTGGCCACATGCTCGGGTGCTCGCCCCTTCACCCTATTTCACTGGCCGCTCGCTGCCTTGCTCATATTTCTCTTCGTGGCTCCACTCGGCCGACAACGCACCACGCCTACCCGCTATCTCTGATTTTCTCCGTCTCCGCTCCCCGGCCTCCGCCTATTTCTCTCTGCTCCTCGCCTCCCCCCTCCGCTCCCGGCTCCCCACCTCTTCCCTCTGCTCCGGCGCTTGGCGCTCCGCCCTCCCCTTCCGCCCTCCCCCCTCCGCTCCACCCGCCGCCTCCCCTCCACACCTCCCTCCTCCGCTCCCAACTCCCCGCCTCCCCCTCCGTTCTGCTCCCCACCTCCGGCCTCCCCCCTCTGCTCCCCGCCTCCCCCCTCCGCTCTGCTCCTCGCCTCCGGCCTCCCTCCTCCGCTCCCTCGCTAGCGCTGCCGCCAGCACCGATCCGCCCACCCGGCCTCGCTCGGCTCGGCCTCACGGCGCGCCGCCAGATCTAGCCCTTCGCACTCTCGCTGCTCAAGACGGTCTGCTGCCCTCACCCCTTTTCGTTGTCGTGAATAGAAAACTGAGATCCTAGATTGCTATTTGCTAGGTTTGTGACTTGTGAGTTGATCTGTTGTTTGTTTGTGGGTTTTGCTGGGCCTAGAACTGGGGGGGTGGGCCTGGAACTGAGATCCAGTCCACTGCCAAGGGGGTGGGGTTGGAACCAGGGCGAGAGGCCAGACACCATCGTGATTCGTGAGCTCGGGGGGTTCTACCGGGGGAAGGTGAGGCTTGAGCCTCACTAAGCCTCCCCCTTAGCTTCGCCCCTAGATCATTTAGCCGACAGGCTCTGCACTACCTAAGGCATTTCGCAGATCTTGACCATGTCTGTTAGAAGTGGAATTGTTAACTCTTCTGGCACTGTAGCACATTTTTATTTTGAATTTGGTTCAAAACATCCATTTTTACAAAAATAGCCATGTACCCGAACTCGATAGACGCAGCAGATGACACTTGTCCCTGCTACGCCTGGGGAGCTCGATAGGCCTTGGCACAGAGCGGCAGTAAGTGAGCCCAAGGCGTTGTCGAGCTCCTGTTGTTCGGCAGTTGCCTAGAAAGCCACCCTTCCTTGGTAGGTTACTACCAAGCAGACCTAGCTCGGCAGGTGGCTAGGGTAGGCGTGTAGGGTGCCAGGGCATGGGAAGTCCATACGTGTACACTCATATGTGCGTGATTGGAAGGGCATGGGAAGGCCTTAGTTTAGTTTTTTTTGTAATTATGTGAATACCAGTACAAACTAGTGTATACGCATGCTTTGATACGCATTAGAAAATCATATTATCTAGACATTGTGTTGTTCATGTTAGCGTCTCCATCGCCAACTCCCTGTGTTAAGTAGTAGAGATACGCTATTGCAACTAATTATCGTAATGGACCATGTGTAGGCCGATAAAGCACTTCGCAATGAAGTGGCGAATTACATGGTGCATAGGTTTGGTTAGGTGCATACGTTTGCCTCACTACTCGTACGATATAAATGACAACATATGCGAATTGTCAACCCCAACTACAATTAAGATTCATGTACGTCTTTTGAAAGTAATGGTTGCAGTTATTTGTGTATATATTTAGGTCCATCGATGTCTTTCCCTTCTCTCCTTTGCGGGCTTTAGCTCTCGCGACTCACGCCTAGTACTCGGCTTCCACAACGTGTGTAGGTTTGTCCTAATCAAAAATAACCTAGCGTTCAACGAGGGCATCGAGTACCATCAACACCTTACCCCTGTCCTTCGCCATCCTAGCCTTTCTGCTGTCATCCAGAGTGTAAGATTTCCAGTTTGTGAATATCTCTTGCCCTAGGGATAGTTGAGCGTGTATTTTTGCTCGATGAATGCGT
The DNA here is from genome assembly GCA_036346265.1 of Melocanna baccifera. Taxonomy (NCBI): domain Eukaryota; kingdom Viridiplantae; phylum Streptophyta; class Magnoliopsida; order Poales; family Poaceae; genus Melocanna; species Melocanna baccifera. The sequence continues at coordinate 184,690 of JAYEVJ010000409.1, read as the reverse complement.
TATCGTACATCTCCAGGGGGTCGATCCATTGGAAGTAGTAACGCTTCGTGGTTTACTGGCATGCACGGAGTAGATTAAAGATGTGTGAAATAAAATATGCAATGTGAATTGTCAATATGTGCTTACAAGAACTTCGTTGCACATGTAGTACACCTAGGCGGTTGTTGCTGGGTGTTTAGACTGAATGATATGTGCTAGATTACTGTAATCACACTCGAAACTCCAGCGGCACATGTGCATCCTTGCAAGAATTATCAGGGTATGATCCCTTCTTCTTGGCTACCCACTTTCACTTGCAAAGCATCTCTCCATAGTTTGACATCCTTAATAGTAGCGCAGCGACGTCCTGTATCTGTACTCTCTTCTCCCATTCCTTTTCCCCCATTTTGGAGATCAGCTTGAGTGGAGTCTTGGATCCGGTCATGGGGATTGCCCAGATTTTATAGGCGGTCAATGTGTACTGTTCGAGAGTAAAGCTAGTACGTATTGTCATTTCACTACGAAAAGCTGGTGCTTCATGTCTGATCAATGAGAATAGCTATTGTATTGCATGCTGTCTATTCAGTCAGAAAAGCTGGTACATGCTATCAACTCAATGAGAAGCTGGTATGTATTGTCAAATCACTGAGAAAAATTAGTGCGTGCTAGAAACTCATTGAGAAAAGTTGGTATATGTTATCAAATCAATGAAGAAAGCTGGTGCGTACTATGAACTTATTGAGAAAAGGTGGTATGTATTGTCAAATCACTCGGAAAAGCTAATACATGTTGTCAAATCACTAAGAAAAGCGGTCACATGCAACAAAATCACTGAGAGAACCTTTGCATTGCAGAATTGCACTAAACTCATTGGCAAATTCCATATCAGACTGCTACATTGGGGATAAAGTATTAACAAGTATATATATTTAAGTTTGACACTTGAGGCGCAAATGCAGGGTTAGTGGAACAGATTTTTAACTTTGCTTAGACTGAAGAGCTAACACCGAACATAGTACCAGGTCAAAGATTGCCTGCTTCCCACTTCCTTTGGTGGCAAAGCTAATTTAAGGGAAGATTAGCCTGTCCTGGGAGTGTGGTACATTGCACAAGTTGTATTACTGTAGTGGCCTAGTGGGAACCTAGAGCGCGCTGCAGACTTGATCCTTACTGGCCTTACATGCACTACGAGTTTTAGTTGTCAGGTTCGAAATGATTACGCTAGTTAATCCAGCAAGTAGGAATGGATCACGCAGTAAAGAAATGGAAAGGCTGCCCTAGTCCACGTTCTTAGGGCATAGTCTAATCATGTCCTCCTAAAGACAACAGATTAATTAGTGGTAATCAGCGAAAGAAGGAATCGCGTGCCATATATATATCTTTGCTTTCCTTTTAAGTCTTGTGCTCTTTGTATCCCTGAGCATTGTATTAAGCCAGCTAGTTAATTGCACTTGCATAAATAGCAAGGACCAAGGATGCTACTCGGGGAAGCTTTCCCCTTTTCAGAAACAAGTAGTGGTAGTACACATGCTGAGCACGAGGGAGCAAATAATTTTAGAGGGAAAAAAAATAAAAACATTGTTACTAAAAGATTTTTTTCATTTTCAGGTATTTAGATCACATGATTACAATTCTTTTTGTATTTTAGAGGAAATTAGACAAAGTTGCAACTTCATGCGCAATTTTCGTTTCAGAGTTCCAGGACAACTTCTTTCATTTTCAATCCCTAGTCAAGAAACAGTCTCTTTTAAATAACTTGGGTAAAATTTCACTAGACATGATGATGGATTCTCTTTAGGTCCCGTTCCAAATATCACGTTAGAATTTTTCAACACTTACACGGGAATTGAGATGTTTCCTGTAAAGTAACCTGTGTGTTCCAAACATGCCATCCGTGTTCACGCAGCCGCTGGCTCCCGGAGAGCTGTGGTAAAATGGTGAAGCAATCCCAGGCCATGAGAAAACACTTGTTTAGCTATTTTTTGTTTTTCAGCGATTTTTAAATTCTTTCAACAATCATTATTTATTAGACTAATAAGTTATAACTAAAAACCATAGATATATTATTTTAGACTTCGGCTTATGGCTGCGTTTTATAACTTTTGGTTATTTGTGAGAAAGAGTATAGAGATATAAATAACTCGTATATGGTTTTAGCTGATATAAATGAAGTCACTATAGTGTATACTATAATTAATTTCTAAACTTTATCTTAAAAATAATCTGTCTAAAGATTAGTTATCATAAAAAAAATAAAAATCAACTTTTAAAAGTTAGAAAGAAGAGAGCCGCTGTGGAGAAAAACAGGCCAACAGGCACGTCAGTCCGCCGACAAAGCAAAATGGAAAGACAGAGAGAGAGACGGCAGGAGCAAGGAAAGGAAGTGACGAAACGAAGCAGCATGGAGGACAGGGGAATCGAGGGGGGACCCCGCGCGGCCCGGCAACAAGATCCCCTCGCCCGCACGCCCACACTCCACTCTCCACGCCACCACCGAATCACACGCGCGCCTGCCATTGCCATTCGCTTTCTCCTCCTCCTGCACTCCACCCCTAGCTCCCCTCCCGCTCGCCTATATCATCATTGCCCCGCCCGCCGCCTGCTGCTCTGCTCAATTGATTGCGCCCGCGGGATCGATGGAGATGAGGTGGGCGCCGGCGCGGCCCAGGCCCAGGCCGAGGCGACGGGCCGACCAGCCGTCCTTCTCGTCCACGCTGCTCGACGCGATCTGCGACTCCATGGACGATCCCAGCGCACCAAGGACGACGGCGGCGGCGAGGACGGCGGGGGCAAAGAAGCAGCAGGAGGCAACCCTGCATTACTACTACTACAAGCCCTCCTTGGCCGCCAGCCACCGGGCGCGCGCCCCGCCGACGCCGGCGGGCACCCCCTCCGCGGACTGCCCCGGCCGCGGGTACTTCTCGTCCTCCGAGGTCGAGTACTCCCAACGCCGCCTCCGCCCAATCCGCACATCCGGGCTCAGCGGCGGAGGCGCAGCGCTGCCACCGCACAAGCAGCAGCCGGCGGCTCAGGACAAGGCGAGGGCAGCAAAGAAGCTGGCCGCCTCCGCCCGCGGCGGCTGCCGCAGGCCATCATCCCCCGGCGCGCGGCTCGCCAGCTTGCTCAACTCCATCTTCTCCGGCAAGCGGCCCTCGGCGCAGCGGCAGATGGCCCCGGCGGATCAGGAGCCTGCGTGCTCGACGGCGCCGTCGTACGCGCCGTCCTGCCTTCCCAAGACGCCGACGTCGGCGCGGGCGCGGGCGAGTCGGAGCCGGAGTACTCGGACCGTGCGGTTCCTGGACATTGACGGCGAGGCGGCCGTGGCCGCTGCGGCCGTGGGGCGATTCCGGCGAATTCCGGTGGTGGAGGTGGAGGAAGTGCTGCTCAGGACGGTGGACGTCGAACCGGACAGCGACGTTGGCGGCGAGGGGAGCAGCGACGCGAGCTCCGACCTGTTCGAGCTCGAGAACCTCGCCGCCGTTGCTCCGTCGAGCGGCGGGGAAATTCGCGGCGGTGCGTACGGGGACGAGCTGCCGGTGTACGGGACGACTGGAGTTGCGCTCCGTCGTGGCATTGGCCATGTCCGTCCGTACTTGTAGAAAGGTTGTTTGATTTGGAACTAGAGGGGGTTCACTGTACAATAGCCTGATAATTTCTTTATTTTTTTCCTTGCCTTTTCTGTACTTTTGGTTTTGAGGAGGTGTGTATTTGTAATTGTAGCTATGATTTGCTCTTGTGTACTTGTGTCAACAAATTCAAATAGATGGTTTTATCTTCATTTCCATGCAAAAAGAATGCATCTACAAGACAATTGGGGCCATTGATTGAATTCTTTGCTTGAAAATTGGCATTGAGACTGACAGGCTCTAAGGGAAACATTGAAAACTATGAATTTTAATTCAAAAATAACCAGGAAATTACATGAGTAAAGTCAAGTCTGGCTAGAAAGAAATTGAACTCTATCTTCAACCTGATAACATGGGTGTCACGGCAAATCGGCAACCCAACTTTACTATCTAGTTTGATTTGCAAACCACGCACGTAGCCCCCAAAACTCCTGATTCTAAAACGTTTCATACTATTTCGTTCCGCTTTTCACATACTACTATTTCGCTGGCATTTCTACTTGGTCAGTACTAAGCGCCGTACCAAAGCAAAAGCGCAGCATAAGCTGACTAGGATTAGCAACAACAACTAGGGATAGGAAACTGTAAAGAATAATCCGTTTAATCCGATGTTTGTATCCGAGAAAATACGAATATGGTAAGCAAAATCTATACTTGAGAATATTTGTATTCAAGAATGTTCGTATTCGTATTTGAGAATGTTCGTATTCGTATTTGAGAATGTTCGTATTCATATTTGAGAATGTTCGGATTCGTATTCGAGAATGATTATAGGAAATAATTTTCTAATGAACCAAGATTAACAAGCAAGAAATGAAAATTTATTTGCATAATTTTTAACTCTATATGCTACACTGCTAACTCGTATAGACGTGTAGTTATGTTACACAAATTTGTTCTACCGAAATTTGTTACAAAAGTTTTAGGATATTCGTATTCGACCGAATTAAATGCATATTTGATTCGAATTCATATTTGTTACGATATTCGATTCGTATTTGTATTCGAGAATATTCGAATTCATAGTCCTATTTGTTTTAAAAATATAAATTCATATTCTTTCTAAAAATATGGATTCGTATTTGAAACTATTGAATTCGTTTTCGATCCACTTGCATCCCTACTGATAACCATAAGCGAATATTTTTCCTAAAAAGGAAGGAAAGCTGTAAGGGATATAGTAATACATCGCCTATCGCACCCTGTAGCAATTTTCTTTTACAAATATGGCATCTATGCGCACAAAATTACAAATTTAGCCTCATTCATGACTACGGCAGCAGCGACAAATGACACGTGTCACCTACCATGTTGCCCCATCGCGGCAAAGGTGCCCACTCGGCAGGAGAGGAAGGAGTGCGGTAGGCCGTGGGTGGCACTGGGCTGCCTTAGGGGGCATTCGGAATAGCGATGGCTTCTGGCTGAAATTTCACTGTAGCTGACTTTTTTTTACTGTAGATGAGTTGTCCTTTTGGGCATAATTAAATTAAAAAATGTAAAAATAGAAAAAAATATGTTAGCCATCACGGACAATGCAAAGGAATACAGGAAAAAAAGAAAATACAAAAAAGCCCAAAATATCTAAAAAAATTAGAAAAGGACGAATTACTGAATAGTGAAAAAAAGCTGAAGCTAGAAGCTGAAGCTGAAAAAAAGCTGAGTTAAGTAAGCTTAGCAGAAACCTACTGCACAATACCAGCTCGGTAGGAGTTGGTGTCAAGCCCATCCAACATGGCAAGTTGGTGGGTTTTACCACCTGACGTGCTCATTCGTCGCCTGCCAAGTTGGGCCAAGACATCATAATAGGTGATACGTATCATTTACAGCTATTGACGTGGTCATAGAGGAATTATATATATATATATATATATATATATATATATATATATATATATATATATATATATATATAGGAGCATATCTAGTGCAAAAGGGTATTTCAAAGGCAAAAGTGCTAACACTTCTCTACAATAGAGGATCTCATACTGATGGCTCGGATCGTGGAGGGTGGGATCCTCCCACCTCACTTAAGCATTCTTTCATAAAACCCCCTACAGAAATCTTGTTTTTCGTTTTATCGTGTAATGTCTACTTGCACTAAAATAACCTAGCTCCCGAATGCCTTCTCGCGTCCTCCGTCGCCGCCTCCCTCCCATCCTCCTTCTCGCACTGCCCCCACGCCGCCTCCTTCGCGATCGCCCCCCGCCGACGACGCCCAGCCTCCTCGGCCTCCCACGCCGCCTCCTCCCGAGCGCCCACGCGCCTCAAACGCCTTCGCCGCCGCCTCCCATCCTCTCTCTCAGACAGTTCTCGCCGCCGTGACCCACGCCGCCTCCTTCTCGCAACCGCCTCTCGCCATGCCCGTCGCCGCCCAGCCACAGCGAGGGCGCCGCCCCACCTCGGCTCGTTGAGTCAGCCCACCACAACCCTAGTGGAGGGCCGTCTCCAGCCGCCGCCGCCGATCCAGCCGCCCATCCCAGCGCGTGCCACCACAGCCACGGCGAGGGCCATCTCCAACCTCGGTGGCCTCCCTCACAATGAATGCATTTTGGGATTGTTAGTTGAGGTTGTGCATGTGCATTGAGAATTGTATACTGAGATTGAATGTTCGGGTTGTGCAATGTGTATTCATATTATGAATGTATGCAATGAATGAGTACTATCCCAATCACAATAGCAACAGGGCATACTTCCGAATCAAAACAGAAAGTATACATTCATAATATGAATACACATTGCACAACCCGAACATTCAATCTCAGTATACAATTCTCAATGCACATGCACAACCTCAACTAACAATCCCAAAATGCATTCATTGTGAGGGAGGCCACCGAGGTTGGAGATGGCCCTCCGCCAGGGCTGTGGTGGCACGGCGCTGGGGATGGACGGCTGGATCGGCGCGGTGGCTGGAGATGGCCCTCCACTAGGGCTGTGGTGGCTCGACTCAAAGCAGCCGAGGCAGGCGGCGCTGGGCGCGATGGGGCGCCGCGGAGGGGGCGGTCGCGATAAGGGAAGCGGCGTGGGGTCACAGCGGCGGAGAACATTCGAGGAGAGGATGGGAGGGAGGTGGCGGCGAAGGGGCGTTTTGCGGAGGCGGTGTGGGCGCTCGGGAGGAGGCGGCGTCGGCGGAGGGGGGGCGGTCACGAGAAGGAGAGGATGGGAGGGAGGCGGCGACGGCGGCGGAGGACGCGAGAAGGCATTCAAGGGAGCTAGGTTATTTCAGTGCAAGCAGACATTACACGATAAAACGAAAAATAAGATTTTTGTAGGGGGTTTTATGAAAGAATGCTTAAGTGAGGTGGGAGGATCCCACCCTCCACGATCCGAGCTATACAGTGCAGATCCTCTGGCTGTAGAGAAGTTTTAGCACTTTTGCACTAGATATGCTACACACACACACACACACACACACATATATATATATATATATATATATATATATATATATATATATATATATATATATATATATATATATATATATTACTATAAAGTCATATGTGCGATGGATCGGGGATAAAGTGGGTGAGATTTGGAAGGGATGCACACGCTTTGTCTGCTGCTGCACGAGAAATCATCATCTCCAGGATCATGAAATGGAACCTTGTCATGTAAAGCCGTGACAGCTGACAACTTGCGAACGAAGGGATATTATACCAGCGATTATGGCCCCTTTAGATAGGATGCATAATTAGTGAATTGTCCAGACTCTAGAGTCAATACCAAGTGTTTTTATTTCTTCTGTCCGGTGACGTGCGTTCTGGTAAGATCGATGCCCCCTTCTTTTTCGCCTACCATTTATAGCTTAGAGTTTATAATTTTTTGAATAAATAAATTAAATATTTTTTAATATCTTTTTAAAATGACTTATCAGACAATCTTTTTAAAGCCGTTTATCGATATTCGATTTGTTCGTATAAGCACTTACGCTAAGACAAAAAATAATAAATCACAGCAAAAAAGAACCCAAATCAACCTTAAATGCAATTCAAGGAAGAAACTAGTGTATACCCCACATGTAGTCATCATCTGTTGAAATATGATATTGGTGACATTACAGTATTGCACATGGCAAATCACTTGCGTCTAGCGATCTCTTCCTGCTAGGGAATGGAAATTGCTTCACGTACGATCCCATGAGTACGACGCTCTTACGACGAAAACTGAGCGCTCTCACAGACCCATATGCGTGCAATGTTGAGGCTGGTTTGCGGGCCATGCTTAGCAGTGGGTCTCCTTTGCTTGTCTTCCTTCTCTTGCTGTGTTTCTCTCTCTACTCTGCTTGTTCTTCCTCCCTGATTCTACTTCCTCCCTGATTTTAGCATCTTCAGCTTCTTATAATCCGCAACGTAAAAGACTAGTTTGCAATTCTTGATAATATTTCTCTACAGTTTTATTGCTTTGTCTCAAATGTTCCAAATTATTAAGCATGTCACGATGATAGTAAGAAGGGACAAATCCCATGCGTCTTAGATCATTCCTTGTTCTATTAGCATTAGGATGTTGTTTACAAGCCTTATTCCACCAAATAGATGTAAAATTAGTAAACTCACAAGTAGCAGCCCTAACACATTTATTTTTAGGAAAACCATAGCATGCAAATTTCTGCTCAACTGCTAACTCCCAAGGTATAAGGAAGGCATAGTAAACTTAATCTTTGCCATGGAATCATCACGTACCTCTCATGGTGGTCTCCTCATACCTTATCAATTGTGTCACAGTTGATGATGATCATAATCATTGTTGGGGTTGAATCCATCACTCTCGGTGTCAGCAATGTAGGAGTTCCTTTCATCTTATTCTACCTCATCGGCCTAAGAAGGCACGCGAGGTGACAGATGATGTGCAGCATGGTTGTCTCTCCTTTGGCCCTCAGTGTCCATAGCAGCAGTGGGGGTAGCAACTGGGGGTGGCCGCCTCTCAAGTCGGTCAACTCGAGTCACAAGCTCTTGGAGCATGAGTTGGAGCCTGTCAACCGCATCGAGTGTGCGATCAGTGTGCACTCGAACTTCCCGCTTAAAGTGTTACCGTATCGCCTTCGTGCGAGGTGAGTGCAGTGGTGCCATCTCACTATGCTCTTGTGAACCTGAACATACCATGTTAGTAGTAACGAGAAACTAACAAATAAATATTAGTTATTATCAACTACTATGTATGGTGGAGTTAATCAAGTCACTCAATACTCGAGCTCTTACCAAGCTCTTACAATGATTTTACTAGTGCGAAGCAGATGGTGCAACCGGTGACTGGTTCATGACAACTTTCACCCAAGTGATGTGTAAAGCGATTGCAAGGTTGGCACCTATTCAGTTGGTAGTAGGTGTAGCATGGAAGGGTTGATATGTAGCAATAGAGAACAATCAGTTAATTTCAGAAAATGTAAAAAATTGAATTATAGTTCGTATCTAGCACTTAGCTTATGTTGCTGATCAAACAAGGATAGTTGCAGGCCAAATCAAGTGTATAACACAGGTATATGAGTAATAGATACAAGATAATTCAAAATAATACAATCTGAAATTGAAAAGCACAAGGATTGATGTAAATATGACAACTGAATATTTCTGTCCACTACATAGTATGTCAGTATTTTGGCGGTAACTTTTTGGAGATGCCTCTTTTTTAATGATTATTTTTTTCTTTATTTTCTAACGGTTTTTTTCTAAAATTTTTATTTTGGGGCCATATTCTGAAAAATGACAAAAAAAATTCACACAAAAATCACAATTGCTGACTGTTGTAAATTCAAACCAAGAATTTGGGTCAACTTTCACCGCAAATATCTTTTAACTGTCTTGTTGGAATGAAGCAAAGTTTTACAAGCGGATGTATAATGAAGTTATGAATCTAATGGAGGTGGTTTAACTAAAAAAATATAAATAAAACAAAAGATATAGCATTTTTGTGGTGGTGGCAAAAATGGGAATCTTCTGGCTGAAAATTAGAAATTAGGATTTGGTGTATTCTAAATGGTTTTGGATGTGAGATTTTTTCTTTGGAGTTTATCGGATCAAAGATATGACCAACAACTAGACAAAGGTAAAGCTAACGAAAATTTAATTTAGCAAACCAAAACTAACAGATTGAAAGGTACAAACGCGGTTTGAACAATGAAAATTAACTATTTTTGTAAGACAATTTTCTGTTTATAGGTATGAAAAAGAAATTTAGAACTGAAATCTCATTGGGCAATCTTTGCTCTGATACCACTTGATGCGAGGGTTGGTCTTGATTTTCTCGTGAGGGATAACTAATGATTTATGGAGGATGACGTTGACGATGATGGTTGCCAACCGAACATATCTGGGACGCCAAGAAATCGTTAAACCACACTCTAAATAGTTAATAACCGTATCAAGAACACAGCTGACCTGATTATGAAGATTGATTCCTGCAATGCAACCATAGAATGAAGCAAGAACAAATTAAAAATAATCTGAATTACAAATAGAAATTACAGCACTAAAAATAGTTGTGAGGCTCAGAAACACACTTCTGTAGATCTAACCGACACTAGAAGAGATGTGGATATTACACATGGGAGCTAACAAGCAAAAACTATACCTAAACCCTAAAGGTGGTATCTCTGGCCCTATTTGAGGGGCTAGGGACGTGGGGGAGCATGTTCATGAGGGAGAGAGAATATCCTACTACGACTCTCTAGTTGGGCTCAAACTGATACAGGGCCCAGAGCCTAGGTTTGAAATTGATTCAGAGTTATTTTGTGGATTGCGACACGCTCATGTGGAGTTTTGAGGTGGAACTAGAACCATAGGAAAGAGAACGCCATAATCTTTCTGACACATACAAGATTACCTCATTTAGACTCCGTACACATCTTCTATTCTCGTTTGAATTCAACGCTATTTTCGAAGGCCAAACTAGATTCTAGAATATACCCAGCTTTCATCCTTGATTGTCCTGACCTCAAAGTGACGTGGTAGCATCCAATGTTCATCCCAAGCATGTCTATGACTCCATGTGCCTTTCCTTTCTCCTTGCCCATATTTCTAAGTAAAATCACATCACATGCATCAAGTAGCAACCTATTCTCAGAAACTGAATTAAACAACTCACTACTATAGATCAGGCTATATTGGACGCCTCATTACAGACGGTTTATAAAAATTTCAGTGTTACAGTTAGCACAGATGATTTTACAAGTGTGATCGTCTATATTTCTAATGATGGTAAGCACCGTCTGTGATACATAACTATCACAGACGGTTTATGATAAAAATCGTCTATGAAACTATCACATACGGTTACGTTTAAAAGCCATATGTGATGTCTCCCATTATCACAGATGGCTTTTAATTAAAACCGTCTGTGAATTATCACAGATAATTTTTAAAATGAACCGTATGTGTTTTGTGCCATACAATCTACAGAAGCTACTGAGTTGGAATTAACAAATAAGTAGAAATTTGATATACTTTTACAAAGTGTGACTAGTCATATTTACAAAAGATAACATTTTTTTCATTTATATTGGTCAAATAGGGTGACCAATCACTTTTACAAAAGACATATTAAAGTTAAATTTATTACAAAGTAAAAAAGAGATTATTAGATATTGGTCTTTTGGGTTTCATACGCTTCATCTTCTACTTTTGGAGTTAGAGGATCAACGGCTATGTTCTTGAATGTCGTGAAGATTGTCTTTGCCCTCTCCACTTCCTCCTCTAGTTTAGGCAAATCATTAGTATGACCCATAATATCAAAGAGGATGTCATGATAAATTTCCTTAGAATCAGCCGCTTTTGCTTGAGCAGCAAGGTTATCCATATGTCTCTCTATACATGCATACGTACGTACCTATATGTATATGTATGTATATGCATATGTATAATCCGTCTGTAAAGGACTATCACAGATAGTTCGAATAAAAAACTGTCTATGATACTTGTTCATTACAGATGGTTGATAACTAGATCCGTCTATAATGTGTGAGTATTACAGATGGTTTTTGGTTCGAGTTATCTGAGATAGTGTTCTTCACATATGGTTCTAGTTACAAACCGAATTATCTTATCATGGATAACTCATAAATCGTCTGTAAAAATCTTCGATTATTATTGATCTATAAATTTAGATATTCAGAAATCATCAATGATGACTTTTTTTTTTGTAGTAGTGTGTCTACATCGAGTTCTCCGGCGACGCAGCTCTCAGGATTCCTGGTCACTCGGCGTTAACCTCGCTTCTCTGGCTGCACGGCTCTCAGGATTCCAGATCGCTCGGCGCTGTCCACATTGGGTTCTCAGGATTTCGGCAGTGCAAGAACACACATCCGGATTTCAGCTGGGCAGCATGAGAACCCCATCAGGATTCTGTAATCCCGACGGCAGGGGCCAGCCGATTGGAAACCTCGATGTCAACCAATCTGTGCTTATCCTTTCTTTTCATCCATGTTTACAGCAAATTATGTAATTTGTAGCATTGCTTTTCGGATCTGAGATCCAATCCTGTTTTTGTGGAAGACATCCTAATCTATGATATGCTTTGTGGATGGAATAATCCCCAATTTCATGTAGATTTGCAAATTGTAACTGACAAAGTCCGACAAAGTTTTCCCATTGTTAGATTTCGTAGTGCATTTCAGTTATGCTTCTTCTTTGTAATATACTTACTATTTCCCAACCTAACGTTGGTTTAACATCTTTTGTGCCATCTTAAAGTTTGCATAGTCAACATTGGTTAACATCTAGTACCTCTAAAATTGGGTTATACTCTTGAGTTGCCTTGGCATTTGTATTTCAGCAGTAATTTAGAGGAATCAAAGAACACACGCTGCAGCAGTAATTTAGAACTCTTATCACAAAGTTTGAGGCCGACTGCAGATGAAATATGTCATTGGTTTCTACAGCTTTAATCAGCATGTTTATTCTTTCTGTACTTGCTTTTGATGTCCAGTATACTCTTCATGTTTTCATCATTGTGTTATTGTTCTGTTGGATTGGATTAGGTATTTCAAAATTTCTAAAATTGATCTTCCATCTAGTTCGGTAGCAGTACCTATGATGGGATCTAAGTCATTTATGTCAGACCAGCTCACTTGAAATTTATTCAATGTCTTCCTTGTATATACCGTGGTTGATTCCTTAATGGTTTCTTTTATTATGTTTTGCCAATGCATGGTGTATACCTGATTCAGTCAGCATAATTTTTTTTACTCTTTTTCTAGCATATTTTGTTGGGCTATTAGTCGACTGAAATTTGCAAAAAAAAAAAAACTAACTTATGTGCTATGATCTTACAATATGTGGACACAATATTTCCTCATTTATATACAACAACAAAGGAATAAGACACAAACACAGGTAAAGTGTTACAATCAAGAGTATCATATTCTATTTGTTTTCAGCCCTTCTTATTATTATTTTTGGAGTCAATCTACCGGCCAAACGTGCTTTCCAAGAGTAGCTCCAGATTATCAGATAAATGGATTATCAGACAATCTAGAGTAGAAACTAAAAATTAGGAATTTAGAGCTCTATCAAACAAACCCTAAATTTAGCATTCCGGACGCTTAGATGCATTACCCATCTCGCTCCATCAATTCGAACCTGTACCTCTCATAACAGCGAGCTTACGACGAAGCTGCAAATGGACACGTCCATCCTTCGTTCCTTCCATCTCGAAAGTGCAGAAAGCAAAAGGATCGAGACCGTGACTAGAGAGCGAAAGGATCGACCTTTCATTCTTTCTTCCTTTCCTTCCTTCGATGCCGTTAATGCATCCGCATTCGATCGATCGGATCCATCGAGAAAGGGGCGATCGCGACGCGGCGCCGATCCCCAGGACTGGCTGTCGCTGCGAGAGAGAGAGAGAACCAGAGAAGAAGAAGAGGAATTTTTGGGAGTCTGTTCTCGCAGTCTTTGCCTCACCTTTGACCGAGCAGTCTCGTCGTCTGCGTGCCGCGTGCGTCGCATCGCACGCGCCGCCAAACAGCAAAGCAGAAACGGTGGCGGCATGTGGATTCCGATTTCTCTTCATCCAGGTGCTGCGAGGGGCAGTGCAGGCTGCGCAGCCAGTCCCTAGGTCGCCGTCACATTCAGCGAACGGACGGGCCGGGCTCCCCGGTTCCACCGTGTGGTCTCGATCCAACGATAGATGCGCTTGCCGCCAGCACCATCTCGATCCATTTGCATAGACGACCACCGTCACCGGCGACCACATCGGCAGCCGCCTTACGTCGCTCGCCATTGAAAGAGGTAAGAAGGGTATTTCTCATGTTGCCATTTAAAGATATCTCCGCTAAAAAACCACTGAAAGGTTATCAGGAGAGTATGAATTCACACGATATCTCACGGAATTGAAGGCATGGGCGGGTCCAAATGGGGCTTAGGGGGTGCACAGGACATCGGTCCAATTTTATTTTACCTTATCAAAACGCATATGTGCATAACTATGACACCTTATAACGAAAGCTTGATGACTCCACACACGTGGCGATGTGAACGATGACACCCGGTTGTTTTTTTTGTTCTGGATCCGCCACTAATCGAAGGTCTTCAAGATGAAATTCGTGCACACAGCAGCACTCTGGTACTGTAGTGCAATGGATCATGAATGGGATCCAGTGTCAAAGAAAGATATTTCGCGTTTGTGTTTTGCCGATGACGAAGAAAGAAAGACATTATCTTTGATCTTTTGGGTTTTTGCTGAAAATCAAAACAAATGGGATAGTTTCTTGAAGCGAATTCTCCTAACTGCTTTCTGAGCCTAAACCATATGCGTCATCCATATCAGTATCTCTGCTATCCGCTATCATTTTCAAAATTATAGATAAAAAAATCAACAACTACAATCAAAAATCATAAACTGCTACCGCAGAAGGCCATGGGCCAGGACCTCTACCCGTTGGTGTTTTCCAGCCCTTGTACACGTCGAGAAATGGCCCGTGATCAAACTAGCGGTTTGGATGGGCCGGCGTGTTAGCATTCAGTAGGACGCTGGCCTCCCAGTTCCAGGTGTATGGAAAAGAAAGACCTGAACTGATTTTTTTTCTTTTTTGCTCGTCTTATTGTAAGGTAGGACGATATTTGCTCCCGATCTGATCATGTGTCAACTTGTTTGTTGACCTATAATAGGAATTCTAGTGTTTTTTTATATATTTTTTGAAACGGAGGAATTGTAAACGTGTTCGGATCTGTGACGTAAAGGCTCTCCGGCACGTGTCCTCCATATCACCGAACAGAAGAGACACGTAGTCTTTTTCAGCCCATGACTTTTTTCTAACAAATAAATGAAAAAAATTTCTTCACCATTTTTTTGAAATAGTTTGTTAGTATAACTTTTATAAAATAGTTTACCAACTTATCGTCATTTAGTTGATTCCTGCAAACATTTAGGTTAGAATCAAAAGTTACCGCCATAGCCACACAAAAAAAAAAACCTAAACATGTCGCCATTTCTATTGCCGAAGAGTGACGACTGACGAAGTACAACAACTGAACAGCATACAGTATGCAATGGCGCGACGCGCTGCGTAGGGACTCGATGGTGGTGGAACGAACGTAGGTGCCAACCCTTCACTGGATCACCATCGCTAGCTGCTCCTACGTACAGGTCTGCGTAACCAACAAACCCAATTTGAGAACTGTTTACATATCTCTAGTATTATAATTACTTTTTTTTTTCAATTTTAGTCTTATAACATATGCTTTTAAAAAAATAGTTTTCTTTTTAAACTCAAAAGATACGATAGACGACACATATCACTTATCGAACTAGGATAGCTCGACAGAAGGGTTGGCGCGTGGGTACGGCGAATGAGCGCAGTAATACAGGGCCAGACGCTGCTGAGCTGCCGCAGCTTAGCAGCTGGCCGACACGGGCAGCGGGACATAGAGCACCACATTGTTTCTCAAAAGCAAAGACTGTCATCAGGCTATAAAGACCAGAAAATGCAACAAACAAGGTATGATGTTATGCATCGTGATGTCATTCAAAACATATCACGGTTCACAAGTATATCTATGCGTATCTGGATAGATTGATTATTCTTTCCGTAGATTATCTACGCATTGCTGTATGCGTACTTCAGTTTATATGTTTCCACTGTTTATCCCTGTGAAAAACTGATACGTATTGTTAAATCACTGAAAAATCTGGTACATGCTCAGTGCGAAAGCTGGTATGTGCTATCAACTCGTTGCGAAAAGTTGATACATGACATCCAGTTGCTGTGAAAAGTTGGTGCATATTGTCAAATTACTGAGAAAAGCCGGTGTGTGTTGTCAACTCGCTGATATCTTAAAAAAGAATTCCAAAAAAGGATTGATATTAGAGGAGAAGTGGGATGGAAGATTGGGAGAATATGCTTAGTGTAAGATACAATGCAAGGCTTTCTTCGCATTACTTTCACTCGTAACCATTTTCTGTGAGCAATAGTGACACATGACGTATGGTTATTATTCTCCTAGGAGAAGGTCTGAATCTGTATAAAAATTCCCATGTCTTCTCTCTACGTACTCGTAGCTATTTCCTTAAGAGAGTTTTCCCGAATCCAAACAAATCATACGTAAGATTGGTATTAAAATGCCAATAAGGCGAAACCAAATATTGTCTCAGTTTGTAGATCGAACATCTGCCTAGTGGCATATTCTTGCACCAAACAACCTACACTAATAAAGTATTAGAGAGATTTTATCTAAATAAATCTCATCCACTAGGTACTCCAATGATTGTTAGGTCGCATGAAGAGGAGAAAGATCCATATAGACCTAAGTGTCAGAATAAAGAAGTATTGGGATCCGAAATCCCATACTTGAGTGCGATTGGAGCACTC
Source organism: Melocanna baccifera (assembly GCA_036346265.1). Classification (NCBI taxonomy): domain Eukaryota; kingdom Viridiplantae; phylum Streptophyta; class Magnoliopsida; order Poales; family Poaceae; genus Melocanna; species Melocanna baccifera. Next base: position 168,286 of record JAYEVJ010000409.1, on the reverse strand, counting down.
TTATATCTTGCAAATTTTACTAGGCCTAACATTGCATTCACAGTGAATTGTTTGACAATATATAATTCCCGCCTACTAAGAGGTATTGGAATGAGATTAAAGGCATTCCTAGGTACCTACAAGGTAATAGTGATCTTGGGCTCTTTTATCCCAAAAACTAAGGCACTAAAATTGTTGGATATTCAGATATTGGCTATCTTTTTGATCTCCATAATGCCATATCATAGATTGGATATGTCTTTCTAAGTGAAAATATGGCTATTTCTTTGTAGTATGTTAAATAGTCAATAGTTGCTACGTCAACTAATCATTCAGAGATAATTACATTATTTGAAATGACTCGTGAGTGCATATGGCTTAGAAGATTGATTCATCATATCTAAGAGTCATGTGTAGATGTGGATGAAACCCCCACAGTATGAGGATAATGTTGTTTGCATTGCACAAATGAAGAATAGCTATATCAAGACTTCGATGACAAAACATATACTCCCTAAGCATTTCTATTATCATGAGTAGCAGGAAGAAGGGAATATAGAGATACAAAAAATCCAAACAAGTGAAAATCTTATTGATTTATTCACTAAGGCCTTGCCAGCTTCTACCTTTGCATGACATGCTCATGGCATTAGTGTGAGAAGGCTCAAAGAGTTGTTGCCTACAAAGGGAGATTGAAATCTTCACACATATTCATCTTTGAGATGAAGTGTTTTTCTCTTTTTTCCTTAATTAGGTTTTGTCCCAATGGATTTTTTAATTAAATGTTTTAATGAGGCAACATATGTAATTGCAAGGATGGGAGCTATATACTCTTTTTTCCTACTAGGTTTTTCAAAAGGAGTTTTTAACAAGGCATAACCATAACGTTGACAAAGTGTCCAAGGGGGAGTGTTGTAATATTAGCCCATTAGGCTAGATCATGTGGACGCTTTACTTAAATAAGGCCCGTTAGTTGTTAAGGCCCATGAAGCATAGTTGTCTAGTTTAGTCACATATTACTTATTATATTGAGTGGCTAGGCCTCCTCCCCCCTATATGAGGAGCAAGAGCTGCTCATTGTACACACCTATGGATCTCATATCCACCTATTAATAATAAGAGAGAGATGTTGTCGAGACTACTTCACGTATCTTCTACTTTTTGTGTGATTGTTCGTCGGCAATGCGACTACAACTCTAACACTTAATTTGTTACTAATGGCTTCTTGTTTTTGTTAACTATGGTGCTTATTTTTTTAAGAAAGGGCATGAGATTTGCCATTCATTTCAAAAAAGAGAAATAAGTTAGCCCTGAAGGGAAACACTATAGAAACCAACACCTACACCAAGAGTAGGGGACACCAACATTGGGAAGAAGTCTTAAACCTAGAACTCCTACCAAAGCACCAACAAAACTCCACCTAAAACAACAAAGGCAAGGGCTAGCTATCCACAAAGCAAAGCACAAAACTTGGGAACCATGACTCTTGAAGTGCAAGGGCTTGGGAATAGGATACAACCATCAACACTGGGTGCTCACCATGGTAGCAGCCACACCACAGCTCACCAATACGGCACACTACACCATTGACTGTGCCAGTACCAACTCAACACTAGACAACAACCACCAGCATGACAAGCCACAACAAAAACACGTGTGAACATAGGTAGCACAATGCAAAAATAGGATGGCAAGCAAGATAGCTTTGGGCAAAAGAGTAGGTGGCCTCTCCACTCACACAACAACGAAAGGGACGATGTGCAGAAATGAGCCAATGGCATCACCGTGGCACATACGTGCCAACAATGTGCTGTCTCAATCCATGAGCCAATCGCTCGGGACGCTGAATTGCTGTGATGCTCTCATGCGCAACCAACATCCACATGACACACCAATAACACTTGCCTCACAAAGGACCCAGACCAACTGCGCTCATGGCGGGCTCCACCATGATTTATATTTTTGGATTACAAGGTAGATATACATACACACACCGCCACCACAAACACACAACCACACACGCATCCCTCTGAAGTGCGCCCCCTTAACACATGCATAAAATTGCATATTTGCCGATCATTTTCATCTTTACCGATAGTGTAGAAACCCTTGTCTATTGTATTTGGCGATGGTAGTTGCTAAAAAATAGTCAACAATACATCTATTTAGCGATTGACCAAATCCAACCATAATTACCAACAAAAAACTATTTGTCAATTGAATTTCAACAGTTCAAGAAAATTGCCAGCGGTTTTTCAATCTCAGGAAAAAGTGCATATGGTTTAGTGACAGTGCATTTTGAGCTTTTGTCACTGTAGAGCTTCTATACCATGCTATTGCAAAAGTAGACAATAAAAAATTAATGGCATTCTTGAATGTCAAAAATTGGTTTTATTGACCAAGTGCAAAAGACCATTCTATCAAGTGATGTGGGAGTACTCAGCACTTCATTCCATTGCCTACATTCCAATGTTAGTTATTGGATCAAATTGGATAATGTAAATCGAACAAATGGACCAATCACTATGAGAACATATTTTGTGCTCCAAGCCAATTTAGTGCTACCTATGCTCCCATCTCTCAAAAAATAATCTAGATGGTCATGAAGAATTCTGAATAATATTTGTCAATATTGATACAAAACCAATCTACCATGCCACAAAATTTGAAATCTAAATTCGATCTACCCATTGGGAAACAAAAAAGAAAAATTTTGCTGAAAAGTAAATCTGAAATAAAAATGAAAAAGATAAAGATACTATTCACTAAATTTTGTCCTTTTTTTCTTGCTATACATCTCTCTTTTTTGTTGAAATTTATCAGAATTTTGATTATGTCATACTCTATCTACATTATTTTTTTGGATTTTTTTTATAACCATTTAGACTATTATCAAGAGATAGAAGCATATGTAGCACAAATTTCACTTGGAGCACACAATATGTTCTCCAATCACTACAAGGTTGAAGTGTAGGAATGTAAACTGGAAAAACTCTCCAGAAAGATGGTGATGATTTTATTTAGTGGCTTCTTAATTTTAGCCATCTATATGCTATCAACAGTCATTGATGCTAGTTAATTACCATTCTTAGCTTGTTTTATCTCTCAATTCATAAGTTTCCATACGTGGTTGGGTAGTAATCCCAAGATAAAGTACTTAGTTTGCCACTCATATAGCCGTGGCATATGGTATCCTGTACCTAGAGGTGGGCATTGGGCCATACCGTGCCGGCATGGCATAGGCCTATTGTGCTTTGGGCCACGTCGTGCTATGTTGGCTCGGCCCAGTCACCCTGCTGTGCCGGCCTACATCACCTCTTGCCAAACCCAGGCATGGCCTAAAGACCATCGTGCCGGTGTCTGTGCCGTGCCAGCCTAAGCCCAGCCCAAAGTAACTATAGACGACAAAGGCGATGACGGTGATAGTCGTGGCGGCCGTTATCTTTATTTCTCTGCCTTGTTAAAAATTAGTTAAAATTGAATTAGTTGCATGGAGGCAAACAACTGTGCCGTGCCATTACCTGTTGTGCCTCGTGCCATTACCGAGGGGTATAACACTTAGGCAATGGATTATTATTCGTTTGCCTGGTAGTACACTGCTCCAACGAGTAATAAACCCATTAGAATGTTGTAACGGAACAATAATTAGAGATAGTACTTTCTTATTACTATATTTTTTTTGCCACATAGGGCTAAAGCATATTACAAAGCCATGAGGGCTCGACTAATACAATATTTAGAAAGGAAAGATGTTCTCTAACCATCAACTACATAAAGGCGACGACTAAATGATAGCCATACTCAATTGTCCTCGAGTTCATAGCATTCCATCCGACGTGGTGGTAGTCATTCATGTGAACTTCGCCAGGTCATGGTAAATCTCCAGGTTGAGCTATTTCTAAACAAGGGAAGATAATAGCAAGGTTGAGTAAGAGTACTCAACAAGCGTCAATAGCAAAATACACTAGATGTTCATAAATATTGATTAATGGTGTTTTGTAATTCAACATGATTAATAAAAATTTATTTAGAAATTTTAGCATTGAACGGAAGGCTTGGAGTTAAATACTAGCGATGGAAAATTTTATCATGCATTTATTCTCTCTCTCCCCTTTCTGTACCTCCTATTTTCTTTCTCCTGTTCATCTGAAGACTTCCTGGCCATCCACTGTCTTCCTCTTTTCCCTCATCTCTTCTCTCTCCTCCGTCGTTTCTTTCTCTCTCCTATCACTTCAACCGAATGGCCCTGACTTCCTGTGTCTTTATTTCTCTCTCTCTCTCCACCTCTTTCTTCATTGCTTCCTTTCCCCATTTTTGCTTCCTTTCCCCATTTTCCATGCTCCAACTGAACAAATATGCCGCACTTCCATGTTTTTTTTCTCTGCTTCCTCTTCTTAGCCTTCCCTATTTCTTCTTGCTCTGGTTTCCTCTCTTTCTCTAGGCGCTCCAATCTGGCCACGGCTCCTAGTGTCGGCCAGCTTGTTGCAGCCAGCTATGGCCCGCCCCAACCACCATTGGCCTTCCCTCCGGCCTCCACCTCCTATGCCGGTCAGCAACCTGCACGGCTCCTCCATCCCGTCCACAGCCCGGTTAGCCTCCCCCTTCTCTGGCCCATGGCGGGAGCTGAGGCGGACGCCGCCATGTCAGCCGTGCCCACCCTGCTTGTCGTGCCATATCAGCCCCAGCACAGCACACTACGCTGGACCGAGCCGTACCGTGCCGCTCGATGAGTCAAATTACTAGGCCTGCCATGCCAGCAGAGCCCACCATGTGGTGTGCTCAAAGTGTGGTCATACCGAGCTAGCCGGGCCTTTAGCTGGTATGCAAAAGTTTGGCCCGACTACCACCTCCACCACTACATGGTAACTGTACCATTGCATTTTTCAATCACTGGATCAGAAATTAAAAAACCGCATCTGGTTGAGTTGTGTACTACAATAAACTTTATTTCCAATGTCTACGAGTATTGTAAGTATGAATATTGGCTTGGAATGCAATAATGGCTTGGTACCATTCAGCTTTACTATATTAGCATGTAAAGGCAAGATGATAGTTGTAGTCCATGTGTACATCGATCCGGGAATAATTATTAGCAACAAACCATGAAATCCTCTGAATGATTATATTCTCAAATAGGTCAAACTAGGTTTTGTTAGATTTATAAGGGGAATAAGTCCATTTAACCTTCCTAAACACTTGCAAAAATATGAGTTTCAACCTTTAACTGCAAAATTGGATATTTTACCTCTTTCAATATCAATACCATTTATTTTACCCTCTGGAACTGATTGAAGGTGATTTTAGTTGACATAGCACCTACTTGGCACTTACGTGGCAATTACTTTAACCAGGGGCGGAGATGGGCCTCGGGCTGGTTGGGCAACGGCCTGAGGCCCAGAAAAAATAATAGTGCAAAATTTTATTTAATATACCCAAAAAAATATTGCATAGTAATTGGGCCTGAGGCTTATTGACCGGCCCGATACTATTCATCACGAGCAGCCAACCCAAAGAAATTTCACCCTCCACCGCATCTCCCCGTGGCCCAATCGCCAGTTCGCCACCCTACCCTAAGTCCCTAACCGCGACTCTGCCCCCAGCCGCCTCCAGCCACATCTCCGCCTCCACCGCGACGCGCCGTCCCAGTGCCGCTCCCAGCCCCCTACCGCCGCCCGTGAGCCCGTGACGCCGCCCCCCCGCCTCGGCCCATGGCGGCGCGGCACCGCCCTGCCTCGGCGCCTCCTCTGCCTCGGCCGCGGCGGCGGCATCGCCGCCCGCCTCGGCGCGCGCGGCATCACCACCGCACCGCCTCAGCCTTGGCGCCTCCTCTCTGCCGATCTGCTGCACCGCGCCCGCCGCCTCCTCTCCGCTGAGCTCGCGGGCCGCCGCGATGTCGCCACGACTTCGCCGTCGGTGTCGCCTCCTCGGACCTCGGCGGATCTCCGCCTCGGCGATGGCGGCGCGCACCACCACCCCGCCTCGGTGCCTCCTCTCGCGACTCACGGGTGCCTCCTCTCGCGCTCTCACCGATCCGCGACGCGCCCCATCGCCACCGCTCACCACCGTTCGCGGTCTTGGCTCTCCAGACACTTGATTTGTAATATTATTACTTGATGCTAATGTTGTTTTCATGCTTTTGACAAGCATGCAAGAGTAGTACGGTGGTTTGCCAACTCTAGATGGACATTGCTTCATGCATATGATTCTTCTTCAAGTAGAGATTTAGAAAGCATAGATAGCTGTAGGTGTTCCTATGTTCAGTTCTACTACCCACAACTTGCAGTATATGAAAGGAATGATCTTCTTGTATTGATTGTGGATAGTTGATTTTTAGGAATTGATTGATAATGCTCTCATACTATTTCTGAATGATAATCCTCATTCCTCAATGTAGTTATGATTAAATCAACACAAGGGCTTAGTTGAAGGCTTGAAGCCGGTGCCATCAATGGAATAAATAGGACTATAATTACTTATGGTCAGGTATGTATTGCTGCAAACACTCAGTACCCTAACTCACTAGTTGTCCACAAATATTTCTCTTCACAAGAGGCATATGTAGAACTATAATTTGCTTATGCTTGGTCGCTTGGCCTAGTACATGTCTCAAATTTACATTGCACAGTTACCATTTGCAATTGCCAATTAGCCAATTCTGTTTGGCTGCCTACGCCCCACCTAGGCGGCATAGGCGCTAAGCGGCCACCCACCGCCCGCCTAGGTGAACATTGGGCCTGAGGCTTTGTGAAATTCTGACTCCGCCACCGACTTTAACATGTGGCAGTAAGCTCCACTCGTCAACCTCCACCTACCTCTTCTTTATATTCCTCCTCTTCTCTCCCCTAGGCCCCAAATGTAATCCCCATGGAGCCTCTACCCCACCTCCTCCTGCCACTTCTCGCCATTGGCGTCACAGTTGGAGGGGGTGCTAGCAGGAGGTGAGGAAGAACCTGAAGAACCCACAGCCATGGCTTATGCAAGAAGCTTATGCTCTCCCTCAGCAAGGCACAACGTCCCTGGCGTGCCACCGTCGGCCTCGAGATGTAATGCAGTCGTTGCTTCCTAATTTGCATCGCTGTCGATCCAATCATTGCTCCACCACCAACATTGTCCTCAGCCATAATGAGCTCGCCGGCCCATAGTCATCGTTGAAGGAGAAAAGGCATAGGTCATCACCAATGCAGCGCCAGATCTAACGCGTTGAGGTGTGGTGACAGCGTTGGTGGGGAGTAGAAACAAGATGCGGTGGTGAAGAGGTGAAGTTTGTAGGTGGCGGAGGAATGGAGGTGTGTGCGCCCTCAATGGCCTCGAGGATGGTAGGAGCAAGGGGAGGAGTCCGGCAAGCAGTCACGGATCTCAACGAGACGCTTGGAGTGTGGGGAAGCTCGAGAGCGGTGGTCAAAGCTAGGAGAGGTGGCCGAGAGGGGCGGTCGAATCTGGGGGAGGAGGTCTGAGCTTCATCTTCCCTGGAGAGGTGGCCATGGCCATTGGGGGAGAGAGAAAGAGAGGAAGAAGAGGGAGAGGAAGAGGAGAGTACTGGGGCTGACGGGTGGGCCCCCATAATATTTTTTTAGAATTTATTTGGTGATCATACTATAGGGCTGCCATGTCATCCACCTAAACAAGCTTATATGTCAAAATCGCTTCCACATTGACACCAAGTACGTAGGTGTTACGTCAGCTAAAACCATCTTCAATTGGTCTCAAGGGGTAAAATACCCGTTATTGATACTCGAGGGAGTTAAACATCCAGTTTTGCAGTTGAAGGTTGAAACTTAGACTTTTGTAAAAGTTTAGAAGGATCAAATAGACTTTTTTACTTTATAAGGTCACCTACTTTGTTATATGAAGCTATATTACCCATTTGGATTATTTTAGTTACACTTGATACCTTTTTGGTTGAGATTGTGATAAGGTTCAGGGAACCTATCCGCAAGAGCCCAACTGGAAGAAGATGGTGTAAAATCAATTTAAATGACACATTACAGTAATTACAGACATCAGCATAATGTGAAACCGTTGTATGTATATATGTATCTTTAGTTTTACGATGTGACTTTTGGTGGTATAAACAGATCAACTCGTCATCTCAAAAAAAAAAAAAAAACTCGTGTATAGTGTGCTTTGAGGCTTAATCAGTACCACCGTGACCAAAGCATACAGCATATGCATAGGCTTTATGTTTCATATGGTAATTTATGACTTGCTTGGGTTGATCAGTCGTGCCTCTTCAGCGTTTGATTATCACACTTTGGCACCGTCAGAGTTACTTGGGTTGAGTCGTGCCTCTTCAATCAGTTGTAAGGTTAAGTTTGGAGCTGGTCGTCGGAGGTATCACGCATAGGTGTGTCAAGCATATATAATCATGATTGGTGCTTACTCTACCTCGATCTAGACCACCAGAAAATCTGGCCTTATTAGCAAGTTCAGTAGCACTCATATCTGCGGGGCCTGAGATTAATACGTATACTTCGATGGTTTATGGCTATTGATTCCCGTCATATGTTCGCAAGGGAGCCAAAATGATCCACATGACCCTATCTTGGAGGGGAAAAAAATCCTATTCTAATTAAGAAACCGACCATAGACTAATTTGCATATACCATATTCTTTTAGGCTTTTAGCTCTTAGTTTATCTGAAAATCAAAACAAACAAATTAACTTTTTGAAGCAAAACTTTCAAACAGCTTTCTTAGCATAAAACTATATACGCCGCCTGTGTCGGTTTCTTCATCATCCATTATTGTCTCAGAAAACATAGAAAAAAGCTATCAATTATAGCCAAAATCTATTAGCTGTAACCCAAAAAGAATACAACCTATAACACTGCTTCATGGGCTTGAAAAGTTCCAAGTTACATCAACGTGGGATCACTAAATAAGCCTAGGAGCGGTTTCTTTAATTTACGAAATGAACAATAAAAGCGTACTATTTCTGATTTCGAGCTTATAATGGTGCACGTTATTCTTCCGTACATGGTATTGCGACGATGCCTTACAAAACATACAGCCATAGATTGCGCGCATATATCGGTGCAAGTTGTACGAGTCGGCTACGGCTCCATGCAATTCCGAGTAGCCCAGCTTTTTTTTTTCTTCCGTATTGCTAGTACTGCTTGCATGTACCACTAGCTAGCTAGTACTGCTAGCTTGCTTAATTAGTATCACGTACTCGTGTTAAAAATTAGAGGGTGCATGGAATAGGATACTATTCCCTTAATTATATTAATACAGAGAATCATATTACATATGGTTGAAAACCGTCATCATAGACGGTTTCGTGAACCGTATGAATTGATAGGTCAATAATGATACGAGGTCATCACAGACGGCTTTCGAATCGTCTGTGGTGTAAATATCACAGATAGTTTTTAACTAAAAACTATCTATGATAGTTGATAATTACAAACAGTTCTTAGTTAAAAACCGTCTGTGATATGTTTTTCTACCCCTAAATCTATTTCTGTTTATTGGCTAGCATCAGGAAATGCTAGCCATGCCCTCTGAAACAAGCAGATCAACATGTACATGTATACATTCAATTCACATATCAATTCATTTCACAAACATAAAACATCCAATTCACATCTCAATTCATTTTATAACTATAAAATATTCATTTCGCAAATCAATTAATTGAAATAAAATAAAATATCTATTAACAAATACACAATTACAATTAATGTCAATCTTATCCTAAACATGCCTTTTGTTCCATCATAAACAGACAATCGTCCATCGAAGCATTGGTAGTTTGTGCAGCTTATAAGTTCGTCGATTATGGATCTGTTCTTTTCGCGAGACCTCGATTCTAAAGTGATAGACCAATAAAAAGATCTACATTGTATTTGCACTTACAAGATAACATGCATTTTCTTCCATCATAAACAGGCAATCGCCATCCAAGTATTGCTTGTGCAGCCTGACAAGTTCGTTGATTATGGATCTGTTCCTTTTGCGAGACCTCGATTCCGGAGTGATAGAGCAATAAAAAATAATTCTATATTGTGGAACTCTCCATCTGATTTTATGACTGTTGTGATTACAGACCAAACAGAGAGAGAGGTGTATGGTAGTGGAGAGTTAGATGAGCAATGCTGTCTTGGCTCTTCCCAGAGCTTGCGTCACGTACATATATGCATCCTCGTAGCGAGTGTCTTTACAGTCGTACCCTTACACGAGTGTCATTCTCAAGGGCAACTATGTCAATGTACATGCCTACCTTCGGTTTACAATCTCCTAACAGACTAGCTGGGTTTAGGTGGGGGCCACCTCTACAACAGGAGCCTCTCATGGTGAAGGGCTTCACGGGCTGAAACCATGTTGCCGAGCCCTTTGACTCCCTCCGTCCCCGCGGCCTATGACCTTGTGTGATATTGGGCGAAGATGGTTTGGCACGTGTAGCCCACGCGGCTCCGCGAAGTCAGGGCCGCGGGGCCACAGGCGGGGTCGATGTCGAAATCATGTGCTGATGTAGAGACGAACTCGTCGCCGGGTGGCCGTAGGCAGAGCTGCAGTTGCCCTGCGGAGGCAGAGACCTCGTCGATGTAGGATGAGCAGGTAGGTGCGGGAAGTTGGGACATCGCGCGCGCGTGAGCGACCGCGTCGGTTCGACTCCCGGTGGTTGGGCGCGCGTGGTCGGCCGCGTCGGTTGGACTCCCACCGGTTGCGTTTCCCAAAAAACGGCTATATATACGGCCGTAGTGTTGTGATCAAGTATTGCTGAGACGGTTTGTCTCAAGAATATGCCTCTTCCGCTCACGAGCGTGCGGCAGGGTCAGCGCCAGTTAGGGTGCTCTGTGCATGCTTGTGGACGGAAGAAGGTACATTCTTGGGCTGGCAGAAAGATTAGCAGCCCCCTTGCGAAGGGGGGTGGGGGACCGCTGGGCTCCGGCCGACTGAACCACACTCCGCGCCGAGGAAGAGGCGTCAGGCCTGTTGCCAAGGTGTCCTTCGAGCCTGGGGCCATCCCTTGCGGAGTAGAGGGGGTGTCTTCGTCCGGAGTAGGGTCGCCATGACCTTGTAGCTCCACGGTGTGTGGGCATACCGGGCTTCCGCGCCTGTAGGGAGTTGGTGCGGAGGCGTTGTGTCCCGGGAGCTCCGCGGTCCCGAGGTGATGGTACCTGTGGCGCTGTTGTTGTCGTGTTGCTGTTGCCGTGCGTGCTGTCCCGAGGTGGTGGTACCTGTGGCGCTGCTGTTGTCGTGTTGCTGTTGCCGTGCGCGCTGTCCCGAGGTGGTGGTACCTGTGGCGCTGCAAGCGGTCGGACGACCGCGATCGTGCGGCGCTTTCCGTTGGCTGGCTTTGCGTCGAGCGGCGCGGACTCCTGCCGATTGACCTGCCCCGCGAGCGCCCTCTGCGACCTGGCATCCATAAAAAGGTGTTTGGACAAATTAGGATGCGAAAACGGTTCCTTGTGCCAAGAGTGGTAAATACGGAGTACGGCAGGTGCTGGGGTTGCCCCGAGCCACCGAAGTGGGGGGCGCTGTCGGGCGTGCCGCGCCAGCGCGCGAGTACGCGTTGAAATGACAGAGTCGACGGCGAGCCCGGAGTTGCCTGGCGGATGTGAAGGCCTCGTCGAGGGCGGAGTCGGAGTCGTCCCGTCGAGGCGGAGGGCTCGTCGGGGGCGGGGCTGGGATCGTTCCACCGAGGCGAAGGCCTCGTGGAGGGTGGAGCTGGAGTTGGTCCGCGCAGATTCCCAAGTGGATGCGTGGCGAAGCGGTATTGGTGCGTCGTGGGTTTTCAGGCCCTTTTGCGCGACCGTCATTTGACTGGGCCTGGCGCACGTGGGCAGTTGTGCCACTTGGCCTCGATCATGGGGAGGCGAACGGTTCGCCTTCCGCCAGTTACCCTGACCGGTGGCTTGGGGGATGCAGGAGTTTTAAATACCCCTTACGGTATACCGCCTACATTTTTGTCGCCCTGCCTTGTAGCTCCTGGCCGCACGCCCCCAATCTGCTGCCTCCTTTGCTGCCTCTGTTGCCACGTGGCTCTAGGAGGACAATGGCACACGCCGGGGAGCGCGCTCAGCCGGACGGCAACAGCGCCGTCTTCCGGCGGTCGTCGCCGCTCGAGGTGGAGTACACACTCGAGGGGCGCGACTCCACGCAGGTGGACAAATGGTGGTCGGCGGGGGAGAGAGTAGAGCGTCAGTGCTCCCGTGTCATGGGCTCCACGCTGGTGACGAAAGAGACGATTCACGGTCTCCTACGCGAAGGGAAGCTGTCGGATCGCCGGGAGGTGCAACTGCCCGCGGGCGACGAGACCGAACCGCGTCCCGAGAAGTCAGAGGTGATCGTGTTCATCGCCTATTTCGAAGCCGGGCTGCGCATTCCAGCCGCCCGACTTGTCGGGGACGTCCTGCGGACCTTTGGGCTTAAGCTGGCGCAGATAACGCCGAATGCGATAGCCCGACTTGGCGTGTACAGCTGGGCGTTGCGCACGGAGGCGTGCTGGCCGACTGCGTCGTTGTTCACCTTCCTCCATGACGCGCGGTGGGAGTCAGAGGATCGGGGAGATGGGACGTTCGGCAGCTTCGGCAGCGTCGGCCTTGTCTTGCGTTCGCAGTGTGAGAAGATTTTCCCTGCGGACTCGAGTCGGGCGTAGTGGGGGCCGAACTGGATGAGGCGGTGGTTCTACCACCGCGTGGTGAGCGGTAGCGGGCTTGAGTGTTCGGGGCGGCCGGTGACGTTTAACACCACGCCTGGTGCGCCGCTAGATGCTGAAGATGAGCGAATAGCGCGGAGACTTATGGGGATCACTGATCGCTTCAACATGCGCGGCCTCGTCGAGGAGTTCGTCATGTATGGCGTGGCATCACTTGCTGCCGAGTGGCGTGTTACACCTGGGAGGCTTCGGCGCGACAACGTCCGCCTGTCCGTGTCTTCACTGCCGTGACCCTCCGGTCCGCGTAAGTTGTGCGGGAGCTGAGCTTTTGTGTGCTGTCCCTCGGGCCCATTATTTTATATCGTGCCCTTTGCCCTTCACAGGTGCTTCCTTGGAAGATGTGGAGCGTGCGGTGGGCACATTTCTCGGACCGTATATGACCAGGGAACACACGCTGCGCGTAGCTGCGACCGCGGAGGCGGGTCTGGGGCAGCTGAACCGTGTGTGCGAAGCCTTGAGCATTAGAGTGTCAGAGCGCGCTGTTCCAGCCCCAAGCCCACCTCTCCGCGATTCCACAGCGGAGGTAGTACCAGCAGGCATGGGCTCCAACTCGACGAAGCATGCCGACTTGGAGGTAGGCACGGATGCAGGGGGTAGAGGAGGGCCCTTGGGCATTGGCGCAGAGGAACAGTGCCACGTGGGCGATGCGCAGGGAGGAGCTTCTTCGCCGCCGGCCGGCGCAGAGGTGGAGCCCTCCCCCCGCGGAGAATGGTGGGGCGAAATCCGCTCCTTCAACGGAGCCTCCTCCTGTGGCGGTTACCGAGGGGGGGGGGGCCGCCATCTTACTCCCCGAAGTCGAAGCGGCCCCGCACGTTGTCGCCCCTTCGCTCGGCGAGAGGGTTCGCCGTAGTGAGCAAGGTCGGGGCCTTATGGGACTCGGACTCAGCACCGAGTGCCCCTGCATCAGTGTTCCTACGGTTCCCTCCGGGTCTGCGGCTGCCGGGGGCGGGGTCCTAGTGGAGCTAAGCTCCGACACAGAAACCCCCCCGGCTGGCGGGATGGTCGCGTCGGGGGACGCCGATGCCCCTACGGCTTCTGGCGGGGCTGAAGGTGAGCTTAGATTGCTTGGTGTGACGCCGCTAGGCATTTTTAGGGCTGACCGTTGTGCCCCCTTGCAGCAACACGCCTCGTCGAACATGAGCGTCGCTCGGAGCACGAGGACGCTCGTGCGGAAGGGACATCCGGTGCCGCCGAAGCTATCACCGCGGATGCCGCACGAAGCCTAGTGGACATCGTCCCTCAACCGGAGGTGTTGGTGGCGTGGTAGGGGGTCGCGGACATTGCGGCTACGAGCCTGGACCGCCAGGTGCTGCGGACCTGTGGGTTCGAACTCCTTGGGAGAGTGCTAGAGATCTCTGAAATGAGGGTGAGTGCCTGACCGTTATCATCGCGTAGCCTTTCGGAGGTGTACTGACGGCTTTATCGTGTAGACTGTCGCCCTTGGCCGGGCGTTGCAGGCGGCTACTGCCCGCGAGCGGGAGGCTTTAGAGGACCGACTGCGTGTCACTGAAGGAGCTCTTCGCGCGGCGGAGGAGACGCATTCCTCTAAGGATGACCGCATTCGACTTCTGGAGGCAGAACGCGCGGGGGCTGTCTCATATGCCAAGGAGCTTGTGGCGGCGGCTCGGCAGGCGGCAGTAGAGGAGCGGGACGGCCTGCTTCGGCAGATTGCCGTGCTGGAGGAAGAGAAGAGCCGCCTTGCTGCGTCTCTGAGGGAGTGGGACTAGGCTCTGGACGCTTCGACGGCGGCATGGGATGCGATTCTGGCCCTTGAGGGCACCCTTGAAAACCTTGTTGCCGAAGTGCCGCCCCGCTCATTCGGGCCCGAAGAGCTAATGCAGACACTTCGGTGGATCGGGGAAGCTTCTGATCTTGCTCATGCTGCCGCGATGTCCTTTGGCAACCACTGCTCGTACATGACCGCCTGCCTGGTTTGTGCGCTTCTCCAGCACCGGGGTTGCCGTCATTTCGATGAATTGAGCGACCCGCAATTGGAAATGTCGGCCGGGGCCGGAGTGATGTCCGACGCGGTGCGCGCTGTTTGCCCCGCCGTTCGGTTTTTTCACGAACGGATCTGGGAGTACATCGGAGAGGCCGCGGCGAAGGTAGAGCTGCGGCGGACCATGTACGGCGAGGGGAACCTCGGTGAATGGCTGGATGAAGTTCCCCGGCGCGACGATGATGGCGCCGACGGCTCGAGGCAGGTGTGAACCCAGGGTTCTTGTGCGCTGGTGTGTGTTGTAATCTACGTAGCCCATTCTGCGAATGAAATAAAGATTGCTTCCCCGGCTTTGACCAATCGCGCCATTTTGTTAAGCAGCTGCCCGATGGGGACCGACTGTTGATTTCTGACGCCCTAACCCGGCGTCGTTTGCTGCGCTGGTGGCGAGCCGAAGACTCGCTGAACTTCTGAGCGAATCGACCCTCGACGGGCGAGGCTTCGGTGCAAAAGGCCGTCCAGGCGTAGCCGAACGAGTAGCATTGGCGCCTAGTTGAGGTGGACGCACGAGCGCTCCGTCCTGTATTCTCCGAAGTGGTGGCAGCGAAGCTGGCGCCAGTCGACTTTGTAATCACTTTGTAGCAACACGGTAGATAAGCCGAAGCGCTCGTCCCTGCCACCGTCTTTGGGCACATCCGCTTTGTGCTTTTCTTGTGAAGTTTGTTGGCTAGTCGGGGTAGGCACACGAGGTAGGCACGGAGCTGGCGCCCAGGCGAAGTAGACGCGCGAGCACTCCGTCCCCTGCCCTTCGAAGTGGTGGCAGCGGAGCTGGCGCCTAGTCGGAGTAGACGCGCGAGCGCTCCGTCCCCTACCCTTCGAAGTGGTGGCAGCGGAGCTGGCGCCTAGGCGGAGTAGACGCACGAGCACTCTGTCCCCTACCCTTCGAAGTGGTGGTAGCGGAGCTGACGCCTAGGCGGAGTAGACGTGCGAGCGCTCCGTCCCCTACCCTTTGAAGTGGTGACGGCGGAGCTTGCGCCTAGTTGGAGTAGACGCGCGAGCGCTCCGTCCCCTACCCTTCGGCCTACCATTCGAAGTGGTGGCAGCGGAGCTGGCGTCTAGTAGGAGTAGACGCGCGAGCGCTCCGTCCCCTACCCTTCGAAGTGGTGGCAGCGGAGCTGGCGCCTAGGCGGAGTAGACGCGCGAGCGCTCCATTCCCTACCCTTCGAAGTGGTGGCGGCAGAGCTGGCGCGTAGTCGGAGTAGACGCGTGAGCGCTCCGTCCCCTACCTTTCGAAGTGGTGGCAGTGGTGCTGGCGTCTAGTCGGAGTAGACGTGAGGGCGCTTTGTTCCCTACCCTTTGAAGTGGTGGCGGTGGAGCTGGCGCCTAGTCAGAGTAGATGCGCGAGCGCTCCGTCCCTTACGAAGGAGACCTGCAGACATATTTGGCCCAGCGCCAGCAACGGTTGTCCTTCAAAGCCTTGCAGCGGAATTTTTGAGGGGCCTAGGCGGCTTCGAGGGATCTCCATCTGGTTGAAGGCCCCTACGAACAAAACATTCGCGGAACTTCCTCCATTGACCAGGACACGCCGGACGTCGCACCCGGCAATCGCGACCTGGATGACCAGGGGATCCTGGTTGGGGAACTCCACGCCTTCGGCGTCGGCGGGTGTGAAGATGATCTCATGTTGCGCCCAATCCGACGGTGCATGTGCCGGGTACGCCGCCACGTGGTGTAACCTCCGCACATAGGCCTTGCACTGCCGCTCTGAGGCAAACTCCAGGGAGGAGCCTCCGGAGATGACGTTTATGACCCTACGCTGAGCGCCCTCAAGGGCATGGATCTGCAGGGGGCTCTCCTGAGGCTGCTGCACCTGGGTTTGTATCCGCTGGAGGCCCTCCTGAGTCTACAGCTCCTGACCCCGAATTCGAAGGGGGCCGTCCAGGGGCTGTTGGACGTGTGCCACGACGGGTGATCGCACCTCGAGATCCCTGTCTCTGACGACGCTTTGTCAAAGCACCGCGATGGTAGTGCAGGAGCGGGTGTCATGATTGCCTTGGCCGTGCACCTCACACCATTGTGGGCGATGTTTGTCGCCGTACTCCGCGCAGGCCCTACCCTCGCGGCCCCGGCCTCGGCCTCGCCCCCGACCCCGTCGAGCCCTAGCCCCGTGGCCGACGGGGGCGTTGTCTTCTGAGCCGCCCTCAATGTCGAAGACGTGATGGGCTCGTCAAGACTTCTGTTGACCGCGCTTGGGCCCGTCGCCTGTGAGTCCTTGTGCTGGGAGGCGTCCTTCGATGGCTCCTGCCTACGCTTGTCCGTCGAGGAGCTTTCCTTGAGCGAGGCCTCGCCCGTCGCCGTGTCGTCTATCAGATTAGCGTCGGCGTCGTTGCCTTGACGCCTCCGCGCATCTTCTTCCGCTCTGGCGTATTTTTCCATCTTATTGAAGAGTTTTACCACCGTCTTGATGGACTTTCGCACGTTGAACTTGGCTAGCGGTCCCGGGCGAAGACCTTGTACCGCTGCATTGATGATGGTTGTCTCGTTGACATATTTAACCTGGCAACAGACCTTCGCGAAGCGTTTAAATTACTCACTAAGCCCTTCCGATGGCTTTTGCTTGATTGCGAAGAGCTGATCCGCATCGACACGCTCGACGTAGTTCCCCTGAAAGTTGTTGTAGAGGCGGTCGCGGACCTGCTCCTATGCGTAGATGGAGTTCGGCTCTATGGTGAAGAACCAAGAGAGTGCCACTCCCTGCAACGCGAGGGGGAGCCCCTTCAACTTCGTGGTGTCATCTCCGCCGCCGATGGCGGTCTCAGATCTGGCCGCACGAACTCCGAAGTCCGTGTCACCCTTGTATGACGTGGTGGCGCTGGGGAATTTGAAATCCCCCGGCCATACCGCCTGCTGTAGGCCCGCCGATAGCGGTGACTCCGGGTCTACTCGTCGCAACGAGGTGCGACTGAATGTGGTGACGTCACGGCTATCCGCCCGTTCGGGCGTGGGCTCCGATGCGACCACCGGCGGGGTCTGCTGACTCCGAGCCTCTTGCATTCTCCGCACGGCCCCCCAGAGATCCGCTAACTCCTGTTGGAGCGTGCCAAGGGCCGCCAGCAGGGCGTTCTCCACTGCGGGCGTAGATGAGGCAATGGGCGCATCCGGTCGTGCTGCTGGGGTAGTCGTTACCACCGCTTGTGTCCTTGGGTTGCTCATCACGTCAACACGGTGGACTCCGGCGTCGACGGTAAGGCCCGTGTCGCCTGCGGGGCCGCTTGGTGTTCCCGCACCAGGTGTAGGGACGGTGGCCGCGCCTTGACGGGCGCCGGCGCTACCTCTCCTTAGCACCCGGCCGGTGCCGTCGGGGTTGACTGTCGCGCCAGCGGCTGGGTGGGGCGTCGCGCGTACGATGGGGTCGACCGTCGCGTCGGTGGTGGCGGGGTCGACCGTCACCTCTGCAGTGGCGGGGTCGATGGCCGCATCGGCAGTGGTGGGGTCGATCGTCGTGCGGTGAGCGTCGTCGTTCTCACCCGTGGCCGCCGATGCCGAAGCCCTGGTGTTGACGCGGGGCCTCACCGCGACCCCCTCTTTCTTCTTCGCCACCAATGGTGAAGCTTTCTTCGGTGCCATCCTTCTTGAGATCTTGAGGTTTGCTCTTGTCGTCCCCCTGGACGGCGCCAACTGTTGTGGTTACAGACCAAACAGAGAGAGGTGTATGGTAGTTGAGAGTTAGGTGAGCAATGCTGTCTTGGCTCTTCCCAGAGCTTGCGTCACGTACATATATGCATCCTCGTAGCGAGTGTCTTCACAGTCGTACCCTTACACGAGTGTCATTCCCAAGGGCAACTATGTCAATGTACATGCCTACCTTCGCTTTACAATCTCCTAACAGGCTAGCTGGGTTTAGGTGGGGGCCACCCCTACAACAATGACTCTAGTCAGCAAAAAGAATGTGCACTCTCCTCGAATTCGTGCAAGGTCGAATGTGATATTCCAATATCACAGACGGTTCATCGGTAAGAACCGTCTGTGATACTCTTTTTCCCACCACCAACAATACAGACGGTCTCCAAATTAAAATTGTTTGTGATAGTGTACATCACAGACAGTTTCACAAAACCGTATATGATTTGGCGTCTACTAATAGTGTTTCTATAGTTGTGTAGCTAGCTAGTGGTGAAAGATTATCATGGTTACGTAGCTAGCTTGCCACAAAAAAATCGCATTATTTGTTATGTGTTGATAAACATCACTTGAATATTTTCTTCCAAACAATCATCCAAATTTCTCACCTTAGATGTACACAAAGATTCATGAACCGCCACCTCATCCCTCTCTAAAGGTCCTGCCACCTCATCCCTCCCCCTTCAAATGATGAGACTCATTGGATATTAATCTAAAAGTCATAAATTTGAATGATTGTTTAGAAGAAAATATTCAGGTGATTCCTAGACACACCCTTCTTTGTTCTGGTCATGCATGCGTTGAACAATTGTCGCCTATATTTTATGCTATGCTTTCAATGATTAGAGAATACTTAGACCACAAGGAGGGTCACGGGGCAGATCAATCTTCAAGAAAATTGGGATGTTACAATTCTTCATTAGATGGGATTGCCACTAAAAGCACATGTACTAGAATCATTATATATCTGATTTTTTGCAAGCAACATATATGCGAAATTTACCTCTACTGAGGGAGAAATGCAACAACTAACCTTATGAAATATTTTGAACTGCGCGGTTATATTTGCTAGCATTCAACCCTTCGTGGGTTCCCCCTAAGAAAAGGTCATGGCTCATACATTATCACATATCTATTATCAACGATCGAGTCACCGATCTTACGAAATAATATAAGAAAGATGATTGAAATCCTTAGGAGAGAATAGGGATACTCTTTATTACTATGAACTAGTTACAACATACCTATACAAAAGCCTAAAAATTAACCCTAGCCTCTATGTTCTTCCCATTGGAAGAATACAGCTTGCTTAATCTACTTGACTCTGAATAGTCAAATTGGACTGACTTGAATCTTCTTGAATTGCTTTGATTTGATTGTTTTCCGTTGTTCTTGTCTTCTTTTATCACCCCTTAAATAGCATTGAAGGAGTGCCAATTATCCGTGGGGGAATACAACTTATAGAACTAGTGCATTTGATCAAGAAGGTAGTTATTGTTAGAGAAAAAGAGGATGTCTAATCGTCGGCTTTGCCAGTAGGAGATGAACATGGAAAACAATTGTATGACAGTTGTTGTCAGAGAATTAGGGTTGAAACAAGTAAATAGAGACCAAAAAATTGAAATGGTGCGCAATTCGTTCAGCATCAACAACTGAGTCTTTCTCTATGTGTTCTTCCACCAGTGTGTTAGAGTTAACCTTGTTTTAGTAGGCTTAGTTTATTTTTTGGAGAGTTTGTTTAGTATTTACAAAGTATATGTATAAGAGTAGAGAAAGGAAATAAGAATCCTAGTAGAATTATGAGTCGGAATCCAAGTAGAATTATGAGTCTGAGTGCTAGGCTTGAAATTAGCCTATATAAGGTACAATAGTCATATAATTGAGACAAGCGAAAATGAGAGGAGAGGAAGAGAAATAAGAAGAAAAGAGAGAGCGGTTGGTGCTCCAGAAAAGTATATCAATGTGTGCAAGAGTTTAGCGAGGAAGAATTATTACAAGTGGTATCAGAGCTTGTTGATCTTGGTGGTGCCTGAAGAATATGGGCGAGAAGACGAAGGCCCAAGGTTGGCTAAGCTCCCTCCAGTATCCTCTCCTGACGACTGATAATTACCCGGTGTGGGCAATGAAGATGAAGGCGAACATGCGCACCCAGAGAGTTTGGGGTGCAGTCGATCCGAAGGGGAAGGACAAGGAGCTGGAAGACAAGGTGGATCAAGCGGCTTTGGCTATCATCTACCAAGCGGTGCCAGACTCGATGATACTTCAGCTCGACGGGAAGGAGACGGCACAGGAGGCGTGGGAGACGCTTCAGAAGATGCACAAGAGAGTTGATCGTGTGAAGAAGGTGCGGCTCCAGAATTTACGGAGCGAGTTCGAGAATCTTCAGATGGGAGAGACCCAGTTGGTGGACGAGTTCGCCGGTCAGTTGACTTCGCTATACAATCAGATGATTTCTCTTGGTGACAAGATGGAGAAATCTGTAGCAGTGAAGAAGTACTTGCGCGTGCTACCAGAAAAGTATGTACCTGTCATCACCACGCTCATGTACTCCCCTGACTTGGAGAAAAAGAAGATCGAGGAGATCACTAGCTCTCTCAAGGCGCATGAGGAGTTACTGAAGGCATTTCAGTCTCGTACTGAGCAGAAGTTTCAGTCTCATAATCAACAGGTGTTGCTAATAAAGGGAGATATAAGGAGCGGTAGCTCATCAAGCAGTCGCGGGCAATGGAACGGGCGAGGTGACCAGAGTGGTCGAGGCGGCAAAGGTGGCCGTGGAGATAACGCCTGGCAAGGCGGTTGTGACAGATCCCGTGATAAGTTACATATCAAGTGCTTTGAATGTGGCGAATATGGGCACTATGCGTCACGGCACATAAAGTGCTTCAACTGCAACGAGTATGGGCATTATGCTTCGTATTGCCAAAGTAAGAAGAATGGGGAGGCAAACCTCGTCCAAGGCGAAGAAGAAGATGACAAACCAGTACTACTTCTCTCTTCATATGATGAAAAGGCACCAGCTATGGTGATACTAAACGAAGAGAACGTAGTTCCAAAACTACGCACGAAGGAAGACAACCAAGATCACTCGGATCTATGGTACTTGGATAATGGAGCAAACAATCACATGACGGGAGATCGCTCCATCTTTCATGAGCTCGATGAGAAGATTTGGGGTAAGGTCAAGTTTAGCGACAGCTCCACGGTAGATATAAGAGGCGAAGGACGATGCTCTTGCAATGCAAGAATGGCGATAAGAAGTTGTTGACAGGAATTTACTATATACCAAGTCTATGCAACAACATACTTAGTCTCGAACAGATAACAGAAAAAGGGTGCAGGATGAGTTCTTGCGTGTCTATACCAAGAACAATGATCCGTTGATGAAGGTGAAAAGATCTTCAAACCGGTACAATGATCCGTTGATGAAGGTGAAAAGATCTCCAAACCGGTTGTACAAATTTTTTTTAAAAACTTGTAAGTAGGTTTGTCTAAAGAGCGGCTTGAAAGAGTCAGGAGATGGTGGGACCTAAGAATGAGACTCACTGAGCGTAGATGGGGGCAGCCAAACAGGGCATGCAGAAGGCCAAGATGGCAGGACTCAGGTACGGCACGTGCACGCTCAGGGGGTGCACATGGAGAGCGGCTAAGGCGCACAAGGTGGAGGTCCTAGGGTTAGAGCAGGTGCGTGCGCAATTGAAGGTGGCGCGCATATAGCTGCGGATTATCGATTTCGTGCGGGTGGTGGGCTCACAGGTGGAAAAAGTGCATAAATTCTAAGGGAAAGACTTGGAGTACAAGTTGGTGCATTTTTGTGATTTTACAGATGGAACGTGGTCAGCGTTGGAGACAGAATGCACGAGCGCATGAATGAGAGGCGGTGTAGCCTCAGCTAAAATGTGCATGAAAAGCGGACGGATTTGGTTCAAGAGAGAGGATCAGGAGGCTCTAGTAACGGCGAAGCCAAGGCAGTTGTGGGAGCAGGTGCTCCAGCCCAGGTAGGCGTGCAAGGAAGGATGGATTCAGTCCTGGTGCGAGGCACGGCAAGGATCGGATTGTGCGAGGCTCATGATGGAGCTAGTGCAGGCGGTAAGGCAGTGATGGCCCAGGAAGGAAAGGTACAAAGGAGTGCAAGTAAAAGGAAGAAGCAGAAGACAGATAGAAGATCTGTGTGATCAAGATGGAGAAACAAGATTAAGGGGGTGAATGTTAGAGTTGATCTTGTTTTAGTAGGCTTGGTTTATTTTTTGGAGAGTTTGTCACTACTACAGAAATCATCATCACAGACGGTTCAAAAATGTCATCATAAACGGTTTGCTGAACCGTCTGAATTTGTGGGTCAGTGATAATCGAATGTTATCACAGACGGTTTGTGAGCCGTCTGTGATAAATACAATACAGACGGTTTGTAACTAGAACCGTCTGTGAAAAATACTATCACAGACGGTTCTAAACTAGAACCATCTGTAATACTCACGCATCACAGACGGTTTATACCTCAAAATCATCTGTGATAGTTCATTTCATACCTAAAATTTTTTCTATTTTCAGTTAGTCTCAAGAAATATTAGCTATGCTTTCTGAAAATAAGCGAAAATAAGTAAATACGATATCAAACATAGCCGAGAATATTTTATTTCCATTACAATCCATTATTACAATATCACAATATTACAATCCATCATTACAATATCACAAGATTACAATCCACCATTACAACATCACAATATTATAGTCCACCATTACAATAGCAGAGAACATAGCAGAGAACATTCTATTTCTATTACTAATCGAGAAGAATTAAATACTAGCAGGGAAGATAGCAGAGAAGAATCAAATACTAGTAGAGAACATTCCATTTCCATTTCCATGCCTTCTTAGCACGCGGTCGCCTCACTGTAAGCTCCCGGGCAGCCCTAAACCCAATAAAGTAGCAACAATGGAGGTTACGATGGAGACCTAAATCTCACATAATGAAATACTAGAAGAAACAATGGAGAATGGAAGCTTACGATGCATTTGAAGGAAGGAGGCGGATGGGTTCCAGTGAGTATTTATAGAGAAGGGAGAGCTACGATCCGTGGGGTGTGGGTTAGTCGATTTCTATTGACTGAAATTGGGTTGAGGAGGATTGACGGGCCCAGTGGTTGGAGAAGAAATTATCAAAGACGGTTCTTTATTAAGAACCGTCTGTGATATTGGTTATATATACCGATACAATATAAATAACCAGTCTCAAAATATGAAATAATAAAGTTCTATATGACTTATATATACTTATCTGAAAGATTTCGATGAGATCTACAACTTTGCAGTTGAGATGAATCCTAAATTTCGAAGAGAAGATCGAAAATTTTGGCAAAAACAGAAATAAAAAACTTGCGATTCAAATTTGAGGCTAAAGATGGTCGATTTTGGGGGTCTTCGAGGGTGACTGCGCAAGAGAGTCATTTTTTGGATCGGGCTTGTCGTTAGCTTTCCAACGAGTACAATAATGTCGAAAACGGACACCGTATGCAAAAGTTATGCCCGTTTTACTGAAGGTGTATCAAAACAGAATTCTACTCGAATTCAGGTGGGAAACTACGAAATGTTAGGGATGCACGAGGTGGGAAACATATCACTACGTAATTAAGAACCTTCTGTGATATTCTGCAATATCACAGACAATTCTTAATAAAAAAACCGTCTATGATATTCGAAATATTACAGACGGTTCTAGTTTAGAACCGTCTGTGATTGCATTTAACACAGACGGTTTTTATGAACCGTCTGTGATGAGGTGTCTAATATAAACGTTTTTGTAGTAGTGTGTTTAGTATTTACAAAGTATACATATAAAAGTAGAGAAATGAAATAAGAATCCAAGTAGGATTATGAGTCGGAATCCAAGTAGAATTATTAGTCTAAGTCTTAGGCTTGAAATTAGCCTATATAAGGGACAATAGTCATGTAATTGAGACAAGCGAAAACGAGAGGAGGGGAAGCGAAGTAAGAAGAAAAGAGAGAGTGGTTGGTGCTCCAAAAAAGTATATCAATGTATGTAAGAGTTTAATGGGGAAGAATTATCAACACAGTGTTCACGTGAGTATTAACAATCTCTGTTTCAACACCGTCACCCTGCAAACAGGCACCAGGTGCTCCAGAGGCTCAGCACCGGCCGCGCCGTTGAGCTGGGCACCGAAGAAATCGACGACGTTTCCCTTGAGCGCCCCTGAACACAAGGGGTCGGTAGTAAAGATGGCAACGGGTAAATACCCGTCGGGTATTGCCAATCCATACCCGTACCCGATACCCGCACCCGCACCCGCTACAATACCCGTACCCGCACCCGGGTATGAAAACCTACCGCACCGCACCAGCGGTATTTATACCCGACGGGTAACCCGTACCCGAATTGATAAGGGTATATACGAGGCACATGTATATACGAGCGCGGGTATTTCCATCGGTTTCGTTTCGAATATATATATACGAGCCACATGTATATATACCCGTTGCTATCTCTAGTATACACCCGGCCGGGTATATTTTACCCGCGGGTATGCGGGTACGGGTAGTATATACCCGTACCCGCACCCGCATACCCGATGGGTAGAGTTTCTTGCCCATTAGCATACCCGCGGGTGAAGTTATCTTTCCATACCCGCCTCCTTATCGGGTAAAACCCATCGGGTATTCGGGTTTCGGGTACCCGTTGCCATCCCTAGTCGGTAGCGGCACGCTCCGACTTGGGAGAACGCCAAGGGCCAAGCAATTTGCGCTGCCGTGGGAGCGAAGCCTTGATGAGAGACGATGACCGTGCCATTATTGGCAGCAATTAATGGAGTGATTAAAAGAATTGGAACACGGATTAACACAAGTAATTAATCTCTGATCGACGAGCTAATTTCCTGCTTATAGCTAATTAAGCTCTCAAGGAGAGATGGGAGTTTCTTGTTTGTATGTTTCCCATCTGTGCAAGATTGTGCGTATATATACACAGGCACGCGCTCGGTGCACATTCATATATAGACTAGCCACCGGTCAAACTGTCGTGATTAAGCAGATCAGATTGGCCATCGGTTAGACCACTGAGTTCACATTGGCCAGATCACTCATCGATCAAACCGCACCCCCTATGATGGTCAGACCGGTGAGGTGCTATCTGCGTCTCTTTGTTTTTTTGAGTTTGTTGTTTTGTTCTAGTCTTTTATTTATGATATTTATAACTCTATAGCTGTTGGATTGAAAAATTTGTGAATACTTAGGGAAATTTATGAGGTATCATTTACCCCTTTGTTGCTATTACTGGTCCTACAATCAGAGTAGAAAGCTTGTAGCAATTCGATCCGTAACATTAAGGCACCGCTCATAAGCGCAACCAACATCCGCGTTGGGCGTCTGGCCGGCTTCTGGTACACTGTACATTTTTTATTTTTTCCTCTCTTTTTTTTGTTTTTTTTTCGTATTCCTTTGTATTGTCTATGATAGGTTAATATGTCGTTTTTATTTTTATATTTTTTAAATTTAATTATGCCCAATAAGTTAATCAGTTATATTAAAAAATCAGTCAGTTACAGTAAAATTTCAATCAGAAGTTAGAAGCTATCACTAATTCGAACACCCCTAAGATATACCGAATGATTAACTATGCGTGAGGTATAGTTAATTAACTGCAGTGCGCCAGCGTGATTAGGAACTGATCCACGGTAGTAATTTAATCGAGGCAAGAGGGATCTAGGAAACGAGGGAAACGGGGTGTACAGGAGCTATTCTTTATCGTGACTTGAGTGTTGCTTCTTTGTTAATTGCTTCTTTGCTTTGGTTAATCGCGGAGTTTATTTTTTTAGTGAGCGAGCATATCAGCATGTGTACGTACGAACTCTGATGCTACGCGGGAAATCTAATTAAGGTTTGTTGGATTTGTTTGGACGGACCTAGGTACCAGAAGAGTCAAATCTGTGGTCCGATAGGATCTGCGTACCAAATGGAAAAGAGGAACGCAGTTTTCGCGCACTCGTACCTACTTAAATGTCCGAAATACCCCTCCTTTCTTAAATTAAGGCCCTGTTCTTTCATGCTGCTTTAAAAGTGTTAGACCATATGGTTAGGTTTAGATTATTTTAGATGATAAATAATTGATAACATTGATTATAATATTACTTATGGTGTATTACGTATGTACAAACTGATATTGGTCAAGTTCGAACGAACTTGTGTCAAAAAAATATTTTTTGGTCTTTGTATGTGCAGGTTGAAGCATGGAGGCATCGTAGTCGAGGACGAGGAGGACCAGGACTAGGATGTGGAGATCCGACATCAGGCGGTCGACGGAGTCACGAGATGGTCGAGCACATGCTTGGACATGCGAAGATCTTAGGTGGATGATACGTGGAGAAGATATAGAAGATTTGGTCCTAAAGGCTTTGACACGTGATAGGCTGAAAAAAATCGAAAGTGTAAAAAAAACAGTGTTAGGAAGGGTTTCGGGTCTCTTGAAAAATACTGGACCAAAAGTCTAGACTAAAAACCTGATTAAGATAAAAATGCTCAAGACGAGTTGTATTAGGATTTTAAGTAGAGAGGATAACAGAGTTATAAAAAGAGGATTGGGAGGCGGCACCGTATTAAAATCCAAAGTGGTGATCGAGACGTCTGAGACAAGGAAAAAAGTTGGCGGCTCGGTCTACGTGTGGCAGCTGTGTAGGAGATAAATAGAGGAGAGGAGACGTTGTTTCTTGTGTGATGTATAGCTAGGATTGAGAGATCAGGCATGCATAGCTAGGACCCTAGGAGGACAGCTCGGTCTGTGATTTTTGCTTGCATTGGACGGCTGAATAAAAAGCTGGTGTGCTTTTTGGATATTATGGGGTGCATGCAACGCTGTGCATTTTTCAATCGAACCGAAAAAATCGGACCAAAAAATCGAACATAATCGGTCAACTCGGTTTGACCGGTTTTCGGTATTCGGTTCGGTTTTCAATTTTTGGGTTTTTTCAAAAAAAATCGGCTAAAACCGAAAATAATCAAATATTATGCCATCAATGAGTTTTGAACCTATGACCACAAGTTTGAAAGCCTCTGCCATCTATACCAACTGAGTTAGGCTAGTTATGTTGTTCAACTCAATGTATATATTATATATGTACATAAAAGCTCTGGTTTTCTATACTTCAAGTATATGTATTACCGTCTACTCGTCTCGCTAGTTGCTATATCGTTAGCAATTCACGTTAATTTTGGTAAATATGGTATTTACCGATACCGCACCGAAATAAATTGGTATTTACCGAAACCGAACCGTACTTCTAAAAATACCATATATAACCGAACTACTAACACTGTATTTACCGTATATACCGAACCGATTAAGTCAAAAAAATCGAACGCACATCCCTAGGTGCATGCATCAGGATTGCGGAGGGCATGTACTAGCGCCACATGATGGCTGACCATGGCTTTTGATTAGACTTGTGAAGCTCTCTTGCATCGTCAACACGTGAGAAAGAAACCAAAACGTCACAATCTGCAAGCAACAGGAAACCATCTAGCAAGCCATATTTAAAAGGTCATTGGGCATTCAATGGGAATAGGTATTGGAGCAAGTGTGACATATATTCTCCACTAGCATCATGAGTTTTCATCATGTTCATGTCTGGCGTTTGCTCCTAGTAAGTGACTTCTACATGCTTTCTATCTACTTGAATACATGATCTTTGTGATTTGATCCGAGATTAATGTGACATTGTTTTTCCGAGTGCTTCATAATTTTTTATTGCTACAGTAACAATATATATATATATATAATCTGCTACAGTAGTCATATATATATTATTTTATTGTCTTTGTTCTTGTTAACTTAAACAGGTTGGAAGAGTAGAAAATAATAGAATAAAAATTTCTGTTAAGCGCTGCAATCATTCACCCTTCTGATTGCCATCGACGATTCTACAAAAAGTCAAAATAAACAGGCCTAAAATCATATGTGTCATCTGCGTCAGTAACTCCGTCGATCGCTGTTGTCTCGAAAAACGCAGACAAAAACCATCAGCCGTAGCTAAAAGATATAAGCCGTATCCCAAAAGAACATAGTCTAATATAGGTGCAACATGTATGGATGGGTAAGTGGTTATGTAATAGGATAGCTAGTGGCGATGCCGATGCTCAAGTGCCATAGACATATCTAGGACCAGTAGGGTGCAAACGGGTTGGGTTTTTTCCGATTGAATCTGGTACCGAATCTGATTGGTACCGTATTCGATAAGATAGTTAGATATCCAGCAGGATACAGTACGTTGTCCAGATATTTGTAGGTGGATTCGATAGCAAATTCAGGATGGCTTCTATCTAACCGAATAGCTTTAGTATTCGGTAAATTGGGTTTTACCCGAGCGGATATCCGGTAGTACTCAACGTCTCAGTCTCTCAGGTTCAGCCCATCGCATCCATGGTCCACCTCACCAGTCACCACATCGCGTCCTCATTTCCTCCCCACCAGTCCACCACTAACCACTCCAATAGGCCGCAAGTACCCACATCGCGTGGTCTAGGGTTCTGCCTCCACCACCACCGGAGCCTTGGGATCCACCGCTGCCTCTGGTCCCACCGCCGTTGTTGGGAGCCGCCCTCCCCTTCAACAATCGCTGCCACTGTCCTCCCCTTCAACAATTGCCGCCACCACCACACGATTTTGGGCCAGGTTTCGAAAGGTTTGGGAGGCTTGTGGTCAGGGTCGCCCTGTAGAGCGAGGATGTCAAGCTCGTCATCATCAACGACCTCTTCATCACCACTGACTACATAGTATGCACTTTGATATGTGCTTTTCCCTCGCTATGATATATAGATCTGGTGGCTTGTAGGGTTTAGGGTGGTTTTAGCGCTGATTTGTAGTAGCTTGCATGCTTAGGGTGGTTTGTTAGGGTTCTAGAGTGGTTTTGGTTCCGATTTTGCCATTTCCTTAATTAGATGTGGGTGTTTGTTGGTTTAATTGCATAATTGTGCTATTAGTTGATGTGTACAGCTTGATAGTTAGTAGATTTAGTGGTTTAATTTGCTCTGTGTTAGGCTTATTTTAGTGTGTTGAATTGTATGGTTTTCGTGTGCTATGCTCGTAATTTTTGTGTCACCATGTGCAAACCTACATGTTCAAGTACGATACCATGCACATTAGTGGAAGAACAGTGACCTCAAGATCAAGGACTCCAAGATGCTCCTCTTCGGCGAGAAGCTGGTCACTGTCTTTGGCATCAGGTAGTCCGATATGACAGCTTCTTTGTAGGACAAGTGCTGAAGCTTGTGTGCTCACGTTGTGAAACTAATGTTTGATCTTCTGTAATTCAAAAGGAACCCTGAGGTGATCGCATGGGCTGAGGCTAGTGCTGAGTATGTTGTGGAGTCCACTGGTGTCTTCACTGATAGGGAGAAGGCTGCTGCTTGCTTGAAGGTATAATTGCTACCGAACGCCCCCTTTCTGGTGGTCTCACTACTACAGAAAACCGTATCACAGATTGTTTAAAAACGTGATTACAGACAGTTTTCTGAACCGTCTGAATTTATTGGTCAGTGATAATCAAAGGTTATCACAGACGGTTTTCAAACCGTCTGTGGAGTAAATATCATAGACAGTTTGTAACTAAAAATCGTCTGTGATAGCTACCATCGCAGATGGTTTGTAAGAAAAAAACCGTCTGTGATATAGGCTTATCACAGACGGTTTGTAACCAAAAACCGTGTCAACATTCTATCCTTCTTGCGCTCCTCCGAGTGCCATCGCAGCAGTTTTGCCTCCTTTGGATTCGCAAATAACCGCTTCAAACGGGGAAATAAAGGAAGATACCATGCTACCTTTGCAGGAGGTCCTTTCTTCACCTCTGTTCCCTCACCATCATCATCTGATTGATTGTTACGTTTGTATCGGGATGCATTGCATACCGGACAGACATGCATGTTTGCATACTCTTTACGGTAGAGGATACAGTCGTTCAAACATGCAGTATTCTTTCTACTTCCATTCCCAATGGACAGAGAACCTTCTTAGCTTTATACGTGGTTTTAGGCAACTTATTTCCTTCCAGAAGCATGTCCGCTAAAAGATCTAGCAGCGCCGTAAAACTCTTATCGGACCAACCGTTGCTTGCCTTCAATTTCAACAGTTCAAGCACAGCTGACAACTTCGTGTACTTTGACCTACAGCACGTGAATAAAGGTATCTCCGAGTCCTCCATCAAACCTCGGAATTTAATACTCTCTCTCATCAAAGTTCTCTTCTACATCATAAGCATCTGATCTATATTATCATCGTGCAGCCTATCCAAATCCAAACCACAATCATAATCCGGCGGCATATCATTGACTTCACCGGTGATGTCGTCCGACGGTATATCATTGACTTCACCAGCGATGTCCTCCGGTGGCATATCATTGACTTCACCGGCGATGTCATCCGGCGGCATATCATTAACTTCGCTATGACTGGTCAAACATGTATACCCCTTTTTGAAACCCCTCCGAATCAAGTGCACTTCAATCTGCTCTCGATTCTTAAATATCTTTAAATTCTCGCAGTCAGTGCATGGACAATACATATATTCCACCCCCTTAGTCAACATATCCTCCTCGGCAGCTCTTGTAAAAGCAGACACGCCATTAATGTACTCTTTACTCACACGGTTTGCAGTATACATCCAGCTTCGGTCCTATATTATGCACATATATAACAACTTAGTATTAAAATTAATTTAATTAATTATTACTACATATATACCACATGCATTGAGATTAGCTAAATCTAAATTAGCTAGATCTTCAAAGTATATATATAACAGTCACCGAAAATTAATT
Organism: Melocanna baccifera; assembly: GCA_036346265.1. Lineage (NCBI taxonomy): Eukaryota > Viridiplantae > Streptophyta > Magnoliopsida > Poales > Poaceae > Melocanna > Melocanna baccifera. The sequence goes on along the minus strand of JAYEVJ010000409.1, from coordinate 137,205 downwards.
AGCTAGATCAATTTTGATATTGCAACCAAAAATAAATTTCATTACTAACCATATCTAGGGCAACCAAGAACTCAATGAACCTTCAAAGCACTCCTGCCAAAATAAGCCTCCTTCCACCATGCAAATAAAATGGCCTGACAGCCTTGCCGCTTCCAGCTGCAGTACCGGTTAGATCTGGATCGAAATGAAGACATATGCACATGCGATCTGAGCGACGCAATAAATACATAGCAGGATTATCACAGACGGTTTTTACTGAAAAACCGTCTGTGATAGTCCACTATCACAGACGGGTTTTAGTCAACAACTATTTGTGATAGTCCAGATTATCACAGGCAGTTTTTGACTAAAATCTGTCTGCGATAGTGGACTATCACAGATGGTTTTTCAGTAAAAATCGTCTGTGATAGTCCAGATTATCACAGACGGATTTTACTGAAAAACCGTTTATAATAGTCCACTATTATAGATGGTTCATTTGTCACAGACAAATTTTACTAAAAAATCGTCTATGATAGTCCACTATCACAGACGGTTCATTTGTGAGAACTGTCTACGATAAGTCTTCAGTAGCACAGACAGTTTTCAAATTAAAACCGTCTATGATAGTGTACATTACTGATTTACCGTCTAGTATTAGGCTTTTTGTAGTAGTGTTTGAATCGAGGTAGAGTAAGCACCAATCATAATTATATATGCTTCACACACCTATTCGTGATGCCTCCGACGACCAGCGCTTAACCTTCCAACTGATTGATCCATATAGCCAGTAGGTTCTGTTCAATATATTAGCAAGTGTACACAGGGTTATGTATAATGGAACGTTGGCGTCATCCATGCATATATATTAGCCTAGTGGTAGAGCATACGATACGATGTATGTGGTTGTTGAGGTATCGACTTGAAGCTTCCATACTCCGTAAACAAAGATATGCAGTTTTCTCCTATGTATTTTTCACATATTTCTCGTACAGAAGTATATATGTTAAATAAGTGGGCTTTGACCGGTGCGCGTTCGGCATGCATGCACCTTCTGGCTGGTGGTGAGGTCCAACCCAAGAGCGTCATGCATGCTACTTCGGTATATCTTAACTAAAATACAATGATAACTGGTTTATACCCTCTCCAAATACAATTAATTGACCAGGACTAGGAGATGCTCCCAGGCATATTCGCATGCTACCTCCAATTAATAATGATTCAGTAACTCTGACGTTGCCAAAGTGTGAAAAGCAAACGCTGAGGAGGCACGACTCAACCCAAGCAAGTCAAAAATTACCATATCAAACATCAAGCCTCAAAGGTTTCATCCATATGCTGTAAGCTTTGGTCCTAGAGGGTGCTAATTAAGCCTCAAAACACATTATACACCAATCAAAGACTACAACATTAAACGATAGAGATACTAACACAGATAACATATATAATTTTAGACCTATTTATTTGGACTTTTGAAGCAGCCTAAGAGGGTAGGGGCCTAATTTGAGAAAGTAGGGGTATTTCGGACATTTAAGTAGCTACGAGTGCGCGCAAACTGCGTACCTCTTTTCCATTTCGGACCGTCCGTCCAAACAAATCTAACAAACCTTGATTAGATTTCCCGCGTAGCGTCAGAGTTCGTACGTACACATGCTGATATGCTCGCTCGCTAAAAAAATTAAGCTACGGGCCGGATTAACCAAAACTAAGAAGCAATTAACAAAGAAGCAACACTCAAGTCACGATAAACAATAGCTCATGTACACGCCGTTTCCCTCGTTTCCTAGATCCCTCTTGCCTCGATTAAATTACTACCGTGGATCGGTTCCGAATCACGCTGGCACACTGCAGTTAATTAAGGTAGCGTTCAAAATGATGATGGTTTATGACTTTTTTTACTGTAGCTAACTGATTTTTTTACTATAACTGAGTTGGTTTATTTGGCATAATTAAATTTAAAAAAAGAAAAAACATGTTAGCAAATCACAAACAATGCAAAGGAATACGGAAAAAAAGAAAACAAAAAAAACACAAAATAAAAAAAACGAACAGTAAAAAAACAGATCACATACACCGAACACTATCTTATTGCGTCGCTGAGCGCGGCCTTATTATACCTCACACATAGTTAATCATTCGGTATATCTTAATGTTACGGATCGAATTGCTACAAGCTTACTACTCTGACTGTAGGATCAGTAATAATAACAAAGGGGTGAATGATGTCTCAAATTTCTCTAAGTAGTCACAAATTCTTCATTCCAACAGCTACAGAATTATAAATATCAGAAATAAAAGACTAGAACAAAGCAACAAATTCAAAAAACAAAGAGACGCAAATATCAGCATCTCACCGGTCTGACTATCACAGAAGGTGCGGTTTGATCGATGAGTGGTCTGGCCAGTGTGAACCTAGTGGTCTAACCAATGAACGGTCTGATTGGCTTAACCATGGCGGTTTGACCATTGGCTAGTCTATATATGAACGTGTACCGAGCGCGTGCCTGTGTGTATATACACACACAATCTTGCACAGATGGGAAGCATACAAACAAGAAACACCCATCTATCCTTGATAGCTTAATTAGCTATAAGCAGGCAATTCCTCGTCGATCAGAGATTAATTACTTGCGTTAATCCGTGTTCCAATTCTCTTAATCACTCCATTAATTGTTGCCACTAATGGCGCGGTCATCGTCTCTCGTCAAGCCTTCGCTCCCACGGCAGCGCAAATTGCTCCGCCCTCGGCGATCTCCCAAGTCGAAGCGCGCCGCTACCGCCGTCTTGTGTCCGGGGGCGCTCCTAGATGATGTCCCCCTTGTGGGCGTCGAGGGAAACGTCGTCGATTTCTTCGGTGCCGAGCACAACGGCGCGGCCGGTGCTGAGCCTCCGGAGCACCTGGTGCCCGTCTTGCAGGGTGACGGCCTCGCTGCGCCGGCGCCGAGACGTGCCTCCGACGAGACCCTCGCGGTCCACGCCGGGGAGAAGCTCGGGTGCGGCATGGCGGACACGGACTCGATCGCGACGCCGATCGTGAGCGGCACGACGCACTGGTTCAGGAACTCGGACGACCTCATCGCCTTCAAGGAAGGCAGGCGCCACAGCTTCGAGTACGGCCGGTACGGCAACCCCACCGTCAAGGTCCTCGAAGACAAGATCAGGTTTGCATATTTCCCAAAAAAGAAATGTTTTGTGTGCATAAAATGAAGTTGATTGCTAACGTTTGACGGATTTGGTGCACGTTGCAGCGCACTGGAGAGAGCCGAGTCGACCCTGGTGACGTCCTCCGGGATGAACGCCATCGTCGCGACGCTGCTCGCGCTGGTGCCGCCGGGCGGGCACGTCGTCACGACGACCGAGTGTTACAGCGAGGCTCGCGCCTTCATTTGCGACAGGTTCTCCAAGATGGGCATCAGGGTAAGTGCATTAGCGCATACATAAGTATGCCCACTATCTAGTTGCTTCGTTTCTTGCAATCAATCTGACGACATCTGTGCATTATTGCAGTCGACGTTCGTTGATCTGAACGATATCGGGACGCTAAATGCCGTTCTTGACCAGGGGGACGTAGGTTCCCTAACATGATATCTTGATGCTGTACTAAAAATGCATGTGATTTTTGACATGATGCTTGACTACGCATGCAGGTGACGCTCTTCTACGCCGACTCTCCGACGAACCCCCTGCTCAAGTGCATCGACATCAGGCTGGTGGCCGAGCTGTGCCACCGGAAGGGGGCTCTGGTCTGCATCGACAGCACGCTCGCCTCGCCCATCAACCAGAAGCCGCTCACCCTCGGCGCCGACATCGTCCTGCACTCCGCCACCAAGTACATGGCCGGCCACCACGACGTGAGTGTTACTGCCATTTTACATGCGTACACTTTGCTTCTTTCCAAAGAACACCACCAATGCTCGTAAACACGTCTTTGTTGCTGCTTTTTTTTCTAGGTTATCGCAGGATGTGTTAGTGGCTCGGAGGTGCTCATCTCGAGAATTCGCGCGTGGCATCATGACCTCGGCGGCGCAATCAGTCCGGTATGTGCTTATATATCTCGACGTTAACCTTTACCGATGTTGATCTTCATATGAACTTGCTTCTTTTAGTTTGGCCTATGGCTGATCTATTTTGCAACTTTGCAGAATGCAGCATACATGATCATACGCAGCCTCAAGACGATGGCCCTGCGCGTCGAGATGCAGAACCGCACGGCGTTGCTCATGGCGCGCCTACTCGAGAACCACCCAAAGATTGAGCGAGTGTGCTACCCTGGGCTCAAGAGCAGCCCGTGGCACCACGTCGCCAAGAGCCAGATGACCGGTTTCGGCGGCGTTCTGAGCTTCGAGGTGGCGTCAGATCTACACGGTGTCATGAAGTTCATCGACGCGCTGGAGATACCGTTCATCGCGACGTCCCTCGGCGGATGTGAGAGCCTAGTGCAGCAGCCGGCGGTCATGTCCTTCTGGTAAGTGATGTTTGATAACACTAACCAACAAATTACAGCTAGCTTGGAGCTTGGTCATGGAAATGTTCACTTATACGCATGGATATGCGTTTTAATCAGGGGTCAGAGTGACGAGGAGAAGGCCAAGAACGGGATCAAGGACAACTTGGTTAGGTTCAGTTTGGGGATTGAGAAGTTTGAGGATATAAGGGATGACATACTCCAAGCCCTAGACAAGATTTAAGACTTGTTTCTGATCAACAATTGTGTAGAGCTTTGATTACATATTAAAGTGGCTCTTCAATGAATTATCTAGTCCTTCGTCACTATCTAATTAATTTGAACTTAGAGATATTCCAGTTCACATTTAGTTAGCAAATTTTATTGTGAAATCTCTCTCCTTATGAGTCAAAGAGAGGACTGAAAAGAGGGTCCATCAAGCAAATTTACACTTCACCTTTGAATTAAACGCGTAGTGCTACCTATTTCTTTTTTGAAATAATATATCTCTAAATCGACTATTGAATCTAAACATTTAAAATTAGGGTCTGATGTTTTTCTTTTATGTAAGAATTCCTATCGTATTTCTCTTTTTTCTTAGTAGATGTAAAAAACATGTCATCGACTTTTAATATATATAATAGACTTCACCATTCTCAAGCATTACTTGGGGCAAATCCCATAGTGTTGCAGGTAAGTGCCATCTGAAATTATATGTATTATTTTCGCTTCATATGATCTTAGTTGTAGCTTCATACACATATATAAGCTATATACCAAATGTGACTAGTCGTCAACAATGCATGACTGCAAAGATCTTCTCAAAATGAAACAAATTGACCGAGGACAATTCGATGTTATATAGTCAAGAATAGCAATAACCTCACATAGCCATATCTATACACACTAGCTATTAATTACATTAATCAAAACCTAGCAATTTATAGAACTTAGGTTATTGAGCTAGCTTCTGATAATATATACAGACGAATAAAGAGGTTTGATCAGATGCTTGAATCTAGATTATCCATGTTAATTAATGGGAAAAATCCATGAACACCTCCATAAGTGACCTGCCTATTTTCATGTGCTTTAATTATCTTTGGCACTTGTTTCAATAATTTTATAATTATGCAAGTGATATCAATACTTGTATCAATGATTTGAGTGGTTTTGGTATTTTGAATACATGATTTTAGCAGAAACATTAGTAATGAAATAGTGCATTACAAGTATTAAAATCACCCAAATAATTGAAATAAATATTAGGATCAGTAAAACAAGTATTGGCACCACTAGAACAAGCGCCAATGATAATGAAAACCATGAAAAATAGTGCTAACATGCGGCCTAGGGGTTATTTGCATGCCTCCTTAACTTATGGAGGGCAAAGTAATCTATAATTACATATAGGGGCAAATTGAAAAATAGGTTATTTATCGGGTGTTTATGAATTTTTTCCGTTAATTAATTGGTGTGTTAACTTTGTAAATATACCGCTTGTCTTGCTAATTAGGTCAAGTCATGCCTTACGAAGATGTGCACTTGTGTGTGTGAGTTGGGATGTGCATGTGGTGTGTGTGCGTCCACCATTGTACTCTAAAAAAGAATGTGTATTTGTGTACTTTATCATATTTCTAAATGTAGCATGTCTGGTTGGGCGTCAATATAGATAGGAAAATGTACCATACATACATCCATTGGTAGGCCTAGAAATGAAGTATAGGAGGTGCTAACTTATGACAGGAAGTCTCACAAAATAGCAAATAAACTATATCATAGCAAAAGTACAAAATTACTAATATAGCAACTGATATAAGAGTGAAATAGCTAGACAAATGACACGAGAGAAGGGGATAGAAGTTGAAGACATGAGAGAATAGAGTTGAAACTGAAGACAAAATACATGGCTAATCTATGGGGCTAATGGGCTGCACCGGTGCTTCAGCACCCCTAGCACCGGGCGTAGGTCTGCCCTAGCATACATCGTATCGAAGACTAGCTAGAGACATGTTCACGCATGCATGGGTAGTCTCGACTCATCATTACAACTTGGAATGAGTCTATTCGACCACCCTTAACTCTTGCGATGGTCTAAATAACCCTTAACTACAAAGTCGAGTAACCAACACCCTAAACTATCAAAATTGGACAACATACCCTCTCGAGGCCATTCTAACCCAGTTTTGCATCAACTTCGCATCCACGTAGATCTGAGCTAGCATCATAATGTCCTTGGCCCACATGTCATACTCAGATGCCCACTACACCATGGCATAAATCCACCGTCATGCCGTCTGTAGCCGAAAGCTGTCTTTAACATCAGCGTGTCTGTAGGCAAAGACTTTTACCGACAGAAAATGTGTGTCGGGAGAAAACCTGTCGGTAAAAGTCTTTGCCGACAGACCAAACCTTTACCGACAGACAGTCTGTAGGTAAAGTTCAAGTTTTACCGACAGACTACTTTTCCCTACAGACAACAATTGCCGACAGACCAAACCTTTATCGACGATGCATCCGGTAAAGTTCAAGTTTTACCGACATACTACTTTTCCCTACAGACAACAATTGCCGACAGACAAATATTTACCGACAGATGCTTTGTAGAAAAATAACGCATACACCGACAGACCATCTGACGCATCACAAAATAACAGATTTTTTTCAATATATATATACATACACATGAAAATCACATAATATTGCACCAAATTACTTCATACATACATCCATTCAATACATATAGTCGAGAGTTGCAACATGTTTCACGCATACATCCAAAATGTCACACACAAATATACATCCAGATTATAGTTCTAAATTGCTCCAGAATTCGATCAGTACACCACAAATAGTCCAAAAGCTCACATAGCTCAAACAATAGTTCTCCATAAGATCAGGTAGCATGTCACCATGTCCAAAAGATCACAAAAGATCAGCTAGCATGTCATCATGTCTAAAAGATCACAATGTCCAAAAGATTGCATTAACCATAGATTCTAACTAAGTTATCTATGTAGTACAAAGCATCAACTTCAACCCTGGGTACAAAGCATCTAGAGGCCACCACCCGTAGTGAGCAAAAGTTTCACACCTAGCACATGTTGGTCAGTACTATTCCAAAGACATTCCTGTAAAAGAAACAAAATGAACAAAGAACTTGATCTCTTATCTAGCACATGAACTAAAAAACAAATCTTAGAATGACAATAGTTTCCATTTGTTGGCAAAAGATAAACACCTTCATTAGGATGAACACAAAAAGACATGTATTTCTATATGCTAAAAAAAGTAATGCTAGGAGTGTTGCTAATTAGGATAGATCTACTGCAACACATAGTAAATGATGCTATATAGAATAAACAGTGTTGCAAGGTAGCAAGTAGCAACACACATTTCTCAGTACCAACATATTGTTTTCATGGCACAACAACACTTTCTAGCAACTGATCATGCATGCATACGTTTTCATGCAACTGATCAAGTAATAAGTCAAAACTCTTATCAGACCATCCCCCAAGCAACTTGGTGTGAAGTAGTATTACTATGAAACGCAGTTTTGAGTATTTCTTACACCCTGGGTATAGGTCTTGCCCATAATCATTTGATAGGTTCCTAAGAGCATCCAAATCTTCATTTGTTTGCACTGGATCACCATCATCCTCAAAATCCCCACCTTTGTCTAACCCACATGCTAAGTCTCTAAGCAAATCAGAGATATCATCATTTTCGCTAGACCCCTCCACATCCCCAACCTCATCATACTCAGGACAGTTCAAAAAAGATTTATCTTCCCCATGGAACATCCTTATCATGTAACCTTCTTCAAAGCCCTCACATATCAAATGCTCACGAACCTCGATTTCATCTCTCCAAACTGAACAGACACATTTTCTACAAGGGCATTGTATCTTGTTGCCTACGGATGAAGTACTAAACACATGTTGTAGGAATTTGTTCAGTCCTTCCAAATATATTGTTGTATGCCTACGTGAAATACATCCATATATATCGATTCTTGTATAATGGAATGGAGAATATAGACCTAAAATAGTTGGAAGTGTTTCATATACCTACGCTTATCCATCCACCCTCTATCCATGGTGCACCTTTGTTATTTTCACAAGCAAACTAGTCAAACCGAAAATACATGTTGTAAGTTCCCCCAACAATTGCAAATATACACATTTCACATTTAGGCCATAAAACTAAAAGCTACTAAAGATGTTGCCAACTTTGGTGTCTAGAGATGTCACAAGTGAAACTTCCACCAGTGCGTGATCCGTCGTCCTCCCGAGACGATGCCAACAAATTTCTTTGAACAACTATTAGGGTTACTGCATGTACAATACAATTATACATTTTATCATCATCTTGACCAAAATAAAATCAACAGTACAATATACTATACAATATATAAGGCAAAGAGATAAATCATTAGTGTTGCAAATATACAAAATACTAGAATAAATCTTTGCACAATAACTCATTAGTGCGCGGGCGGAGAGGCAAGAAGGGGCGGCGGCGGACCCCAAGGCGGAAGGGGCGGCGCCACGGCCGGGGAGGGTGGTGGCGCCACGGCCGGGGAGGGGTGGCGACGCCGGGAGGAGGGGCGGCGGTAGGAGATGGGGTGGCGGCGCACGGGGAGGGGCGGCTCACGGGGTAGGGGCGGCGCGCGCACGGTGGAGGGGCGGCGCGCATGCTTTGAGGGGCGGCGCTCACGGGGTAGGGAGGCGCGCAGGGGAAGGCGCGCGCGCATGCTTTGGAGGCGGCGGCGCGCTCGGAGGGGCGGCTCACGGGGTAGGGGAGGCGTCGACGGGGGGAGGGGCGGCGGTGCTCGGTGGGAGGGGCGGCAGCTCACGAGGGTAGGGGAGGCGGCGCACGGTGGAGGGGCGCGCTCACGGGGTAGGGGAGGCGGCGCACGGGGAAGGGAGGCGTCGCCGGGGAGGCGCGGCGCTCGGGGGGGCGGCGCTCACGGGGTAGGGGGCGTTACGGGAGAGGCGGCGGCGCTCGGGGAGGCGGCGCTCACGGGGTAGGGAGGCGCGCACGGGTGGAGGGGCGGCGCATGCTTTGGGGAGGCGACGACGGGGAGGCGGCGGCGCTCGGGGGGAGAGGGTAGGGGAGGCAGCGCACGGGGGGAGGGGCGGCGGTGCTCATGGGGAGGCGGCGGCGCACGGGGGGATCGACGGGCGGAGGATCTATGGCGTTGCACACGGGGGGAGGGCAACGCACGAGGGGATGATGGTTTCGGGAGACCACACGCGCTATATTTGGCCAGCGCGCCATATTTCCCTCCACGCGCGGGTTACTAATTTTTTCGCGCGCACAACAATTGCCCACACACAAAGATTTAACCACAGATATACTGATGTTGTTCCTACAATTACCGACAGACGATCGGTCCTAATAGGTCAAGAGTATTACCTACATATACTTTGTCGTTGCTTTCGACTATTCCCGACAGACAGTTTGTCACTATGCTTTACCGATAGACTATGTGATGTTAAATGTCAACTTTTCTCCACAGATGACTGACGCTAAAACTTTACCATGGTGTAGTGGCCCTTCTTCTTCCTCCACCCCCTTTCTCTCCCCAACATATGCGGCAGCCATGGCTGGTGATGACTCTGACGGATAGCCATGGATGGCAGATGACCACGGCATGCATGAACATGTCAACTCCTATCTTCTTCCCCTCTCTTCCCCACTCCTCAATGGCTTCAATGTTTGTGGCTTGAATACACCGATGGTGATATGATGAAGCTATGGCCAGAAGGGAATGCACAAGGCATGTTTCAACAGAGGCAAGGCTGACTATGGTGTCCCCTCAAGCGGAGGTGGTCAAAGTTGTCCTAGTGGCTGTAGACCAGATTTGTTTTCGGTTGTCATCTTGCCTGATCCTTGCCACCATTGGAGCCAATAGAATGAGATCATTGCCCTTTGCATTGTCATGTCTTCATTGATTTCAACTGTGCCACAGTGTGTTCTTGGGCAAGAGTGCCAAGAAACCTCAAGGAATCGAGTCGAGACGCTATGGTTGAGGAGATCGAGTGTGTCTTCCCCAACACTGGCCGAGCATCTTCGCCACCAAGATTCATCGCCTCTGATGAGCTTTCATCGTCCTTGACCTCACCTTCGAGTTCGTTGCGTCGCGTTCTACCTAGTGCTCACCTTTTCGTTGTTAGACGTCCCTTCCCTCACCATTGCCACTATAGCTGTAACATCTTGATTTTTCAAAATTAGGTTATTTAAATTTAAAATTGACCATTTATACAATTTTCGGTGTATTTTAAAATTTTTCAACATTTTAATTAAAAGCATCGCACTAAATTAAAATTTAAATTATTAAATTGATTTGTTTGAAAGGTTGCACTAAAAATTTAATTTAATTTGGGTTTCGTGTTTTTGCATACATTTTAAAAAAATCATGTCATCACATGCATAAAAAATCACGTCATCATATATTTATTCACTATCTCGCTCCACTAGTTCAACCGACTACAGACAAAATGTCTGGGTCATTCTTATTCCTACCTTCTCCAACTATAGCATATAAAACTAAATCCTTCCATCATTCACCCCTACTACACAGCCCTTCTCCCCCACTGTCCTCTCCCCACTTCCATTTCTTTACTCCCAACCGAACACCCACTGTCCTCTCCCCTGTTCACCCTGTTGAACTTAAGCCGGTTGTACTACATATTTGTATTTTACTCTGTCATAGCTAGTGGCCTGAGATGTGCTCACGTTCACGTCATGGCCATGATTCTCAGTTTGACTGTTAGTTAGTGGAGCAGTGGTTAATCTGAACGTGGGATGGCATAGCTGAAGTGAATCATGGCATAAGATAGGCAATAAGTTTTAGTTTTGCTTTGTATTAGGATCATATAAATTAAAGAAGAAAGCTGAGAAAAGCTACACAGCTTGAGTGTGGCACAAAAAAACTCTATTACCTCATAGTCGTAATTGAGTACAGGAATCGCCGAGTGTTCTAGTGCTCATGGTCATAGTGAATTGCTCGAATTCGTAGTGGTACCGTAGTAGTCATAAAATCACAGCAGCATCGCTACTGTAGCAGCTGTAAAATCACTATAGCAATGGTACTATAGTAGCCATAAAATCAATGCAGCAGTGGTACTATAGCAATAGCAGAATCATTGTAGCAGTTGTAGAATCACTGCAGTAGTGGTACTGTAATAGTCGTAGAATCACTGTAGCAGTCATAAAACCACTATAATCATGAGAGTAGTCGAGTGTGTCATAGTCATAAACAAGTATTAGGTACTCGTAGTTGTTTATGCTGTAGTTGTAAATGAGTACTAGGTACTCATAGTCGTGTGTGTTGCAACAATTGGTATCTGGAGACGGATTAGAGTCTCCTTTGAGGTCTCTTACTCCATCGAGGATCTGCGAGCGCAGCAGGACGAGGGTGCATGGCCGCGAGGTGGTGGTGCAGCTGGTGACAAGGGAGAGTGGGGGGTGGTCTACCCCATGCTAACAGCACGAACTACTCCGACTGGGCTCTTGTGATGAGAGTCAACTTGCAGGTGCAGGGCCTGTGGTGAGCAATTGAGCCGGGTGACACCGACTTTCGTGATGACAAGATGGCAATGTCTGTGATCCTCCATGCTATGCCGTTCGACATGTTGTCAACACTCACTATGAAGAATATGGCAAAACAGGCGTGGGACGTCATGAAGGTGCAGCGGATGGTGTCGATTGCGTGCGTGAGGTGAATGCGCAAAAGCTCCGCAAGGATTTTGAGGACATCACCTTCAAGGGCGGTGAGACCATTAATGAGTTCTAGATGCGGATTATGGGCCTCGTCAACAATCTTCACATCCTCGACGATGCAATCGAGGAATCCAAGATTGTGAGAAAGTTTCTACGAGTCGTACCCTCATGGTACGCGTAGGTGGCCATCTCCATCGAGACGCTCATTGACCTGAGCACACTCTCAATCGACGAGCTCACCAGGTGGCTTAGTGTGGTGGAGGAGCGATATGGAGTCGACAACAAAGGCAGCTTTAGAGGGCGCTTGCTCCTTACTGAGGTGGAGTGGCTCGTGTGTGCCAAGAAACGGGAACAAGGAGACATCTTTTCAGGGGGAGACCGGAGAAGCGGTAGCAGCAGTGACAATCGTTGTTGTGGCAGGTGACAAGGCTGCTGGCGCAACAAAGCCGGGCATGACGCTCAAGGCAGTGGCTCGTCCAGCACGCACCGTGATATATTGCAAGTAAAGTGCTATAACTGTGACCATATGGGGCACTTCTCCAGGACTGTTGCAAGCCTGGCCGCGAGCGTAAGGAGGAGGTGCACCTAACACGTACGCAAGATGAAGAACCCACACTACTCATAGTCGAGCACTGCGAGCTATTAGGCAAGTCAAGTACATCGAGATGAGACAGAAGCTCAACGTCATTGAGGTGAAGTCTGCGCAACAGGCTTAAGGGGTGATTTGTTGGACTTCAGCCCGTTGCACTACATATTTACATTTTACTCTGTCATAGCTAGTGGCCTGAGACATGCTCACATTTACGTCGTGGCCGTGATTCTCAGTTAGACTGTTAGTTAGTGGAGTGGTGGTTACACTGGACGTGGGATGGCACGACTGAAGCGGATCATGGCATAAGAATAGACAATAAGTTTTAGTTTTGCTTTGTATTCGGATCATATAAATCAGAGAAGAAAGTTAAGAAAAGCTGCACAGTTTGAGTGCCGTATAAAAATACTCTATTATCTCAAAGTCGTAATCGAGTACAGGAATCCCCGAGTGTTCGAGTGCTCGTGGTCGTAGTCGACTGCTTGAAGTCGTAGTGGTACTATAGCGACGGTACTGTGACAATCGTAAAATCACTGTAGTAGCGATACTGTAGCAGCCGTGAAATCACTGTAGTAGCGGTACTATAGCAACCGTAGAATCACTATAGCAGTGGTATTATAGCAGCTGTAGAATCAGTATAGCAGTCATAAAACCACTGTAGTCACGAAAGTAGTCGAGTGTGTCATGGTCATAAACAAGTAATAGGTAATTGTAGTCATTTGTATCATAATCGTAAATGAGTACTAGATACTCATAGTCATGTGTGTAATCATGTGTGTTCCAACACACCCCAGTGTCATTTCTTCCCGAGGTAAGAACAAGAGCAAAGTTTCATGCCTCCTTCTCTCCTTCCGATCACCACCAAAAATTGCAAAATCCCCAATGCATGTCATACCATCGTGCTCATCACGCGAGCATTCCATTTATACCATCAGTGCGTTCATGCAAGGCTGTTTGAGCGAGTTCACTAGAGGGGAGATGAGTGGAAGTAGCACTGTACTGCACTGCGCCTTGAGCTGTGCAGCCGGCCGGAGCTTGCGCCAAGGGCAGCGAGGCGGCTCGGCAAGGAGCCATGCATCCATGCGCATGGTTGCGGCACAACTGGAGGAGCCCAGCAAGGCAGAGCCAACGGCGACTGAGCTACTGTGTTCAGAACAACAGCATGCAAGCCCTATGCGCTGGCTTGGAGGCGGTGGTGTTGGGAAGAAGCCGAGCATCATGAAGGAGCAGGTGCAACCGAAGGAAGCAGTGTTAGAACACAACACCAGGATCATACACATGGTTTACCCGTGAACACACACTTTAACGAGAAAGACAATGAACAACAAAGAATACAAGAATTTTTCGACATGTAACACAGCTTACACCATTTTTTTCCTCTATTATTCGCTCCTCTTTTTTTCAACAAACTGATTACAACGAATATAAATAGACACTCTGTGATCTGGTTCTACCGGCCACAACTCCACGACATATGCACACCTCGCACCACGACTCGCGCATATCGCGCACTACCCATAAAGCCCGGTCTCGTTGAGACCACGTCCAGGCTCCTATGACTTATGACTGCTCCCTGCTACAGTACTTTTACGAGTGCTACAGTGATTTTAGACTGCTATAGTACTTTTATGAGTGCTACAGTGATTTCAGACTTTGAGTACTCGGCTACGACTTTGAGCACTCGGCTACGACTTCGAGCACTCGGTTACGACTTCGAACACTCGGCTACGACTTCGAGTACTCGGCCACGACTTCAACTAGCATGAGTCAAGATTAGTTCTAATAATCTCCCCCTAATCTTGACTTGTTAAACTTCACAAGATGAAGTCCGATGTCCTGACGTATCTCTAAAGAGTTTTGCCTTCTTCTTGTTGACCATACCACCAGTGACACAACTTGCTGGTGTTTTTCACTTCTTCACCGTCGGTGACACACCTTACTGATGACTTTGACATCTTCCCTAGCCTCAATTGTCTTTCACCGATGACACAACTTGACAGCAACGGAGACTCTCATCAGAGCATACATACATGAGACCTTGGACACAATTACAAGGACTCACACACACATACATCATGCACTAACACACCTACGTGCACGAGTATGACACAACTATGCGCACGTATGTAACACACCTCCTACGTGCACGACCAAATAAATGAAACATGCAACACATCTACTGTGCTAAATGACTCAAAATGCAATCGTGCACTCATACTCATACACGGACTCAACTACATGCAACACAACACTTAGACGATGCCATCGCCGCTTTAGATATCGCCGTATTCACGACACCTTACACCATGACGCTATTGATGATGGAAGAATGTCATTCGCAGTCGATGTCGCTTACGCCTTGTAGCTCACCTGTAGCATTCTGAATTTTGGAGTGAGCAAAATTTCAAAGAATTTAAAACTTTTAAATGCATCCTATTGGCATTCAAATTTCTTCTACAATTTTGCTTGGGTTTTCCCAAAATTGTGTTATGCAGATTAATATTGGAGCATAACTTCTAGATGAAAATAATAAAAATAAATAGATATAGCAAATACAAAATAAATTAAATTACAAATATATGAAAAACTAAAGCTTGATATTTTGAAATTGTATGCATACAATATATGTAGCCATATATCCTCACACAAGCCTTAAACATACAAATAGTAAAGTATAGACCAACTTTAGAATTACCCTTAAAAATTTAGATTCCAAAATTAAACACTACTTTTCGGAGCTCGACAATTCCGAAACTTAAACCAAGAATCCGAAACTTGAAACTAAGGTTTCGAGTTCGAAACCTGATTACAAAAGTAAATTAAAAACAGAATGCAATCTGTAATTCAAATTCAAATCAAGCTTAGGTTTAAAATTGAAAAATCCAGATTTCCCTATTTGGGCAGCCTTCCTGTTCTTTTCTTTCTCCCCTTCCCATTTCTCTTCTCTCTTTTTACTCTCTCTTCCACACGGGCCCCACCTCCTTTTCCTTCTCCCTCCTTTCTTTTCCCTTCCTCCCCCAAGCCCTATCTTCTCTCCCCCACACGCGCAGTACAGCCTCGCCCCTGGTATTTCCGTCGCTGCCCCCGGTTTCACTTGCGTTGCTTCCGGATTTGCCCTTCGCCCCGTGCTGTCCGCGCTCCCCCATGCCCTGTTCCGGCCTGCCTCCCACGTCGCCGCCCATACCCTGCTCTCACCACGCCTGTGCACGCGCCACCCGCATCGGTCATGCGCCATGTCGCCTCCTGCTCCAACGTCACCGGCTCCAGCACCGCAAGGTTCTCTCCTCGGCTATAAAGGAGCTCCTGGCACCTTCCCCTTTCTTCTTCCCCCCCACTCCGCCTCCCCCGTGCGCGCCCCGACGTTGCTGTCGCCACTCCCGGCGAAGCCTCTCCCACTTCACCCGCGTCACGTTGCGCCATGCCTCCCTAGGAGCTCCCTCCGGCGGCCGATTTGATTCTCCTGGAGCAGAGCTCGCTGCATGGCCTTTCTCCCCCATCTCCGGCCAAAGTCACCGCCGCCCTCGCCATTTCCTTCTCGACGAACCTCCATCCAATTCCATGCGGTTAGAGCTTCCCTACAACATCCTCTAGCCTCCCAAACCGCCACCCGGTCTCCTCGACGCCCGAGCTTCTCCCTCCATGCGAACCTCACCTTGCCACTCCAGGCTCACGGTGCTGGCCCGCCTCGGACCCCCTCCAGTTTGACCCGCAGCTCGGTAAGTCTCCCTCTACCTCCTACATGCTCGTGCTCACCCAGAATCTTCCCTTCCTCCTCCTAATCACTAGCAGCACGTTCCACCCCCACCTCCGGCCGCTCCCGGCGCCACCTCGGCCCGTGCCAACACCCCTAGAAGCCTCCCCACCCTAGGGGGAACCCATTTTGTTGGCTGCGCCTACCCCTCCAACCGACAGTCGCCAGTGACGATCAACACCTAACCAGCACAGCGCCTCCTCTGTTCAAGCCGAACGCCCTCCTTTTCCCCCTTGCTTTCATCTCTGGTTAAGTGAAAAGAGGCTAAGCCTTTAAGGGTATGGCAGGTGGACCCTCCTTGCTAGGTAGTAACAAGGGTGTTCAAATCTGTTAGTGATTAATGGATTGGTGCAAAATAAAGATGGAAAATTTTACTAGGCCAGCATTTCATAAGAAGAGGATTTGATAACTTAAAAATTGTAAAAAGAATAAGTCGCAAGGCCTTCATATCAGTAAAAGTTATAAATCTGACTAATATAAGGGTTAAACCATAATAATTACTTCTAGACATTAGAACCTTATAAGAATTTTTTTTTGAATATTGGTTAATTGACTTAAAAATTAAGCCACTATAAACTCACAATTAGAGATCATCTTGCATATAATTGCGTAAGATCCAAACATAAAAAAGGTATGCCTTATTTATACATTGTGTAAATCATAAATATCATGAAAACCCTTTTTAAAATAGTAGCTAATACAAACAGTTAGCATAAACTCAAATAAAAGTATAATGGCATATAATCTAGTTATGGATATATATATCTATATATATATATATATATATATATATGTGATAAGTAATAGGAATAAATTTGTGCAAATCAAATAAGGTTCGAATAAAATAAAATTGTTGGAAGAGCTAATCTGAAATAGTTGTATGTCCATAAAGCTTGGTAAGTGATCCAGAGTAATAAGATGTGTTTTGAAACATAAAGGTTAAATGAAGGTATTGTAAAAAAGATAGCTGTGGGTAAACACCCGAATGTTGCAAGGTCGTAACTAAGAATACATGAACTGTCGATAGTAGGACATCCTTAATTAAAAAGAATCATATGGTGCATCTATTAAAATTTCCTGAGCGTCGGTCAATAAAATAAATTTGCCAATTATATTTTAGTGAACAAATTAATAATAGGACCACATAAAATAATATGTCTCCAATTGCTAGAAGTATAGATTATAAGACTAATATGATAAATCAAAATAATCGCATACATTATGTGTGTAAGGCATACCTTAATTCGTAAATGTTAACCCCCGATAAAAATAATCTTGCTAACCTATACTTTACTAAACCAGTTGATGATAGGACCAAATAGTTAGACCATAATTAAAATAACTTGCTAACACACCGATGGATAGTAATTTAAATTCTAGTCATACTCAGACTTTATCTCAGAGGAACAATTTACCCGAAAGTGGTTGTAAACCCTAGAAAGGCTAAGTAATCACTGATCCTTAGTAAATAATAATTTAACAAAAGTTAACTATTAATTAATAACTGGGCAAATGAGCAATCCCATTCTTTAGTAATTTATTAAATTGAATATCCGACCGAATCCTTGGTTTATTTGGCAGCTACACATTCAAATAATAATTAATATCCAAGCTAAAATCTTACATCTGTTCATAGGTCTAACGGGATTCATGGAACTTCCTTAATAAATAAAAAGTTATAAAAAGAAAATTATTAAATAAAATGAGTCGAGCCATGATATTCTACGGTCGGCTATACCTAGCCATCTTTGAACCTGAAGCGGAATGTTCCGGCGAATACTTCTCCCGCCATAGCACTTTCTTTTTTCCTTCGCCATTCATCACTCCGCTCCAACCCCGTTGACTCCATCAATTCTCCGTGCCCAGTCCATTCTATCAAAAGTCACCCTTTAACTCATAATAAAGTTAAGTTGAGTTTATTTGAATTTACTTGGATCTCCTTGAGTTATTTGCATTCCATTGCTTAGTGCATAATTAGAAATTGGAATCCTAGAGAATTAGTAGATCCAGCAAGACCAAAATCCAGATGAAGATGGGACCCGAAACTCAAGATCAGCAAACAAGGAAGCCTTGAGTGAGCTCAAGACAGCGGTAAACCGCGCCAGACAAGTAATACTTTGATTATTTGAACACCCATTTTGCAAATTATTTAGATTCAAATTATCAAATGCATGCTGTTATTTTATGTGCTATCTTATGTCAGAATTTCATGCTTTAGCTAGCTACCCTTTTATAAGTGCTACTATTATACCTTCCCGGTGTATTATACCATGAACATTGTAATCCCTAGGAAAAATTATAGATGTAAGTGTTTTAAAAGAATCGGTTACATTTATATTACACGACATAGCATTACTTAGTCTCCAGGGGTGTTAAAATAACCCAACATCATATGCAAATACAAAGAGCAATTCTGGGGGAAAGTGTAGATGGAAGTGGTCATGCATATTTAAAATGATTATTATTTTATGCCCTCAAAAATCCTCAAATTGCTTATACGTCTAGGCGGATGGTTTGGGGGTATGGTGCGTCAGTGTGCACGAGTGTGTGGCTTTGTGGTAGAGCCGCCCAGATAACACAAGGACCGAATCGAGTCATGACCTCCCATTGTAAAACAATACAACTACAAGTCTGCAAAGTGCAACTTGGCTAAGTAAACCTATCGAACCTCGGACTCATCTCACAGGTTGGGGAAAGAAGTGCCGGAATGCCAGGGCCTGGTGTGGCTAAAGGTACACCAATAGGAAGGGTGATTTGTTTCTCTATCCTACTAGCATTGTGGGGAGGGGAGCCCAAATGCGCTAGTACAGTGATTAACATCCCGTGCAACGTATGAGACCCACCGCAAGTGAGAGCAGCCCATAGTGTGAGATGAGACCCCGAGGCCAGGTAGATTTAAAAGGTTACTATGACGATCTACTCAACTACATGACTAAGGAATCGTGTGGGGAACGAGCGGATTGTCTCTTGTGGTGAAAGTGTACAAACTCTGCAGAGTCAAAACTATTCGAATAATTGTGCCCACGGTTAAGGGCGGACATGGGAACTTAACTCTGATATAATTCTATTTTAAAAACAATTTTTAGAGTTGGCATTTGGAATGGAAAAATGAAGGACGACGGACTGTTCTGATTTGTGTTTCCCTGGGTGTCGTCCCAGTGATAAGTTAAGCAGCTATAACAATAAAAATAGATATATGGTGCAGATAACATGTAACGGTGTATGTAATCTGTACCAATACTATCATCACAAGTCTTTTATTTAAAAGCATTACGATTTTAGTCCAAATGGCTAAGTCAAGAGAATTTTGATACATATACCTTTAGTCTTATGAAAAGCAAATTTTCGGTAAAATAAAATAACCCGAGCCTATCCTTTGACAAGCCGTGCATGTTATATAATTGCATTTTGTGTATTGGCTCGCAGAGCACAGTGTTTAGTGTACTCACCTCGCTTACTCACAAAATCCAGAATTTGGAGTTGAATCGCTGCACTTCAGCATTGCACCAAGTTATGATGGAGAAGAAGATGAAAAGGCCAGAAAATAGGTCGCAAACCCCCAGTTGGCTGCCTATGGGCATGTTTTGTGGGTCACACCTGTGTGCTTCGTTTTCACTGCCATTTTCGTTGTTTTTGGCCTAATTGGCCCATGTGTAAGTCTTTTATTATAATTACGCTTCCGCTTGATATGTACTTTGATGTTCAGTAATGTATCTGTGAGCACTATCTACTGATTCAGAGAATAGTACGGTGGAATCACAAAGGATTCTAGATGGTAAATCCAGGTCTGACACCACCCGTGATGCCGCCAGCATCCACGTACCTCCGGTGGAGACTGCCATCGTCAGTTGTGGCCTCCACTTGATGCATGTCGCTGCACACCCCATTATTTTGACCAGCGAGTCATTGTCAGGCATCTTCTCCTCACACCTCGCTCTGATAGCAATTATTAGAACACAACACTAGGATCACACACGCGGTTTACCCGTAGACACACTTTCACGGGGAAGACAATGAACAACAAAGAATACAAGAATTTACCAACGTATAACACAGCTTATGTCGTTTTTTCTTTTCTCCATTATTTACTCCTCTTTTTTTAATAGATTGATTACAAGAATATAAATAAACACTCTGTGATCTGGTTCTACCGACCACGACTCCATGACTTACGCACACGTCGCACCACGACTCGCGCACATCACGCACTACTCGTAAAGCCTGGTCTCGTTGAGACCATATCTAGGCTCCTACGACTTACGATTGGTACCTACTATAGTAACTTACAACTGCTATAGTACTTTTATGAGTGTTATAGTACTTTTATGAATGCGACAGTGATTTCAGACTGCTGCAGTACTTTTACGAGTGTTATAGTGATTTTAGACTGCTACAGTACTTTCACGAGTACTATAGTGCTTTTACGAGTGCTACAGTGATTTTAGACTTCGAGCACTCAGCTACGACTTCGAACACTTGGCCATGACTTCGACTAGCATGAATCAAGATTAGTTCCAACAATCAGCAGACGCGTGGCACGGTGGTGGCCAGCGGCTTTAACAAGCGTCGGAAGCAGGCGGCTAGTAGCCGTAGTTGGCGATGGATGTGAGCCAGGAGCGAGCTAGCCGAGCAGCGACAGCCGTGGAGAGCGCCGCAGCCAGCGAGCACTGAGGTGGAGCTAGGCAGGGAGGAGTGACCGGAGTTAGCGCAGTTGGTCGAGAGAAGAAGTGCTAGAGCTACCAGTGAAGAAAAGAAAGAAGTGGAGAAGGAGGAAGATTGCAAGAAGAAGGCGAGCTACGGTGAGAAGAAGAAAGAAATGTGGAAGAGGAGGAAGAAAAGAAGGGAGGAGCGGCACGCTGTCTGCAGTGGAAAAAAAAGAGAGAGGAAGAAGAAAGCCAAAATAAGCAGGCTTGTAGAGAATAAAGGAAATGAAGGGGAGAAAGAAGGGAAGGTGCTGTAGACCTGCAGTGAAGAAAAGAAATAGAAGGAAGAGAAGAGAGCTGGAGTGCGGCTAGCTATCGGCATGGAGAGAAAATAAAAAAAGAGAGGATGCTAGAGAGAGAAAACTATCGGAATGGAAGAAGAAAAGCAATGGAAAAAGAAGTGAAGAAGAAGTAGTTGATTCGGTGGAGCAACAGAAGAAAAAAAGGAGAGAGATGAGCAACAAGAAAGAAAACAAGAGAGAGAAAAGAGAAAAGCATGTTGGCTTCGGGTGGAAGAAAAGAAAAAGAGAGGAAAAGAAAAGGAGAAAGAGAAAAGAAAAAGAGGAGAAGAGAAGAGAAAGGAGGGGAAAAAAGAAAGAAAAGGCAGAGGCGTGGATCTAGTGATGATGTTGACAACTGTGCACGAGTGTCTGAGATTACGTCCGGTGGTAGTTGGCACTCTTAATGCTCTCGGTGAAATCTTAATATTATTTTGTATTATCATATTTACTGTATTTAGCTGTGCATGTTGCGTTAGCATCATTCATCATTGTATTCTTTTTATGCATATTTGGCGTAAAATATTTTTTGATAGCCTAGAACTAGTATAAGTCTCCATTAGGTCTTAACTGTACACAGGTATGATCTAATTGTATTTTATCGGTGGATGTGAATAATTAGATTATTGTAGCAAAATATGCTTTGTTGAACAATGGATGTTAGATTAAATCTTTTATTGGATTATTTGATCGAATTTTGGGCTTGTACAAAAATCAGAGGAGAACCATGGAGGTTAAATTAATGGGAAGATTTCCTTTTTAATTGGTTTAGTGATTTTTTGGATTTAAAATGTAATAGACTTTTATTATCGATACTCGATGGATAGCACATGTGATGATATTTGACAAGTTATAGAAGTTGAATTGGAGGAATTTTTAATCATGCACAATTGGTTGGATGACATTAGCAATAATTATGTGAGTCGTAGATGCTAGAATTGGGAGAAACTAGTAATGGATTATTTGATTGCAAATAGTTAATCGGAGTACCATATAAATATTGGATGGGTCCTATATGCCAAATCGATAAACTCGTACCCTCAATTTGGATTTGTAAATGTACGATTATGAGATGGCCATGGTGGCACGCATTGGACTGGAATTTCGGCTACTAATTCGGTAGAGTGGATATGTGTATGATCAACTATTGAGCTATTGGATTGGATGTTGGGTGTGCAATAAGAAATTGGAAGGCTTATTAGGTATTGGTTAGTCATATAGCATAAATAGTCTAATAGAGAATGATTGTTGGATTGAGTCATGGTCACATGCCTATAATTGATTGATTATTTACGATTACTGGATGGATCGAATGGACGGTATACTGTGAGTTCAAACATTATTTATTGGATTGACTACCTTGCCTATATCTCGGTGTATGTTAGTGTGGGACTTAGATCAAAGATATGAGAATGAGATTGGGAGGTGCTATGCATGTGCTTGGATTGAACATATGTGAACTGATGAAATGAATTAAAATGGGGAGACTAGATATACGAGTTGTGTGAGATGAGCAACCTTAATTGATAATAGTGGAGCAACACATGCATGTCAAATTGGATCGAGTTGGAAGAATTCTCGTGGTTTCCATATTAAATAAAGATCATGAGTTAGGAAGGAAAAATAGAAGTTTAATTTCAGGAATTCAAAATCCGGTTAGCACAAAATGCTGTTTTTAGTTTTCTAGAATTTTCCAACGAAACCAAATTGTTTTGCTAATTACTTTTGCATATGAACTCTGATTTGAGTGTTTTATGTCTCTAAAGTTTTTCTAAAATCATGTTATTTCATATTATGTAAAAATATTTAGATTTGGTTTCTATTTGAATTTATTTGGCTCTTATTTGTGCTCGTTTGGCTTTTATTGATTAGATACCAACGTATCGGAAATGTGTAAGATCGATCTCAAGCAAACCTCTGAACAACTACAGCAAGACAAGCACCCCCTTTAACCATGTTAATCCCAATATGTCAATTATCATATATTATTTGCAAAATCTATTATGCATGCGTATATGCTTCATTAAAATTGCTATATTGTGGGTATCAGTAGTTATGTCTGCTTGTATACATTGAACCACCTTGAAAATTGTATCCTCATTGTTGTAACCCTTAGGATATGGTTAGCCAGTAGCTAATATCAAATTTTAGGTATATTACATTGAGCACAAGTTCTATATGCTTAGCCACACACTAGTTTTTGCTTAGTTTGAACTTTCAAACAAATTTGCACGTGGACATAATGGTTTCAAAATGTTGGACCAGAGGATGAATCTCTGTTAATTTGGTATAAAACAAAATAAAAACCTAGTTTTTGGACATGGGCAAGTTATATGATAAACTGTCAAATGTGAGACGGTATCTTACATGTAGATAAGGGAGATTCTCACCCGAGTCAATTAAGGACCAAACGCTATTGACACACATCTAAGTCACACCGTACAACCACATATGCGATATGGGCTTTTACTTTAGCTGATTAAGTTGTCTAAGTCTAGCCTTGCATTGTGGTAGGCGCAAATATAATAAGGTCATTATGGGTAGGTTTGCTCGTAGGGGCTCCCTTCACCAAGGTGTTGGGGCCAAAGCTTACTAATACAACGGTGAATTCCCATTTGGGGGACGGACCTAAGTGAGGGTCTTCGCTTAGGGGATGCACCTAAGTGAGGATTCGAGTGCTCTCCAGGGGATGGACCTAACAAAGGTTCTGCCAAGATCCGAATATGTAAATCTGGACTTTCTGTATATTCTGTACTAGTTCAGGATCACACTACTACGTATAGTGAAAACATAAATAAAATATCAATCATATTCATGATTAACCAAGAAAAAGACTCAAATATTAATAATTATCATAGTAGCGACCTTATGGCTAAACTTACAACTTAACAGTCGGAATAGATTAAGAAAGTACCAGCAGAAAACAAAAGAAAAGCGTAGTAGTCATTCGATATGTCTACATGCAATTAACTGGGAAGTGAAGTCCTAATAATCCATGAAATCATCGAAGAGAACTCCTTCAAATTCCTATCTGATGTGACTCTTTTCAGCAAGTAAGCAAATATGGATATAGCCATGAGTACATGCTCTCAGAAGATTTAAATCAAAAGAAAAAGAAAAATAGCATTTACTAGAATTATTTTTCTAAAGGAAAAATCCTAATTATGGTGTCAGCATCTAATTTCTTTTTTTGATCAAATTATTTTTCTAAAGAAAAATAGGGTTTATAACGTCATCGCTGACATGTGTAGAATCGAGGAAGCCGACTAGAGGGGGTGAATAGGAGGTATTAAAATTCTTTGGCTAAAACTAAATTTATAATGTGGAAGTGTAAATCAATTTGGTTTAGCACAAATAAGGCCAAAATCAACTAGGCTCACCTAAGTGTACCAACAATCTAAGTTTATATCAAAGGTTTGCAATTCTAGAGAGACAAGCAATCAATTTAATTTTATAAATGTAAATTACTTGAATGTAGATTGAGCACAAGAGAACAAACCATAAATGACACACGATGTTTTACCATGGTGTTTGGAGACTTGCCGGTCTCCCCTAGTCCACATTGAGGTAAGCCCAAATGAATTAGATCAGCTTCATAAATTAAACCAAACACCTCAATTCCACTAGTGTCAGTTCTTTCCCGCCCTAGATAGGTGACTTCTAACCTTCATAATACGTTAGGCCTTCTCACAAGCTTTCTTTGAGAAGATCACCGGGCACGATGCCTTCAATGTTGTCTAGGAGTCAGCAAACTCTAAGAGTAATAAGTCAAACCTTTTGCTTGACCCTCTCCATATGTAACAAATACATAAGCTCAAGTGGATATGAAATCCACCTCTAGATGCAACACATGCAACTAGATACCTCTTGTCGGACGCAGATTCGAAATCCAGAATCCTTTGTGATTCCCTCGCACTATTCCCTAGATCATTAGATAGTGCTCACAGAACATTGTTGAATCATTCATACATCGCATGATATTTAACAGACCACAATAATATACATCATAGTTTTAAAATACGCCACGTCAGGTGACAATTTTACATAGCGGGCCTCCAAGGCCAAATATTACAGATCAAAAGTATAGCAGTGAAAATGAAAACATCAGCGAAACCAAAAGCCACAAGCAAGCGATTAAAGGGTAATGGTGTGCAACTATATTACCTAACCCTTAGGCAATATGGATGCACACCCCTCCAGCAAGCTAACTTGCCTAGGACAAAACATTTTAAAATTCACCCTAGTTGCAATCGTTGGCTCCTTGGCTTGGTGCATCCTCGCAGGTGTAATGATCTTGACCTCCTGCTTCTGGATATTATGATGCGAGGGTGAGCACACTAACCACCGTGCTCCGTAAGTCAATACACAGTATGCAATAATTTAACATTCTTGGCTTGATAAAGGATAGGCTCAGGTTATTTTAGTTGCCGAAAATTTGCTTTTAATAGATGTAAGATACATAAAAACTCCCTAAGACTTAGCCATTTGGACTAAAACCATAGTGTTTGAAAAAGACCTGTGATAATAGTGTTGATACAGATTACATCCACATTTATATGTCACCTGCACCATACATTCACTTTTCAGCATTATAGCTGCTACCTTATCACTAGGAGGACACCCAGGGCAACGCAAATCAAGACAGTCCATCGTCCTTCATTTTTCTTCCAGGTCCCTTCCCATAAAATTTGTTTTTCAAATTGAACTATATCTGAGTTAAGTTCCCATGTCCGTCCTTGACCGTGGGCACGGTTATTCGAATAGTTTTAACTCTGCAGAGTTTGTACACTTTCACCATAAGAGACAATCCGCTCGTTGCCCCTCATGATTCCTTAATCATGCGGTTGAGTAGATCATCATAGTAACCTTTCAAACTTAGGTGGCCTCTTGTTCTCATTTCACCCTATGGGCTACTCCCACTTGCGGTGGGTCCTATATGTTACGCGAGATATTAACCATTAGTACCAGCACCTCCAAGCTCCACTCCCCATAGTGCTAGTATGACTGGAAAACAAGTCACCCTCCATGCCGTGTCCCATTAGCCACAACAGGCATTGGCTTTTCCAAACTTCTCTTCCCCAACCTGTGAGATGACTCTGAGGTTCGATAGGTTTACTCAGCCAAGTTATACTTTGCAAACTTGTGGGTGTACTGTTTGATGTTGGGAGGTCTTGACCAGATTTGGTCCTCAGTAGGGATGGCAATTGTACCCATTTACCCGCGTACCCACAGGTAAATACCCTAATAGAGCCGGGTATGGGATATATTTTTTACCCACGAGTATAAAAATGGGAAAAACTTTTTACCCATCGGGTAAACGGGTACGGGTATGGGTGAGCTCCACCCATACTCGTCTCGCCCGTTTACCTGCGAGTCCACGATTTGATGGGTCGAATGCTATGTATGTGTGAAAATTACTTTCTTAAGGACATATATATTTGATGTGAATGTGATGCTTATATGTATGTGTGAATTTGAATGTGATGCTTTTATATTTCCTAGCAACAGTGCTTCCTTTATGTATTTCCCAAAGGCTTTTAGGGATTTTTAAGGGGTTTCTAATTTAATAAATTGAATTAAATTTAATTGAGCTCTAGAAAATAGCAAATAAACCCAGAAAAATTCCAAAAAAATAGGAAAAATCATTAAAGTACAAGGAACCCAAATAAAATACTCTCTACAAAAAAGTAAAGTTTAATTTAGTCACATTAAATCCTTTTAATTCATAAAATTTGAACTTAAGCTTTTATTAATTCTAAAAGATCTAAATGGTGAGTTTTATTTTAGAAACTTCAAAAAGACTATGAAAATCAGGATGTTACAGGTTTGATGTTTATTGGGCTAATGCAATGTTAGGACTAGATAATTTAAAGGCTATATGATAATAACTTTAATCACACATCAAAGGGAGCGTGAAGTTGCCGACAATATAATTGATTCTCTCATATGGGTAAAGTTATACAACCTCTTGATAATGTTAAAAACTATTTAAATAGCCATGCTTGCAGTCATGAGTATGCTTAGATGCAGCCACAATGGGTATAGTTTTCATTTTTAAAACTATTTCATTAAACTTGATGGGGTGGCATGTACGTGTTTTCCATGTGCCATACCTACGGGTGGAAATTGTGCGATGTTCACAGCCAAGAAGGGCTGTGAATGAATGTGATTTACTGTTATCAATGTTATGTAAATATTATTTCATTACATGTCAAATACTCTTTATAATTCTGTTGCAAATTACTACTTATTAATACTGCAAATAAAATTTGCTCCATACTGAAAATAACTTAGTATAGAGTCTCATCCTTTAACACCTTATATATATATATATATATATATATATATATATATATATATATATATATATATATATATATATATATAATTTTATGATGCACTACAAGTTTTGCTAAGTATACAATGTACTTAACCTTGCTTAAATTATTGTCAATCACCAACGCTGGGGAATTTGATGATGGGTTTTTCTAGGGCCTAATCCCCAGTCGGTTGCTTGTGGGCTATGGTAGCGTACCACTAGATGTTTTTGCTTAACTACTAGTCTTACACTGCACTTTATTCCAGACTCTAATGTTTATTTGGCCGATCGGCCCTATGTTGTAAACCTTATTACGCATTGCTATCATATTACCCACTTTTATTATAAATTATTTGTATGCGATATGTATGAATGTGATCTCAATGTTATGAATGTATGTACTAGCCACTGATTATTGGACTAGTACATAACATATATGGTGACCTCGGGTGTTCCACGCCAAGGGTCCCCATAGTAGCAAGCCTCACCGCCATAGTGTGTGACTGTGCTGGCCGCCCTGGGCCACCTCCCTATGCCCCATGGCCTCCCTTAGGTTTGCTATGCCCCAGCGTTCCGTTTTGGCCGCCACCATCTGTTGTCGCTGCTCTGTTACTACCAACTAGCTCACCCAGAACCGAGCCATGCATCCTCTGTTTTGCTGATTTTATGATCAGGCTAGAGCCTAGAGCATGGGCTCCATCATATTTTTTATTTGTTTGATGATTTTGCTAACTGGCTGACATGTTATCCTAAAATCAACTCACATGTCAAAATAGCACTGCCATGTTGAAGCCACGATAGCTAAAACCGCATTCCATGAGCCTCAGGAGGTTAAAATATCCGGTTTTAATAGTTGAGAGGTGTTGAATATCTTGTTTTGCTGCTCCAGGTTTCCTATCCCAATAGTTTAATGGGTAACGTAGACTTATTCTAAGCATGTAATTAATACATATAGCGTGACCCAATATCTGGTTTACCAAATGAAGTTGCTGTCAATTTGCTTCGGAAACATATGTTTCATGCATTCACTCATGTTCTTCTCGTTACAAGAAAGCGTGTACAGTAACACTGATCAGTCGTCACTTTGTAAATTTCGAGAAGAGATTAGCAAATGGTGTCAGCATGTCATCATGCATGACGCATATGCATGTATATGTTCTGCGAATGGCGAAGGGGAACTAAAAAAGGAAAATGTATGTATTACACCATTAAAATCTCTAAGTTGTCTAATTTCAACCCCATAAAACTGGTTTTTGATGATTCCGTGTTACGGTCTACGTCATGTTGAAAATATAGGTAATATTTTAATTCTAAGTTTTAGTAGAAGACAAAGCAATATACTATTAATGCACAACTAACTAGTAACAGTAGGCTACTCACCATACTTCAGAATATACGCAAGAAAAATATTGTATCAAAGTCATACGAACACACGAACGACTTACTGTTCGGCTTTATGAAGAGCAAGAAGCAGCGCAGGCTTGATGCAGTGTAGACTTGACGCAGTGCAGGACGTAGATGAAGCAGAGCAGGAGCGGTCGCGTAGATGTGCGCTGCCCAGAAACCTTATTGCTGCCCCCGTGCAGGTCTTCACGGCAAAGAATGGCTCGAGATACCGCTCACCCTCCTTCCAGTGCACGCAGGAAGAAAGGCGGCGTAGTTCGAACAAAGACAAGATAACAACAGCACAATATCACCAGAGAGGAAGAGGATAATAGGAGAAGGAAAATGAAAAGTTCACGTGTCCAAGCCTGGACGTCTCCAGGTCTTTTATAGACGTGCAGATTACTCTCTAGTAACTGCCCTCATTGAATCAAAATAATTCACTGGTAACTGCTTAATTATTCACTGGTAACTGATCAATTATTCACTGGTAACTGATAAAATTCAAAACCAAATAATGGTAATTAAGCAGTCTCATGACTAGTTTAAAGGAGAGCGAGATGATGCGAGATTCAGCAAAAATAAGGTGGACATGGTCTGCCAAGTCACGCGATTTTCACGCGAAAATACGCGAATACGCGCGCGCGTGCGTGTGTGTTTAGCCAAAGCCACCATCCATTTCCATAATTCAAGGAGTGGCATAGATTCTACCTTATAAATTGGTCTCCCCCACTTTACCTAAGCAATATGGTACTAAACCTTGCATGCTTTGAAATTTAAGAAAATGGGCCATAAATAATGGGCCAATTTCTAACACGTCACACATGTGTTGAATAAGCAAATAAAAAAGAGTAAATTATACTTACCTGGCAGTTGGTGCGGCAACGCGATGATTTAACAGATTTTGATAGTTGAAGGATGAAATTTAGTCCGTGTAGGAGTTGAGGGCGGAAACAAGATCATCTAAACGTCAAATTCAAAAGAGTTGTGGTTTTTAGTTATAACTTTTGATTTTTGACTGATTACGAGTGAGATTAAAAGAGTAAAGAACAATCGCATTGAGAAGCCATTTAACTTAAAACGTCTCCTACAGTGACTCCTACAAGTAACTTATAAAAACTATATTGAGAAATCACTCAGTTCAAAAGCTGATTTCTAAAAGCTACAAACTGGTTGAAACAAGACCAAAGAGTCATGAGTGTAATATATGGTCTCGTTCTTTTTAGTATTTTTATGGCTTCCTTCAGCTTCTCAAACATACCTTTTTTTTAGCAATTTCTTGAAGCTATTTCTCCAAACGGTTTTTTAAGTCCAAAATCGTGTGTGCCGTCTAAGTCAGCGTCTTTGCTGTTCGTCGTGGTCTTAAAAAATACATATAAAAATTATCAATCATAGCAAAAAAAAAATATTAGTTATAATCTAAAAGAATAGGGCGGGCTATGCACTACGCCGAAGCCCAGAAAGAACACAGGGCTTCGTTAAATTGCGCGCAGAAAAAGCCTATTTGATTGGGCCGTAAAAGGTTCTGGGCAAGTAGATTTTGGGCTGGAAAGCTTCGGTCTAACAGCCCGACAAGAAATGTCAACTTCCTTGGCTGCCAAGAAGCCGTTGCTATCGCTTCTATTAGCCTCTGCCGAGTCAGCGAACGAGTCAGCTCGCACCCGCCCGCCCATATATATACGGCGACGACTAATCGGAGTCGCTGACACAGAGAAAACCCGCACCCTCCTCTCCACTTCCCTCTTCCATCACCGATTCACTGGTGCTGCGGCTGCGGCGGTTGTGTCCGTCCGGGGACGATGGCGGCGGCGCCGGGGAAGCGGGGGGCGCTACTGCCGGTGGCGGGGCGGCGGAACGTGCTGGTGACGAGCGCGCTGCCGTACGTCAACAACGTGCCGCACCTCGGCAACATCATCGGCTGCGTGCTCAGCGCCGACGCCTTCGCGCGCTACTGCCGCCTGCGGGGCCACAACGTGCTCTACATCTGCGGCACCGACGAGTACGGCACCGCCACCGAGACCAAGGCCATGGAGGAGGGCTGCTCCCCTCAGGAGATCTGCGACAAGTGAGCACGCAACCGATGATCTCTCTCTTCTCTTGATTCGGCTGTACGTGGTGTTGGGCTTTTGGTTTGGTTGCATATTGGGCAAATTTTGTGCGGTCGAGGCGCGGATTTGGTAAATTTTGTTCTAAATGGCGCGTTTAGATGGACAATTTTGGCTGGTAGGGGTTTTGTGTGATTTAGTAGGGGTTTTAGTCTCGTCTTAGAGCTGAATTTCTGCAAATTGAGGTTGGGATTGGGTCAATTTGCTTTTGGAGCTGCTGTTGAATTTGGTTTTGAGTATGCACAAACAAGTCTTAATTTAGATTTTTTTTTCTGTAGCCTGTAGAGATCGAATTTTGTGTTGCACTAAGTAGTTTGTAAGTATTGACCTCAGGTTTAAGCATTTTGTGAAACAAAATTGCCTCTGAACATCTGTGCTGTAAAGCTTCTGAAAGTTCATCTCCATACTGATGATATAGGTATCACGCTATCCACAAGGAGGTGTATGAGTGGTTCGACATCAGCTTCGACCACTTTGGCCGGACGTCTTCTCCGCAGCAGAAGGAGGTCTGCCAAGCGATCTTCCACAAGCTATTGGAGAATAATTGGCTTTCAGAGAACACAATGCAACAGGTTGGTTGCGGGTGGGGCAGCAATTTTCTTTCCATTTCTCTGTTTTTTTGTTATCACAAGTCCATTTCTTGTGTTGTCTTTCTTAACACTTAGACATGGCGTTGCTCTGTTTATCTGTTGCAGCTCTACTGCGATTCATGCCAGAGGTTCTTGGCTGATAGGCTTGTGGAGGGCTCTTGCCCCACGGAGGGATGCAACTATGACTCTGCAAGGGGTGATCAGTGTGAAAAATGCGGGAAGTTGCTGAATTCAACTGAGTTGATTGATCCCAAGTGCAAGGCAGGTGCTTCTGTGTGTCTGTCATCTCACAGCATACCAATCTTGCATTTCTTTCTTGTGCTGAATTCTGACCATTCTTCAGGTTTGTGGGAGTAAACCGTGTGTCCGCGACACGGATCACTTGTTCTTAGAGCTCCCCCTGTTAAAAGAAAAACTGGAGAAGTACATCGATGAGACTTCGGTTGCTGGATCTTGGAGCCAAAATGCAATTCATGCCACAAATGCTTGGCTGAAGGAAGGGCTGAAGCCTCGCTGCATTACCAGGGATCTGAAATGGGGAGTCCCTGTGCCACATGAGAAGTACAATGATAAGGTTTGTCATTTGTGCATGCATTGATGAGTAGGAAAAATCTGAACCGTATCATCTTCAAGTTTGTATTGATGATTGTCCATTCTGATGAATGGGTTCAGGTATTCTACGTTTGGTTCGATGCACCAATCGGGTACATCTCCATCACGGCATGCTACACGCCTGAGTGGGAGAAGTGGTGGAAGAACCCAGAGAATGTTGAATTGTACCAGTTCATGGGGAAAGACAATGTCCCATTCCATACGGTATGATTCTTTTGGCAACTTGGAGATTGCAATATATTCCATACGGCTACATGCTTAAGAAGCTTCGAATAGATTCTATATGTGCAAGTGCATGGAGACTACATCATGCCTTTTCTTTTCAAGGAATTTTTATTTTCTTCATATAATAACACTTCAGGTGATGTTCCCCTCTACACTACTTGGAACCGGTGAAAATTGGACTTTGATGAAGACAATTAGTGTAACAGAATACCTAAACTATGAATCAGGTACCACCACTTCTTTTTGAGCTTAGATGCCAGAAAAATTACATGCTATTTTCCTGTGAGCCCATGTGGACATCTTTTTATGCGATGGTTTTGTGTACACACAGGAAAGTTCTCCAAAACTAAGGGCATTGGAGTCTTTGGCAATGACGCAAAAGCCACAAATATTCCTCCTGAAGTGTGGCGGTACTACTTGCTTACGAATCGTCCTGAGGTTAGTTTTCAAATAAATCAAAAGATCTTAAATTATATCTTTATGCAGGTATACTTAACTAAGACATTTGCTTTGAACTATATTTTGTAACTTTTAGGCATCAGATACATTGTTCACTTGGACAGATTTGCAAGCCAAGTTTAACAACGAGCTGCTAAACAATTTGGGCAATTTCATCAATCGAGTGCTAAGCTTTATTGCAAAACCAGAGGGTTAGTAAACGAGAATAATCTTACAGCTTTGAACATGATGTTTCTTTAGTTTTCTGATTTCTTTCAAATTCTTCTTGTGGAATGCATCCAGTGGTATATTTTTGTTGTCCTTCTCTCCTGTATGATCTATCTGATGGGTTTCGCTGTGACTGTTGAACGGTTGCTGCAGGAGCTGGATACGGTTCCATTATACCTGATGCACCTAATGCGGATTCGCATCCACTGACTCAGGCATTGGCAGAAACTGTTGGCAAATTGGCTGAGCAGTATATTGATGCAATGGACAAGGTAACAAATTGATTTCAAACTGTTCGAATTATACTGCTCAACAAATCTGAATTTGAACGGCTTCTATAAATCTGAAGCATTCAGGTGATATCAACCGTTGCCATTGACAGGTTAAACTAAAACAAGGGCTGAAGATTGCAATGGCCATTTCTAGTGAGGGAAATGCATACCTGCAAGTAAGGCTAGATGCCTTGATTCTTTCTTTTCCTTGTGCATTGTTTACGGCACCATGGAACTGTCTCTAATTTTCTTTCTGGATGTGCAGGAGAGTCAGTTTTGGAAGCTTTAC
Organism: Melocanna baccifera; assembly: GCA_036346265.1. Classification (NCBI taxonomy): domain Eukaryota; kingdom Viridiplantae; phylum Streptophyta; class Magnoliopsida; order Poales; family Poaceae; genus Melocanna; species Melocanna baccifera. The sequence continues at coordinate 103,266 of JAYEVJ010000409.1, read as the reverse complement.
AAACAAGATCCAGCAAGTTGCGCCACTGTGATGAAAACTTCTGTTGGACTTGCGCACCTCCTGGCTTGTGTGCTGGAGCCTTTCATGCCGTCCTTTTCAAAAGAAGTTTGTCCTTGATTTGTCATGCAACTTACTTGCATTTGGACGTACCTTTTTCTGTGTAGAATTAAAATGTTTGTTATTCTATCACTTAGGTCCTACAGCAGCTAAATCTATGTCCAGAAGAGCATCTATCATTTTCTGATGAAAAAGGAGAGACTGACAAGGCAAAAAGACCTTGGGATCTCATACCATCAGGCCACAGGATAGGGAAACCTGCACCTTTGTTCAAGGGATTGGTATGCAGTGCGCCTTTTTTATGTTCTTCATTTGTTCCACTTCCATCATTTCCTTGATGTTTTGACTACCTTCATTTCCTTGACTTCATGCACTATATGCAGGATAATGATGCAGTGAACGGTTTCAGGGAAACATTTGCAGGCAGCCAGGCCGAAAGAAAGTCGAAGGCTAAAGAAGCCAAGGAAGTTGCTGCCAAATTGGGAGCCACAAAATTATCTGGCTAATATTATATATTCTATGTTGATCACGAGTGTTTAACCAAAAGGAAAATAAGTTACAGTCATACGAGTTGGAAGTGTTAAGAGTGTTGTACCCTCTCTTTCTCCCTCTCTGTCCTATGTGGCCCATGTAGCCCATGAGGCCTATGTAACAATGTCTATATATATCTCTCAGTTAATGAATAAGCTACACAGTTGTGAATAGCAAAAACTCTAGCCTTATTTTTCTAATATGGTATCAGATCATTCTCCAACCCTAATCCCCTTTCCATAAAAAAAACATAATCTCATCTCTCCTGGAGGAGGCCACCACCATTGGCTGGCCGGAAGGTTCCTTGTTGTCGCCACTGCCCGAGATGTCTCCTCTAGATCTGTGCCGCTGACCGCCTGAGCTGCCTCGTCACCTCTCCTCCTTCAGATCTACGCCTCCCGCCACTCGAGCTGCCACATCGCCTCTCATCTAGATCCGCACCTCCTCTCCTGGATTCACGCTGCCTCTTTCGGATTAGCCCGAATTCACACCGCCTCTTCCGGACTCGCCGTCGCCTGTGTGTCTCCTCTGCTCTGCGCCGCCTCTTTTGGATTCACTGTCGCCCATGTGTCTTTTCTGCTCTATGGTATCATCTGTCAGGTCTCTGAATTCCTGAGCTGTTGCCATAAGGAGACTGCTGCGTATTCAATTATCCAATGGTGGAGATTCATCGGTACCCTTTCATCAAGTCGCATCGTGTGGTGTTTGAGTTCGCTGGGAGCGTTATGAAGATCTAGCGGCCGAAAGGAGGAGTTAACGTTTCATTCAGATCTAAGGGCTGATATTTCGTACGGTCTTTACTATTCACTGTAATCTTCTTTTCCCATTGACTGTTCATTGTAACCGCTGTTACTTTTGTTGCTGAGGGTGAGAGAGAACATAACAGTTGTGGGAGGGGGAGAGAGAGTTGTTCAGCACATATAAGCCACTGACTTGTATCGCAGAGGCAACAAACTGAAACCCTAATACTACGCTCTACTTTACTGTGTTCTTGTTTACTTTCCCTTTTGCTATTCCCAAAAATCCCAAAATCCTCCTATCCACTCAAATTCAGGCTGTATCAATTGAGGTCCTGATAAATTGGTATCAGAGCGCTACAATTCTCGGCTATGTGCAGTTCTGGATCGATCTTGAGCAGTGAGGGTTAAGGAACTAGTTTCTTAGGTAAAATCCCTAAGCTGGCTCAGGAGATATGAACTTTGGCACTGAGGAAAAGAGGAGATTCACTTGTTAGCAGTGAGGGTTTGGAAGGATCTAATCTCTTCCAGTAAAATTTTGGATCTGCTAGTTGGGGGCGATAAAAAATGCCAAAAGGAAGTAGAGCAGCAGAGGAAGAAGGAGATCTCGCTTTGGCAAGCGAAGTGAAGGAGATCAAGAGAGATATAGCAAAGTTACGGCAACAAATGGGGTTCAATTCTAACAATGTTTAGGGGCAGATGAACCAGTTGCAAAAACATATCCAGAAGAATTCGACTCAGATGGATCAAGTTCTGGAGATGCTTAAGGCTATTATGGAAAATCTAGACCTGATGAAGTGGCTAGCAACATTGCCACTGTAGAGGGTGAGAGGGTTTTGCTCGGCTACAAACTCCTGGTAGTGGGCATTCGGCTACTCATAACTACAATGTAGGTAACTCGCAAGGTGATGTTCCACATCTGCCCTTTATTGTGCCACCAGCCAATATGAGTTCTACTATAGTTGGCCCTCCCGAAATCAGTACCAATGTTTGTAATGGAGTAGCTACATTTCTTGGGGTTACTGAGCAAACTACGGTGGGTACATGTGGTGTTAGAGCCTATCCGTCAGTATTTGCAAATGGAGCATTTGCACCCCAATACTTGGCTTTGAATCCTCCCTATGTTCCTCACTATGTACCATCGACCTTTCAACCCTTCCAACCACCAGGGTATTTATCTCATGACAGAGGTGGCCAGCAGTGGGGGTACCATTGGTCAAGAGTTCCTGGAATGTCACACAATGGTAATGAAGGAGGTAATCACTATACTCAAAATTTTAGTAAGGGTCCAAAGCTGGAATTCCCCAAGTTTGATGGTGGAAACCCTGAATCTTGGATAAGGAAGGCAGAGAAATGTTTTGAATTGGGACACACACCTAAAAATCAAAAAGTACCTATAGCTGAGGTGTATTTTACAAGGAGAGTAGATGAATGGATTAATAGCAATGCCATCGACACTAAGAGTTTGAATTGGTAATAGTTATATGGAATTATTTATAAAAGATTTGCTTCTGAAACTAGATACGATGTCACCGAAGCCTTTAGAGGGTCAACACAATTGGGAAGCGTGGAAGCTTACATTGACAAGTTTGAAGGCTTAATGGCATTAGTCAAAAGACACAACCTTGAACTACAGGAGAGGTATTTCTTGAAATATTTCATATCTAGGCTGAAAAACTATATCAAAATACCTCTGAAGTCACATAATACACTCACTCTGGTAGAAGCGTATGCACATGCTAGAAATTATGAGAATAGCATCCCTTATAAGAGGTATTCAACCTAGAGTGATGGAAATAGTAACAAGAGCACTGGCCAAATATAGACTTTAAGCAAGGGATCTACTAATGGGGCCAAGAGGGAATAAGGTGAAAAAGCAACTACCAGCTCTAGTAGCAAGTAGTCAGGAGGGAAGTGTTTTCGTTGTCAAGAACCTTGGGCACCAAGGCACAACAAGGTTTGCAAATTCCAGAAACAAGTCCATCTAGTGACTGTTAAAGATAAAGAGGAAGAGCTGACAGAAGGCCCAAAAGGGGAACATAGCACTCCTCTCGGGAGTCCTATGCATCGAAAGGGAGGAGAAGAAGTGCTTCAGATTCCCTTACATGACGTGTCAGGAACCACTGCAAAGGCTACTACATTTACTCTTAAGATGACCCTTCGTAAAATATGTGCAGTAGTGTTGGTGGACAGTGGAAGCTCGGCTACATTCATAACTCCTACTTTAGCAATCAAGACAGGGTGAAATATCAGAAGTCACATTCCAGTGAGGGTAACAGTAGCCAATGGTAAGACCCTGTAGAGTAGCTCAAAATGCAAAGGTTGTCAATATATAATACAAGGAGAGGAGTTTTCTTTTGATTTCAGAGTGTTAGAGCTCAAGGGTTATGATGTTATATTTGGGGCAGACTGAATTTGCTAGCACAGTCTGGTTAGCCTGAATTTAAAAACAAGAGGGTTTGGTATTTGTAAAGATGGGGAAAAGCAAGTTACTTTCATTGATGAGACTTATCCTTAGAAGAACTGTGTGAACAATGCTCAGAAACTCAAAAGGTTATTGAAGAAGGGTTGTGTGGGAGCTCTTCTTTATGCTAAAACTGTCAGGCTGGAGGATGGTGAACATTTACAAGAAACTTCTGAAATAGAGGAGGTCTCGGCACCATTTGCTGATGTTTTTGAGGAACCCAATGAGATACCTTATAGCAGGAATTGTGACCATACTATACCCTTAACGCCAACTACTAAACCAATTAATGTTAGGCCTTACTGTTTGCCTCATTACAAGAAAGATGGAATGGAAGCACTAGTTGAAAATTTGTTAGAATCTCATATCATAAGACCTAGTGTCAGTCCATATTCTTTAGTGAAGAAAAAGGATGGAACTTAGAGGTTATGTATAAACTATGGTAGCTTAATGCAAGTACAATTAAGAACAAGTACCCCATACCTGTGATTGAAGATTTGTTCGATAAATTGTATGTATCAAAATACTTTTCAAAGATCGATCTGAGGTAAAGCTATCACCAAATCAGAATGAACCCAGGGGATATCCACAAAATAGCATTTAGCACCCATTGTGGTCATTCTGAGTATCTAGTAATGCCATTTGGGCTAACAAATGCCCCAGCCACCTTTTAGGCATTAATGAACCAGATCTTGGCAGCTTTCTTGAGAAGATTCGTTTTGGTATGTTTTGATGATATCCTAATCTATAGCGCTACATTGGAAGACCATAGGAAGCATGTTAAACAAGTCATAGAGGTGTTGAGGGGGAACAAATTGTATGCTAAAAGAAGTAAACGTGTTTTTGGCCAACTGCAAGGGAAGTATGTAGGCCATATCATGAGTGGAAGTGGGGTGGTAACTGATCCAAATAAAATTAAGGCAGTCCAAGAGTGGCCAACTCCTGAGAATATTACTCAATTAATGTCACAACCCAGGTTTTATTTCAAAAATAATAGTATTAAAAATTTATTTAATTTAAAATAAAAATTAGTGTTAATTGCTTGTTTGAATTTCTGTAGTTTTTATTTGACTAGTTTTCATCTTTTGAAAAAGACTTTTTCTTCTCAAAAGTAATTTAAAGTAAAACAATTAAAGATAAAATATTATTTTGAATTTGTGTAAAAATCCTAGTTTAAATTAATTATTTAAAGCATTTGGCTTTTATCTAGATTTTCTGTGTTTTCCTAGATTTTAAAAAATCAATTGCAAAGCTAGAAAGTATTTTTGTAAAAATTTGAAGACTAACTTTATGTTGGAAATATTATTTTTCTAAGTCTAGAATATATTCAGGAATTTTCAATGAATGTTTTGAATTTTTCATACTTTATTTGCTATTTTCTAAGTATTTTCAAAGCTTCCAACATTTTTGAATATCTAAAACAAAATTTTAAAATCAATTCCTTCCCTGGCTAACACGTTTCAAGTCCAGATCAAATTCATTTTGTCCAATTAAATCTCGGACATCCATCTTCATTTATTTGGGTCGACGACCGAGATCTATTTCTTTGGCCACATGCATTCATCCATCCGCTCACCTCCCTCCTCTTTCCTCCTTTTCTCAACGACATGCGTGACCCACTCCTCAACATGTGTGCTGCTCCTCCCTCTATAAAATCCCCTCCCCAAGCATTCCCTTGCACCACCACTTATCGCCCCCACCCCGCATTCCTTTCCCCGAGTTCCCCTTGCTTTAGCATCGTACGTCGTCTCTCCCAGCTCCAACCAAAGCTCCGACGAGCAATTCCAGGAGCTGCCGACTGCCCTGCACCTCACCAACATCGCCGATGTTCTCTTTGTCACCATGCGCACGCCCCCGCCCCTCCGCCGAGCCCTCTCGCCGTCAAGATGCTGCTGCACTGGAGACCCAACATCGACCGCCACCCTACCTCCTCGCCACCAGCCGCCTTCCACTCCTTTCCGGTAAGAACATCCCTCGCCGTTAGGACAGTCCAAACATTTTTTCCCATGTGATCAAACCGTCCGATCGGCCAAGGACTTTCGGACTAGTCCCTAGTCGATCGAACCGTCCAAAAGCCACTTACTGTTCGAACAGTCTAAATGTTCGTTTGATCAATCGGGCAGTCTAAACGTCTCTTTTTCCGATCGGACAGTCTAAAAGCCCATTGACATTCAGATTGGTCCAAACTTCTCTCAACATCACTGCCACTGATCCCCATTTGACAGCCTCCACTAGCCATTCCCTTCTCGGCCCACCTGTTCACCATATATCGGACACTTCAGCATATCTGCCGAGTCAGCATCCATGTCAGCACCATGTGGCCTACCATGTCAGCTCCTAACCCAGTGGTACATGAGGCACCTTGTATCTAACTTGTTCACACGGCTCTGCAGTCAGGAAGTTCTAAAGATGTTCAAGGCATTATTTCTGCAAAACCAGAGGCGAAAGTTTGAGTCCATCTAGACAGAGCTACAAAGGTGAACTACGGAGGGAGAGCAACCCCGCGTCGCCATAAGTTTCTCATAGTGGATTCGTTGGCACGCTCTAGAATTAGAGAAATGGTCCCTTCTCTATCATACAGATGGTGCGAGGTATGGGATTGTGATGACCAACATATCTTAGGTGTACAATAGCATCCTAAAAGGCTTACGGAGCAGAAGATGGAGAAGGCTCGAATGTATGACATCGGGGTAATCGATGGCTTCTAAAGGAAGTATGAGATCAGGTTTCAGCAGAAATATGTGAACAATCATGCTAGAGGTGAAATGAAACAAGCACGCACCCTGGGTGATGTGGCAACATGCACCTACAACAAGCCGAAGCTCCTGTGCAAGCCATGCTCGCATATGTACAAGGTATGTGCACAAATAAGATAGATGTCTGAGCTCTACATATCTTAGTACTATGATATTCAACACCTTTTCAATACATGAAGTGCAGAGTTTCACTCGTATGGCTTGGACATGAACTACCGGGATCTTTAGCCAGACAGCTACAATGCCCCCCCCAACAAGGAGTTTAAGATAACTGCAAAGGGACATCAATAGACGCAGTTCTTCCAGAATGATATGGATGTGAGCCATACCAGCATTAGCCGTGCACCAAAGTGCAGAATATGCAAGACCTTCAGGCTCAAAATGATATTGCCTGAACAGACCAAGCTCGTCTGGTCGTCATTCCGTGTCATAATTTCGTGTATCTTTTAGTGTATCAAATTAATTCAAAATTGTACCAATTTGAGATGTAATTGGCAATTAATCAATTGATTACCTAAATGATTAACTCCGTAATCTATTATCGCATGTGATTTTTGTAATATTGTTGTGTTTTTATTTGTACTCCTTTGTATGATGTATGTTTGTACTCGATAAATAGCAACCACAATGACACATACACCATTCAATTACATGCTTTAGAAGATTGAACATAACTGCAAACTACAGGAGAGAGTATTGTGCTACAAGCTTCTCTATGCGTGTCTACTGGTAGAAGGTGCCTGGTGCTACCCGCATGGAGTGTTATAGTGGAGGACACCTTGGACGTGGCTGGCCGTTATTGTAGTGATACGCACATATGCAGCTATGGTTCGCGCAACAGTATATGAGATCATAGGAACTTTTTATGTTGACGACCTCTTCGTTGCCCCTCTCGCGCTATATTTGTTGGTGGTGATCATCGTTCTCCTCATTGAGACTATCAATTTGCGTCTTCATCTCTAATATTCACTCCCATGGTGTATTCACATACCTAACAACATAGAGTTCATGCAAAGGATCGATCCAGCGGACCATGTCGCATTTTGCCATCTACTACAAAGGAGCGTTAACATGGAAGCTTTATTACCAGTAAGAGAAAATAAACTATTGACTAATTGTACCCAAGAGTGTGGGTATCGGAAGAAACATCACCATCATCGAAATGGACTTCGACGACCTACACGACCACGTCCTCCCTGTATCTGCATTTCAGCCATATCGGTTGAGCCTGCCTGTTTGGCATCAAGTCGTAGTTTGGTATCTTTAGGGGAAGTTTTTCCTTTGGTGGCCCTACTCTGATTAGCCCCTCGGCGTCTGCCATACTATGTTATCGTATGACGGAGAATGTTCATCCTACAAGAAGCAAAACACATTTTAGATGAGCGATGAGCATTTGCGAGAGCTCCATATTTGAAGCCAAGCAAAAAAGGGAACCCGATGCATTGCCACTGAAAATTTCGGACGCGTTGTTAGCATGCATCACCGCATGCGACAGGAGACAGCATGGTAAGAGTGACATATGTGTGCACGAGGGAGCAGGTGAGGCGGGATGATATGGATAGATTGACATTTGTGCAGACAAGAGAGTAGGCGATGGAGGCTGGTATGGTTAAGCCAACACATGTCTAAAGGATGGAGCAGGCAAGGGGGACGGTTTGGACAGACTGACATTTGTGCGGGCATGGAAGCGAGCAGGGGGAGGCATGGACAAGCCAACATATGTAAGGAGGGAGCGGGCTAGGGGGATGGCACGAACAGAGTGACAAGTGTGCACACGAGGGAGCGGGCGAGGAGAAATAACATAGATAGACTGACATATGTGTGCACTAGGGAGCGGGCCAAGGAGACGGCACAGACAGAGTGACAAGTATGTGCACAATAGTGCAGGCAAAGGGGGGCAGTATGGGCACACAAACAAGTGTGCGCAAAGGGAGCGGGCAAGGGTGGATGATGCAGACACAGCGCAACACTCTGCCTCGCAGGGTAGTAACAAGAAATTAACCACACCATGCTAACCTTTTGACTTATAAAAGGAGGTGGAAGAGATATGGGAGAGAACACTATACAACAAAATTCAATAATACACCAGAGCTTGCTTCACCTCGTCAGGGATGGACAAGGGGCAGAAGAAGCAATGGGACAAGATGATGAAGTAATGGTAGGAGACCCGCAAACTAGCAAGGTCTACTGCGGCTCATGATGAACAAGTAAGGGTTGTTGCGGTACGGGACACACAAGCAGAGCATGCCAGGAGGTCACCTCCCCACAATAATGCCCCCTCCCCTCCCCTCGTTGCAGCATATCCATCCTACATGTTCCAACCAAGCATTCGTCGCAACACCCACCCGAGGGGTAGACATTGCCCCTCTGTTGGTGCAAAGACCCATGCAAGTTCTTCGAATCTATGCAGTGGCTCATCTTGGGCATGCATTACTGGGGTTGCACGAACTACTCCTATCACTATCTCGATTGTTGTCGGGACATGAACAGCCATCGGTAGCTGGTAAGGACTAGATATAGTGTATTCCTTTACTATTTTCCCTTCAAAGTACGCACTAACAATCTCTTCCATCTACCTGTAGTCCCTGAAACCACTATGTGGACATCGTAAGTGGATCAACCTAGAGATCTACACATATGACCAGTAGACTCTCGGCTTTGAGGAGTAGGATGTCAAAAGAGCCTATGAGATTCGAGAGGATGAGCGCCGCAACGATGAGCAAACCGAGCGTATCGGAAAACCAAAGCTCATTTCGAGGCGTGCGTGCGCAGAGAGAGCGAGGCTCGCGAGAGGGAGCATGAGAAAAAGAGGGAAATGGCGGCCAAGACCAAAGAGGCCACCGAGAAGTTTAACGCCGAGCTTGCAAAGAAGGAAAAATAGCCCCAGTCCATGCGCAGGTCGGACTATTCCAAACTAGTCCCACAAAGATCAAATATATTTTCATTCTAAAAAGGCGCATATGTATCGTACAAGACTTCAGTTTGTTTCATCGTGTATGATGTTGTTTCTTATACATGTAACTAAACCCTGTGTGCTATATTATTTTGGTTTTATTATAAAGTCTATTTTTATTCGCAACATCAAATGTCATCATCTTTTCTCATTCAATTCTTCAAAAGGAAGTCTCTTTGTTACCATCTTACCACCAAATTCTAATGTTCCAAATCCATAAATTAAGTCTGAACTAAATTAAACCATTACCTTAATTTATAATTTACAAACCAACTGCAATAACACATACAGACTAATTAAATGAGCGTCGCATAACACTAATTTCATGATAAAATGAACATTAATTAATATGGCAAATTCACAAAATATAAAATTCCCAAAAAATTACAAAATTAGGTTGACTATGTCGGTAGGCTGCACATAAAATTTTGTAATTTTTGAAGCTCATTTGCTATATGTAAGAACTCCTACAAATATTATAATCCTACAAATTTTTTAGCAATATTTACAGTGGATAAAATTATCAAAAAAATTACACAATAAAGTACATTATGACGAGAAGCTGCACATAAAATTTTATAATTTTTTTAGCTCATTTGCTATATTTAAATATTTAAATAAACATAACATATATAACTTATTTAGGTAGTAATTATGTCAACTAATTAGCCGCCTTAATTATCTGCCTCCTGGTGAAGGGGCGGCAGGTGGCCAGCCTCCTGGTGGCTAAGCAGCAGGGGTGCAACTACTCGATGGTTGGACTTTGGTGCATCATGTGTTACTTGCAAAGGGTTACTGTTCAGTGACTGGACGGTAAAAACGTTATTTTTTTATTCTCATTCGTATGTGACTATTTTGTAAATATAGATGTAAAACACGGTATTGATGCCAAAAATTCTTCTCAACGCGCCTTTGACGCCCACGCGAGTAATGCTCGAGATGAATCTACAAGCAACACGACATATATAGGCACCTAGCCTTTTTTTTTCTTTTAAGAGGATATACATCAGCTTGGCACCTAGCTATTAGCTACAGTTTGCAAGCACATATATATAGAGGCATCCATCGTCAAGATCACAACCAATCCAGCCTTCGTCAAATTTGTGTCATTTAATGTTACTGATCTGTCAAGCAGCTGACCTCCTTTTACTCTGTTGTCCTCTTTTGCCTAGAGATTCGTGAAACCCTAAGCTCACATCCACTGACATTTGACATGCCCATCTCCGTCGCACGCACGCGTGCCACAAATCGTGCGCACTGTCACGCAGCCTCTCTGTATAACTCTACGGGATAGTTGACTATATTTTACTGTAATTAAATTAATTTATTTGATATAGTTAATTTTTAAAAATGTAAAATAAAAACATTACCCCTTTACGAATAATATAAAGAAATAAAAAATAGAAAAAAATAAAAAATAAATAGTAAAAAAAATCATCGCAAACACCAGAAGCAAAGGCAGCAGCGGAGTTGAGCGCAGCCATATAAATATCCTCATGCATGCCGCTTGATGCAGCACGCTTCAAAGCGTAGCGTAGTGTAGTAGCACACTAGCGCAATGGCGTCGGCGTCACTTGCCTTTCTCCTAGTCCCGCTCCTCCTCGCGGTGCGCGTCTCCGGCGCCACCACCGAGGCCACTGCCGCTCCATATCCGGCGGCGCACGGCGCCGGCGGGCAAGCGGCTCAGGAGGACGCGTTCTACCGGAAGGTGGGAAGGTTCGCGGTGGTGGTGTACAGCCTCTGGTACGACATCTCGCCGGTGCCGGCACTGGAGCGCGTTGTGTCGGCGTCGACCATGCGGCCGGCGGCGGGGAACGGCGTCGACTATCTCCTGGTGCTGCGCGTGGCCCGGCTCGGCAAGTGCCGGGCGCTCGTGTGGGGCTTGCCGGGGGAGGGCTCGCAGGACTGGAAGCTCAAGTACTTCGAGCCGGAGGCCCATTAGAGATGATGGGAGCTGTGGCACGCATGCACGTGTGATCGATGAACGTGCGCTCGTTCTCGCCTATACCCTATATATTGTCTTCGATGTGCTTTAGGATCGGGTAAATAATGCTTCGGCACGTATTTTCTTCTAGTTGATCGTCGTGTTGTCCTAGTATATCACAGCAAACTTAACTACAACGACAGTGCTACAGTATACTTCATGATCGAGTTTAATTTAAATTCAATGCATCGTGTTGTTTGTGTTTAATTTCCCCTAATTTGAACCTACGTATTCATATTGCTTTCAATTTGGGCCATACCGCCATGCATATGTATACAGCTAGTTCGGCTAGCTAGAACTACACGGAAAGAGCTTTTTGAAATGGATTCCTGTTCTATGGCTATGGTGGCCAAGTAGATGAAGCATCCGTACTTATTGCTTCCACAAAGGTAAGAATAACGTCTTAAAATGACTTTTGCAAAGCATATATATCGCTAATCTCTATTGAGTTGAATGTACTAATTAATTCATTCAAAAATTTAAACTAACAAGAAAAGAAGATAATTTACTTATAAGTCAACACTCGCTACTACAGAAATCATCATCACAGACGGTTTTTTGAACCGTCTGAATTTATGGGTCAGTGATAATCGAAATTTATCACAGACGATTTGTGAGCCGTCTGTGATAAATACAATACAGACAGTTTGTAACTAGAACCGTTTATGAAAAACACTATCACAGACGGTTCTATATATAGAACCGTCTGTGATACTCACACATCACAGACGGTTTATACTACAAAATCATCTATAATAGTTCATTCTATAGCTAATTTTTTTTATTTTTCAGTTAGTCTCTGGAAATGTTATCTATACTTTTTGAAAACAAGCAAAAACAAGTTAATACGATATCAAACATAGTAGAGAACATTTTATTTCCATTATAATCCACCATTACAACATCACAAGATTACAATCCACCATTACAACATCACAAGATTACAGTCTTACAATAGCAGAGAATATAGCATGACAAAAATAATGGAAGTAACAATAAAGACTACGATGAAGAGAACAATGAAAGGAACATAGCAGAGAACAATCCATCATGACAAACTCGGGTAGGCCTTCGTAGCAGCTACCTCACTGTAAGCTCCCAAGCAACCCTAAACCCAACAAAGTAGTAACAATGGAGGCTACGATGGAGATCTAAACCCCGAATCAAATACTAGAAAAAACAATAGAGGGAGGAAGCGGGAAACAATGGAAACCTAAACCCCACAGACGCATTTGAAGGGACGGGGTGGATGGGTTCGGGTGAGTATTTATAGAGGAGTCCTACACGAACTCAGGCGGAAAATTATGAAATTTTAAAGATGCGCGAAGTGAAAAATATATCACAGACGATTCTTAATTAAGAGTCGTCTGTGATATCCAATAACACAGACGGTTCTTATTAAGAACCGTCTGTGATATTGGCTACATATATACCGATACAATATAAATAATTAGTCTCAAAATATGAAATAGCAAAGTTTGTATGCTTATATATACTCATTTGAAAGGTTTCGACGAGATTTACAACTTTGCAGTTGAGACAAACCCCAAATTTCGAAGAGAAGATCAAAAATTTTGGCAAAAACAGAATTCAAAAACTTCTAATTCGAATTTGAGGCTACAAATGGCCGATTTTGGGGGTCTTTGAGGGCGATCAACTTAAGCTATCATTTTATTTGGATCGGGCTCGTCGTTAGCTTTCCAACAAGTACAAAAACGTCGAAAACGGACACCGTATGCAAAAGTCATGTCCGTTTTACTAAAGGTATGTCAAAACAGAATCCTACTCGAACTCAAGCGGAAAATTATGAAATTTTAGAGGAGTGTGGGGCGGGAAACTTATCACAGACGGTTATATCACAAACGGTTCTTAATTAAGAACCGTCTGTGATATTCCGCAATATCACAGACGGTTCTTATGAAGAACCATCTGTGATTGTATTTAATACAGACGGTTTCTATGAACCGTCTGTGATGAGATGTCTAATATAAACCTTTTTGTAGTAGTGTGACTCCTCCTCATGTGTAGATTCTCTCAGACCTAACATGTAGAATAGAAACGGGCTGTAATTATTTTTATTTTAACTACGCCAGCGGAGACTTGAACTCAAACTTCTTAGATTTTATACCATATTGAGTTTCATGCATCAACCAGTTTACTCAAAAATTTAAAATGATAAAGAAAGACGGGCAATTCACTTATATTTTAACACCTCCCTCACGTGTAGATTTCCATAGACCTAAGACGTGCGTCTAATACCATATTGAGTTATATACATCAGTTAGTTCACCTAAAATCTTAGGTTTTTAGGTGAACTGACTAATACATGTAACTTAATAATATCAATCATCATCAAAGAATGCACTATGTTGATGGGTTAGGAAGATAATTAACGTGCTACAGATACGCTTTGATGATTAAGGTGCTGCAGTAGATCGAGCATATCTCCATGATTTTTTTAGGAGGCGCACCCACACACACAGAAGAGTGGTTCCGACTCCTGGGTATTTTAATACGACCTAGCTAACTTGAGCGCGTCCTTTTCGTTATAAAAATCATTGGTGGAGCCATGGTTATACATAAATCACCTTTGTCTTCCACGAGGCTTAAGGTAGTGTTCGAAATAGCGATAGTTTTTTATTGAAATTTTACTATAGATGATTTATTTTTTTACTGTAATTGAGTTGGCTTATTGAACATAATTAAATTTAAAAAAATATAAAAATAAAAACGGTATGCTAATCTAGAGCGAACAATGTATAGGAATATAGAAAAAAAAATACGAAAAAACAAAAATAAAGATAAAATGACAAAATACCTGCACAGTAGAACCAACGCCGAACGCTCGACGTTGCCGCCATCGCTGAACGCTGAGCGGGGCCTAAGGCATTGGGTTAAGTAGGAATCTGGGAATATTGCAAGATTTGCACTTTGGGATTGTTTATACAAAATTTAACCATTTTGCCTCTAAATAATTCAAATTTAATTTGGACTACTGGATTTAGATATTATGGATAAGATCTCTCCCAGCTCCAAATATATAATTACCATTTCCTACTTAACCCAGGTCCTAGCTAGGTCGCCCCGTTGGCGAAAAACTGTTTAATTTTGATTTTGAATTTGAATTTTGACGGACTATAAAAGGAATCCCAACTAGCATCTATGTCTTTTGGTAGCCTAGTGGTTAGTGTGGATTGACTAGAAGGTCTGAGGTCGTGGGTTTAGCCTTTGGTATAGCTGGCCAGCTGGGTCGTGCCCATGCGGGCTGAGCCGCGCCCCGGTATTGTAGGCACGGTCTGGCATGACGGCCAAACGGGCCGGACCGGCACGATAGCTCAGGTCGTGCCTGGGCCAGGAGGCCGGCACGGGGGGCTGGCACGGCATGGCCCATTTACTTCGTGGGTCGTGCCGGCACGGCATGGCCCGGCATGGCATGGCACGGCTCAGGGGGCAACGGGCGTAAGTGAGCCGTGTCGGCCCGGCACGGCCCGTCCGGGGAATATAGCCATTTTTTGATCGTTTTTTTCTACCGTTGAGGTGTAAAAAATCCAAAAAAATAGTAAACAATTCAAAAAAATATGAAAATTTTTCTATAAATAGAGGGTCATCTGGCCTCCATTTACCATTAACCGTGCCCGGGCCGGCATGGCACAGCCACGGGCCATGCTTGGGCCCGGGTCTCGGCATATGAGTCGGCACAGCATAGCCCGTTTATTAACTAGGCCTTAACGGGCCGTGCCTAAACGTGACGTGTCGTGTCCGGGCCTATGCCGGGCACAACACAATGGACAGCTATGACCCTTGGGGAGGCCATTTTAAAAAAAATCAAATTTTGATTCAAAATTTTTGCCGGTAATCTCAATCCCTCAGTTTTCTCCTAGCTGAGATTTCAATCCTTATCCTAGCTGAGCGATCGTCAGCACTAGCTGCGTTATGTTTAAAAACGAATGCACCGATATTTTGCACAAGTTAAAGAAAAAATATAACAAATAGTTAGATTCAATATATGAAAATGGTAGTATATATTTATCTCGACATGAACTTTCATAAAACTATAATTTTGTTAGTTTTATAAATCTAATACAATAGAAATTAAATATCAAAGTTACGTTCTATGGATCGTGTCGACATCCAAAATAATATTATTTTGTGACAGGAGGCAGTAATATCTGCAGCTATGTGTAAAGAACTGATATGAAAAAATGTAGACGACAGTACGCGACGGATGTGCAGCCAACTAATGGCCCTGTAGAACTTCATTTTGGCGATCTCCTGCAGCACATCGTACGCGTCCCATGTTGATGTAATTTCACTACACCGTAATATCCTTATCACACAAAGAGTCATTATAGACAGTTCAATACTGTTAATATGTCTATGATAACAGACGGTTCTAAAACTGTACGTGATAAGTCATAACACAGATGATTTAAAAAAAACCATCTATGATATGTCAGATATCACAGACGGTTCTTAAACATAGCCGTTTGTGATATCTAACATATCACAGATGGCTAATACCAAAAATCGTCTGTGATATCTGACATAGTACAGACGGTTAATACAAAAAATCATCTGTGATACGTCATATATCATAGATGGTTCTTAAACATAGCCGTCTGTGATATCTTATATATCACAGACGGTTTGGTGTTGCAAATTGTCTGTGATAGTTATTTGAATATCTAAATTATTTTCTGTTTTTTGGCTAGCTTCAGGAAATGCTAACTATGCCTTCTTAAAACAAGCAACCAGATCACATATATAGTACACGGCAATCATTATACAAATCTCACAAATGAATTGAACAATTGAATGATGTATAATTGAATGAATTATTTGATTAAGCACAATTGAATAAATTACAATTGAATCAAATATTTGAACATCTAATAATAATCGCTAGGGTTGAACTCTCCCTTCGGTTGAATGACCTCCGTCATCAAGAATTCGGAGAGTTTTTCTCAAACTTCGGTTAGTTTGTCAAGATCGCATGCACTTGAATCGATTTCCACACCATGTCAGTAGTAGTAAAGTCATTAGCATATATAATATATATAAATTGATAATCACAAAAAGATTATTGGTTGGTTAACAAACCTCTAGATCATTTATCTTAGTACCCATGATTTCCTGCATATGGTGGTAAATATAGAATCCATATACGTTACCCTGTAGCTGGTGGTGGCACTGCAAAAATAGTATTACATATATAGGTATTGCCAGTTCTAGAGACATTATTACAAAATATGATATAGAATTGATGTGTTATAGCAGGTACCGAAAATCGCACCTTATATCACAGTATGGCGCTGGATTCCTTGTGTCTCTCTCCTTAGGTAACGTAAGCGCTGAATGACCTACGTGATTCTAAAAGGTTGGCCTCAGCCATCAAAAATGAAAAGAAGATTACAATAGAGTTATATATAGAGAAAATGAGTTTACCTATCAATTGTTTATTGCACACAGGTGAAATCGTGATTGTTTCTAAGTAGAAAATCAAGATATATTATCTTACTCTACTTTGGAATAATCACAATCAGAATTCAGTGAAACCTAGTCATGTATGTTGCTACAGTGATTAATCCTAAGTTCATAGTATGTATAAGGTACAAATGAAACTTGTATGGCAACTAGTGAATCACTTACTCCAGATTGTAGGGTATCAAAATGTAGTCATTGTCATTATGAACAAGTAATCCTGTTGTTATGTAATCTTTAACGAAGGATGTGTTTTTGTTAATGCATTGCTCAGAAACCAAGTATAGGTCGAGAAAACCCACTGGTTCTCACCATCGTCAGACTTGTTGGATCATGGATCAATATATAAGCGATGAGTTATGATATTTATTGGTATTACGTGAATGTAGAACTTGATTGTACAGTACACTTACAGTGTTCAGCATCGTAGAAGTGAGATGTCGAGTTTGTCGTGGTTGAATAGTCCGAATAAGTCTTCGAAGGTCATGACAAAGTAGCCTAAGTTGTGGAAGAAATGCACCTCCATGTATCTCACGGTGAATCCACTTTGTTGGTTTGACTTCCTATTGGACCTCGGCATGTACCAGACATGAAAGTCCTGCAAAATAGTCCAAGGTGGGGTAATTGTGACTCGAGGACCAACGACACTCCGAACTTATACTTCTAGGGCTCAGAAGGTGTCTTAATCTTCTTTAGTTGGGCCTTAGCGTCTCGCTTGCGATACATCTTTGGCATTGTCTCTACGAGAGCTGATGCGATAGCCTTCTGAAGCAGAGTTTGAGGTGGAGTCATAGAGAGTTATGTTTAACAGGCATGGTCGTATAGAGATCGTAGCACGGAAGGGTTCAGGGCGATGTCCCTCTTGGACCACTGGATGAATGTGTGGACAGCATCACCTAGTGTCATGATCTCTTTATTTGAAGATTTCTCCTACGGTACAGCCCTAAAAACATCATTAATTATATCCACCTAAACCTTCACAAAATCAGTCCCTAGCTGGGCACCGTGCACCTGCGACCCTAGCAGACATAGAAACTCCATCCCCTACCCACATCAATGGGAATAGAGCCAATAAGCCTAACTCTGAGGATGCACAACGTGGACTTCTAGATAATAATAATACACGATGAGTTAAGACGTCCACCAGGTCTATCTACGTAGTATTCTAGAGAGGTACATAACCTGGATGTCGTCGATAGGTAAGTGGGCATCACTATGTTCATAAAGTGGCATGGACGCATAGTTACTCTAACATTGAGGAGGACTCACAACCGCAATAATAGGGATGGCTTGCGATTGGTTGTGGACTTCTTTTAGTTCTTCCCTCAATGAATCTATATCTCCTCGAAGTGAGGTAGTTATCTTATCTTGAAGTGAGGCAAATAAATCTTCCTTAAGTTGTACACGAAGTTCTTGTTTCAATTGTTCCACATGCTCAGCCTTGGATCTCTTCCTATTCCTATATGCCTCAAAGTCGTTTAGTAATCCATGCCTCCAAGTTACATAAACCCCTAGGCGTCACTTGCAACCCAGGTACTCCTTGTTTCTCATGGTCGTGGATAGTATATCCCTCTCCCTGACTACATCGAAGGAGCCTTAGAAAGATTTGGTAGTGAACGTTTGCTGCAAGTAGCAATCGTGTTATTTTAGGCACCATGAAGTTATGTACCTATTAATAACTAGGTAATTTAATATATCTTACCAGGCATTGGGACATTTCCTTGTCCGTGGTATTTTTCAAAGAGGTGATGCCCAAAGACGTGGTTGATGACTTCACTCTTGACCAGTTTTGAGCATACTCATTTGTGATCCTAGCAAATGACGGGGAGGCCTCCGATTGGATTGCGACCTTATCTTCCATCCTCTATTGTGGGATTTTACCCGCGTACCTAGTGGTGCCGAGTCTGTGGGGATGAGTGTTTTATGCTTGGAGACTCTTGTGCATCGCACTTTGCTGTTAAAATTTGGTTGTTGTATTCGTCATCTGCACAAAGGCCTCTCATGTTTCCAACGACATGAAAGGATACCTCATGAAGGACATCTGATCCTTGTTCTTGTACTACGTAACATATGTTCCTTGTTCTCGTACTGTGTAACATACGTGCTCTTGAAGGTCTTCCATGCTTTTCCTATTGCGAGCAATGCCTTTGTCACATGAGTCCCTAGCTTCTGCTGAGATCTCGAACGAATTTGAAATTTCCAACCACAATTGCTTTTGCTCATCATCTTTTAGAGACTTTCAGTTTGCTATGTTGATGAGGACCTGTTGCCTTCCAAGTATCCCCTAGGTAGTCCGAAATGTTGCCACTGCTTTCTTCGATTGTAGAGGGATCCCACCCGAAGAGACCTCCGTGATGGTCGTTCTGCTCTCTGACCTTGTCGATTTCCTCTGCCATACTTAGTTATCTTGGTCTTTGAAGCATCAGACTTTTTTGGTGACGCCGATGCTGACGGCAATGGCTGTGCGGACGTCATCTCTCTTGCAAGAAAAAACTAATTACAATAAGCTATGAGCATAAACATTAGTACATGGTTGATTTTTCGTACTTTAATATTCTTAATACAGTTGTTAAGAAATAAGAATATTCAGTGATGTATATTATTACTACAAGGACTCTTTGCAATACTCTAGTATGAAGCTAATGACACACACTAGTATCTTGGGTTCTATGAATTTGGTCGTGGTCGGTGTCTCTTCCTTCTCATCATCCTGCGTGCTGGGTTTGATTGCTGTTTTAGATGTAAAATAACCTTTAGGTGCTATGGCAGCCTAAAGTTCTTTTACGCCTAAGACAACAACCAAACACAACACGTAGAATGGTAAGGAGGAAGAGACAATAGCCATAACTTACTCTATAGAATCGGACACACTAGAGTGTGTGATTTACTAACCATTATAGCGTTTCACTCGACGACCTTTCAGTGAATCGCACCTTCAACCATTCGTTGAGTCGACGGTTGTGCTGTCTCATGATCTAAACCTCCGATCGGCCTGGATTCTCTTGGCGTAGCGTGTCCTTATACTCTTTAATATACAGAGATATTTCAATCATGTGTTGTGATACCATGAAATAGGCTTGAACGTACGTATCCAGATTAGGAATTATTGCTTTCCTTCCGATAGTCCCAGTACCCTCTAGTCTCCCCTCGTGATGAGACAGAGGCACACCTATCAGTTCAATCTGAGCCATGCAATTGACACAGAACTCAATGATCTCTTTAGTTGCATAACCTTCGATGATACTGCCTTCTGACTGAGATCGATTCTGTACATAAGACTTAAGAATACCCATATACCTCTCGAACGGGTACATATAACGTAGAAACACGAGTCGCATATCCTTATCTCTTTCACAAGATGGACAATAAGATGGATCATGATATTGAAAAATGATGAAGAAAAATATATCCCAAGATGACATAGAGTCATCACCACCTCGGCCTACAAAGCATCTAGTCTATCGGGATCGATTACCTTCTGAGCAATTACGTTAAAGAAATAACACAACCTTATAATTGACACTCGAATCTTGTTTGGCAAAATACTTCTAGTTGCAATAGGAAGCAATTATATTATTAGCACATGACAGTCAACACGTTTTCTTTCTACTTCTATTCCAAATGGATAAAGAATCTTCTTAGCTTGGTAGGTGATTTTTGGCAACATGTTTTCCTCTAGAAGGATGTTCGCTGGAGACCTAACAACAACATAAAACTTTTGTTAGACCAACCATTGTTTGCCTTTAATTTTAGTAGTTTAAGAACAGATGACAACCTTGTGTATTGCGGCTTGCAGCCTAGAAACAAAGATTTCTCCGAGTCCTCCATCAAGCCCTCAAATTTACCAAACTCTCTCTCACTATAATTCCCTTCTGTATCACGTAGCATCTGATCCAGATTATCATCATGCGACATATCTTCATCGAAAGCACATTCCACAACCAGCATATCGTTGTCTTCCTCGACGACGCTATAACTACATTCTTGTATAATCTTCTCATCACCGTGATTGGTCTAACATATATAACCCTTTTTGAAACTCTTTCAAATCAAGTGACTTTTGATCTGCGCTAAGTTGGTAAACATTTTTAGATTATCGCAATCAATGCATGAACAGTACATATATTCTATCCCATTCTTCAATATATCCTGCTCGGCCATTCTTCTAAAAGTAGACACGCCATCAATGTACTCTTTACTCATACGGTTCTCAACATCCATCCAGCTTCGGTCCATCTATGCTACATATGTAATAAATTAGTGTCAAATTAGATTATTAATGCTACTATAGCTAGCTAACCTACTTATACATAATTGTCGTTCACCTAAATAAATTACTTCGTTTAGTTCATTAGCAGTAAGATGAGTATGTATTTATTTTCATCATATGTGTTGTTATGTAATGGTATTTACTTTCGTCATCTGCGTTCTAAACCTTTGACATGCACTATTATTAAGTAATGGTACCCGAGTGTCATTTGTGTAGTTGCAGTCTCAATATCTTGATAGCCTCATGGATTTGTGTAGGATTTTTCTGAATACCTCTGTTGTGCTTGTCGGTTTGTTGCATAATTTCCAGATCATGTATCCATGTTGCATACTATAGTCTGTACTGTATGGGTTGATTCTTTGTGATGTGCATTTTGTATATCTTAGTTTTGCATATGAATATTAGCTTCTAGTTGGATTGGCGATATCAGTAGGTTTGAATAGCTTCTAGTTGTGTTTGGCATTGACTGTTACTTTGTTGGTTGTGCAGTGATGGCGGGGAGAAGGAATACTTCTAGTAGTGGGTACCCAGAAGGAGATTGTGGCAATATGGATACCCCATTTCAATAGTCCTTGTTCTTCCCATGTGTGGGCCTTGCTGCGTTTGATAGCGACAATGATGAAATGAGCTTGGAGCCTGTCCTAAGAGTCCTAGTAGTGACTAGATGGTAGTGGGTTTTGTTGCAACTTACCGAGGAGTGGCATTGCCGCAACATGTACAGGATGAGCCCCGTGTTTTTGACGTGCTTCATGATAGGCTTGTTGCAGATTATGGCCCTTGGTCTTCTCGAGAAGTTTGTTCGAAGGAAATGTTGGCCCTCTTTTTATGGACCTGTGGGGTGCCCCAATCACAAAGGCAAGGAACAAACTATTATGAGCACTCCATGGGTACCATTTGCAAGAGGTTCAATGATGTGTTATAGAGTGTATAAGACCTTGTTGTTGATATCATTGCACCATCTGATCCTACGTATCAGATAGTGCATGCGAGGCTCCTGCACCAGAGATTTTACTCGCACTTCAATAATTGCATAGGGGCCATTGATGGAACACACGTAAAAGTCATGGTTTCAAACGATGAGAGGGCATGACATTTTAATAGGCATGGCTACACCATCCAGAACATCCTTGACATGTGTGCGTTAGATGGTTGGGCTCAGTGCATGACACTCGGATCCTATAAGAAACCATGGAGAAGTACAGTGATAGCTTCCCAGATCCGCTAATAGGTAATACATTACAATAAATTTGCACTACACCATGGATTGCACGGCTTGTACTAACTGCTACATTTTGTTGTAGACAAGTACTACCTTGTTGACTCTAGGTATCCCAATAGGTTGGGGTACCTGGCTCCATATCGCAACAACATGTATCATCTTTTTGAGTTCGACAATGGTACGGAGCCGGTGGGGATGTAAGAGCTCTTCAATTTTTGGCACTCGCAACTGTGGAACACCATCGAGCGTGTGTTTGTCATGTGCAAAGGCAAATGGTGCATACTCAACAAGGATCCTAACTACAAGAATCACAAGCAAAGTGCGATCATTGTGGCTTGCATGGCGTTGCACAACTTTATCATCGACCTCGAGTTGGCTGTGAGGGTGCCCCCCCAACTAGCTAGCCCATCCCGCGAGACCTTCCGCACTGCCCGCGTCCATGCCGTCCAGCCTTCCGTAGGGCACTAACGCTGCATTGATGGACATGACACGTAACTAGATAGCAACGTTGTTGGTGACATAGAGCTAGATTCATCACTCACAATTCACCCATATGTAACTTGCAATGCACACATTGTTGTATAGTACCGTGCATTGTATGTCACGCTAAACACATGCAACATGTGCACCCTTTTGGAAAAGGAACCACCGCACGATCGTGATCTCACCATGCTTTGCCTGCAAACATGATGACACACTCGCTTCCCCCAACCATCAATTAATTTGGACTAACAAAGAAATAATGGCAACAAATTTTTCTGTAAAAAGTCCATCAAATGAACCCCTCCATTGGTGCTACTTAACATGCACGACCATGACGTCAACAAGCTAGTTTCATGTTGTTTTCGCTTTATTTTGCTTGTTTCAGTTTATTTCAACTCCCATCAGCTTCTTTAAGCCGCTACAGTGCATTTTCAGCCGCTATAGTACTTTTTTCAGCTACTACAGTAAAAAATAAACCAAAAGCCATAAGCACAAGCCCAACGGAGTAGCCCTAAAAAAAGTAGAAACCTAACTGATTCAAAGTTTTTTTTCTAGTGGTGAAGATAGCATGTTATCTCCATCTTCAAAACTTCATAGGTGACATGGTCGGCATCGGATGGTTCGGGATCATCAGCGAACAAAGCCCAAAATACGTTCACCCACTAACGTGCTCATTCGAGTATTTTCCGAAGACCCTCCGACTGAACAATCAAGTAAAATTGAGCCCATATGCTTTCTTCCCTTGTTTGAGGGGTCTCGACAAGATTGACTCGGTCGCCCGTCGCCTCGATTAAGCAGTCCAAGCAATGACAAGTCTCCTGGAGATGTGCATTGTTGTTGTGGAGGACCACGTCAATGGCGAGGTTAGCTCACCGGAAGTGCGAGACCAACCGGAAGACATGGCAAAGGAGGATGTCAAGACAGCAGAAGGTGGCCATCACCTGCTCCAGCAAATCCTCAAAAATAGGAGGAAGGATACTGTTGGCATAGCGTCCTTCCGCAGCATCCACCAGTGTACGACCGGCGAGGTGCTCATACAAGATGTCCAGATAGGCCATCAATGCCGGCAGCAAGGAAGAGTAGGGAGCCATTTAATTGTGCTTGAAAGACAAGGAAGACAAGGATGATAGGTAGCCGGCGAGGTGCTCGTACAGGATCAGTAATGTGGGAATTAATCTTCAGTGGTGGATGATTATTTTTATACAACAAGAAATAAATTCGGCGTGTGAGACAAAGAGACGCATTGGAGAGCCAAAACAATCGAAGAGACGCGTATCAGGGAGACGAAGATCCATATATCATAGACGGTTCCAACCGCAAACCATCTGTGATATGTAATTATCATAAATGGTTCATATTAATAATCGTTTATGAACTATCACATACGATTCTAATTAAAAACCATCTATGATGTCTATAATTATCACAGACGGTTCTTATTACTAGTTGTCTGTGAAATATCACATATGATTCTAATTAGAAAAACATCTGTGATGTATGCAATTATCACAGATGGTTCTTATTAATAATTGTTTGTGAAATATCACAGATGATTCTAATTAAAAATCATCTGTGATATGTCTAATTATCACAGAAAGTTCTTATTAATAACCGTCTATGAAATATCATAGATGGTTATTAGTAAGAATGGTCTGTGATAATTGCATATCACAGACAGTAGACGATCACACTTGTAAAACCGTCTGTGATAGTTACAACATAGCTAGTTCCTTATGAACCGTCTGTGATGAGACGTCCAATATAGCTTGTTTTATAGTAGTGAAATAAATTAATCACAGAAGGAAGATTGAGATATATCAATTATTCAATTATAAATCTAGATATGAGAAAGTCCTTGCTAATCTTGCAGGCATTAATAAATACCTATGTCTTATCTAGGGAGATGCCAGTGGGCCCAACAATATCAGATAGTGAAACCTCCATTTTATAACATGAAATATCAATGTAAACAATTTTGCTTCCATCATAAGATACCACTTCTTACACGAACAAGAAAAAAATTCCCAATCAAAAACCGCACCAAAACCCTAACACCAAATCTCGAGGGAGATCGCGATGCCCTTGGAGAAGGAGTCAAGGATGTGACGTGACTGGTGATAGATCAATGTACTTCTCGATGGTGCAGATACAACCGGGGTCATTGTAGGGGTGGGGCGAGAGAAGACCTTGAGCTTCTCGACGTCCCACTCGTCACCCTTGTAGGTGACCTCCCACCCCTGCTTCCACGCACCGCCATCCACATCCAGGAACTAGATCCAGTCATAGAGGTCCCTGATCGTGATGTCCATGGGTGCCTCGTGGCCAGTCCGTGCCGGCCTACGGGTGAGGCAGGCAAGGGGGCAGCTAAGGGACATCGTAGCAGGCCAGGACGAGGGGAAGCCGAGGCGGAGGAAGGCGGTGAGGAAGAGGACAACGAAGGCGATGGAGAGGACACGGTGGGAGGATGAGGTAAAAAATAAACCAAAAGCCGTGGCGACAGGAGGTGGGGAAGGAGAGGTTCTTGGAGAGGAGGTGGTGGTGCACCTTTGGCTTGGAGGTGGTTAGGAGGAGCGCACCCAGCGGCCACCACCGCTGGCGAGGTGGTGGTGGTGGGAGGAAATGGGGGAGTCAGCCAGTCAGGTGGCGAGGAAGGGAGGGCCACAACGTGGGAGGGAGGAAGGGTGCGAGAGAGGGAGGGCGATGGTGTGGGAGGGAAGGTGATGGAAATTTGGTGGTGGCAAGGGAGGGAGAGCAGCAGCGTGGGAGGACGGTAGCGGTGATTTGGAAATTAGGGTTAGGATGGGAGTCGGGTTGAGTGGAACGAGTGACCAGGTGTGGGTGGGTATGGCTGTGTGGGTGGGGACTAGAGTCGAGTACCCGGTGGGGTGGCCAAATTCAGGATATTTATTATTTCCTATTGGGGATTGCCACGTAATGCGCTATTCATTTCGGATAGTTACCGAATATTTATTTCAAATACTATCCGGCTAATTTTCCAAATAGCTCCATATACGACGGCTACCACTTTTTCGAATCCGTTTCCGTATCCGGCAAAAACTATTTGGATCTGAATCCATTATGCGACAAAACCCCGAATATCCGGTTTTATGCTCCGAATAGGATCCGAATTTATTTGGACAAACAGACGGTCAAGAATTATCCGCTCTGTTTGCACCCCCTACGTGCAATGCGTCCCTTATGAAAACCAGCAAATTGCCGCATGGACTGAAAATGGAAGAGTCCATTGTCAGCTTCAAAATTGAAGTCCAATGTGTTTAATAGGTCTGGTTCAGATGTGGAGCTGGTTTTCAGACGTGGGGCTGCCCAGCACTACTAACGGCACTGGGTCTGTGGGTTGTAGTACTACCGATTGAAGTATTTTCTTGTGTAATGGCAAACTTACTGTCTCTAAGCACAAATTAATGCCTGCCACTTCAGCTTTGCTTAAGCGTGAGTTGCTCGGTGCTGTCTGTAAAACTCAGGAGAGAACCTTTGTTGGGAAGGCCTTCGGGCTGCCACAATCAGTAAAAAGATAACTTCACATTCAGACAACCAAGACGCACTTCTCGTTGAAATAGTAAAAAAAAATCAGTGTAATCTCGGATCATGGCAATGACATGGTTCAGTTTATTATGATATCCTCCAGGAAAACACATGGCACTTCCTGTCCGTAACCTTTTTTCTGTTAGTGTGTATGTAAGAACTTCACATTGCGCAAAGATTCAAACCAGCAAACTAGCATCAAGCTTTGCAAGGAAGGCATATCAATTCCAAATGCACATAAAGTATTATGTTTGGATCCACATTCATCATAAATATAGTTATATCTGATTGACAATCTAGCATTGAGTCATGACCAACATATGTCCTCAATGCTACAACAGGCGATCCAAAATCGAAGGATAATTAACAGCTGTCTTTAAAAAATAAACAAAATGCAGAACAAATAAAAGCCATCTGCACTCTTTTCAGCAACAGTAAGAGAACAGCATTGTCATCGTGGAACGAGGCTAAATCCTCAGCAAGGCACAGCCTGAGATGCTCCCTCGACAATGCGTCATTGGTGAACCTGGTCGCCAAGTTGGTCTCTCGCTAGTGACATTTAATATATCAACATCAGACAGTGGCTTGATGCACTGATTTCTTGGCCCGGGTCCAATTACTCCCCCAACCAAGTATATGCTGTCTCCCAAACCGATCATCCCGAAACCAATCCTGCTTTGGAATTCGGATGCACAGGACACCATCTTATCAGGGAAATTCTCCCCACGCTGCTTCATAATGCAGCTGTTGCTCAGCACATACAGCTCCCCCCCAACCAT
Organism: Melocanna baccifera; assembly: GCA_036346265.1. NCBI lineage: Eukaryota > Viridiplantae > Streptophyta > Magnoliopsida > Poales > Poaceae > Melocanna > Melocanna baccifera. Next base: position 76,009 of record JAYEVJ010000409.1, on the reverse strand, counting down.
TGCCATTGGGCCTTGCAACCAAGAGTAATCCTCAACAGCCCAATAATTGCCGCCATCTTCCAGAATCTGCACTGTTGATAGACCTTTATGCAACACATGCATCTTACCCTTGATGCCAAGTCCAGAACATGCAGAGCTGTGTGCCTGACGGAGGTCAGGGAGAGGCTTCCATGTGTCGGCTTCAGGGTCATAAATCTCCGCCTTTGATATTGATTTGCGGCAGTTTGTGAAGCCCCCTGCAACAATTATTTTCCCATCCAGTGCACAACAAGCAAACATCGCTCGAGCTACAAGCATTGGAGCCCTCTGTGCCCACACACGGTGGAGAGGATCATAAGACCAAACCTCATTGCTTGCAAAGATCCTGTCATGGTCTCCAGTAAGTGGATCAACTCGATCACTGCCACCACCAATTACATAGAGCTTGCCAGCTAAAGAGGCCACACCAAAACGAGCAATGTTCCTAATCTGAGACGGCAAGACTGGGAGAGTTATCCATTTATCTCGAAGAGGGTCATAAAGTTGCCACATGTTTTCAGGTTCAAATGCTAACACACATAGCAGTTCTTCTGTCGCACCAATCTGACTCCGAACTTTGAAAACCTCACCACTGCAGACAGATGCTCTCCAAGAGTGGCAAACCAGCTGAAGAACAGGATGGAATAAGAATGGGACTCGTGCAAGGCACTGAAGAGCAACTTCATTAGGGAGACCATCAAGTAAGGTTGACGTCATTTTGGACTCAATCATATGATCTCATTGTACAGAAAGAAAGCAACAACACTTATGAAGCCTGAAAATTATTAAACATACGAGGTTCTGATTATACTGTGCAGTAAAAACAGACAAAGTAGATTCAAAATGAATTATCAAACATACATCTTAAGGAAATCATACAAGCTGACACTGAATGAAATATGAAATGATGCTAAAAAAAGTAGTTATAACTTAAAACCAGCACATAAACACATAGTTAAGGAAAATCTGATAAAGTGAGGCTGCAGATGAGCCTGCAGAGTGCAGGGACATCACATTGTAGAGCTATTCTATTCTTTACTAAGGATTTCAGTGTAAACAAATGGCTAGGAATAGATCCAAACTTACTGGAGTTCCTCCTAGGCCAAAGCAGAGGTAGCCAATATTTATGTGAGAGGTCTTATCTTATCTAAACACGCTCTGGATCAGAAGTTGAACTATTTTTAATTTGCAAATCAGTTATAATGCCTAAGAATAGAGGGAATTTTATTCCAGTAATAATGGTCGTCAATATCAACAATGGAACAAACAAAATCAGCTTCATTTATTAAGCTATCAGTCAACTTTGTGTTCTAAGCATCAAGAGAACAAAAATCATCAATTAACTTGGTACAAAAGGCAGTATTCCAGCAAAGCTCCAGATGGAAATTTAAACAGCAGAGGTCATAGTTTATGGGGCTTATAAGTTTACAAAGGAACTGGGTCTCTTTTTTTTTGGTTCATTGGGTTATATATTCATCCTCTTTATTCCTCTGTACATCCTCTAAGAGAAATTTGGTGTTCTGCGATCCCAGTACTACAAGGAACAAAAGATAAAATACAGGCTACTCTATCAAGATGCTGCAAACCACAGCATTTCTTTAAGTGGCCACTACGAATATGGTTGTAAAAACAATAAATTTCACTGCTTTCATCCATCAATACTGGTCATTTCCAATCAAAGCTTTCTCTAAAAATAATGAAGTATCACAGAAGTAACCTATGTATGAAAGAATCAGAAGGCATGTATTCTAAATAACCCAGCAAAATGAGGCACCAGCCTTAAGCCCATTCGAGAAAAAGATGCTTAAAAGGTGTGACAAAGCTATTGTCACACCTATAGGGAGGCCATTTCTGTCCATGCTATACTCAAGACATGATAAATAGAATACCACATGCAATAATGTAATCCAATCTAGCCATTCAAGGATACATAAAACTCTCTATGGGTTAGTACCAAGAAATTCACAAGTAACCAAACCTAATAGAATCCAAGCATGAGTGATACCAGTTGTAACAACAAAGAAAGATTGCTCAAGAGTTGAGGAAAAGGGTTAAATTAAGTTGAGGCTTACCAAGAATATTGGCTACCATCTGCCACAGGTTAAAAACTTAAAAATAAATGGGGGTGGAGAGAATATAACATGCTGTATACCTACAAACTGAGAAAAAATAGGTACTTTTGGCACACAAGGGAGCAAGAAGTATGTGGACTTAATCCCATCTTCCAGCCGGCTTCTTCCTTCCAAAAAGACCACAAGGACCCGTGCACAGCAACGAGACAGGGGTGTTCTTTGAAGAGCACCAGGGAAGTTGGGATGAATAGATTGTGAACCAGACAATCAGTTGACTAGACTACTAGAGAATACAATTACAAGGAAATGTCCGCATAGTGCAAGTTGATGCTACTTCTATGATATGCAGGTAACCTACACATATTTAACATCTGATTGGTAACTAGGATGTATGCTACAGATAACAAACTACCAGAGTACCCTAGTATCTTATCATCCCATACATGAACCAGCTGCATCAGGAAATGAGGCTGCCTCTTTGGCAAGATTGCCTTATTAGCTCATCGCAGGTACCATGGATGCAAATGATACAATTCTGGGAATATTATATACTACACCTAAATAACGAATCAACAAATAGTCAAATACCTAAAGAACACAGCAAATACACAGGCCAATCCAAGCTGCAAAGGAGTATCAACTGCATCCACCCTACCCTTCACAAACTACAACACCCTCCACGGCGATTTCTACTGTGTACCCACCCACCCATCCAAAACCATGGTCTTGACTAATCCGGTGCCACCCCCAAGCTATGATTCCCATTACACCATACACTACTAATCAAGTGAACAGGCAAAATTCAGTGCGGGATAACCTATTTAAGAAGGAACTACCCTTCCATCCTCACATCATTCCAACAATCGGCGGTGCCCAAATAGAGGATCGTCCTCAGATTCTCCGCCACAATGGCAATCTTGCTATCGTTAAAGAAATTATACACCCTAAATTCGTATCCCAATCAGAACAAACTAAGAATTCAGAGCTTTCCATCCCAAAATTAGAAACGATACAAAGAACAATAAGACAAACACAGGGGGATTAAAAGAAGCTTACCAGACGGAATCAATCGGATTACCTCCACACGAGTACCCGCCGTCTTTCTACAGCTGATCCACCCTGCGCACAAAAACACAGACGATCAAAATATCGCCCCAAAAAATATCGCCAAAAGAACCCATCCTCGTGCCCCCAACCTACCCACCGATTCGCGAGCGCGCAGATCTTTCGAGGAGGGTGTCTTCCGGGTCTAGAGGGCGGGGCGCGTCGATCCTAGGCGCAGTCGGGCGGATCTGAGAGCTCTGAGAAGGGATTGAGCTCGCGTAGAAATGGGGAATTTTTTTTTGTTGGGAGGGGGGCAGAGGGTTCGTTCTCGTGGGGAAGGAGGGAAAAGGATGGATGGATGGGGATAGGGGTGAAAATAGAATCGGATTCCGTTGGATTATCTGCTATCGAATGTGGGTACTTAATACCTGAATTCGAATATAAATTGGATCCGAATACAGATGTTAAATTGATGCAGCTCTGGATGTCGGATGTAAATCTGATATGGCGTGAAACAAAATCAGATATCAGGATAATATCTGTATTTGATAGATATAATAGCAGTGGCTAGTAAATACGTATCTTTTGTATTTGATCTTTAATTTAGGTAAATTATATATATATTTTGATTATCTCGATGAGCCAGTTACTATGGTGAACTCTAATTTAGCATTTTATGTTTTTTATTTTAGCACATCCCTTAATAAAGACTTTTACATGCTCTTTTTAGATAAATTTGATATATTTATAAGTGATTTTTTTTATAATATATCTAGAATTACTTAGAACTAGTAGTAAAATGGTACCATCATCAATGATTACGTGATAAACTAGAGGAAAAGGCGCATAAATATTACTATAAAACTAGTGTCAATTTGCTAAATTTCATTGTGCCATAAGATATGAAGCTATCCTTAGAAGCTGTATTATATAATACGTAAGATGAATAATTTATTTGCAGTTGTCAATATTTAATATGCAATTACACGTTAGAGTTAGCTATTTATTAATTTAAATTATTAAAATAATTCAGTGCTATATTTTAAATAGGAGAGGCCATGAATAGTTATTGGAATCCAAAAAATAGTTGAATTCGATCCAAATTTCAGTAAAATCCGATACAAATTTGTATATAATATTTGTTCGATCTGTATTTGTATCCGATGTTTGTCTAATTCTTATTTAAATCCGATAATATATATATATATATATATATATAATTATATATAATTTAAACACCGTCGGATCGGTTTTCACCGGCGTAAGCGGACGTGAAATGGGCTCCGCGGAATGCAGCTGATTAACATAAATCCTGGGGCGGCCGGGTCCGCACGTGTTATTTGTCAACGGGGCAAAGGTAGATGGGTAATGGCCGTTCGATTTCGGTGGACGGTGGAAACCACACTGAAGACCTGCCCTACTGAGGCCCTCTGTGGATCGGAGGAAAGGATCCTCACAAGGAACAAAAAAAAAAAAACACACACACACACACACAGAATCTCGTCCCTATAGGACTTCGTACCGTGGATAGGCTTCTAACGCATGGTTTGACTCATCGAATGTACCATGTTCACCGGTAGCATTCTCACAAAAAAAATCACATGAATCTTCAAGGAAACGAAACATCCACTGGAACCTCTTTTTTTGGTTGAATTGAACAGGCCGGAGGCAAATCGAGTCGCATCTAGATTCGCCATCTTCTTGTGGAGACGATGGGGTCTGATCCGTTCGGATCTGGAGCATGGAGAGCCAGAGGCAGGGGCAGATCTACGTGTATTCATCGGGTTCAAGTGACATCGACGTCCTTTAATTCAATTCATATAATCCTTTAGTATTATAAACATGTGATCCTTTATTATAAGTTATAAGTTAGTGTTATGAGTTTATAATGACTTTGATGATCTTTTTTTTTTTTCTGAATCCGCTCCTGGCTAGAGAGAGTGCCACATAGATTGCCATAGCAGTGGTGTGGGTTGAGAAGAGGATGAGAGAGTGGCTAGCAGCGACGAGAAAAGAGAACGAAGAGGAGGGTGTCGCAATGGTCATGGTGCTCTCATGGTCTACTGGCCTGTAGCGTTGGAGGAGACAACCACTTGTTTATCCATTAATTGGTGGGATTTTTGGTCCGGTGAGTCCACCTTGTCGGTGGCTCTAGAATGATTTGTTTTACGCAATTGGTTAAGCAAATGTGATATACTACTGTACCCCAAAATTCATCAAACAAATATTCATGTGTTTTCCCAGTGTTGTAAAAAAAAGGTACGCGCTTAACAGACAGATGAGGTACCGTCAAGCGATTAATCATGATACGGTCAATTGATCGGAATTTAACGGACGTTTATGCGTTCTTATTAATATATTTATTTCTATTTAGAATTAATTACAAGCATTTTATTTACCCAAAATTAATGTGAATTATCACTATACAAAAAGATCTTTTGCCATGTTTTACATTCCATTGTCTATACTTCATCCATATAGTACATCTTATGAATACCATTACACAACGTTATAAACTAATTTATCATAATTAGTGCATAAAATAAACTGTTTTGTGATTATTAAAAGGGGAAATGAGCGATTAATCGGTTTGTGTGGTCAATTGATGGTGGTTTAGCCACCATCACCGATTAATCGGCCGAGTCGACCGTTTTCACAACGTTGGTTTTTTCTATGTATGTGTTTTTTGCCCTCCCGTGTTCCAAAGAGAATCTAGTGCGCACACTTGTTGAACTTACTTAAAAGGTTAACAAAAGTTTGAATCTAACGTCAGCCTAATAGTGTAATCATCTACTTCTTGTTTAAGCGTATATAGTTGTCTTTTTTAATATGGGTCTAATAAGTAGGTGTCAAATTTATTAAAAACTAAATTTAAAAAAACAAATGATGCCACTAAAGTTGCCACATAGACGGCACAACCAGTAATGTGTAATGCTATGGTTAGGCAAGCTATTACGATCAACTCGAGACTAGGAATCGAGGTAGGTTGAGTGGTGTCATGGTTGATCACCTTTGTATGTGCATGAACGATTACATATCTACACACGAGGGGTTGGCTAGTTTTTTCGATTACAAGGTAGATGGATATACACACATATACGAGTATGCCCTCTTAGCATATACCTAGATATACGGAGGCCGAAAATAAATCTGTGATCTCACAAAGTTCGTACTAAAGAGCACTTGCGTGTGTATAAAGATAGGTATCTGAACACTGGTGAGTGAAGTCATATAACCGCAACTCCACCGCCCATTAAGAGGTAATTCCCAGAGGGATTAGCTAGTTAATGGTACTTCGTCTAGTTAGGAAAAGCTTTCACTTCTAAGTTTTATGTATTTTAAAATAAAAATATTTTATTTACTAAATTTGGTAGAAATCTTATCATATTACAACGATATTTAGATACTAACATAAATAGTCACAAATATGTTCAAAATGGAAACTACTAGTTAAATTTGCATAAATATATTATATGAAAGTTACTAATCCATACAGCAATTATAATACATTTCCATAAATTGAATGGGCAGATCAGCTCTAACTCGCTTCCACCCCACCCATTCTGGGGTGGAGCAGATAGTTGTGTTGGCATGCACCTCATGTAAATGTGGAGCACAATGAGAATCTTAGGCCCTGTTCATATTGGCTTCTACGTCTAGCTTCTACTTAAAAAAGTCAATAACACCTGACTTATCGAAGTGGTTTCTTCACTCCTCTCGCTATCATTCACTCTAAGGATAAAGTAAGGGATCACGGGTGCATCACTCACCTAATTTCTCTCGCTCCTGTCATGCACACGTATCTTTTTCTCACTTTTTGCACCACACTCCTCTCCTTTGAAAAGCCACTTCTTTCAGCTACTATTATTTATTTTCAGCCAAAAGCCATTAGTAAAAGCCAATATGAATGCCCCCTTAATATCTATGGACAGTACACATGTAACATAACAACTCAGTGGAGATCTTGCCTCCTGGCCGTGCTATAGCAACATTTATGGCCTGTTTGGCATGGCTCCTACTCCCAGCTTCTTAGTTGGAGTGGGTAGAGTCATGCCAAATAGCGTAGTGAAGAATCCAAATCTTTCATTATGAGTTAATAATAAGTTTTGGTAATTAATGACAATTGATTTGTAGAACTTATGTTTTTATGAGGTTGTGAAAATAAGTTATGTCCCATGTGAGGATAACTTCGCATAGTATCATGTGTTGATCATTATCAAGTCAATGTTCAAAATGATGAATGGCATCATATGTTGATGGTCACCAAGTTAAGATCCCGACATCAAGTGTGCTCATCATCTTTTGATGAACATGATAAGGACTTGGACTTGGAGAGAAGATTATCATCATCAAGTGAAAGCTCCAAATAAATATGCAAGGTAAATGTATAAACTAGAATAGGCTAAGGACGTATTTTTAGTCTTTTACCGGTCTCAGTGTTTGGTTAGAAGATCGGATTGCTAGTATAGGTTGTCGTACTATTACGGGGGTCTTGTCTAGCTTGAGTCTCATCATGTGTTAATACCTTAACCCCGCTTACTTTATCTCTCCATGGCAAGATGCTATTACTCATGAATGTGTTTGCAATTAGTTATGGCTCATGCTTATCTCCTTGTAATATGTGACTATACTTTGTAAATATGTTTTGTAAATGGTTAAAATCCACGTACCTACTCCTTATGGCATATCTAATTTTGCAAATGTATTTTGTAAATTGTTAGAGTTCATGTATTTTCCCTTGGCATAGTCTAAGATTACCTGTTGCTATTTCCTTTGAATTAGACCATGGTAGTGATTTTTTGGGGTTATTATGCTTTGTGCATTGATCTAATATATTTGAAATCATCCAAATGGGTGGATTATATAGCCCTCTGAATAGCTTTTCATATAGTCCAAGATCACTCAATTTTGACATCAAAGTCAAAAGTCATGTGCTTTTTTCGAGTGTCGACTGTGCTGAAAAATAATGCCAATTCTACCACTTTTTTGTTAGTGGTTTGACCGCCCTTATGCTAGTGGTGCTACCACCTTGTAGTTTCTGATGCTACCGCCATATAAGTCCAGTGGTACCGATTTTTTTGGTGCTATTGATCTGTAGTTGGTGGTTGCTTTTTTAAGGAGGGGGTATTTCTTTGAGTCTTCAACTTTCTCCAATCCGGTGTTACCAGTGTTTGTGAGTGTGGTTAGACCAAACCTAGCTGTAACGACTAGTCACTATATAATTAATGTACAATTTCTTACTGTTACATCGAGGGTCGATCCGGTCGGCCTTATACCTTGGCAGCACCAGTTCCGACTGAAAGTTGGGGATTTTGGCCCCAACGGCTAGTTTTTATTGTGGGGGCTATAAATACCCCTTGTTGCCAGTTGAGGACAATGTCGTTGCATTCCATTTGCGCTCTTGTGAGCTAGTGCAAACTTCTCCTCGCAATTGTGCATATGTTGCACCATGTGAATAAGGAGAGAAGTCTCTAATTACATATGCTGCTTCTTGAGATGGATTGAGATCCACTTGTGCATGAGTTGCACTTGGTGAGAGTTAAACAAAGGGCTTGGTTTATTACTCTTGAAAATTGCTGACTTCTAAACAGTTTAGAGGTGTGAGAACTGATGATCTCTTCAAGAAGGTTATGAAAGACTCAGTATTAGCATGAAGGTTGGAGCTCACATATTCAAAGCAGAAAAGAGTTACCACTGGTGAAATTGAGGTGTTTAGTTTATTTTGTGGAGCAGGTCTAATTTATTTGGGCTTACATCAATGTAGACTTGGGAAAACTGACAATTCTTTGAACACCACAGTAAAAAGAGATCATATCAATTGTGGTTTGCTTCCTTGTATTTATTTACATTCTTGCAATTTATCTTTCTAGAATTGTATTAATTGCTTGTCATCTTAGGATTGCAAATCTTGACATAAATTTACGTTGTTGGTACACGTAGTGAAACTAGATGATTTAGGCCTTGATTGAGCAAAACTAATTTGATATACATTTTTGCATCTAAAACTCGATTTAGCCTAAGATGTTTTTTAAAAAAAGCGCCTATTCACCCCCTCTAGTCGGCCTCTTCGACCTTACAGACAGCTTCACCAATTTTTCAGAGTTGAAGCAACCAGGCGCGAAGCAAGGGTAGTATAATATTTTGGAGTGGGTGGAACGTTGCTCCAAGCGGGGAGCTGAGAGCCAGCGAAGCCAAATGCCCCTGGGAGTTCAAAGTATTTAGCCATAATTGCCACTAATGTACCCTTTGCATCCCCTCGTGTCTCGCCTCTCCTGTTCCCCATTGGACAATCCAAACAAACTGAGTAGCCCTAGAGAAGAGAGACGATTGTGTGAATGAAGGTGGTGGTGATGGCTAGTGTTGGCGACAGCTGAAGAGAAGGGCGGCACATCCCTCCCCAGTGGCAGTTGAAGAGAAGGGCTGTGCATCCCTCCCTATCAATGCTTTGGGCCCCGACGTGTGTGACTTGTCTTCCCCAGCTTCAGTGACATCTTCCCTGGCCCCAGTATCCTCATCCTCTCCCAGACCTCAATGACTTCTTCCCTATCCCCGATGCACATGATAACTTGCTCTTCCTTGGCCTTTGTAACTTCTTCATCAGCATCAGCATCATCTTTCCCACCCGTCGGTGAGCTCATCCTTGCGTAGGCTACCTCTTCACCAACACCCATGACATCGAGGTGAGGCAGATCTTCCACCTCCTTTTTGGATATGTTGGGATTATTGTGAACTAATGGATAGGATGATGGATTTGTTGTAATGTGTGCCTACTTGACTGTGCAATAAGATGATGGATTTGTTTTGATCTTTTGGTATTGCTTTTCATCCAATAGGATGATGAAAGATTGTTCTTGATTCATGCTTGTTCGCCCTGTACAGAGCCTACTTTTGATTTTGATTATGCAATATGATGCAATAGGATGATAGATGGTGTGTTGTGCTAGTTGCAATTGTAGTACTTGTTTGTGAATGCTATTTATCTGCTATTATCATGATATAAGTTTAGCTTAGTTTGGTTCTATTTTCTCTTGAACTTGATGTTCTAGAATCTATCATGAAACACATTCAGTAGGGCAATTTTTGGTGCTTGGTTAATTTATATTGATGCATGTAGGAATGTTACAATATGCATATGGCAAGTTCTACCGAGTGGAATGATGAACACCTTAGTATAGTATGTGAGTTGCTTGTGGAACAAGTTAGGAATGAAAACCGGTCAAACATCCACTTGAATCATGTAGGATATGCTGAAGTAGCAAAGGGGTTTAAGGATAGAACCAGCCTCGAGTATACTAAGACACAATTCAAGAACAAATAGCATAAGTTAAAGGCAGATTATGCTATTTGGAAAAGACTCACCGCAAGGGAGACTGGTCTTGGTTGGGACAATGCTAAAGGCACAATTTCTCAACCCCTTCCATGTTGGAAAAAGGTTAACACAATAAGTGTTGTGTTAATTTTTCCCTTGGTTAGAAAATATTTATTCTTGATCCTAATGGGCATTCTTCTCTTTTCTATAGGATATTCCTGGAGTTATAAAGTTTTACAAAATAGAGGTCTTCAAAATGAAGACTCGCCAAACGTCGTGTCGTACAGAGTGTATGTTACGAGCCCATAAGGCCCCTGTAAGCGTGTAGAGGATAGGTGTACTTTAGAGTAACACCTGTTACCGAGTGTAATGTGGTAAAAGGATGGTGGGAGCTATATAAGGCCCCAAAAGGGGAAGTTTAGGGGTTCTGGCCCTTTTTTTAGGACACCTAAAAAAGCTCTTGTTAGTTTCGTGCTTTGTTGTTTGGTCTGAAACCACAACAAAGACCTTTTAAGGTATATGTTCGAAGATATCACCCATGATGGTGCTGATCATTTGTCTCCTGCAATGGGTATCTTACCTCAAACACAAGCTAAAAATACTCAAACTATCAACCTTGATGTTGAGGATGACATTGAGGACATGGATGAAATTGAGCTTCAGGAGGAACCCCCTCTAATGGCAAAGGCAAGAGAGTATTCGTGCACCTATTGGGATGGGCAAAAAAGACTAAGTTAGGCTCAGCTCAAATCATGCAAGACCAAATCATAAGGATAGGCTAAGAAATTTCAATCAACCTTGGAGTCATTTTGCCAAGAAAGATGACCCTTGTTCCATATATGTTGTGATGGACTGGGTAGAAGAATGGTGCATCTATTGGTAGAGATGAGAACTTCATTGCCACTAAGTTATTTGTGAAAAAGGGAGCAAAGGGAGATGTTCAAAACCTTGTGCACCCCACAAGTTCGTTATGAGTGGCTTAAGAGGAAGTAAAACCAAAAGTATGGGAATTGATCATGGCACGTTGGGATGTTGTATGAACATTATATTTGCTTACTATTTATGTTTGTGAACCATATGTTATTATATTAGCTCACTATGCTATGTTTGTGAACTATATGTTGTCGTATTAGCTCATTGTGCTATATTTGTGAACCATATGTTGTATTGTAAGACTTGGAACCATTTGTTGTCGTATTAGCTTATTATGTTATGTTTGTGAACCATATTTTGTCTTTTATGTTTGTTGTCCATATATTACTTATTGTCCATATTACAGCTTGCAACCTCACAATTGTGATGAAAATGTATAAATGTCTAACAATGTCATCTTATGAAAGTAATAGTGATGAAAGCAGTGGCTCTAATGAAGAGCATGACACTAGAGAGAAGATCATATGGTCAAAGTATGCCATGAATGCCATTTCTCTAGCCAGGGTGTCCATTGTTGTAGAGTTTGTAGAGTACTATTCAACCTACAAGGACAAGGTGGAACGGCGTACCTCACACCTCTGTAGGATGGGTTGGTTGAAGGATACATTATATATCCTAGGGGAGAGCCATAGGATGTTTTGTATGAACCGGATAGTTTTCTTCGACCTATATGATTTGTTGGTGAGTAGGAACAAGCTTGAACCAACCAAGAATATGAGTACACTAGAGGCACTTGCAATCTTCATATGGGTGTGCGCTAGAAGTGAATCGAACAGGTGAACACAAAACTGGTCCAAGCACTCAGGTGAAATAATTAGTAGGAAGTTTGAAGAGTTTCTAGAATGTGTAGTTGAATGTTTGTAGATTACATGAAACCAAATGATCCAAACTTCGCCACTATCCATAGTAGGATTAGAGATGATCGAAGGGCTTGGCCACATTTTAAGGATTGCATAGGTGCTCTTGATGGGACTTACATATGTGCAACTCTTCCACTTGACCAACAAATGAGATACTTTGGAAGGTTTGGAAATCTCTGTTAGAATGTGATGGCAGTTGTGGACTTCAACATGCATTTCACTTATGCATCCACTGGTTAGCCAGGGGCTATGCATGACACTACTGTGCTATATCATGCATTGAAAGTGGATCGAGAAGTCTTTCTACATCCTCCATTGGGTAACTCTCTTTGTTCTAGGATAAATTACCTCTTCTTGAAAAATGTAGTGTCATTAACTTTACCTTTCTTTTGATTCAGACAAACATTATCTTGTTGATGCTAGCCATCCTAACCGGCCAGGGTACCTACCCCATACAAAGGCAAAAGGTATCATGTTCCTGAGTTCCACAAAGGTGCAAATCAACTACTGCCAAGGAGAAGTTTAACAAGCTACATTCCTCTATGCATAACATAGTTCAGTGAATGTTTGGTGTATGAAGATAAAGTGGCCAATTCTACTTAGGATGTCGAGCTATCCAGTGACCAAGCAAAAGATGGTTGTCATAGCTACTATAACGTTCCACAACTTCATACATGAACATGGTAGCGGGGATTGGCATTCCATAGGTGAGACTGAATCCTAATTATGTCCCTACCATTCCTTCTAGATACCAAAGTTATGAAATTTCTCAAGATACTTCGAATGGGTCAACATCACAATCAAATGTTCGGTATATGGATACATTTTGAGATAAGATTGCTACTGACATTGTTACTTTTTGGTGACTTTGGGTAGCACGAAAGTTTGTTACTGTTATAGGTGTAAAAACCCAAACATAAGTGAGGGGTAGACGTCAGTCATCTTATAAGCCATCGTCCACAAAGTAAAAATGATACGGGGATTTATATAGGTTTAGGGGTTCAAGATGACTGCCCTACTCCTATCGGTGAGCCAACGGAGGTTACCTTTGGGGAGTGGATCATTGGGGCTCACCAGTTTGAATATGTTTTTTATTGCTCAAGAGAGCTCTCCTCTTATAAATGAGGGATATATGGTGTATTTATAGGCTCGTGGGCTTGTACAAATGACCAAAATACCCCTTGTGGAGATAACTAATCTATAAGTACAAGCGAGAGGTACTATTGTCCTTTCTAGGCACAACAGTGGTTTTTTATCTTCATATCATCTAATCAGTCATTGGTCGCATCATCAGACTTCCTAACCAAACACCTCCTTAGACTACTCCAACTTCTCCGACAAGTGAATCCAAGAATGAAGCTAGAGTTGGAGCTACAAAAACTTGGAACAGAACCATACCAAACAAGCCCTTAGTCCCAACAATCACCTATGGCAGCAATGTCACAACTATATCTATTACTTCCCTAAACTCGTAAAAAATGGCGAGCTTAGGGGAGCGGCCATATGTTTAGTCCTCCAATCTTATCACGTTTCGTATCTTGTCTTGGCCCTGTATCGTGCGATTCTGTTGCAACGGCCCGATGGATCCAATCATCCGATCGACGTTGCATGTGTTTGTCGGTGTCGGTTGTACGTGTGGGTCACCTATCTTGGCATGGTTGGCCAACCCAAAAAATTGCCGATTGGATAGCCCTCGATGACATATAGGGCATGTTCTTTTTGGCTGCGGCTGATGGCTTTTGGCTGCGGTTGATAGCTTTTTGGCTGTTTGCGACAGAGATTGTGGAAAGAGAGATACTCGCTTACGATTTTTGATGGTACAGATATTAGTTTTTTAATGTGTACTACAATTAACTTGTAGACCTCATCTTAAAAAAATACTCCGTTTAAAAGTTAGTTACTGTAGCAAAAGCCAAAAGCGGCTTTTAGAAGCCGCAAAGAACAGGCCCATATACCCTTCTCTCTCTCGCTGTCTTTCACATAGATGCCATCACCACTGTTTGTGGTCAAGTCTAAGACATCGCAGCCACTGTGTCTGCTTGTATTGATATAAATTGGGTCTGTTCTTTTCGGCTATAGCTTTTGGCTTAAATTTTTGAATTCTGACTGTTCGCGAGAGAGATAGTACGAAAATAAAGATACTCACGTGCGATTTTGGCTGATATAGATAAAATCGGGATAGTGTTTATTATAATTAACTTGTAAACCTTACATTCAAAAAAGACACTCATTTAAAAGTTAGTTACTATAGAAAGTTAAACCATAAATCTGAAAAAACTCACCTAATAAACTCCGTGAGGCAAGAAGCCAGTGTGGCCTCATCTTTATTTCCTTGTGCCACCATGTTCACCATGGCCAAGAAGCCAACGTACCTCGCATGGTGCCTCAGGTGAAGCACTCGTGGGTGAGGGTTTTTTTTGTTTTTTCTTTTTTGCAAATTGTGAACGAGGAATTACAAAACAATACATGTGATTTAGGTAAATCATTCTCAACCCCAGAAAATCATGGCCAATGAGGCAATTTGAGATTGTTCTGGCGAGATTTCTATCATTGTTCCATATAGAATCAAAATTGAGCTCCATCGAGGACCAAGCTGTAGCTTTGGTTAGCTTAGTGTGTGTCGAGACTCGAATATGCAAATCCGGACTCTCTGTGTATTCTGCGCTAGTCCCAGGATCATGCTAGTGCACACAATCAAACATAGATGTCATCATAACCATATACATGATAAAATAAAGGAAAAACTCAGATATCAATAAATCTAAAAAGGTGCGACCTTATAGTCAAGCTTACAATAGACTAGCCCGAAGGGCTTAACAAAAACTAGCAGCGGAAATCCAAAATAATGCGTAGTGGCCAATCGACAAGCCCACAGGCTATCGAGTGGAGAACGAAGCCTAATCCGCGAAGTCGTCGAAGTACTCTCCTTCTGGAACCTCCTGCTGGTGATATTCCTCTCCTCAACTGAGCAACATTGGGCATAAAGCCGTGAGTACATTGGTACTCAGCAAGTCGTTTGTAATAAATGAATGCAATATAGTATGTAAGGCTTACCAATAGAAGGCTGAAAGGTTAATTTGCATAAAACGATATTTAAAGGTAAATACAGTAAATAGATTGAAAGCGAACTTTAAATAAAATAATAATAAATAATAACCAAATGAATTGCAATAAACCACTTATGGACCTCCCATCCATAAGCTAAACCAACCGCTTATGGACCTCCCTCCATAAGCTAAACCAACAATAAATTAACCATTCAATGTCTAATCACAATATACAAGTTTTCAGAAAGAACTACCTCTTGTGTGAAATCACCGAGCATTATCCATGACCGAGGACGCAGCTATTCGAATAGTTTTACACTCTGCAGAGGTTGCACAACTGTACCCACACGATGTGATTAGCTTCAGCCTAAGGTAATCACAACAAGGCCTTTACAAAGTTCAGTTACAACTCAATCTGCCCGCTAGGGCTTCGCATCACAGCCCCCTTGCACCACATGGAAATCAGCAACCATGTTCATCTCAATGGCAAGATAAAAGTTGAAACCTCCCAAATTAGTCAACCAGATCCATCCCATACTAGACATGTGGTTTGCACGGTAAGGCTCAGATCAATGACGTACAAAGTTAAGTCCTTAAGTCTACCCGGGCGAGACTACCTCATCCCTCGAAGTGCTCCAACACTTCCCCCTTTACTGTACAATCACTCGCCCGAGTGAAAACCAATTTGTATAACCACCGCCGATGACGCACCAACGTCATGGCATAAATTTTAATATTGTGGCACCAACCACGATCTACTGTGACTCCAACCACGGTTTAATATCTCATTAAGTCAAATTAATTATTCATATGTGATGATAAACCCAATCGTATAAATAAGCAAACCTAAGCATTCTATCATACCAACCCATGTGAAAATTAACCTAGCATCACTAGTATGTTTCCCAACTTATGGTGACAATGATATCATGGCATTCCAAATTATCAAGGAGGGATGAATTCAATTGGGACGATAACTACCAATACGAGGGTTTGAATAAAAAATAGCGATGCAATGTAATTTAAAATAAAATAATTAAATAATAGATTACAAACTGGGTTCAACATGATCAAAGGATACGACTTGCCTTGGTTATGCTTAGTGAGATATTCCTGGTCTTCGGGTGTAGATCCTGCTCCTTCGGAATCCGAATCTAACGAGAGAGAAAACGACTGAAATAAGAAAAACACAAAAAATAATAAGCACATAAACTCCAAAAATCATGAAACTAGAACCAAAAGCTAGAGCTCGATTTTAGATGAATTTAGAAAAAAGAACGGGGTCAATCGGAGCTAGGACGGAGGAGAACGGGCTCTCGGAAAATAAACCCTAAAGAAAATCCTAGATATTCAAAAATGGCACTGTGCTGTGAACCCGGTCCACGATAGAACTGGTCCACGGTGAACCCGGCGCACGGAAACAGTGCGCGCGGCCGGCCACGTGTCACTGCTGACGTGGCTGCCACGTGGCACCTGGGGGGGCGATCTTGGCTGACGTGGCATGACACGTGGCTGCCACGTGGCGGTAGGGCTGACATGGCTTGCCACATCGGCTAGGGCTGACGTGGCTCCGTCTCGGGCGCGGCAACGGCGCGGAATCGAACGGCTCGGGGGGCGACGTGCGGCGAGATCTGAGCCTTCGGCTCAGATCTGAACGAGCGGTGGAGATGGGGCGGCATGGAGGCGGGACGGCGCGGATCATCGATGCGTGGCGCGGCGTGTCGCGCGGGCGTAGGCGGGAGCGCGGGCGGTGGCGACGCGCGTGGCGGCGCGGCTGCGCGCGCGCGCGCGGGTGCGCGTCGCGCGCGCGCTCGGGACCAAGGGGGGAGGAGCGGGGCGCTGCGCGGAGGCGACGCGGGCGACGGGGTTGGCTCGGGGTCTCACCGGCGGAGAAGGCGACGACGTCGGGTCTCCGGCGGCAGGGGGAACGGGCTCCGGCGACGGGGCGGCTCCGACGACGACGCGAACGGCGGAGGCGCAGCTCGGAGGCGAGGCGGACGGCGGCGCGGGCGCGAAGACGGGCGAGGAGCGGCGGCGGCGAGGGTTTGGGTGCGGCACGTGAACCGAGGGATGAACGCGATTAAAAACACGCAAACCGAGGGATCCGGATCGGCTACGGTGTAGAGCGGCAGCGGGCGCGGGTTGGACGGTTGTGATCGAGACGCGTGGACGCATCCGACGGCGGAGACACGAGGGCACGGGTCGACGCTAGGGTTAGGGTTACGCGCGGGAGCAAGGAATGGACGGCGGGGATGAAGCCACGGCGCGGGGGCAATCCGATCGGACGGGCGAGCGAACGGCGAGGGTGCGAGCGGGCGGATGCGCGCGGAGCGCGCATATGCTGCCACATGGTGGGGTGGAGCCATCGGACGGTGGAGAGCGAGGCTATGCGGGAGCGGCTACACGGCAGGGTCGGGCTGGATGCATGACGCGTGGCGCATCGGGCGGCCGGGGCGGACGCGCGGGCGAGTGAGCGGCGAGGGTGGCGGGAGCGGCGCGGTGCCGACGGGTGGCAGGTGGAGGGATCGGGCGGCTGAGGTTTTTCCTTTTTCTTTTCTATTTCCAGAAATTCAAATAAACTTTCAAGAGCTCTAGAAAATAGCAAATAACTCCCAAAAATTCACCAAAAATACCAGAAAATTCCTTGTGACACAAGGAACCTAAATAAAATATTTTCAGCACATGTTGAAGTTTATTTTATTCATATTAAATCAAGTAAATTTCTAAAATTCATTTGAAGTTTGAATTAATTTCAAAAAATTCCAGAAAATTTATTTTTAAATTCAAGGTTTTAAAAAGGCTTTGAAAATCAGGATGTTACAGTGTGCTCACCCTGCCCATCTGAATTTGATTTCCTAGGATAGCACTCGTATGCCCCACCCATATAATTAAAATAAGGTACACACGTGTGCACGTTCGGTGAGAAAGCACGTGTCCGTGCTTTATAAGGTCTTGATGTTTTCGCAATATTTTCAAACGTGTGTTAGAGGACACACACATGTATACGTGCGCGTGGTGACCTAAGTGGGGTGGAGTTGTGTGCGCACATGCACATTATACCCTCTACAAAGCTAAGTTCCATCACTTATATATAGGATATGTCAGTTGCTCTTTTAACCCTTCTGTCGACCTACATTTGCTTCCGCGGATAAGTTGTGAGCTCAACCTATTAAACCCTCCAAGATGATTCCCTTTAGGTCTCGCTCGTTTCGGCTTCAACTTTTGACTTTTGGTTTCTAGTTTACTATTTCTTAATTTTGTCTTTTTTCTGGCTTTTTTGTCTTTCTTTTTTTCGTATTCCTTTGTATTATTCATGATGGGCTAACATATTTTTTTATTTTTAATTTTTTTTTAAAAATTAATTATGCCAAAAAAAACTAGCAATAACTACAGTGTAAAATAAATCAGCTACAGTGAAAAAACTATAAACCATAAAAAAGCTTAAGTTGAACACGCATCTAGGGTAAGCCAGACCCTTATGTCGGTGGGGCAGGGCAAACCCATCTAGGGTAAGCCAGACCTTAGGTAGGTGGGGCAGGGCAAATAGCTGGATGACGTGTAATTCAATTCAGTGGTAAGAAAGCGATTTTGAATCTAAACATAGATAGTGCTACGTGCAAAAACAATTTGTGTTCATGTACAAATCGTTTCCCACTATAATAATGATGGTTCAGATTGGATAGGGATTGTAATATCTTAGTTGTCCTAAAAATAAATTACAATCCAACAAAAATAGGAGGCCACCAACTGAGCCCCTACAGGCTGATAGTGGTTGTTGCCTATGATGGGTGGGTTTTTCTGCTATAATTTATATTTTTTGCTCTAATATGACTATGTTTATTTTGGTTTAAAGTTATCTTTCGCTTTTGATTCTTGTTTTTTTCACTATTCAGTAATTTCGTATTTTTTTTCTGTTTTTTTAGATTTTTTAGACTTTTTTGTCTTTTCTTTTTTTTGTATTTCTTTGTATTGTCTGTGATGGGCTAACATGTTTTTTCTATTTTTATATTTTTTAAATTTAATTATACTAAATAAGCCAATTCAGTTATAGTAAAAAATAAGTCAGCTACAGTAAAAAAATCATAAACCAACGCAAAACTGAGCACTACCTATGAGTAAAACTGAGCGCTACCTATTAGTGTTTGTGTTAATAAATTGAATGTTGATAAGTGATTTTTAAAAAATTATTCTGATAAATTGCTTTAAATCGGTGTTAGAAAAAATAATCTTATTTATTTATTAGAAGAAGCTATTTGGTCAAAAAGGTCCCACGTTTTATATTTGCTCTCCCTTGTCTGTTGTCTCTCCCGTCCCCGTCTTCCAAATAGAGAAGACGCTAAACTCCACCAAATACTTCCTCGCCTCACCCATCGCGAAAGCTTCCTTGTTCCATCGCATCCTCTTCTCCGAGAGGAGGAGACGCAGCGCCCGCCATGGGGTTCTGGGAGGCCTTGCTCAACTGGCTCCACAGGTGAGCTAGCACCGGTTCTTGGTTCTTGATCTGCTCTCTCTCTCTCTCTCTGCATTGTGGGGTCCGTGCGGGGATGTGGCCGTGGGTGGTTTGGTTCGATCGAATGAGCTACTTGGTCGCGGAATCTTGCGGCTGGTGGAAGAATCGAGGTATAGGCAGGAGACCTGCGATTGATAGGTGGTTACAGGGTTAGCGTGTTTCTTGGACGCCGTTGTGTTCGGAGAAAAGAAGTGCCTGACATGTTCGTTTCTAGGCTATGTGCGGTATGATCATATGAGTGTGTGTTAATATGGATGGATGAGTCTGACGAATTGATCTAGAGATAACATGAATCTGTACTTGACACGATTTAGTGCTTCCCTGTGGATACTGTGCGTAAAGGCTTATGCTTCACAATTCCAAAGGTTGGTTCCTTGGTTCATTTGTGGGGTAAAGCTTTCATCTTTAAGTTGTGCAAACATGTCCCTAGTAAAGGAAAAGGAATTCGAGTTTTTAAGTAATTCTCCAGTATTTTCTTGCTCCCGTGTTGTAGTGTATATGCTCTAACCAATCCTGTTTGTGCTCGTAAACTTCTTGACCTCACTAGTAAGATAGTAAATTGTAGGTTAAGCCAGGGTTAGTATTGCTCGTGCGGTTTTCAAATATGAAAGAAAAAATAACTTGCAAGCATGATTGCATGACCTTATGTTCTTACTCCCTAGCATTATTTTTCATGGGAAATCTATTGCCATATGATCAATATAAATAGACTTTTCTCATAGTTGCTCAAAGTTAGATAAGTTTGACTGTACTTTTACCACAAACAAAGCATGCCTGATGCCACTTTACATTGATATTTTAGCTAGTCTAAAAAAACATTTATATTATAGCTGCCTACTTTTAGGTTCCAATATCAGTGCATACGAAAACAAAGCATTAAATTAAATCAATGTCATGAATATGTACCTTTTGTGTGGAAAATTATTTAAGTATATATTTCAAGGTATAACCAAAAAAACATGGAAGAAATGTAATGAACTGTTACTTATTGGAGAACTGGAATAAACCTGTTCATTTTATCTTTTCAGCTTCTTTTTCAAGCAAGAGATGGAGCTTTCCTTAATTGGACTCCAAAATGCTGGGAAAACATCTCTTGTCAATGTCATCGCTGTAAGAATCACCTTATGCTTTTCTTCATATTATTTATTTATTGTTGGCATTGCAACAATTTCTCATGGATAAGTACATAACCATGTTTTACACAGACAGGAGGCTTTAGTGAGGATATGATTCCAACCGTGGGATTCAATATGAGGAAGGTGACCAAAGGAAAGGTCACCATAAAACTATGGGATCTTGGAGGACAGCTGAGATTTCGTAGTATGTGGGAGCGATACTGTCGTGCAGTTTCTGCAATTGTGTATGTGGTTTTCTCCTTTGAATTGTTACATTTGTTTTAAAAACAGAACTGCTGGCAGGACATGTGAATTTTCCTTATTGACTTGTTGGACATGGCGATTATTTTTATTGCATATGTTTGTTTCATTACATGGTTTGTTGAATCAACTACTAAGAAGCAGGGAAATGTGTTGACAAATTATAAAACTTATGCATTGCAAAATTGATATCAGTTGTGTTACTAGTCCAAGGTAATTCTAGGTTGTACACGTTGGTGCTTTTGCTTCTTTTTTCTCATCTTGCATGCTTCCTTTGGCATCGAGTGTTTTGGAAGTTTGTCCATCACCAATTCCCCAGTATAGATGAACCATGAAGCTTACATTTTTATGATGTAAATATATGTAGCGCACTTTTACACACTTTTTTGTTCCTTTGTTGTCATATGGTTGATATACCTTTTTGTCCATAATGGATAAGTGTGAAAGCTTGGTTATAAGAATTATATTTGGAACTATTTGGTTGTGTCCTCATAAGTCTGAAGCCCAATTTCCCCTTGTTTTTAGTATTTATCAAATATATAATAACAGAACTTATATTTAATTTTTTGAAACTTTTATGTCATAAATTTAGTTAGATTAAGCTTATGACTTATGAGGCGTGGAACAAGTGGGGCTCAGAGTAGTTTGCTTTTACTTATTTATTATCCAATTATTGTAACTAATATAAGAGTAGTTTATGTTTACTTATTTATTGCACGATATCCAGTATTGCATCCTTGCCTGTTTTAGCCACTTCTTCTATGCTAGTTTAGCACATGAATATAATTGGAATGTTCATTTCAAGTAGTTTATTAAATATTTTGCCTTGTGGATTTTCATATGTTGGGATTTTCAAGTGATTGGAGTGTTACTATATTGGTGCATCCTGGCTTTTCAAGTTTAATCTTTACACCTAGTTGGGCGTTCATAGACTATAATCTAAACAGAAAAGGGATGGTTAGTACCTAATATTTCCTGATGTGAGCTTTTTCTTGGTAATCTTGGATCTCTCCGGGAGCATTAAACAAGGAGAGGATATCAGCTTTTCCCTTTTCATTTAAAACCCATTTAAAAATGCTAAGGCAAGTGTTCCAGCTGGAATATTTTTGGCTGGTTTGTTCTTTTTCTATGCTGCTGAGGAAGGATAATGTTGTCTTGGTTTCTTTGTCTTCATATCTCTGCATACAGCACAAGTAATTGTATTTTCGTAAAACAATGTAATAACCCAAAATTATAGTGGCTTTAAACAACTGCAAGTTCTGTATTTAGGATAGACATTTAAGCTACGACGAAGCGTCAATTGGGGAACATTCTTAACGGTTCAGCATCACCTCTGAAACTTTCTTGGCAATAAGACTCGGGATGCTTAATCATTGTTTCATCATACATGGTTACATTATCTTGGTTGTTCCTTCTGTTATTTTCCTTCATATCCGAGGATTGCAAAATTCATAGTATCCAACTGGTACTATTTATGTAATTTTACATTCAGACTATATCTTGTATGCTGCCGTTTAACAACTGAATCAACTTTATTCTTGGCAGCATCATTAAGATAGTTCCGCTGTAGGTTAAAATTCATAAACCAGATTTGTATGAAATGAATTGCATCTTTTTGTACCATCCAATGTATATCTGTGGTGCTATTGTTGGTCTAAATCACAGTAAATATGCAGGTATGTTGTAGATGCAGCAGATCGAGAGAACCTGCCAACCTCTAAAAGCGAACTCCATGACCTTCTGAGCAAGCCTTCCCTGACTGGGATCCCATTGCTGGTCATCGGTAACAAAATCGACAAGCCTGATGCCTTGACAAAGCAAAGTTTCACAGAATTGATGTAAGTAAACCTCCAAACTAGAATAATGATAAATCATTCGTATATAGCTATCTTTTTGACAACTCATATTCTACGCTTCAGGGGTCTAACAACAATCGCAGACCGAGAAGTCGCCTGCTTCATGATATCATGCAAAAACTCAACCAATATTGAGCTGGTCATCGACTGGCTGGTGAAGCACTCAAAAAAGAAGAATTGATAGAAATTTGTGGCTTTTCCCAGACGATCCAATTTTTTTGGCAGGCTTATTTTGCGCGCCAGTAGCATTGGGACTGTACATTATGCGAGTTATTAATAATGGGTGGCTATGTTCATAATTTTGTGATCTGTTCTGGCATTGTGTTCATGAATGGTGAGTGATGATACATGGGTTTGCTTGTTACTGTTGCTGCTCGTCTGCTTTGTGCTATGAAGAGGCATCCTTACTGTGTTTGTTCTCGTATTGTACACATTGTTTATGTTAGACCAAATTGAACTTTGATACGGTTGTTGGCACACAAAAAATTGAAAATGTTCTTTTAGAAGTCTGGGGATACCAAACTTCATGCAAAAAGATGGTCAGGAGTCGTAAACGCCCTTCTCCAGTTTTGCAAAACTCACCTTAAGAAAACCAGAAACGGAAAAAACTGAGGGTACGATCGGAACTGACTGACTGACATACGTTTGATTAGCGATTCGTTTTTTTTTTTTTTGTTTGGATTCTCCTTTCAGATACTTCTATAAGATTATGTGCTTCGATTGTCCTTGTAGAAACTTTTGCTCTAAGGAGGCATTTTGCAAAATCTAAAGTATTAAAAGCTACTCGGTTTTGCTCGATGGAGAGTCCTCCACGCGCACCCAGAGGCTACGCGTGGCGACGCGTGGCGAGGCCCGCCTTCCTCCCTCTCTTGTGCACAGCCTTCCCCCTCCCCCCTCCTCCCCCGCTCCCCCGCCACCTCCCTCCCGCCTCCTCCCCCGCTCCCCCGCCGCCCACTCCTCCCCCGGTCGCCCCTCCTCCCCCAATCCCCCACCGCCTCCCCCCTACCCCTCCTCCCCCGCCGCCTCCCCCTCCCCCCTCCTCTCCCGCCGCCTCGCCGTCTCCCCCGCTCACCCGCGGGCCGCCGCTTCCCCCTCCCCCTTCCTACCCTGCCGCCTCCTCCTCCCCCGCCGCCCCCTCCTCCCTCCTCCTCCCCCCTCCCCCGCCGCCCCCCTCCCTCGGTCCCCCTCCTTCCCCGCTCACGAAGGGGGCCTGCGCTCGCTCCCCGCCTTCTCCTCATTTCGCCCATGCCGCCCGTGCCCCCTTGCCCTAGATTCGCGGCACCGAGCCTTCCCCATCACTCCCGTCTGCGTCAGCTGCCACGGTGGCTTCCGCGCTCCCACGTCACCGCTCCCAATCGCCTTCGCCTCCCGCCTTCCCCACCCGTCACCGCAGCTCCGGAGCGCCTCCTCCTCCTCCTCCTCCAGCCGGCGGCGCGCGGAGGCTCGAGGGAACTAAGGTCGGAAGCAACCCACCCTCCGTGAGCAAAAGTAATTGATTGATACTGGTACTTGCAGGGGGATCTACATCAGCTAGAATCTTTTGTAGGCTTTGGAAGAGTACTTGCCAGTTATTCTAGGAGGTAAAAGATGGTAACTCATGTACACGTTGTGCATCCATCTCTGCTCTGAAATGATATTTAGGAAATTTACGCCAATCTTTGTCCCTTCCTTGTGGTTCAATTCTTCACAGGGAGCGACATGGAAGATAAGATACAATTTGCATGGATGAACCAAGAAGATGATGCAGAGGTTTGCATGAGCCTATTTGTGTATATTTTGCATTTGTTGTAGGAGCGATACTAACTATGATTAGCTATCTTTGTTGGTAGAAAATGGCATTGCCCAGTGCTTGGTATGAGGTGTTGTCGGTTCTACACATGATGTCTATGTTGCGTTTATCTCAAGCGAATTCTTTGCTTCTTCCAAAGACGCCTATTGAGGGATAATACCATGCTAAAGTATTTGAAGATTTGTACCATAAGGCTTAGGCTCCATTCCTCACGGTTGCAAAATCAGTTTACATCACTTCTGAATGTTTTCGTGCCGCACTTATACTTGATGTCCATTGCAGTATTATTGTAATTGTTCTACCTGATTTATACTTTTTAGAGAACAAACGAGCTTCTATTGAAATATTTCTCAAGGCAGCTGAGTACTTGGAGTGTGCTATTCAACATGTTCTTCCTAGGATATTGCCTGACAAAAGGTGGTGTGCTTGCCTTCTAACTTGCAACAAGTTTGATTAGCACTGTTTAA
This sequence comes from Melocanna baccifera, assembly GCA_036346265.1. Lineage (NCBI taxonomy): Eukaryota > Viridiplantae > Streptophyta > Magnoliopsida > Poales > Poaceae > Melocanna > Melocanna baccifera. The sequence continues at coordinate 50,728 of JAYEVJ010000409.1, read as the reverse complement.
TTTTGTAGTTAGTGCAGGAGTTATTGTTCTTGACTACCATTTTGTGTACGAAAGATCTTCTTGTGGACCTAGCTAAAGGAGTTCTGAAAGCTATTTGCATGCAAGCTCTAGGTCAAGTAATGTATTTGTCCCTCTATCATCTTTTTTTGGGTGAATCTTTCTTGACAATAACTAAAAATCACACGATTCGTGTAAAATAAGAGTTGAGATGCCAACTTCTCAGTTAGTCATGCTATTTATATGCACAGCGCATATAACCTTTCCTACATGTCAGTTATGTGGCTTTATGTCTGCTTGACATCTGCAAGACTAAAAGTTTAATCTAACAAAATACTATTTCGTACATTACCAGTCAATTGATGTCCAACTTGGGTTGGCAATTGATAGTACAAAGGCTACCCTGGCTGTGAAAAGGAGGCTGGCATGTGAGTGAATCAAAGTTATTAAAACTCACTCAGTTTTCCTTGCGCGAGAGCGCTCCACGCACTTGCGAGGGCTTCGTGTGGCACTCACGCGCACGCAAGCGGCCATGTCGTCGTGCGTCCTTGCTCCTCCTCCCCCTGCCGCCCCATCGTCCCCCGCCGCCACCCCCCTCCCCCCTGGAAATTTTCTGAGTCAGTTGTTACTTGTTAGTTACTACTGTTCTGTTCTTTGGTAGTCTTTAGTATAATCCTTTGATGCTTGTTGTCCCCATCTATTTTTCATTTCCTGCTTGTTGAGTTTTGCTTTTCTTATGTGCATATCCATATGAATGTATTGTGATGGATTAGAATTGTGCTGTTCATTTATTTTCAGTGCACTTCGCATCTTTAGAAATACATCTTTAGTTACAATGTACATGATTGTTTGTTTCTTGTGATTTTGGATTATGGAGGTACAGTCATCTCTGGCTAGAAACTCTAAAAATTATCATCTGTTCTGCAGGTTGTCATTGTATTGTTGGGACTTGTTTTATCTGATGTTGACTGAAACAACTTTAGATATGGCATTTTATGCCAGAAGGGGTGGAGATAGGGGTAATGGCCGTATTCAAGGAGGAAGCAGGCGAGGTGGACATTTCCTACATGGAAGAGCGAGCCTGCCTCCTCGAGGACCACTTGGGGTTAACACGCGACCATCTGCACACACTATTGCTAAGGCAAGGCCAAAACTGACACTATGTTTTTGTTCAATATTAGATTCTTGAATAAAGTAAAAAAACTGAATGAGGAGAGCATCTTTATGGTTTTATTTTATGAAGCGGCAGAAATAACAGTGGTTTTATCACTAATGGACTCTTTGTTGGTTAGAGCATCTCTTTTATTATATGAAGGGGTAGAAGTAACTTTGGTATTTGTCTCTAATGAATACTTTGTTGGGTAGAGCATATCTAAGCTTTCATTAATGGAGTGGCAGAAGTAACTGTGATGAATTCCTCTTAATGTAATGGAAACTTTAAAGGATACCACATTTTCCTCAAATGTATGGAAAGAAATAAATGCAAACGAAACTTTAAGGAGTTCTTGCAATTTGATGTATGGTACATGAAGCACTAAATGAGGAATCTCCACTTCAATGCGCCCCTCATCTGATACTTAAATAAGATGGTCTCTATCTGTCATCTCCTTCAAGTGTCTATATTGAAGTGAGAATTCTATATTGAAGTAGAGATTAATTTCTGCCATAGCCTCTATCTGTCATTTACTTGAAGTGTCTATATTGAAGTGTGAATTAATTTTTGCAATTGAAGTCATAGCAAGATGCGCGAAGTGCGCATGATGTTCTAGTATTCTACACAACAACGCCAATCTTGACATCAATATGGGTTGACGAAAATAAGTTTTGATAAAGTCGACGTGCCAAGCACAGCTTTCTTGGGGCTAGTATCAAGCCAGTTAAATGAAATTGCAGATAGCAGTTCCTAGCAAGAAGACACTCATTTATAGATTAATTCCCTACAAAATGCGGCATACAGAGTTTACATCACAGCTGCTCAAGTGTGTATGCTTACATCTCAGCTGCTCAAGTGTGTGTTGGCAACATCATAAGGCCATTTAGCATTGGCTGAAGAACCGAAAAACGTAGTGCCAATACCTAAATTCATCATCGACAAAATCAACAAGCCGTAATGATAGAACCACCACATCTTGGCAATTATTTTTAGGATTATATAATAATAATTCACGTGGATTAAAATAAAACTGGCAGTGAAATTACAATGCACCAACAAGTTACTTGATTTGTTCGGAGAAACCAACTCAACAGAGAAGAAAGCAGGCATCAAAACTGAATTAAGTTCACATCAACCATAAGTTAACAGAGGGCACACATCTCCTAAATGTAACGCAACGAATTAAGCAATGAGCACCATCTCTACTCAACTATGGCAACCTCCTGCCCTGCCATCACCTCATCTCCCTCAGCTGCCCGGTCCAACTTCACACCGACATCCTCCTTGTAGTCACCATGTACCTGTGAACCACGGGTCACATTAATAGAGTTCTACAAAGCAAAATCAATACACAAAGAGTGAACTGGGAATGAAAGTAGCATCTATGTTTAGGAAAAAGGATCATTACCTCCATCAGCTTCCCAAGATCGAACTTTGGTGCCTTCAGGATCTTGACCTTGCGGATGAACACATTCTGGAGGGGGAAAATGCTTGATGTTGCCTTCTCAATCTCCTTGCCAATGACCTCAGGAATGAATTTTGAAACCAGTTCCTTCAAGTCGCAGGTTGAAGCCTGGTTGGCCATAATCTCAATCATCTTTCGGCGAATCTTCAAAAAGAACAGGATGCACAATTGCAAACAAAGTAAGCAACATGCTCAATAGTAGAATTTGGGCTATAATTAATAAGATTGCAAACATAGGACTTCAAAATTTTACCTGCCTGATCTGGCTGGCCTGAGCATAGCAAGTACGCTTAACCTGGTTGGGACGCCTCTTGGTGAAGCCAATGCAGAACAGGCGGAGCATGTAGCCGTCAGTTGTCTTAACATCAACATGGGCCTCAATTAGTGTCTGCCACTTCCTCACCAAGGACCTAAGCTTGTCAGTGGTGAAGTCCATCCCCTACAAGAAAAAGTGAAAAACTAGTCAGAGATCATAGGACACCACGTGAAATGGTGGAATACACAATCAGCAGTCATTATTACCCAGAAGTTCGTGAGCACATTCTTTCCTTGCACATCCTCTGCACGAAGTCTGATCTTCCTGTAAGCCTGGTCCTCATCAGCTTGCAGGTCGGCCAAGGAAACCTCAAAAACTCTGTGCTTGAGACCCTCAGATGCAATCTAAAGACATGAATCTTTACTTGTCAGCAACAGGAGCAATCATAAATTTTAACAAACAGGAAAAACATTGTAAAAAGAAATGATTTATTTTTTGTAAAGCTAGTATAAACTAGCTAAAGGGTTTAATATAGTGACACCACTAGACAATGTTATACAAATGGTTCTTATGTGTAATGACATTAAAAGGTAAGACCAAGAATTAATACAACACAGCAAGCTTCAATCAGATCATACAAGCCAAGAGAAATCTAATGATGTTCGAAAAATAGAAATAAATCATTAGACTCCTAGCACAACAGCATAAATCTATCAGAAACAGCCTCCAAACACACGATAAGGTACATCATACTCATATGAGTGACAAAAAAGAATGAATGATCCAGAACAAGTGCATTAGGCAGATAGGGCTTATTGCAGTGAAAGCAACTAAAAGCTCAAATCCTCAAACCACAAAGTTTGATACTTTGATCCAGGACAATGTAATAGGTTGCCATTCCTTCTCAACAGAAAAAGCAGAGCAGTATCAATAATTTGTCGCTCATATCCAATGTGAGCATACAAACATATAATCAATAGGCTATACACAATCTCAACATTATTGGCGGTATTTGCAGCGACAAACAAGACTTAAAAACCATAAGTGTGCCACCAGAGTAAATAACACATAAACCGGGTGCCTAGTGGTGAAAAATAGGGCAGAACTCCCAAATTTGTAGTCTCAAACAGATTTCTACCTAATATTTTTTTAAAAAAAATCAAGATGACCATATCACAACAACTACATCTAAGTCAAATAATACCACAACATCCCAGTTAAATCCACATCATGCCAAGATCAGCACAACACAATTCACAAACACCATGTCTTCGACAGCAAAAAACATGTATAGATGTATAAATGAACAAAAACAGCGTGCGCAACTACATTAAGCTTCAAAAAAGCCACACAGATCGACACAAAATACGGTCTCAAGTGTCACTCGAGCCGGATCAGAAAGCAAGGCGTCTAGCAAACTACCTACGCAAACATTTCACAAAACAGATCGCAGCTGGACACACAGGAGACGAACCTTGGTACCCTGGGTCCTGGAGACGAGGGTCTTGCCGATGTTGCGGACGCTGAACACCGTCGGCGCCTTGATGTCGTACCAGTCCTTCTTGGCGAAGGGATCGACGCTGCATAGGCGCGCACACACCAAGAAAACCAAATCATCAGAACCAAGAATCCGAAAAATCCAAAAACAGCTCGGCGAATAATGAGAAGGGAGGGCTCTGCGCTGCTTACGTCTTCTTCTTGCTGCCCTTCCTGCCCTTGGAGATGCGCTTGTTCTTGCCGACCGCCATGGCTGCGACCTCGGCGGGGATACGGGAGGGCGGCGGCGCGGCCTCCGGGGGCGAGGGGTTAGGGTTTGGGCGCTCGGTGGGGGAACCTTGGTTTTCTGTGGCGCCTATTCAGGGGAGAGGTCGGGCTTCACGGCTCGATCGGAGGGATGGATGGGCCGGGGAGTAGATGGACGGATGGGATGGGATGAGGCCCGTTTGGAGGGTTTTGGGCTAGGAAGCCTTCTTGGGGCCAAATTCCCACGTGGGTGGACGGAAATTCGGCCTATCCAAACGAGGCCTAAGACGGACTTGGAGCTCACTTGGTAAATTTGTGTTTTTTTTATTTTCCGGGATTTTTGAAAAACAATTATTGTTTTTTTCTTAGATCGTAAAGCAATTTATAGTTAGTGAGCATGAGTTGCTAAAATCAAGATTTTATTGTACAGTGTAGATCTGGTTAAATAGGTAACTCGGCATAACACGATATAGGCTTGGATAAGGCACAATCTAATTAGGCACGGTACGACTGGTCCGAATAAGTTACTATACCAACCTACATGCCTACCCTTTGACCCATACATAGCACGGAGAAAGGTCGGGCAGTGTCGGGCTGGGCATGCTTAGCTTAATGGTCACTGATGGCCTGTTGATTTTACTACCAGTCACAAGTAATTTTACTACCAGTCATAAGTAATTTTGCTATCAGTAGCTGTGTCATAAGTATTTTTACTGTCAGTCATAAGTATTTTTACTACCAATCGCAAGTAATTTTACTATCAAGTCATCTGTCCACACTTAAAATAGTGTAGTAACCCTAACATAAGTAATTTTACTACCAACCATAAGTAATTTTGTTGTATAGCACAGGAGAGTTACTATTTGTGCTATGCTAAGCTAGCCTGCCGTGATAAGATATCGGTCCAAACACAATATGCCCAGTCAGACCGAGCTGATATAGTCTGTTTACTGTTTATGTCATATCATACTTGATCTGGATCAACAGTGCATATCTCAGGCCGACATGGTTGATTCGATCCATTTGCCCAGGTCTAGTAAGGTGTTCGAGCGTGGTTATGATCTCATCTGTGAGGTAAATGCTGTAGCTTTGTTTTTTTCTAAAACAACATAAACATGGCCGCAAGGGATTTGGATCTTCTGCAGTAGAGTTTTTATTGCTGGGGAAAGCTCGATCAAGTCAACAACGTTCCGGGTTAATTGAATGCTTCAATTGCACGTCAGGAAAATGGGAAGCAGGTGAAATTTCTTTTGAGAATGATCTGAAGCTTTGTTTTTGGATCCAATGGACTAGAACATACGCGGTAGTCATGCATTAATAGTTCGAGCGCAGAGGACTCGTCCCTGAGTGACTATGCAACAGTCATCCGTAATTATGCAACGTTTTCCATTAGTTTAATTGCTTCGAGATTCATGTAGGTTTGCTTGACACGTTATTAAGGAAATTAGCAGAAAAGGTGCAGGGGTTTTAGCAAAATTATTACATTAAGCTCTCCATAGGCCATAGGTTTTCCAATGTGCAATAGATCCCACCGGGTCCATTGTATCTTGACTCTTCACTCGTCCATTGTTAGTTTGGTTAACTAGTTTGCTGGAGTAATTTATAGGAATAAATCTATTTTACATTTAAACTTCACTGATTGTCTAGATTTCAATCCCTAAGTGCAAAATCGGATGTTTTTCAACTTTCATGTTGCAATACCGGATAACTTCCCCCTTGACCCGATTCCATCCCGATTTAGCCCCAACTCAGATGCCATGTAGGCACGATGTGGCTTGCAATCCTTGTTAGCAGTAGGGTTAAGAGGGAGGGGCACCCAGCCTTCAGACTTTGGCTTCATCCATCTTCCCCCTTCACCGCCGCCCACTCCACCTCACTCTCGTTTGTCGAGCTCCGCACGAATCCCCGGTGAGCGGTGGCGTTGAAGTTCCTAGAGGGTGACAAAGAAGGCGTAAGAAGTGGCACGCTGGTGTCTGGTACCCCCAAGGTCAGTTCATGGCACGTACTACTCGCATTGTAGGTTTAGGGTTTGGGGATAATTGGGTTTTTGTATGCATGTCCATTAGATTTGGTAAGAGACTTGGATAATTTAGTTCTTAGGTAGAACGACCTTTGATTTCTTTATGCTCAGAAGGTGGATTATGTTTGGTTCACTTGGAGTTGTTTAAGAGGCAAATCCCTTGAATATGGTTAATTTACTTGCAAATTACAACATCTGAGCAATTAAATACACCTTACCGTTGCTTTTTGTAGTACCCAATCTAAAAGTTTTAGTGTGGGCATTTCTGTAGGGTGCTGTTGGACACTTAATTGGATGGATCCACTCGATAAGATTGCAGTTAGATTTCACTTCGATGGAGAGTGTTTCCAATAATAGGAGCATTGTACATTATCTAGGTGGATCTGAAGCAATGTCGCACATTTAACGTGACAAAGTTTCTCTACCTAAGATTATGGGACACCTAGGAGATCACTTTTAGGTTGTAGAAGGGTTGTTATTGCATTGGTTATTTATTGAAAAAGATTTGGTGAATGGTCTTAGAGTATTGATAGATGATAAGGCATGCAATATTATGTATAATTGTGTTACAGAAGATGTGGTGGCTGAAATATTTTGTGGAGTTAGTGAAATGCACAAGACAAATCTTATGAGCAAGTTCACAAGGAGCATGAGCCTAGTGACTATGAAGATGAGCTAGAGGCAATGTTTGGACATGATCATGCAGAGGATGACGAAATACAAGTTATTGACAGCAGTGATCTAGTACTACTTACTAGCCAGAAGGGCACTAATTTGTATGATGTTGGCAGCATGGATGGGGAGAGCTACAATATCATCTCTCCTATTGAAATTGACAAGGACATTGTTTTCCTCAAGAAGTTCTATGGTGAGATTGACAAAAGCAGTTATAGAAGGAAGAAGAAGGTGGTACACAAAAGGGCACCATTACTTTAGGATGAGCAAGCAGAAGGGCACATCAGCTCTGACAGTGATTTCCTTCCTGGTGATCGATTTTCAACTGAAGAAGATGATGAAGTAGTTGACATCAACAAAAGTCTCAAAGAGTTCAAGAAGAAGCAAAAAGAATGGTCATGTTGTAAATTTGGATGACATGATCTGTTCTGAACCTCTAGTGGAGTCTACTGGTCTAGATTTGGTCCAAATTGATGCTGAGGGTAATGAGACACCTTATGTTGATTCTAATGATGATGATGAATCATTTCATGAAGACAGTGGTGGTGATCTGGTAAAGCATAAATCCAAGTATATCAGATTTAATAGGAAGACCAAAGTTCCTAATTTCGCATTAAGAACAAAATTCAGTGGGAGATAGGAGTTCAAGTTATCCATAATCAAGTATGGTTTGGAAGAAAGAAAAGTGATCATTTTTTTGTGAAGGATGAGGATGATAGGGTTAGGGCAAAGTGTGACTATGCAAGGTGTACCTAGGTATGTGAACTGTTGGAAGAATAATTTTAGCCTTCCACTAACAGGGCTCACTATAGAAGACACCTGCATACGGATTGAAGAATTACAGTTATGCCTAGAAAAGGTAGTAATACCTCTCGCTTGTATTCATAGACTAGTTATCTCATTAAGGGGTATTACATTCATTTGTACAGAACTAAGAGCCTATAAATACCTTATGTATTCATCATTTGTAACTTGAGCTCAAAAGGAATACAAAAAGATATTCTAACTGGTGCACCTCCGAGAGGACCCCCGAACGTGTATAAACCCTTGTGTCACTTTTACTCTCGTGGATGTCGACCCGTAGCATGACCATTGTTGTGGCTACAGACCAAACAGAGAGAGAATGGTGGTGGAGAGTTAGGTAAACAAATGACCTCTTGGGCCTTCCCAAGACTCGATATCATCATATATATACGTACACCTTTACAACCGTGGCTTCGGTGCGAAGCCTTCCTTAGTACATAGTTCTCAACAAAGCTAGCTGGTTCGGTGGGGCCACCCCTACAACAGAGCCTCTCATGGTGAAGGGCTTCACGAGGCCAAAGCCATGCCGCTGAGCCTTGGCCCTCCGTCCCTCGTGGCTGTGGCGTCGTGTGTTTGTGGGCGGCGCGAGCCGAAACCGAGGTTCGCAGCGGCCATCGCCGAGTCTTGCACCGGACGGCTGCAGGCGGAGTCACATTTGCGCTGCGAAGGCGAAGAGCTCGACGATTGTGGTGAGCGACAGCATCGGTTGGGCTTCCGTTGGTGCGGCCGCGTCGGTTGGACTCCCGTCGATTGCACTTCCCGGGAGTGGCTGTATATACACACCGCAAAGCGCGGTCAGATGAACCATTGTCTTTGAGGCGCTTGTCTCAAGAATGTGCCTCTTCCTCTCACGAACATGCGGTGGGGCTGGCGTCGGTTGAGCGGCTCTGTGCATGTTTGTGGAAGGAAGAAGGTGTGTTCTTGAGCTGGCGAGAAGATTTACGGCTCTTCGCGTGAAGGGGGTGGACCACCGGGCTGTGTAACGTCTTCGAAGCCCAGGGCCGTGTTCCGCATCGTTGAGCGCTTGTCGAGCGGCTAGGCTTGCGGTGGTCGGTGTGGACGCCCGCCTCCCGATGTGCGGCCCCGATGCCTGCGCAACCTCGCCGAGGGCGGAGCCGGGCCGCGCGAGGGTGCGAGGCCTCGGCGAAGACGGTTACGGGCTGCTTCACGGCGAGGATCTTGCCGTTGCGGGAGTGATATACGGGAGTGGCAAATTGAAACGGCGCGCGCACGCGCGATGATTGCGCCGGTCCGACTCCCGTCGGTTGCGTTTCCCAACGGGAAAGCTGGTGTATATAGATGGCTGTGGTGAAGCACTGTGCTTCCCAGACTTGCGCGCCGTGCTTCCATGCTCTGTGATGGTCTTGTTCTCATAAATAGGGCTTTGTCGATTCCGCGCCTGTTTACGAGAACAAGATCGTCTCCGAGCTTGGAGCAATATGTTTGTGGGGGCGTGTTGCCGGCGCAAGTTGGGGCGATCGTGCTTCGTCGGGCCACGGATGTGCGGTGGCAGCATGGGGGGTCGACTCCGACGTGTCCTGTGTTGTCCCGCATCCTGGTGAGTGCGCCGCGTGCGCATTTTTCCCGTGTCGCCTCGTCGGCCGCCGGTTGACCATGCCGTGACCGGCGCGTGCTTGGACCAAGTGACTTGCCGTGTCGGTGCTGTGTGCAACCTGGCGCCCGTAGAAAGGCACGGGACACATTAGAATAGCAAAACGGTTGTAGTAAGATCGAAGAAGTATAGAGTGCAGGAAGCTCCGGGGTTGTCCCGAGCCACCGGAGCAAAAGGGGCGCCCTTTTGGCGTAGCTTGTGTAGGCATGACTGCGCTGTGGCGGCGGAAATGGCGTCGAGGGCGGAGTCGAGGTCGCTCCGCTGAGACGAAGGCTTCACGGAAGGCGGATCGGCGGGCCATTGGCGATGTCGCATGTGGTCTGCGTGGGTGGAAGCCTGGCCGGCGCAGCCAGGCGCGCACGTGCGGCTTGGTGGGGATGCCGTACACGTGCGAGCGGCCGGGCTGCGGTGGGCTCCTCCGGCGATTGCGCTTCCGGACGTGCGGGAGGCCTCCGCGGGTGCGTGTCGGTGCCGGGAGTGGAGCCGAGACTGCACCGCGAAGGCAGAGATGTCACCGGTCATGCTGCCTAAACTGCCGAGCAGACACGTAGCGAGGCGCGATTGGCACTCCGTGCCCTGGCGGGGCCCTTAGTGTGGCCGCCGGTTGACTGGGCTCCGTGCGCACATGTGTGTGCTGGTACGGCCACGATCGTGGGGATGTGGACGGTTCGCCTCCCGACAGTTACACTTATCAATGGCGTGGGGGGCAGAGGGGTATTAAGTACCCCTTGCATTAGGCCACTTGCCTTTTCATCGCCTTGTCCTCTATCTCCCAACCGCGCGTCCCTATCTCTTATCTCGAGTTCTCTCTTCCTTCGTCATCCCGGAGTTCCAGGAGAATGGCGGCACACCGCAGGGCGCACACTCGGGCGACTGACGACGGCGCCGTCTTCCAGCCGGCATCGCCGCTCGAGGTGACGTACACCCTCAGGGGCGCTGCCCCGCGGTAGTGAGCGAGTGGTGGACGGCGCCGGAGAGAGGAGGGGGGCGGCACTCCCACGTCCTGGGCTCGACGCTGGTGACGGAAGAGACGATCCGCGGCCTTCTTCAAGAGGGGAAGTTGTCGGACCGCCGGGACGTGCGGCTGCCCGCGGGCGACGAGATCGAACCGCACCCCGGCACTTCGGAGGCGATCGTGTTTGTCGCCTACCTGGAGGCTGGGTTGCGTATCCCGGCCGCCAGGCTTGTCGGGGATGTCCTACGGGCTTTTGGACTTGAGCTGGCGCAGGTGACGCAGAATGTGATTGCCCGGCTTGCTACGTATAGCTGGGCTGCGCGTACGGAGGCGTGCTGGCCTACCGCGTCACTGCTCGCGTTTCTTCATGATGTCCGATGCACGGCAGAGGATCAGGGGGACGGGGCGCTGCCCGCCTTCGGTAACGTCGACCTCGCACTGCGCCCGTAGTGCCAGAAGATATTTCCCGCAGAATCGGGTCGGGCCGAGTGGGGGTCAGATTGGACACAACGGTGGTTTTACCACCGCGTGGCGAGTGGTAGCGACCTTGAGTGCTCGGGGCGACCGGTGGCAGTTAGCGCCATGCCCAGTAGGCCCCTAGATGCTGATGACGAGCGGATAGCACGGAGACTTGTCGGGATCACCGCCCGCTTCAATATGCGCGACCTCGCTGAGGAGTACGTCATGTATGGTGTAGCACCGCTTGCTGCGGATTGGCGCCTGGTTCCTGGGGGGGCTTCGACGTGACAACGTCCGTCCCTCCGTGTCTTCGCTGCTGGGGCCCTCTGGTCCACGTAAGTTGTGTTGAAGCTTGTTTTCGTGTGGTGCTCGTGGAGGCTGTTTTTTGACAATGTGCCCCGGTGCCCTTCGTAGGTATTTCGCTGGAGGCCGCGGAGCGTGCGGTGAGTGCATTCCTTGGACCGTACACGGCCAGGGAGCACACACTGCGCGCGGCCGTAACCGCGGAGGCGGGCCTAGAGCGGTTGAACCGCGTGTGCGAGGCCCTGGGCATTAGGGTGCCGGCACGCGTTGTTCCAGCTCCCAGCCCACCTCTACAGAATGCCGCGGGGGAGGGGGTTATAGTGGAGGTGGGTTCCCGTTTGGTGGAGCATGCGGAGCTGGAGGTAAGAGTGAGTGCCGCGTCGCCACCAGGCAACGTTGGTATGGAACCAGTACTCCCGGGGGATGTTGGAGCGGAGCTAGTGCCCGCGGAAGGTGTTGGGGCGGAGCCAGTGCCCGCGGCCGTGGGACCTCCGTCTGCAGCGGTTCCCAACACGGAACCGTCTTCCTGCTTCCCGAAGGCGAAACGACCCCGCACGTGGTTGCTGCTTCGGTCGGGTGGGGGTTTTGTTGTAGCGAGCCGAGTCGGGGCCCTATGGGACTCCAACTCCGAGACCGAGTGCGTCGGTGCCCTCGCGGCCCCGACCGAGTTTGCGGCTGTCAGCGGCGAGGGCTTGATGGAGCTGAGCTCCGACACCGAAGCTCCCCCAGCTGGCGAGGCGGGCGAGGACGCGAAGGTCGTCGCGATTCAAAGCGGGTGAAGGTAGAATGTCCTAATCGTGACACAGTAGATATTCACGAGGTGACCCTCATGTGCCTTGACACCACGTCGTTTCGAGCACGGGGGCTGCGGGCCCGGCGACTTGTTGGGAGGGCGCTGGCGCCCCGAGGTCGTTGCGCGAAGCGCCCGATGTCTAGCGGACTTCGTTCCTCGGCGGTGTTGGCGGCATGGCGGGGCGTCGATGACGTGGCCGCGAGCTTGGATCGCGATGCTTTGCAGGTCGGCGGGCCTGATTTGCTTGAAGGGGTGCTCGAGGTCTCCCAACCGAGGGTAAACGCCTAACCCCGAGCAACCCGTGGCCTTCTTGGAGGTGTGCTGATTGCTTCCTTGTGTAGACTTTGCCTCACCGGGCACTACAGCGCCCATGCGCGAGGAACGGAGGCCACTGGAAGGCCGGCGCGACTGCCGAAGGGCCCTTCGTGCATCCGAGGAGGCACATTCGCTGGGACAAGCGCGCGGCTCGCTGGAAGCGAACGCGCGACGATCGCTCTCATATGCCGCGAGCGTGTGGCATCGGCGCGCGGCGGCGGTGGTGGAGCGTGGCGGCCGCTCCAGCGGTTGACTCGGAGGAAGAGAACGCCGCCTCGCCGCAGCCACGAGGAGCGGGATGAGGCGTTGGGTGCCGCCGCAACGGCATGGGAGGCTATGCCGCCCGGAGGGTGCCCTTGAGAATCTTGTTGCCGAGGTGCCGCCCCGCTCCTTTGGACCCGAAGAGCTTCCCCGAACTCTCCAATGGATTGCGGAAGCGGCCGATCTTGCTCACCCGCCGCGGCGTCCTTTGGCAACCACTTGCTCCTACGTGATCGCACATGCGGTATGCGCTCTACTCGGCATCGGGCTGCGCCATTTTGATGAATTGGGCGATCCCCAGCTGGAGATGCCCGCTGGAGCTGGAGTAATGTCCGGCGCCATGCGCGCCGTTAGGCCCGCCATTCAGTTTTTTCACGAGCGGATCTGGGAGTATATTGGGTAGGCCACAGCAAAGGTGGAGCTGCGGCGGAACATGTATGGTGAGTGGAATCTGGGTGAGTGGCTTGATGAGGTTGCGCGGCGCGACGATGGCGGGACTGACGGCCCAAAGCAGGTGTGACTCCGGGCTCTCGTACGCTTGGTGTGTGTTGTAACCTTACGTATGTCATGCCGGGAATGAATTGCAAAACCGCTTTGCTTTGTTAATCGATCTTGCCACTTTCTTTGTGGCGGTAGCTTGATGGGGACTCTTTGCTTGGTTTCGACGTTGTAACTCGGCGCCGCTTACATCGCTGGTGGCGGGCCGAAGACTCCCTGGACTTCTGGGTGAATCGATCCTCGGCGGGCAAGACTTCGGCGCGAAGGGCCGTCCTAGCGAAACCAGACAAGTAGTGCCGGCCCGGCCGGTTTTGTAAGAATATAGCAGCGTTGTAGTGGACGAATCGGGAAATGCATCGTTCTGCTGTTCATGGATGCGGCTGCTTTGCTTCTTCTTCGTGGTGGAGTTTGCTAGTTGGGGCAGACACCTAGGGTAGGGGTAGAGGTAAGGCGTGGCTGCTGTTACGTGCGAGCGCTTCGTCCCCTACCCTGCGAAGTGGTGGCAGTGGAGCTGGCGCCTTAGTCGATGTAAATGCGCGAGCGCTCCGTCCCCCACCCTCCGAAGTGGTGGCAGCGGAGCTGGCGCCCTAGTCGGCGTAGATGCGCGAGCGCTCCGTCCCCTACCCTCCAAAGTGGTGGCAGCGGAGCTGGCGCCTTAGTCGATGTAGATGCGCGAGCGCTCCGTTCCCCACCCTCCGAAGTGGTGGCAGCGGAGCTGGCGCCCTAGTCGGTGTAGATGCGCGAGTGCTCCGTCCCCCACCCTCCGAAGTGGTGGCAGCGGAGCTGGCGCCTTAGTCGATGTAGACGTGCGAGCGCTCCGTCCCCTACCCTCGAAGTGGTGGCGCGAGCCGGCGCCTTGTCGATGTAGATGCGCGGCGCTCCGTCTCCCACCTTCGGTGGTGGCGCGAGCTAGTGCCTTAGTCGATGTAGACGCCGCGAGCGCTCGTCCCCCACCTCAGAAGTGGTGGCGGCGAGCTGGCGCCTTGTCGATGTAGATGCGCGGCGCTCCATCCCCGAGGAGGATTGGGGCCTAGCTGCGAGGTTCTATCCCGACTCACGGTGGCCAATGGAGGACCTCACGGGCGACGCTATTTCGCTATATTCTCGAGCGCCGATGGGACAGCTGAGGCAGGATCGTCTGATATCCACACATGGTGCAGTACAGCTGCAATGGAGGTGTCCCTTGGCCATCGTACCTCGCTCGGGCCCGTAGGGTGGGGGGACGCGTGGAATGGGGCAGCCTTGCCGCACCACGTGCTCTGGGCGTTGATGGGACTCTTCGCTCACTTGCGTGGTCTTGGCCCTAGGGCTCTTTAAAAGGGGCGGGTGGCCAAATGGAGCGGCACTCGCCTTCCATACGCCGCACCCCATACTCATTTTGTTCCAACTTTGCTCAGTAGCGTAGGGGACTCCAGAAGGCGACTGATGCCGCCTAGGCGATCACGGGGTCGGGTGTCCAGCCTCTGCCGGGGGATGCGTCGCCACGATGTGTTTTCCCTCCACCCGGGCGCCGAAGAGCCGCGGGTGGTGCGGGGTGGTGGGCAATTCACTTGTACTTCATCCGGGCCGCTCCTAACTTCAGGAGTAGATTGTTATGGCACGCCGGCGAGGCTTCGTCTTGTCCTGTTGTCTCGCACGGGCACCCGTTCTCCCCCTCGTCTCCTCCCCTAGCTAGTCAACGCTTGGGGTGAGGGAAGGAGGGGAGGGGGGCCGGCTTGTGGTACTGCCGGGAGCCACGCTGCTTCGAGGGTGGGCGCCGGCCCTGGGCGCTCTCCGTCTTGAGAGTCTGGGTCCGCCGCGCGCCTTTACTGGGAGCGTTTGGTTGCTCGGCCCTGTGGTGGGGGCGCGGGCCATCGAGCTTCTGTGCCGCCTGCTTGATCGGCATGCAGAAGCGCGAAGCACGGCCCCACGTTGAGCTCCGGCGCCTCGCTCCTGTACTCGCGACCACCCGTCCGTGCAGCTCGCACGGCTTGCCGAGGTCGCATGGCGGCCCGGGGGTCCGTGCGCCGTTGTATGTGGACTCCGGCAAGTGCGTGGGAATATCGTCCACGTCTTGTTTAGACTCCGGAGAGTTCGCGCGGTGAGGACACCGGCGCGTGCGCGGGACATCCGCGTCTTGTTTAGACTCAGTAGAGTGCGCAGGGAAAACATCCGCGTCTTTGTTTGTACTCCGGAGAATGCGTGGGACTATCAACCACGACTTACTTAAATTCCGGAGGGTACGCCCTCGCGTGCGCGGAACTTCCGCGTCTTGTTTAGACTCAGTAGAGTGCGTAGGGAAAACATCCGCGTATTTGTTTGTACTCCGGAGAATGCGTGGGACTATCAACCACGACTTATTTAAATTTTGGAGGGTACGCCCTCGCGTGCGCGGAACTTCCGCGTCTTGTTTAGACTCAGTAGAGTGCGCAAGGAAAACATCCGCGTCTTATTTATACTCCGCAGAGTGCGCGCGGGGGCGTCCCCCCGCTGCGTCTTGTTTATACTCCGTAGAGTGCGTGCGGAGGCGGACCTCATCGCTATGTCTTATTTATACTCCGTAGAGTGCGTGCGGAGGTGGACCTCATCGCTACGTCTTATTTATACTCCGTAGAGTGCGTGCGGAGGTGGACCTCATCGCTATGTCTTATTTATACTCCGTAGAGTGCGTGCGGAGGCGGACCTCATCGCTACGTCTTATTTATACTCCGTAGAGTGCGTGCGGAGGCGGACATCATTGCTACGTCTTATTTATACTCCGTAGAGTGCGTGCGGAGGTGGACCTCATCGCTACGTCTTATTTATACTCCGTAGAGTACGTACGGAGACGGACCTCCGTGTAGTGCGTGTGCGGAGGTGAGTCTCCATGTGGTGCTCGTGCGGAGGTGGGTTTCCATGCCTGGGTGTGCGGAGGTGAGTCTCCATGTGGTGCTCGTGCGGAGGTGGGTCTCCGTGTGGTGCGTGGGAACTTCGACCACGTCTTTATACTCCAAGGAGTACGCGTGGTGGCAACACCAGCGCGTGCGCGGAATCCCGCGTCTTGTTTATACTCAGTAGAGTGCGCAGGGAAAATATCCGCGTCTTATTTATACTCCGTGGAGTGCGTGCGGGGGCGAGCCTTCTCACATTTGTGGCGGTGGGGCGGGGGGGCCACGAATAACCTCGCAAACGGTGAATTTTATTAAATTCCCGTTTGCGCGGGTGAGCGAGTACAAACGGGATATGAACTAACCACTGGACTTGTTACCGTGGCAATGAGGTACGAAGCCTCTTGTGTTTGGGCTGCCGTAGGGTGTATACGGGCGCGTCTGGCCTAGGGGTCGCGGTAAGTTCCCAGGCTTGGGCTTCGGGTTCCATGCTCCAGGTGCCGGGCCATTTGCTGATCGCCGAAAATGGTGATGACACCTCGCGGGCCCAGAAGCTTTACACACAGGAAGCCATGGTGCGGTACTGCTCCAAAGGAGTTAAGAGTTGGTCGCCCCAGGATGGCATTGTAGGGGTACTGGATGTCGACGACATCAAAGGTAACGTCCCTGGTCGCCACATTGTCGCCTGGCGAAGGAGACCAGTAAACATATTTGACCCAAAGCCAATAGGGCTGGCCTCAGAAGCCCCGCAACGGGATTCGTGAGGGCCTAGGCGACTCCGAGGATCACCATCGATCGAAGGCCCGCGAGCAGGGCGTTCGCGAGCTGCCCCTTCGACCAGATGCGCGCACATCGCACTCGCCGCTCGCGACTGGATGACTAGGGGATCTCGATGGGAACTCCACACCTTCGGCGTCGGTCGGCGTGAAGGTGATGTCGTCTTCGCCCACTCGGCGCGGTTGGGCCGGTATGCCGCCACGTGGTGTAGCCTCCGCATGTATGCTTTACGCTGTCGCTCTGAGGCAAACTCCAAGGAGGAGCCGCTGGAGATGACGTTGATGACCTGCGCGGCGCCTCCGATATGTGGATCCGTGAGGGGCTTGCTTTGAAACTGCTGCGCTGGCTTGCGTCGCGGGGCCTCCTGAGGTTGCGGTTCCTGGTCGCAAATCCTCAGGGGGCCGACCGGTGGCTGCTGGACGTGCGCGACGACGGGTGATCGTGTGTCAAGATCCATGTCCCTGGCGGCGCTTTGGCGAAGTGCTGCGATGGTGGTGCAGGAGCGGGGTATCGTGGTTGCCTTGACCATGCACCTCGCACCACCGTGGCGCCGTTGGTCGCCGTACTCGCCGGGCCCAACCTTCGCGGCCGTCCTCGCCTCGCCCCGACCTCGCCGGGCCCTAGCTCCGCGGTTGGCGGGCGTTATCCTCGAGCCGCCTCGATGTCAAAGACGTCACGGGTTCGCCGGGCGCCCGACGGCCGGTGGGCCTTGTCGGCCGGCGTGTCGTTATGCCGAGGTGTCCTTCGACATCTCTGCCGCGCTGCTCCGTGAGGAGCTTGCTTGTGCTTTGTCGGCGCTCTTTGCGGCGCTTCCCGCTGGGTTGGCGTCAGCGTCGTTGTCCTGGCGTCGCTTCGCGTCTTCTTCCGCTTGAGCATATTCCTCCATCTTGTCGAAAAGCTTTGCCACTGTCTTGATCGGCTTGCGCGCGTTGTATGCGCCGCGGTGGCCCGGCAAAGACCCGCACCGCTGCGTTGATTATTGTTGTTTCGTTGACGTCTTTGACTTGGCAATGGACCTTGCGGCGCTTGAAATACTCGCGGAGCCTTTCCGATGGATGTTGCTTGATGGCGAAGAGTTGGTCCGCGTCGACGCGCTCAATGTAGTTCCCCTGTAAGTTGTTATAGAGGCGGTCGCGTACCTGCTCCCATGCATATATGGAGTTCAGCTCTATGGTAAAGAACCATGAAAGCACCACTCCTTGTAGCGCGAGCGGGAGCCCCTTCGCCTTGGTGGTGTCGTCTCCGCCTGCCGCCTCGATGGCGGTTTCGTACACGCATATGAACTCGCGGGGGTCCGTGTCACCTTTGTACGATGTAACGGAGCTGGAAAATTTGAAATCCTCCGACCACGGTACTTGCTGTAGGCCCGGCGATAACGGGGATTCCAGGTCCACGCGTCGGAGTGAAGCGCGGTTGGAAGTTGGGGCATCGCGACTGCCTGCCCTCTCGGGTACAGGCTCCGGCGCGACCACCGGTGAGGGCGGCGGAGCCCGAGCCTCTTGCATGCTCCTCACGGCCCCCCTGAGATCCGCTAATTCCCGCTGGAGCGTGCCAAGGGCCGCCAACAGGGCATTCTCCGTGGCGGGCGTAGATGGGGTGGCGGGCGCGCCTGGCAGTGCGGTCGATGTCATCGCGACCGCTGCTTGTGCTCCTGGGCTGTCCCTCGCGTTCGCGCCGTGGAGCTCGGTGCCGACGGTGGGGCCGCTTGGCACTTCCGTGTCGGGTGCGGAGGTAGTGGTCGCGCCTTTACGACCGTTGAGGCTACCGCTCCCTAACGTCCGGCCGGTGTCGTCAAGGTGGCTCGTCGCGCCAATGGCGGGTTGGGGTGCCACGGGTGGGTTGGGGCCGATCGTCACGTCAATGGTGGCGGGGTCGATGGCGTCGGAGGTGGCGGGGTCGATGACGTCGATGGTCGCGCAATGAGCGTCGTCATTGTCTTCCCCGACCGCCGATGCCGAAGCCCTGGTGCTGACGCGGGGCCTCGCCGCGGCCGCTTCTTTCTTGCTCGTGACCGATGACGAAGCTTTTTTCGGTGCCATCCTCCCCTTGCTGTCTTGAGTCTTGCTTCCGTCATCCCCACGGACGGCGCCAACTGTTGTGGCTACAGACCAAACAGAGAGAGAGTGGTGGTGGAGAGTTAGGTAAACAAATGACCTCTTGGGCCTTCCCAAGACTTGATATCATCATATATACGTACACCTTTACAACCGTGGCTTCGGTGCGAAGCCTTCCTTAGTACATAGTTCTCAACAGGCTAGCTGGGTTCAGGTGGGGGCCACCCCTACAACAACCATCGTTCACCCCCTCACTTGTATTCGGTTTCTATACCAGCAACATTGTAGCACGACCATTGTTTACTCCCTTGTTTTGCTTCCTTATGCACCAATGCCTCCCCTCTCTTTCTCTCACTTGGTCCACTGGAGGCTGATGGTGGGGCCCCTGCCATATCAGCATCAACTTGGAGCAAAATCACCTTTAGATCGGCCTTAGGGGGTAAAATGAATGGTATTGATATTTTAGGAGGGAAAACATATCTGGTTTTGTAGTTGAAGGTTGAAACTTAGAGCGATGCAAAAGTTCAGGGGAGTAAGGTAGACTTAGTCCTTTTAATTAATACCGCACCGGCTAGGTAAACTGGATCGCCCATCCTAGTAAGGCTCATTGGCATATCATACAAGAACTTAGACCAACATAAGAGTTCAAAGAAGTAAAGTAAACTTAGTCTTTTTAACTAATACTACACCGGCCAGGTAGACAAGAGCACCCATCCTAATAAGGCTCATTAGCACACCACATGGGAAGAGTGGTTAGCAATATCTCAAACATTCTTGAAATTTGATTTGTTAGGATGGATGCTGCCCTTGGGTATATGCACGCTACATGGTGTGCTTAGCTTTTTGTTTTTCTATAGACATTTCTCTCTCTCTCTCTCTTGCATTAGCTACGTCCTGATCAAAGAGTTGGTTTTTATAAATTGGCTCAAACCACAATTCTACATATAAAAAGTTAGACATCATATATGAAAAAGTTAGATCGCAGGTTGCCTGGCTCTTTTGCAACATTTGTGTTTGACAATACTGCTTCAAGTTACGTACTAAATGAATACAAACATTCCTTCAAAAAGAAAAAAAGAATACAAACATTTGAATGGATGGGCCAATGAGTGGATCAAGAAAATATAGTATATGTAGATAAGATCAAAGTTGTACAGGGGTGAAACCAAGTTACCGTCCTGGTGTCACGGGACACCAGGTCCAAAATTATTTTAAGCAAGAATTAGTACCCTCAATCTATATGTGAACCCCTCCAACTCAAACTGTGTACTTGATTCCTTCCTTGAAGCCCAACGAAGGAAACACTAGTAGCCCAAATTCCTAGTAGCTAGCAATAGTTCACAAAGAGTCTTCACTTCCCTCAACCCACAAAGAGTCTTCGCTTCCCTCAACCCATGAAGATGGTTTGGTTAAACTTGCTATTGAATTGAAAAAGACCAAAAAGAAATTAAAAGAAAATAATCTTGTTGTTGAAATATTAAATTATGAGATTAATAGACTTAGAGCGCATATTCCTAATAATGAATCATGTGAGTCATGTCAAGTTTTATATTCTGAGTTGGAGAATGCTAGGTCAATTATTGCATCAAACATGGATCAACTTAGAGATGTAACTACTAAATTTGATGAATTAAGATTGGCACATGACTCTTGTGATGAAAAATTAAAATGTGCTAATGATGAAATTGGAGAGCTCAAGTTTAGTTCTTCTACATGTTTAGAATCAAGTATTTCAAATGTTCATTCTAAAGCTTGTTCTAAATGTGAATTATTAGAAGCTAGACTTAACTCATCTCAGAAAACAATTCAACATATGCTTTATCATGAGATATCTTCTTACTCTAACTTTCCAAAACTCAATACGAAGATAGAAATTTTGACTAGACAACTTAATGATTTTGCTGAAAAGACAGATTAGCGCAGTCTAGTGTTTCTAAGGATCTTGTGAATGAATCTATTAGATGCACAACTTGTTCCACCTTGGCTAAATAAAATGAGTACCTTTAGGATACTTTAGAGAGATTTTCTTTTGGCAAGAAAAATCTGAATATAATTCTAGACAAGTCAAAAATAAGTGTGAAGAATCAGGATCTATAATTAAATTTTATTGAATATGCCAAAAATAATCCTCCTAAGATTGTTAAACTTCTTGAACCCGAAAAAATTGAAGTAAAACCTAAGCCAAAACAAACTGTGTTTAAATTTGTTGGTTTTGTGCAAAGTTCAGTTGCTAATGCTGTAGGTGCTAGCTCATCATCTCAAAAGAATTCTAATTATGTTATATTTCATTGCACCTATTGTAAAATGGATTGTCACTTGCATGAATTTTGCTTTAGGCATGCTAAGAAAGAGAGAAGAGAAAGATTGAATGCAATGAGACAAAAACTTATGGCTTCTTTTGTTGTTCCTAGAACAAATGCAAAAGGTAGATTTGTAGAAAACTTTTATGATGACTTTAAATCTGCTTCACATACTGGATTGAGATATAATTCAAATAATTCACCTTCACACGCATGTGGTTCTGGTTCTAGTTTTGTTGCTCCTATTCATCGTGTATCTCAGTACTGGATTCCTAAATCTTATTTCACTTACCCCAGTACTAAGATATCGATGATTGTTCGTGCTTTGTAGGCTCGTTACAAACGGAAGGAGAACATATGGTTCATTGACTCCGGCTGCTCTCACCACATGACCAAAGACTCGCGAGGGTTCTCCTTCCTTACTCGTGCCATCGGTGATGAGATAATTACTTTTGGGGATAATGCTCAAGGGCGAGTTCTTGCCAAAGGTACCGTCTTGCGTTAACGACAAATTCATTTTAAAAGGTGTTGCACTTGTCAAGAAGTTGAGCTATAATTTGCTTTCAGTTTCACAGTTGATAGATAATAATCTTGAGGTGAGCTTTAAAAACATTCATACTGCATTTTAGATTCATCTAGAGATCTAGTATGAAAAATTATTCGAGTTCGCTGTTTGTTTAAGGGTGACTTCTCATATTCATCATCTTCCGATCTTAGGTGTCTAGTTTCATATGATTCTAAGCACTTATTTCACTGGCACCATAGGTTAGGACATATTGGTTTTGATCATCTCACTCGAATCAGTAATATGAATCTTGTTAGAGGAATACCTAGTCTTAAAATTGAAAAGTTAATGGATTTAATTTGTTCACCTTGCCGTCATGGTAAAATGGTTGCATCTTCACATCCTCCACTCACACTTGTTATGACTGATGCTCTGGTCAATTATTGCACATGGACACTATAGGTCCTTCTAGAGTTTAGTCTGCTAGAGGTAAATGGTATGTTCTTATTATTGTTAATGATTTCTCTAGATATTCTTGGGTTTATTTTTTGGCATCTAAGGATGAAGTTTTTATCATTTTAGAGAACTTGTTCTTATACTTGCTAATGAACATCCAGGAGCACTTAGAGCAATTAGAAATGATAATAGAACTGAATTCAAGAACACAACATTTGCTTCCTTTTGTGCTGAAAAGGGTATAGATCATCAATTTTCTTCAGCTCGTGTGCCACAACAGAACGGTGTTGTAGAACGTAAAAATAGAATTTTGGTTGAGATGGTTAGAACAATGTTAAATGAACATGCTACACCTAGGAAATATTAGGCTGAAACTGTTTCCACTTCTTGCTATATCTCTAATAGAGTATTTTTACGAGCTAAGTTGCATAAGACTTCCTGTAAGCTTCGTTTTGGTCGTACTCCTAATTTTTCTCACTTGAGAGTGTTTGGCTGTCGATGTTTTATTCTTAATCATGGTAATCTTGGTAAATTTGAATCTAGATCTTCAGATGATATTTTTCTTGGATATGCAGCTCACCCTCAAGATTATCGTGAACTCAACTTAGAAACTAATAAAATCGTTGAGACCTATGAGGTAACTTTTGATGAGGCTAGTCCTGGTACTAGACCTGATAATGCAGTATCTGAGATAATCGACGCCTTTGAAGACATCTTTTATGACTTCGAAGATGATGAAAGAGAAACCCCGATTCACACTTCGACGCATGTATCTACACCGATGGAGTCTACAACTAGTGGTTATGCTCCTACCTCTCATGAGGTAGAGGTCACTACCGCTACACCTACGGCACCACTGACTCCACAAGATCCCTTGCATATTCAACAACGTCATCCCTCTGAACAAATGATTGGTGAGTTAAGTACGAGTCCTACGCAACAGAAATTTGAGATGAGTATGATGGGAAAACTCACATTCTTCCTAGACTTTCAGATTAAGCAATCAAAACTGGGTACTTTTTTCCATCAAACTAAGTACACCAAGGACCTACTTCATCGATTCAACATGAGGACAATCAAACCGATCTCCACACCAATGGGATCTAATGTAGTGCTGGATCATAACAAAGATGGAGAGCCCATTGATAAAAAAGAATACAGAAATATGATTAGCTCACCTTTGTACCTTACCACTTCGAGGCCAGACATACACTTTGCTGTGTGCGTGCGTGCTCGTTATCAAGCTTCCCTGTGTGCTTCACATCGTCAGGCAGTGAAGCGAATTTTCAAGTATCTTCAGTCAACTTTAGAATTTGACTTATGGTATTCTTCATCATCATGTCTTACCCTTAGAGCATATTCAGATGCGGATTTTGGAGGTTGTAGAAGTGATAGGAAGAGTACATCTGGCACATGTCATTTTTTAGGTACATCTCTTGTTTCATAGCTTCTAGAAAATAGTTAGTTGCATTTTCCATCTTGAGGTGAATAAGTAGTCACGCTTCTTGTTGTTCACAACTGTTTTGGATGACAGCTATGCTTAAGGATTTTGGTTTAGAATTAGATAGTGTTCCACTTCTCTATGATAACACTAGTGCTATTAGTATTGTTAAGAATCCTGTGCAACACTCAAGAACAAAACACATTGATATTCATTATCAATTTCTTAGAGACCACGTGGAAAAGGAAGATGTTGTCTTACATTTCATTGATTTAGATTCTCAAGTTACTTGATATTTTCACAAAATCGCTTAATTCTTCTAATTTTACTCATTTGCGAATTGAGTTGGGTGTGTTTCACCCTATGTGATTATTTTGAGGGGAAGCTTGTTATTTAAAATTTCAGAAGTTTTGTTTATTATCCTTGTCAAATAACTTATCAAGTCCAAATCATTAAAACCAATTAAGAAGTAGAGCTCTCTTTATCATATTTATTCATATGTTTGTGTAGTTTTGATTACGATCGGTTACATTAACTTGCTACGTTTGAATTAAAAGCATGACATAGTGGAATTCTTTGACTAGATTGACTATATTTATTACGTTGCAATGTCCATCGAAAAGGATTAGTTTGATTGTGAGTCTTATTTTAAATTTTGACTATGAGGCTCGTATGTTTCATGTTGCAATCTTTTATGATCATTCAATTTGGCATGTTACAAATTTAAGAAAGAGACAATTAAAAAGATGTATGCTTCAAAAATGACATGGTAAACAAAAGAAAATGCACAAAATGAAAAGAAGTATGTTTCAAATATGCCACCATAAAAAAATATATAAGTATGTCATTATGAAAAGAAGTATGCTACAAGCATGCCACATACCTGAGAATTGAATATGGAGCAATAAATTGTTACATGAGATTGCTAGCTCATCTAGATTTGAGGTTTGCTTCACTTTTAGGTTTTAACTTCTCGTTATGATATCTCATTATGCTATTTACAATTAGTCTCATTATTATTGCGATGCTTGTCATTGATATAAATCACTTAATCATATTGATGACTTGTTTTGACATTGCTATATAATATATGGCTTTATATGATCTAGATAGCTCTACTTAAAATATGACTTGATTGCTTTATTAAATCAATGTATAGTGACTTGGATAATCTACAAAACTTCTAGATTTTCACTCTCATTGTTCTTTCTTATGATTATTCTTTTTCTGAAGTTTCTTACTGATTACATTGCCAAAGGAGAGAAATTACAAAAATTACATTTCTTATGTTGAGGGGAGAGATTTGAGTCTTGTTGCTTAAAATACTTTTTGGCTTCACTCTTCATTTATATCTATTTGAAGCTAATTTATCATGCAATCTTGAAGTGTTGTCAATGTATTCATCAAGAGAGAGATTATTAGACCATGTGATGAATAATTGACAATAGTTAATTTGTGATGGTGATTAATTGATAATATTATTTAGCGTTGTCATGCGAGGTGCGTTGCGCGTGTACGGATTGACGTTGGTTAAGTTCGGACGAACTTGTGCCAAAAATATTCCTTGGTATTTGTATGTGCAGGTTGAGCATAGAGACGATCGTGGTCGATGACGAGGTGGATCGGGACTAGGATGGGGAGATCCAAGGTCGGGAGGTCGAGAGTGTCACGATATGGTCGAGCTTATGATTGGGCACATAAAGATCAAATGTAGATGGTGCATAAAGAAGATACAGGAGGTGTTGTCCTGGAGGTTTCGACACGTGAAAGGTTGAAAAATCGGAACGTGAAAAAACCCGTGTTAGAAAGGATTTGGGTCCCTTGAAAAGTACTGGGCCAAAAGCCTGGTTGAGGTAAAAAGGTCTAAGATGAGTTGTATTAGGGTTTTAAATAGAGAAAAAAATGAGATATAAAAAGAGATCCGGAGGCGGGCTATATCAAAATTGTAAGCAGTGACGAGACGTCGGAGACGAGAAAAAAATACTGGTGGCTCGGTCTTCGTGTAGCAACTATGTAGGAGATAAATAGAGGAGGCGATGATGTTTCGTGTGTGATGCATAGCTAGGATTGAGAGAGCAGGCTGCATAGCTAGGATTGAGAGAGCAGGTAGGCATAGCTAGGAGCCTAGGAGGACAGCTCGATCTGTGATTTTTGATTGCATTGGACAGCTGAATAAAAAGCTGGTCTGCTTTTTGGATAGTATGGGTGCATGCATCAGGATTGGAGAGGGCATGTACTAGCTCCACATGATGGCTAGCCATGGCTTTTGATTAGACTTGTAAAGCTCCTTCTCTTGCATGGTCATCACGTGAGAAAGAAACCAAAATGTCACAATCTACAAGCAACAGGAAACCATCTAGCAAGCCATATTGTAAAAGGTATGACAGAGTTTTTGAAGTAAATGATCGGTTTTTGTTTTTCTGTGTGTTGCCGTGATCTTTGTGATGTGATATGAGGTTAATGCGATAATGTTTTTCTGAGTGCTTCATAATTGTATTACTACAGTAACTGAATGTATATATATATATATATATATATATATATATATATATATATATATATATATATATATATATATATATATATTATTTTGTTGTCTTTGTTCTTTCTGTTCTTGCTGGGTTAAACAGGTTGGAAGAGCAAAAATAATAGAATATAAATTTCCGTTAAGCGCTGCAATTATTCACTCATCTCTGATTGCCATCAACGATCCTACATTTTGATTAATTTTTTTGGTATTTAATTAAAGAAAAAAATTAAAAACATCATTATATCACCACAGATAATACAAAAGAAAAAATCGTGTTAAGAAGCTAACGGGTTTTAAACGGCTTTTGGCTTCTGGAAGCCAGAAGCCAGTGCTATTTGAAGCGGGGCATAGTCCATGACTGTCTCTATGCAAACACATGCATGCACAGTTGCAAGCAAGCCGGCTAGAACCGAACCAAACTTGGGCTGGGTTCGAATGTACTCTTGCTTCTGGCTTACCTACTATAGCTACAGTCACATTTTGAAAAACGGTGTGTTTTTTCAAGCTATAGTCTAAAAGTAAATTGCAGTACACATTATGCTGGTTTCACATGTACCGGCCAAAATCGCATACGAATATCTCTCTTCGTAATCTCTTTCGTGAACAATCAGAATTCATAAACCATAAGCCAAAAAGTATAGTCCACAACTCAAAAGAACCCACCCTTAGACTATCTCCTGAGAGCATACACAATAGTACAGATAGCTATCGTCTCTAGTAATCTTTATGTCATCTATAAACAAAAATAAAGGCATCTCTAAATTGATCCTGAGAATTGAATATGGAGCAATAAATTGTTACATGAGATTGCTAGCTCATCTAGATTTGAGGTTTGCTTCACTTTTAGGTTTTAACTTCTCGTTATGATATCTCATTATGCTATTTACAATTAGTCTCATTATTATTGCGATGCTTGTCATTGATATAAATCACTTAATCATATTGACAGACTTGTTTTGACATTGCTATATAATATATGGCTTTATATGATCTAGATAGCTCTACTTAAAATATGACTTGACTGCTTTATTAAATCAATGTATAGTGACTTGGATAATCTACAAAACTTCTAGATTTTCACTCTCATTGTTCTTTCTTATGATTATTCTTTTTTCTGAAGTTTCTTACTGATTACATTGCCAAAGGGAGAGAAATTACAAAAATTACATTTCTTATGTTGAGGGGGAGAGATTTGAGTCTTGTTGCTTAAAATACTTTTTTGGCTTCAGCTCTTCATTTATATCTATTTGAAGCTAATTTATCATGCAATCTTGAAGTGTTGTCAATGTATTCATCAAGAGAGAGATTATTAGACCATGTGATGAATAATTGACAATAGTTAATTTGTGATGGTGATTAATTGATAATATTATTTAGCGTTGTCATGCGAGGTGCGTTGCGCGTGTACGGATTGACGTTGGTTAAGTTCGGACGAACTTGTGCCGAAAAAATATTCCTTGGTATTTGTATGTGCAGGTTGAGCATAGAGACGATCGTGGTCGATGACGAGGTGGATCAGGACTAGGATGGGGAGATCCAAGGTCGGGAGGTCGAGAGTGTCACGATATGGTCGAGCTTATGATTGGGCACATAAAGATCAAATGTAGATGGTGCATAAAGAAGATACAGGAGGTGTTGTCCTGGAGGTTTCGACACGTGAAAGGTTGAAAAAATCGGAAACGTGAAAAAAAAACCCGTGTTAGAAAGGATTTCGGGTCCCTTGAAAAGTACTGGGCCAAAAGCCTGGTTGAGGTAAAAAGGTCTAAGATGAGTTGTATTAGGGTTTTAAATAGAGAAAAAAATGAGATATAAAAAGAGATCCGGAGGCGGGCTATATCAAAATTGTAAGCAGTGACGAGACGTCGGAGACGAGAAAAAAATACTGGTGGCTCGGTCTTCGTGTAGCAACTATGTAGGAGATAAATAGAGGAGGCGATGATGTTTCGTGTGTGATGCATAGCTAGGATTGAGAGAGCAGGCTGCATAGCTAGGATTGAGAGAGCAGGTAGGCATAGCTAGGAGCCTAGGAGGACAGCTCGATCTGTGATTTTTGATTGCATTGGACAGCTGAATAAAAAGCTGGTCTGCTTTTTGGATAGTATGGGTGCATGCATCAGGATTGGAGAGGGCATGTACTAGCTCCACATGATGGCTAGCCATGGCTTTTGATTAGACTTGTAAAGCTCCTTCTCTTGCATGGTCATCACGTGAGAAAGAAACCAAAATGTCACAATCTACAAGCAACAGGAAACCATCTAGCAAGCCATATTGTAAAAGGTATGACAGAGTTTTTGAAGTAAATGATCGGTTTTGTTTTTCTGTGTGTTGCCGTGATCTTTGTGATGTGATATGAGGTTAATGCGATAATGTTTTTCTGAGTGCTTCATAATTGTATTACTACAGTAACTGAATGTATATATATATATATATATATATATATATATATATATATATATATATATATATATATTTTGTTGTCTTTGTTCTTTCTGTTCTTGCTGGGTTAAACAGGTTGGAAGAGCAAAAATAATAGAATATAAATTTCCGTTAAGCGCTGCAATTATTCACTCATCTCTCGATTGCCATCAACGATCCTACATTTTGATTAATTTTTTTGGTATTTAATTAAAGAAAAAAAATAAAAACATCATTATATCACCACAGATAATACAAAAAGAAAAAATCGTGTTAAGAAGCTAACGGGTTTTAAACGGCTTTTGGCTTCTGGAAGCCAGAAGCCAGTGCTATTTGAAGCGGGGCATAGTCCATGACTGTCTCTATGCAAACACATGCATGCACAGTTGCAAGCAAGCCGGCTAGAACCGAACCAAACTTGGGCTGGGTTCGAATGTACTCTTGCTTCTGGCTTACCTACTATAGCTACAGTCACATTTTGAAAAACGGTGTGTTTTTTCAAGCTATAGTCTAAAAGTAAATTGCAGTACACATTATGCTGGTTTCACATGTACCGGCCAAAATCGCATACGAATATCTCTCTTCGTAATCTCTTTCGTGAACAATCAGAATTCATAAACCATAAGCCAAAAAGTATAGTCCACAACTCAAAAGAACCCACCCTTAGACTATCTCCTGAGAGCATACACAATAGTACAGATAGCTATCGTCTCTAGTAATCTTTATGTCATCTATAAACAAAAATAAAGGCATCTCTAAATTGATCCCATAATTTCTATAGATGACATAGATACAACAACAACAAAAGGCTATCTATAAGGGTTTATAGACCGCTTGCTGCATGGTAGGCAACTTCTTTCTCTCTACTCGTTCTCTCTTATTTACATCATCGTAAATCTTACGTGCCAAGGATTATAGAAGGCTATCCTACACAATTTAAGCAATTAACAATGAGCAAGGAAACAACAATAGTAAATGCTACAATAGACAATAAACATAGACAACTTGACACACGATGTTTTTACCGTGGTATCGGAAACTTGTCGGTTTCCACTAATCCACGTTGAGGTTAGCCTAGACGAATCGGACCGGCTCCACGAATTAAGCCAAAACACCTCGATCACTATTGGTAGCTCTTCCTCCGCTCCGGAGATGGTGAGCTCCAAACCACTCACAAACTTGCCCGGGCTTCTTCACAAACTTCCTTGAAGAAATCACCGGCAATCGATCTTCCCGCCGTCTAGTTGCCGGCAAGCACCAAGAGAATAGACCACCGATTTCACTTGACGGCGCTCAAGTGCACAAAGGATCAACTAGAATTGAATGCACTCAAAATCTCTCCACTAGCTCAAAATGAATGCTCAAGAGTGAAAAGAGAGTGTAGAGTATGCACTAGGGCTCAAATGAGTTCAATGAAACTTCAAAGAACCCGCCCAAATGCGGTGGAGGGGTATTTATAGCCTCACCAACCAAAACTAGCCGTTGCAACAAATTTCTCCTGAAAAATCAGGGAAATCGGTACTACCGCCGTTGAAAGTGCGTTACTACCGATTTTTTACTGTAGCACACAGTAACGGCTATGTCAGGTGGTCAGAACTAGCCGTTAGATTTTAGTGCGGTACTACCGTCGTTGAAAATGCGGTACTACCGCGATCGCGGTATTACTGCGCGGTAGGTGCGGTACTACCGCGATCATGGATGTACCGTGCAAATATTGGTGCTACCGATTTTTGAGCGGCTAAGTTTCTCTTGGGGAGCGTTCTGGAAAAAACGTTCCGACAATCGGTACTACCGTAGTACCATGCGGTACTACCGCACTACGGTACTACCGCTGTTCGTATTTCGGTACTACCGATTTCTGAAAGGTGAGGATGCTTTCTGGAAATAACGTTCCGATAATCGGTATGACCGCAGTACCATACGGTACTACCGCACTACGGTTCTACCGCCGTTCAAATTCCGGTACTACCGATTTTTGAGTCTTAAATTAGGGGCCTAGATGCTTTCAATATCTCCCTTTTTGGTAATTGATGACAACACATTTACACTTTAAGAGAGAAGAAAGATTTCAACATACTACTTGTGCATGAACAAGTTGCATGCTCAATTTTGTTGACTCATGAAGGTAAAATTGAATTTTTCACTATAACAAAAGTGATTCAATTACATTCTAGAATCGAAAATGAAATAGCCCCCTACATGTATGCAATGAATTAAATAGAGGGGTTAAATATTTAACAGGGCTTACAAGAGTGAATAAAGAGAGTGATAAAATATTTTTGAAATTCACTTAGCATAAACATTCAACAATGAAGATCATAAGATGAAATTTAGATATCATAACCAACGGAAGCATTTAGTTCATTACAACTCACAGAGTTTATCATACATAAAACGAGATAAACATTCAAAGTGTTATTACACCACGTAGACTATTACATAAATAACAAGAGATAAAACGAGATAAAGCTTGTTTTTTCTTCTCTTCTACCCTCCATCCATTGTTTTGATTTTTCTTCTCTTCTACCCTCCATCCATTGTTTCTCCCCCTTTGGCATCAAGGACCAAAAAGATCAGTCTTGAGGAGCGGGGTCTTGGGCTTGAGGAGAGGCACCCTTACGACGACGTGGGTTACGCACGTAGTGATGAGGCACTACAGCGTTCTCGAGAGCAGTCATCCGGTCGCCAAGAGTGGTAACATGCCCGGAGAGGGATGAGAGATCACCGGAGAGAGAAGAGAACTGCCCGGTGAGAGAAGCGATGTTGCCGCTCATCGTGGTCATGTTGTCAGTCATGGAGGTCATGCTGCCACTTAGCCCCATGGTTGTAGAATAAAGCTGGGCCATAGATACATCATCGCCTTGCGACCCTTGCTCCCCCTGAGGCTGAGAAGAGGAGGAAGCTCCAACATGCGCACTCGGGTGAGGAGACAACTGAATCTCTCTTGGCCTATAAGGCTTATGCACTCCTCCCTTGCCACCTCTGAAAGGACCATTCTTGTGAATAATAACCTTCATGATATATGGTGTATAGTTGATCCTTCGACTCCGATCATTTTTAGATTCATCCATCCCACGAATCATCAAATCAATCACATCAAACCGTGTCCCTGATGTAATGTAGTGGATCAAGTTCCAGACATGTCCTCTAACAGCATCATAATTTCCACTTTTTGGCATTATGGTGTGATTGATGATCTTGTTGATTAAGCTAGGAATGGGCAGGAGATGGTTGGCCTTGCCATGCACAAACCTCTGACTTTGATCATAGAAATCTGAGCATTGGTGAAGGGTGATCGCCGGGCAGTCAAACACCTTTTCATAGGGGCTAGAGAAGGTGTTTAATATCGCCTCAAATTCCGCCTTGTTGGAGCTCATGTACCGTTCTCCACTCATCCATTCCATGTGCTCAAAGTTGGGGGAAATCCATAAAGTAGCATAAAATTACCGTATCAACTCTTCGTTGTAATCCGACTTGAGAGTCACAAGATGGTGTATCCCTGAGTCTTGGAACATACGCCATATACCAGCATACACAAGCATGCCATCTTCATACACTTGTTCCTGAAACTGTGTATGAAATTTTGG
Source organism: Melocanna baccifera (assembly GCA_036346265.1). NCBI lineage: Eukaryota > Viridiplantae > Streptophyta > Magnoliopsida > Poales > Poaceae > Melocanna > Melocanna baccifera. Next base: position 18,508 of record JAYEVJ010000409.1, on the reverse strand, counting down.
ATTAGAAGTATTCTTGGGAAGGAGAGACTGCCTTCGAGATCTGAGAATAGCATAGTCATCACAATGCATAGTCCGAATATCGTCTCTTCGTTCATTGATAGAGGGACCCTGATCCTCATCATCACCATTTCCTTCATCTTCATCCCCTTCTTCAGCTACATCAGGTAGTAGGCTGTCAAAGGAGTTCTCATAGCGATCAGACTCGGTGTCGGAACCATTTGGGGTTCCTTCGTCACTTTCCTCTTGAGTCTGCTCCGGCTGCTCCTCATGCTCTGGCTCGGCAGCAGGAGGAACATAGGCTGCAGCTTGACGAGATGATCCTCGCCCCGCACTCCCGCCATCGGCATATGTCTTCCTTACAGATTTCGCCACCACTTTTCTAACAAAGATTCCGAGTCTTGGGAGCCATCTTGAGAGGATAGGAGACAAATAGGTCAAAGGAGGATGTGAAAAGATATGAAAAACAGGTTGAAACTAAATGAAGACGTTGTGCTGAAATTTTTCAGGGAAATCGGTAGTACCGCAGTACAAGTTACGGTAGTACCGGGGTGCGGTAGTACCGCTGATACCTGCGGTAGTACCGGGCTACGGTAGTACCGGGGTCAAGTGCGGTAGTACTGCTGTGCAGTAGTACCGCGCTCTCGAGCGGTATTACCGATATTCCTGAAATTTTCTAGGGCAGATTTATTTATGATTCCAAGTGATGTTTTTGATGAATATGATCCAATAAAAAGATATTAGAACATCAAAAATCACTAATCTTAGCAATTTGCCCAAGAATATAGCATCAAAACATCCACATTTCAAATTTTAACCTAGATTCAAAAGAGAGTTCAAAAAGAGATGAAATCACGAGTTTGATTCAAAATACCTCAAGGAATGGAGGAGGAGGTCACTTGAGATGCAAAAACTCGTCCAAGAACCACAAAAATCCTACCAGATTTGGAGATCGGAGTGAAGGATTGAGAGGGTTCTTGGGGGAGAGAGAGAGGAGAGAGAGAAAGAGAGTGTACGGGTGTTTTGAAGTAATGAGGAGAGAGGGAACGGTTTTGGAGAGAAGTGGGAGAAAATCCTGGAAGTAACCGACTCCTTCAGAAAATATCGGTATGACTGGCCTTAACCGCGGTATGACCGCACTGCGGTATGATAGCCCCAGGGTGCGGTAGTACCTATTGGAATACGCGTAGGCTACGGAAGCAGAAAACAAAACTTTTCTACCGCGCACCCAAGAACATCATGCTAAGGAAGGATCATGGATCGTTACCACTTAGACGCGCAGCGCAGCGGAAGAAGAGTTGGAAACCGATCCAATCTCGCGCGTCGAGGTAGTAGTGGAAGTAGTCGATCGTCCCGAACAGATCGTCTCCTCCACGCACGCCGATCAGCACTGCAACGAGCAGCGCCTCCACCGGTATCCACACGTCCGGGGCTGAAACGCCGATCGCGAGTGTACTAGCACTCGTGAGCAGCTAGGGTTTGGCTCGGGAGGTGGCGGCTAGGGTTTTGCTAGATGTTAATCGACGAATCCTTCCGCCTCGCCTCCATATATATAGACCTCCTCACGTGGGCCTCGTGGACCGAGGCCCAATAGGAGTCTATTCGGATCTCTATCCGAATTGAGCCCATATCCGAATCATATTCGAATTAGTGTTCCAACCCGTTAAGCGTGCGACCACAGGGTTCACGATACTTGGTCGTGACCCTAAACGCCTTTCCAGCTACCATGTTAATAGCGGCCTCTAGTAAGACATATTAACCCCAAAGTATATGTAAAGATCATATCGGTGAACTGTAATGTTCTCTCATGTACGAATCCTTTTGCCTTACGATATAGATTGAGCTCAAGGCGAGACTGTGTCATCCTCTTAATAGCTCAATCACTCTCTCGATTCCGTGATGGATTATAAACTCGTGATTGACTCCTCAATCACCTTGGCATGGCCATGCACTTTCATAATCCATTACATCGAGGCCCAGAGATATATCTCCCATAAGGAGGGGCAAATTCTATCTTGATCATTCACATCCCACTACATGTTTCATGGCAAACCCGAATACTACTTTTATGACTACCCGCTTCACGGAGTAGTGTTTAGTAGTCCCAAAATAAGCTACTACTCATGTTGGGAACCATGATGATCTCAAGTCTAAGGACTCTACATAAACACTACTTGAGACCAACTGATGACACATGGAATCTCTGCAGTGTCTCATGGCAGGTCTATCCAACATATGTTCACTAACACATGTCCATATTATTGATTTGGTATCACCATACCATGATCCATGAGACATGATCATCAATCAATACATATGCTGATCTTTGTCTTTGAATCATATTTGTTCCTCATATGATATACGATCAGGGATCATTTAGAAATAGCAACATCTTAGTATTTAAGAGTCTCATGAATAAGTCACATACTCATTGATCAATAATGATGATGTCTATTCCAAGGAACAAAGTAATGTATCATAAACATAGTATGTGATATATACAACATCTCCATGTTGCCTCTAGGGCATATCACTAACAGTACCGCGCCTTTAACTGTGGTTGTACCGATTTTTCTGGGAGTGCTGAAACTGAAAGTAGGATTGAGATTTTATGCAAATGATCCCTAGTTTTGTACTCAAATAAGAATCATTTAGGATCATTACGCATTTGAGAACCTATTAGACAGCTAACAAAATAATTTTTACAAACATACAAGATTTTAAAAAAAATCTTTTGAAAATCACCAAATAAAGAGATTAAATGGGCACAATAGCACACAAACACATGTGGCAAAGGCTCAAGCAACATTTGAGAAGTCTAAAATATTTAATTCATTTCTCAACTTACAAAAACGGCTTTCATCTAATGGCTTGGTGAAAATATCCGCTAATTGGTCTTCGGTTCTTATGTGGCTAATTTCAATATCCCCTTTGCTAATGTGATCTCTCAAGAAATGATGTCTAATATCTATATACTTGGTTCTTGAGTGTTGAACGGGGTTATTGGCTATTTTCACTGCACTTTCATTATCACATAGAAGAGATGTTTTACCACAATTGATTCCATAGTCCAACAATGTTTGCCTCATCCACAATAATTGTGCCCAACAACTTCCGGAGGAGATATATTTGGTTTCTGCGGTTGAAAGTGCTACGGAGTTTTGTTTCTTTGAGAACCAAGATACTAATGACCTTCCTAGCATTTGACAACTCCCTGAGGTGCTTTTTCTATCCACTTTGCAACCCGCATAATCGGAGTCCGAGTATCCAATTAAATCAAATTTAGCACTTTTTGGGAACCACAAGCCTATATTAGAGGAATATTTTAAATATCTTAGAATTCTCTTCACGGCCACTAAATGGCACTCTTTAGGTGATACTTGAAACCATGCACACATGCACACACTAAACATAATATCGGGCCTAGATGCGGTAAGATAAAGTAAACTACCAATTATGGACCTATAAAGCTTTAAATTTACCGACTTATTTCCTTCATTTAAATCCAAATGCCCGTTAGTTGCCATGGGAGTCTGATGGGCTTTGCATCCTCTATGCCAAACTTCTTGAGAAGATCTCGTGCATACTTGGTTTGGCTAATGAAGGTTCTATTTTCGAGTTGTTTGATTTGAAGTCTAAGAAAGTAACTCAATTCTCCTATCATGGACATTTCAAACTCCGTAAACATTGTATCACCGAATTCTTTGCAAAAATCTTGGTTAGTGAAATCAAATATGATATCATCAACATAAATTTGACATACAAAGAATTCATCATCAACTATTTTAGTGAATAATGTTGTATCAACCTTCCCGATTTTGAATCCTTTTGAGATTAGAAAATCTCGAAGGCACTCATACCAAGCCCTAGGAGCTTGTTTGAGTTCATATAGTGCCTTGAGAGTTTGTAAAAATGATTTGGATTCTTAGAATCTTCAAATCCGGAGGTTGCTCAACATATACTAGTTCGGTTATTTTTCCATTTAAAATGCACTTTTAACATCAATTTGATAGAGTTTGATATCAAAATATGATGCAAAAGCAAGCAAGATTCTAATTGATTCAAATCTAGCTACGGTGCAAAGGTTTCATCATAATCCAAATCCTCGACATGAGTAAAATCTTGAGCAACTAACCTTGCCTTGTTCCTTACTACTATTCCATTTTCATCTTACTTGTTTCGGAAGACCCATTTTGTACCAATTACATTTTGTTCCTTGGGTCTTTCCACCAAACTCCATACTTCATTTCTTGCGAAATTGTTTAACTCCTCATGCATGGCATTAACCCAATCCGGGTCTTCTAGTGCATCATCTATAACCTTGGGTTCAAGAGAGGAGACAAACGAGTAATGTTCACAAAATGAAACCAATCTTGATCGAGTTTGAACACCCCTACCCACATCACCCAATATTTGATCTATTGGATAATCTCTAGATAATGCGTTGTGAACCCTCAATGGTTGAGGTTGCTCATCTTTTTCTTCATCTTGAACTTGAATAGTACTTGAAGTAGAAGAAGTAGGCGGTTGAACTTGAGTTGACGAAGATGGATCACTTGTGTCCTCTTTTAGCTTGATGCTTCCAATTTGCATGTTTTCCGTAGCCTTTCTTAGTCCCTCATCACCTACATCATCTAAATTTTCTTACTCTTTTTGAGAGCCATTAGTCTCATCAAATTGAACATCGCAAGATTCTACAATTATACCGGAATTTTTATTGAAAACTCTATATGCTTTGCTATTAGAAGAATAACCTAAAAGAAATCCTTCATCACATCGACTTTGGAATTTTGAGAGCCGAACACCCTTTCTTAAAATAAAGCATTTGCATCCAAATACTCAAATAAGAAATGTTTGGCCTCCTTCCCAAGAGGAGTTCGTAGGAAGTCTTTTTCAAGATACGATGTAAATAAAGGTGATTTATGGCACGACATGCGGTATTGATTGCTTCCGCCCAAAAGATGTTGGAAATATTATATTTATCAAGCATTGTCCTAGCTATTTCAATTAATGTACGATTTTTCCTCTCCACAACTCCATTTTGCTCCGAGTGTAAGTTGAAGAAAATTCGTGCTTTATTCCAAGTTCATCACAAAAATCTTCAATTTTTGCATTCTTAAACTCGGAACCATTTTCACTTCTAACTTTCTTTATTTTAAAATCAAATTCATTTTGAGCCCGTTTTGCAAAACTTTTGAAAATCTTGGAGACATCACTCTTGTCATTTAGGAAGAAGACCCATGTATATCGGGAATAATCATCCACAATGACCAAACAATAGTTGTTGCCCCCTAAGCTCTTGTAGGTTGTTGACCCAAACAAATCCATATGTAAGAGCTCTAGTGGTTTAGATATTGACATGACACTTTTGGAAGGATAAGAATTAGCCACTTGCTTTCCGGCTTGACAAGCACTACAAAGCTTGTTGTTCTCAAACTTCACATCCTTCAAGCCAACGACTAAATCATTTTTGAAAAACTTTTTGAGTTGAACCATGCCCACATGACCCAACCTCCTATGCCATAACCAACCCAAAGAAGTTTTAGCTAGTAAACAAGTTTTCAAACCGGAGTCATTTAAGTTAAAATCTACTAAATAGATATTTCCAAAACGAAAACCTTTGAAAACAATTTCATTATCCTTATCTTTTGAAATTGATACACCTTCTTTTGAAAAAGAGCAAATCAAGTCTAGATCACACAATTGAGCAACAGATAGGAAGTTGAAGTTTAATGTTTCTACTAAAGAGACATTAGAAATGGAAAGATCATTTGAGATAGCAATTTTACCCAATCCTAATACCTTTCCTTTGCTATTATCACAAAGGTGATCTTCTCATTGCCCCCATTTTCAAATGTGGTGAACATCTTCCGGTCTCCGGTCATGTGTTGAGTGCACCCAATGTCGACCACCGGTCTTATAGTTCACCTACAAAAGAAAGTTAATTTCTTTTAGGTACCTAAATTTGTTTGGGTCCTTGGAGGTTAGTAACCAAGGCTTTGGGCACCCAAATGGCATTCTTTTTGGCACCCAAAATTGAAGTGCCTACAAATTTTGCAATAATTTTACCATTGCTAGACTTCTTAAGCAAATAGCAAGAATCAAATAAATGAGTAGATGCATTTTTTATTTCTTGGTTTTGCTTACTAATTGGCCTCACAAACCTTGTGACCGGTTTTGAGGGTTTCTTGCTTTCTTGGGCTCATACCTAAGTACCTCCTTATTGAATGAGCATCTTTGCTCACTCAATAATTTGTCAAGAGTGGCCTTACCCTTGAAGCATATTTGTAAACTTTTTTTAATTGATTCACTTGATCTTTTAATTTGTAATTTTCAACTACAAGTTCTTCATCACATAAATTAACAAAATTATTAACACTTGAACTACAAGACATAGCTTTTAAATCATTACATGAAGTAGAAGTGTTAATTTTAGCATTTTTTAGTCTAGGCACATCATTCATAATATCACAAGTAATTCCAATGCTAGAAGTAGATTTGCTTTATGTTTCTTGGAGAAGCAAGGCATGAGTTTCAATTAGCTCCTCATGTAACTCCTTAAGAGAGACATGTTCTTTCTTGAGCTCTTTGAATTTTGCCTTCTTTTTTTCCAAGAAATTCATTCAAGTCAATAAGCATATCCATCAATTCATCATATGAGGGCTCATCATCATCGTCACAAAGTTTTACCTTTTCTCCCTTTGGCATGAGGCATGTGGAAGTGGAGAATAGTGATGGTGCTTCCTTGATGGCTATACTAACGAGTCCCTTCTTTGGGAGACTCATCCTCGCTGAGTCCGAGTCGGAGTATTCCACTTGAGTCCCACTCACCAATGTGAGCTTCGCTCTTGCCATCCTTGTGAAGCTTCTTGAATAGCTTCTTCTTGCCGTGGTAGCTCTTCTTCTTTGATGACTTCTCCTTGTCATCCTTCTTGGTGGGGCATTGGGAAGCGATGTGCCCTTTCTCATTGCACTCATTGCAACGGATGTTGCTATAGCGCTTCTTGTTGTCAAAAGATCGCTCCCTTTTGCTTGATCCTTGTCCTCCACTTCGGTATGGATGCCTTCTCATAAACCTCTTTATTCTCCTCACAAGGAGAGCTATTTCCTCCTCGGAGTCATCTTCTTCATTCTCGTATTCTTCGCTTGATGCCGCCTTGGCCTTGAAAGCGGTGACCTTCTTGCCCTTGGAGGAAGATTGCTCCAAAAGCTCCTCCTTGTTCTTTTTGTACAACTCATTAATAATTAAATTACCTAAGAGTTGCATTGGCGTCATTCTTGGCAAATCGGGCGAGTTGAGGAAAGGGGTCACCAACACCTCATACTTCTCCGGCAAAGCCCTAAGTATCTTTCTCATAATGTCAAGATCAGAAAGGTTAGTACCAAGACCCTTGAACTCATTCACAATGTTGTTAAGCCGTGAATACACACGGTGTGGGGTGAGTATTCGATTGTGAAAACCTGGAATGATAGTTTTTTTTGCCGGTGCTTACGCTCCTGCTTTCGTGAACACTAGGTCAGAGCCATGCTGGTCGGCGGTGACCCATTGACCTCCCAGTGGGTGAAAAATCGGCCGCCGCACAAACAACAAACACACACCCATGGCATCGGAGCATCTAGACCAAAGTGTCTGAGCAGCCGTGTTTCGGCAGGGTGATCATGTTCACCTTGCTCACCTCGCTTTACCCCCGTGACCTACAGGCGGTCACGTTCAAACACACGCCCACCTTGCTTTACCCCCATGACCTACTCGAAGTGGTCACCGCGCTAGTGTTGGGATGGGAGAAGCTGTAGGATCAAGGATAACAGACTAGAGGGGGGTGAATAGGAGGTATTAAAATTTTTGCTAGTCCAAATAATTTACGACTAGATGAACACTAAGCACAAGAACTAAGTGAAGGCTATCCTACACAATTTAAGCAATTAACAATGAGCAAGGAAACAACAATAGTAAATGCTACAATAGACAATAAACATAGACAACTTGACACACGATGTTTTTACCGTGGTATTGGAAACTTGCCGGTTTCCACTAATCCACGTTGAGGTTAGCCCGGACGAATCGGACCGGCTCCACGACTAAGCCAAACACCTCGATCACTATTGGTAACTCTTCCTCCGCTCCAGATGGTGAGCTCCAAACCACTCACAAACTTGCCCGGCTTCTTCACAAACTTCCTTGAAGAAATCACCGCAATCAATCTTCCCGCCGCCTAGGTGCCGGAAAGCACCAAGAGAATAGACCACCGATTTCACTTGACGGCACTCAAGCACACAAAGGATCAACTAGAATTGAATGCACTCAAAATCTCTCCACTAGCTCAAAATGAATGCTCAAGAGTGAAAAGAGAGTGGAGAGTATGCACTAGGGCTCAAATGAGTTCAATAAAACTTCAAAGAACCTACCCAAATATAGGTGGAGGGGTATTTATAGCCTCACCAACCAAAACTAGCCGTTGCAACAAATTTCTCCTGAAATCAGAAAATCGGTACTACCGCTGAAAGTACGCAGATTACCGATTTTTATCAGAGTAACACAAGAACGGCTATGTCGTGGTCGAACTAGCCGTTGATTTTAGTGCGTATTACCGCCGTTGAAAGTGCGGATTACCGCAAGATCGCGGTACTATCAGCAGTAGGTGCGGTACTACCGCACGCAGATGTACCATCGCGGTAAATATCGGTGCTACCGCGATCGCGTACTACCGCCGCTCAAATTCGATACTACCGATTTTTGAGAGGCTAAGTCTTTCTCGGGAGCTCTCGTAAAAATGTACCGCAAATAAATCGGTATTACCGTGGTGCGGTAATACCGCATTTATACGCCGGTACTACACGCACGCAGTAGTACCGCTTAGATGGCGCGGTGCTACCGATTTTCCCGAGAGAGCAACGAGTTTTCAAACACATTTTCAAAGTATGCATGATCGTAGATTGATCCAGCAGTGCACCCAAACATGCTATCAAGCTACTTTCAACGATCCTCTTAATAGTACGGCATCTAACCTATAATCTGGTTTTCCACCTTTTCTCCTAAGACCGGTAAACCGAAAAGAGATCCTAAATTTTATTTACCTCAATCTTGATACTTCTTGAGCTTCAAATTTTATTTGTAGCTTGCTCTTCACCTTTGCACAGATGAGACTTTAGCTATACAATTTCAACACACATGTTAGTCCTATATTCATAATTTGTCATTAATTACCAAAACATTAAATTAGGAGCCTAGATGCTTTCTAAGTCATGCACTGAGTTTGTAAAATTCACACATTACAAATAAACAGAGATAACACAGGAGAATTTGCCCCAGCCTCAACTGCGCAGCTGAGTTTTCTGAATTTCTCTATTCTCTTGCTTGATATCTTCACTTCTTTCTCTTACTTCTTACAAAATTGGTTATTAGCCTTATTATATAGGTTAATACTCTTCTACTAACATACGTACTCAAACTTTACGTTTGTCACGATTTTAACTTGAGTAATACACGGAGTCGAGTTCTATTGCGTCTCGGACACGATTTAAACTCCAAGTCAAGATTGTTTTCAACATTTCCCACCTAATCTTGACTCAGCATACTCTTAATTTAGTCTTGATGCATTATGAATTACCATCTACGTCTCCATATGAAGCAATCTATATGCAAGCTAAACACAAAGCTATATGTAGAAACTCAATTCAACTGGTACAAGTTCATTCAGATATAAAGACTCTAACTCGTTGAGGCAATGGTCTCGACGACGACTTACCCAACTCATACTCGGCATACTCGAGTTTGGACGGCGAACAAATATCCTCAACGATCGGACTCATCTCAACTTACTTGAGTTTAGATGGCGAACACATCTCCTCAACATCCCGAGCTCATCTTAGCTCACTTGAGTTCTCATGTATACCTTCATCTTGATTGCCCAAATCGCATAATTGCTCATCGTGAGCATCGGATAATATAGTGAGATAATGAAACTCGATCTCCGCCATCACTCTTGATGCCTCATCACAAGTGACACCACTTTACGAAGAAGGTGACATGATCTTGGGCATGATCAAGAACTCAAAGCTAGCTAGAACTTCATTATGGACCGAAAGACGTAACCTTATCTTCTGATTTAGAGTAGACAGATGCTCGAGCACTAAGCTTTGCTTTTTCACTTGAATCAAGGATCAAGCAAAACACTACTTTTCGTTGTCCTTCTTGGACGGTTTGATTTCTACCTTTAATTTAAGAATCGGACCAAGAAAACTAGTGATGTTGTTTCTCAAAGAGACCAAGGACTCAAGAAACGCTTTATTCTTTTCTCTGTCGTGCCACTTCTCCGACGAGGATGCATGGACTCTTGTCTTTTATTTGGTATGCCGGATGTTGAATCCACCTCGAGCCGCACACCACACCGACTCAATTTCTCCTTGCTCGGACGTGTTCGCCGGACGCGCTTGGTGCTTGCTATCTTGGAGAAGGCGCACAATCTTCGCACCAACACGAACGGGCTCGAGCGCCCGAAGACGATGCCATGTGATTCTTCTCCTTGGGAGAGCGACTTGGTCGCGGCTCGAATTGACGTAGTTGCCTCGCGCAAACCGAGGAAACGAAGAAAAATTGACGCGACATGTCCCGAATTGATGCTTCTCTTCCTTTCACTTTTCCCGGCTCGCTTGTGCTCTCTCGTGCGGGCAGCAATTTTGGACACATGTGACATGTTTGATCTTTAAAATTTCAAAAATAGCCCATAGAACCCAAAATTCCAAATATAGCCCCTTGCCCAACCGCAGAACTATTTGGTGCCGACACGCAAAAGTGCGGTGGTGCGGTCCGGGAGCGCACCACCCATCGCTCAGCAGTGGTGCGGCGGGAACGCACCACCTCACAGCACAGAGTGGTGTGCGTCCTCGATCGCACTATCCACCTGCTCATCCCCACATTATTTTTTACATTAAATTGTAGTTTTTATTTGAAATCTTTTGTAATTAGATAATTTAAAATTTTTGTCCATAATTTATTTATACAAGTGGATTTAATATAATTTTCATCCTAAATTGTTTATTTGTATAGTGTGCATAAATTTAATTTTGCTTAGTAAATTATTTATTTGTATAGTGTGCACGAATTTAATTTCTTCAAAATATTTATTTGTGCACACTATACAAATAAATAATTTACAAACGAAAATTAAATTCATGCACACTATACAAATAAATAATTTAGGATGAAAATTATATTCGCCCACACTGCATACAAATAAATTACTGACAAAAATTTTAAATTATCTAATTACAAAAGATTTCAAATAAAAACTACAATTTAATGTAAAAACAATGTGAGGGATGAACATTGATGGTGTAGTCCGGGACCGCACTCACCACTGCGGAACAGAGGTGGTGCGCCCCTACCGCACTCACCACACACATGTCAACGCCGTATAGTTGCGCTGTCGCAGAGGTTATATTTGAAATTTTGGGTCCTTGGGATTATTTTTGAAATTTTGAAAATCAAACGTGTCACATGTGTCCACCACCGTGCAAGATAGCTTCGGTTTCGTGGCTTCTTACACGCTGCTATTTTGTTGGCTGTGCTGACTAAAGTGCAGGGAAAAACGTGTCTTTTTTGCTGGACCGACGACTTGGCTTCTGGGTGGCGCATGGAACGAGGGACCGAAGAGATGCCTACATGCAAGACGTCGCATCACCAAGGAATTTCGCTGAGATGAGCTGACTCCAAGGACGGCAATGCGAAATGCTGGAAGAAAAAAATTTCAAACACCCTAGTTTTTGATACCAATTGTTGATTTTGCCTTATGAGAAAATCCACACATAACAAATAAACAGAGAGAATACAAGAGAATTTGCATCAACTGTAACTATGTAGCCGAGTTTTCTGAATTTCTCTATTATCTTGCTTGCTTGCTTATCTTCTCTTCTTTCTCTTACTTCTTACAAAATTGGTTACAAGACTAAAAGAAATAGTAGTGCCTGAAAGAAGTAGCTTTTAAAAGGAGGAGATGAGCGGTGGAAAAAGTGAGGGAGAAATATGTGCGTGTGATGGGAGTGAGAGGGGTGGGGTGCGTGATCCACCCGTGACCTTTTGCCTTATCCCTAGAGCGAGATGGTACCAAGAGGAGTGGAGAAACCGCTTGAGAAATCAGGTGTTTATATTGGCTTTTACCTTTTTGAAGCAGAAACTAGAAACAAAAGCCAATACAAACAGGGTCACTCTCACAATCTGTCCCATAACCCCCTCACTCTATCTTACAACCCCCTTCCAACTTCACCTGAGTCACCACCACCACCTGATCCATTAGTGACAATGGATCTCGCTACCAACCACCATCAATTGACTCCCCATGCTACCCCAGTGTTCCTCCTCTTGTTCTACCCTAACTTTGGCTCGCTGGGTTCCCTACAACGGTGAGCTCCTGATATACTCACTACTACAAAATAAGCTATACTGGACGTCTCATCACCAACGGTTTATGGTGAAAACTGTCTCTGAAACTATCACAAATGGTTAAGTTTAAAAACTGTCTGTGATATCTCTCATTATCACAAATGACTTTTAATTAGAACCATTTATAAAATATCACAGATGATTTTTACATACAACCATCTGTGTTTTGTGCATTATTATAGACGGATTTTAGTTAGAACCATCTGTGAAACTATCATAGAAGATTTTTATTTACAACCGTTTGTATTTTGTCCTTTGTCATACACTACACAACAACTACCTAAATCTTATGCCTACCTAGTTCTTATGGCCAACTGACTAAGTAGATATTTTCTAAATGAATACAATCAAAATGACTAATGAAAACTTATAATTTGCTTGAAGAATTACGGTCCATCCAAATGTCGTATTTTCTTCATTAGTATGGAAAGCATCACACATATATCATCCATATGTCGATGGTTCTTCTGTTTAACTAAGAATTTATTGATCATGTTATTCACCTCGATAACATTGGATCTTGGCTCCTTCTCGCATGCCTTTCTCACTCATCACCATCTCACTCACTCACACACACACATATATGAAATACATGCGTAGCTTATGTAATGAAATGAAATGATAAGTGCGACTAGTCACTTTAATTTACAAAAGACAAATTCAAGTCAAATTTATTACAAAAGTCCCAAAAAAAGAGATTCATAGATCTTTGTCTTCTGAACTTCATATGCTTCCTCTTCTACTTTTGGAGTTGGAGGATCTGGTCTGCTGCTTCTCGAATGTCGTGAAGATTGTCCTTGCCCTCTCCACTTCCTCTTTCTAGCCTAGGCAAATCATTAGCATGGTGCATAATCTCAAAGAGGATGCCATGATAATCTTCCTCAAAATTGGCCATTTCTGCATGATCGGCAAGGTTATTCATGTGTCTCTCCACTGCTGCAAGAGTTTCTTCCGTTTTGCGCACATTGAAGAGAAGAATAAGGCTGAGGGTGGTTTCCCTTTCCTGAGCAAAATGAGACACCTTCGCCGACATGGATAATGAGATCTAGTGCGGGATGGAAGCGAGTCGAGAAAGGAGAGTAAGGCGTGAGTGGAGGAGCTACTCCAAATGTAAATTGTTAGCTGCCTGTCTAAGGTTGCAGCCGAACAACTCATAATGGATAGATGAGAGGAAAGAGATCTAAAGAATATTATATGCCATTATTGAGAAATGTGGTGAAGAAGATGATTAGGGAGATGACATTTTCAAGAGATTGAATCTGTGGTATCAAGAAATTGTACACCACATTGCACATAAAGCCGTAACGATATGGAAGTTTAAGAGTTGTTTGCATCGTAAATATTAATGTAGGAGTAGGGTGTGCATGTTTGAGTAGTTATCACAGCATTTATTTGTATAACAAATCGCTCTTGTAAGGACGATCGGACGGTCCAACATAGCAACGCGGTGGCGCTTTGGGGATTGGCATCAAGGTGAAGCGCGGACATTATCACGATGGTTTGTATAATAAACTGTTTCGATATGTGCATTATCATAGGATTCTCATATAACAAACCGTTCGTGATAATGACACATCACTTATCCGTGGCATATCCCCCAGATTTTGATCTCACCACCCATTCTCTCCGCCTTGAACAGAGAGCACCGCTTCTCCCACCTCTTGCCCCTATTAATCCTCTCTCCATTTCCTAACTTCCTGCATGATCTCCTCGACGACCCGAGATTACCATCGTGAGCTAGCTCCACCTCCGGCCAGACACCATTAGCTAGTGCACAAGACACTCTTGTCATAAGTATTGTAAGAGTGCTTGTGCATTGTCACCGCGTGACATAAAGGTGACACTACCGCCAGCACTTCTCTTTCATTGCCAAGTGATATCCGATCATCATCCGATCCTCCTCTCTTCCTTGATGGCAAGCGTTATGACATCCAGCTGCATCCAAATCTTCTACTATCCGTTAGGATCTCTCTTCTTATATATTCTTGTCATGTTAAAGAGTTGTTCAGAGGATTAGAAGATATGTTGTTGCCATACTCTTGTCAGTATTATATGAGTAATATGCTTGTTATCTTGTTATGCTATAATGGTGGATTCTAATCTTAATGAAATGTGCTATTTTATTTGCTGTTGTATTTGCTTGTTTTCAAAGGGCTAGCCAAAAACAGTAAAAAATTTATGTATAGAATGAACTATCGTAAACAGTTTTGTGGTATAAACCATCTATGAAAGATTATCATGCAGAGCTTTAACTTAAACGTCGTGACTATGTGCACATCACAAACGGTTCTATCTACCAACCGTCTATGAGAGGAAAGTATTACAGATAGTTTTTGGTTTGAACCATCTGTAATATTTTTATTCACTGATTATTCTAATTACAAACCGCTTGTTTCAGATTTATCACGCAGCGGCTCACAAAATCATCTATGATAATCTTCAATTATCACCGACACATAAATTCAGATGATTCAAAAAATCGTCTATGATGATAGTTTCAAACCATTTGTGATGACCATTTTTGTTGTAATGACTTCTCCTTGCTAACTCCACATTGCTCGCCTCCATCGCCTATGGTCTCACGAGGTAGTCTATGCCCTACCCCAGAGCTTGATCTTGGAGGAGACCATTGGAGCTAGAGAGGAGACAAAGACAAAGTGTGGTAAGGAGGTTGTAACGTTAGGCCACTCGGGAGCGAGGAGAGGAGATGGAGTTCATTAAGGTGAGGCTAACAGATGAGTCCTATTTGTTAGCCCATTGAATAAACAAGAGCAGAATTGATTTTTTTGTTACCATATAACTTAGTGCAAATGGGTTAGTGAAAAATTATAAACTATATGGTTTCGAGTGCATGTGTTTCTCAAGACATGGGTGTTTCTAAAATTTGCTTTAAAAGGAAAGAAGGTTTATTTTATCGAGGCCCAAATTTTGGATGATTTTATTGGTTTCATAGATCGTGGATTATGATGGTGATGCTGTACTGTGTTTGTTCGGTCCACTTTATGTCAAGTTGAATGGTGATGTCTTTGGAGTTTTTTCCGACAAGATGCTCTCACATGTGGGGCCCTATTTCCCCTTATCTATTTACTAGTCATGTGCCCGTATGCTGCAACGAAAAACAAATACCATGCAAATAGCATATCTCTAATGATCAAAATCTATTCATTGGCAAACTCAAAGAATAATGTGATACTAAAAATCACGGTGGATCAAGATATGCAAATTCTGGGATCGAGGAATGAGAGCACATCACATCCCACATATGTGTGTTTTTTTAGAGGGTGGGAGGCAGATGAACTTACCATTCAATAACTTCCTCTTTAAGTCAGCATGGGAGGTTGTGAAGAATCAAGATGACAGATCAACACCAACTTATATTATTAATAATAGAGAAAACTAAACAATTTATTTCAGGTTTTGAACAACCTGAAATAAAAGGGAGAATTTTTTATTTCAGCTCCTGCTTATTGGGCAAAAACTATGATATAGAAAACACCAATACCAAGCGCCAACTTGTCAACAACATAGAGATGCAACGAATTGAAAATCCAAAAGATAAACTATGGGTGAAAGAGAGTAAAGAAGAGAGAAGTGACAAATCAAAATGGTCTCCTCAGAGAAAAATCACCAAGGAGCAACTTAGTTTTCTTACCTCCTAGGCCTAAAAAGCTAGACATCGGAACAAAAAAGCTACTGCAAAGTAACTCAGAGAATTGACTATTTAGGTGTAAGGTTAAGTCAGAAAATTGCAAGATATCATTAATACAGATAAGCTTTATGTAATAAAGACGAAGCTCGAGAGCAAAGATTGATCCGATCAAAAAATTAACAAATTGATTCAAACAATCTTTCACAAATTTAAAGTTACTCAAACAACATGGCTTAAAACAATAGTTCTCTTTCCAACATTTGCAGCATAAAGCAACATTTTCCATAACATGTCAATTCCTATAGCCTCATCAAAACATGGGATCAATAAATAAATTTGCCGATATGTGGTGAACTCGTTGGAAATCGCCTCGTTGCTTTCAAATCTGCTTAATAGTGTGCTCGCCAGGTCAGAATACTAAAATCTAGAGTACCTAGTTACTTCAAAAACAAAAGTAGTAATCAATAATTCATTTCCACCGAATCACAAAATAGAAAATCATACCAAACGCCAAACAGATAGCACTCGACGCTCTGCTATGAATCAGAACATGGGCAATTGGGCATTGCTCTGTAAGTGCCGGAGTCATCCAGCTTAAAAATCCAAGACTATATTATTGTTGAGTTTCATGACTATATTATTGTTGCTCTCCTAAGTAAGTCGTGGCATGATTTGAACAAGCAATCACAAATGGATTTAGTATGAGACAATAAATAATAGGCCCTATTTAGATTACCTTGTCACGTGGCTTGGATTGCATCCACCGCTATATAGATCACTCCTCCCGAGTGTCCTTGTTCATTGGAAGAGGGTACTAAAGGCAAAAAGAGGAATGAAAGTTGAAAATAGAAAATTAGCTTGATCACTTATGCATGACTTCAATGATAATTGGAATGAACTTTAGAATAGAAGATAATATAATAGTTAAAAGGAAGGAATCAGCACAAACATTTTCTATAACAACAACAACATGATCGAATCCGCATTTAGTGTTTACGTAATTTCACTCTTTAAGTACACTATATTGCCATCATGTATCCACAATACATCCTAATTGCAAAGTGTTAGCAAAGAAACAATATACTACTACACTTTACACGGAACACCTCAAGAATAACTGAGTTCCTTAGCATACTAATCCATAGCAACTCGGATGAACCATCGCAAAGAGATAGAAACTAAAAGTGTGACTTTTAATACAACATGCAAGCACATACAGAATTTACCGTTGATGAACATCTCAAATACATCAAACATCGGAAGCAATTGTTACCTTAGAGTCACCCCGCAGCGGGCGGGGTAAAGGAGAGAGGAGGAGCCCGGTCGATGGTGAAGCTCTCAACGGCGGTGGCACGGGAAAGGAGGCGCTGGCGCGTGAGGAGGCGGCGTGAAGATTCAGGCTCCCACCCGGCTGCCTCGCGAACTGAGGGTGTGGGGAGGAGGAGGCATTGGCGAGCTGAGGAGCGGGGAGGAGGCGGCATGAGCGAGGAGGTGGGTGGGGAGGAGGAGGCGCTGGGGCGGCGTGGGTGTGGGGGAGGAAGAGGCGGCGGCCGCGGGGGGAGGAGGCGGCGCGGGCGAGGAGGGTGGGGAGGAGGAGGCGACGGGCGTGGAGTGGGGAGGAGGAGGTTTGCGGGTGGGGAGGAGGCGGTGGCGGAGCGAGGAGTGTGGGAGGAGGCGGCGCGCGGTGGGGAGGAGGAGGAGGGCGCGCGGGGCGGGGGAGGAGGCGCGGCACACAAGGCGGCGCGAGGGGCTAGGGTTTTGGGAGGCGGAGATGGGGTCGAGAGGAGGAGGCGACGCGCGGTGGGGAGGAGAGCGCAGCGGGCGGCGGGTGGGAGGCGGAGCGCGGGGCGGGAGAGGGGGAGGCGGCGCGGGCAGGCGGGAGGAGGCGACACGCGGGGCGGAGGAGGGGAGGAGGCGGCGTGGGGGGTGGAGGCGCGGGGCGGGGAGAGGAGGCGCGGGCGTGGGGGAGGCGCGCGGGTGGGAGAGGAGGGGAGGTGTGCGAGGTGGGAGGCGGAGGCGGCGGCACAAAGGGCGAGGGCAGAGGGTTTTGGGAGGCGGAGATGGGGCGGGAGAGGGGAGGAGGCGGCGCGCGGTGGGGAGGAGGAGGCGCGCGGGGCGGGAGGAGGCAAAGGCGGCGCTGGGCGGGGAGGCGAGCGGGTGGGGAGAGGGGAGGCGACGCGCGAGGGCGGGAGGAGGCGACGCGCTGCGTGGGGAGAGGGGAGGAGGCGGCGCGCGTGGTGGGAGGCAAGGCGCGGGGTGGGGAGAGGGGAGGAGGTGCCGCAAGGTGGGGAGGCGCGTGAGGTGGGATGTACGGTTCGGATTTTTATCTCGTAATCAGATCGGAGGGGCTGAGAGGAGAGGAGTAACGATTTGGGACCAACCACCAATTACTTTTATAATAGTAAAGATTCTGTGTGGAGGGC